>CM069084.1:36738527-37479148 GCA_035578085.1 Solanum pinnatisectum | reverse complement strand
TGTAGTTATTAAGTATACCTAGAGTAGTGATATAAATCCATCTATCTCATTTTGGTTATCCTACCGAGAAAGCGATACAAGCACGCTAAGGTCGCACTACCCCAACTATAAGATCTAATTTCATTGATGTCCTCGAGCATATGAAGGTACATAAGCTTTAAATAATTAGATCTTATTAGGTTGTTGTTAATTTGATTGACCATATCTTGTGTTGCCAAGTCAGGTAATTGTAGTTGCTCTAGCATGTGCGCATTAATTGTGGTTACCTTTAGGCAACTACAGTTGAAGTCTTTAGGACGTGAAATAAAACCTAATAAATCTAATAAGATATAATTACATTGACGTCCTCGAGCATATGAAGGTACATAAGTTTTAAATGATTGTCGGATGTATCAGCCAGCATCATACCAACAATCATCCAAAGCATGTAACATCTAGCTATTTGATTGACCATATCTTGTGTTGCCAAGTTAGGTAATTGTAGTTTCTCTAGCAATTACCTGACTTGGCAAAGCATGTGTGCATTAAGTGTGGTTACCTTTAGGTAATTATAGTTGCAGTCTGTAGGACGTGGAATTAAATCTAATAATCTTTGACAAATACTAGTAAAATTGCCCGCGCTTGCGTGAGAATTTAATATTACAGAATTTATGAAATAATACTTAAAATATACATGTCATTAAAACTAAAACACTATATTATCTGACATACAAGATTACGTAGTAACAAACATTAATTATGTAGAGGAAAATGAAAGTTATTACATCTTATTGTTTATCCTTAACAACATAAGCATAAATTAATGACTCTAAAAATACATACCAGGATCTGTAACATAAGCAAGGGTGTCAGTGAGCCACTCAACAGGAGCAAAGTACACAAATATTTAATTGTGAAGAAGAAGAAGATGTTCAGAATTTTCGTTGTTTTAAAATGAGAGGAAATCCATCTATTTATAGATAACAAAGGGTATTGTGATCAAATGTTTATTGTGCCTTATCGGAAATGTTACAACTATTTGGAAAAGTTGCAACCCTTCGAACAGGTCACAACCTTTCGGAAAGGTAACAACCTTTCATAAAAGTCACAACTTTTCATAAAAGTCGCAACTTTTCATTAAAGTCGCAACTTTTCATAAAAGTCACAACTTTTCATAAAAAGTCACAATTTTTCATAAAAGTTGTAACTCTTCATTAAAGTCACAACTTTTCATAAGAGTCACAACTTTTCATGAAAGGGGAAAACTAGTTTTGGAAATAAACAAATTAAAAGGGAATTCTGGTTTGTGGTGGCGCCACGTAGGCAGGCTTAAGGTTTTCTTTTATATATATATATATATATGATATATGAGTTTGTCAATCTCCTATGGTTCTCGTCGATTCATTACCAAGTACTAGATCACCATTCACAGGTAAGTCATACAACACTTCTACAACTTGCAAGGTGATTGTTGCCTCACTTGTCCTAAAGTGAAACATATGAGTCTCAAGACGCATCTCTCTACTAGTGAAGTGTTCAAGCTACTATCAACAATAGACCGGTTTGATCTATAAACATCATATAATCTTGATAATTTAATCAATTCTAAGACTCGTGGATGGATGGGATACTTCTTTACAAGGTTCCAAAATTTTTCATCACACCTCATCGTATATAAAATCATATTAACACTTTCATCTCATATATCCTGTGACCTATGGGTAAGTTGTTGAGTTAATACAGATGGTTCAAGTGGATCGGAATTCAGTTGGTATGCACTATAACCAGTCATATAAGTACCTGGTAAAAATAAAAAACACATAGACAAAATCCTACGATCATGGTGAAAGTAAACTTAAATATTAACCTAGTGTTAATCCAAAAAATTACAAGCAAATCAAAACAAAGTTATTAAATTGACAACATTCTACAACATAATATACATGTCACCTGTATTTATTGTGTGTTTTTTAACTTACAGATTTTGTTTAGCATATGACTAGGTAAGTGATACATTGTGACTAATACTTCAACGTTCAGATTCTTGTACTAGAAATTTTAGTTGTTGCAATCTACTCCCTCCATTCCAAATTAAGTTAATTTTTAATGTATTTTACACCCTTTAAGAAAAGTAGATTAAGACATAAATTAAACCTAATTTTTCATTTTTACCCTTATTAATTATTGTCACATTTATGATTAAAATAACTAAATATTAATTAATCACTAATTCCAATACTAACTAATGAAGGGTAAAATTGGAATAACACTCTAAAAATAGTCTTGAAAACTGAACAATTAAATTAATTTGAAAAATAAAAAATGCCTCAAAAATTAACTTAATATGAAATGGAGGGAGTATTAGATAGTGTCACATATATAACTCTTGACTTATATATGTTCTTGTGTACTTCAAATTTACAGAATCACAAATCTAATGTCACCTCATGTTCCATTAAAAATTTGGAAAAAAAACTCAATTTTACTTTATTTTGTCATTTGATTTTCAATATTACGTCAATTTTCAAGATTCTTTTTTTTTTTCTCCTCCCACTTACCATTTAAACTTAAAATATCAGGATCAATATATATATTTTTAGAGAAGAGTAGAAGGAGCTTAATACAAGACACTCGCACTTATAGTAATAGAAACTTGTTTTTCACTTCTTCTTTTTTTTAAAAAAAAAAATAGAAACAAGAAACAGTGATTAGCTAGCTAGTAGAGCCTGGTTGTAGGTCAACCTCATAGTCATAGTCTTCCCTTCCATTTTTTTTGTAAATATATTTTTTCATTGTTTCTCTTTTCATTATTTCTCTTTGCATCAACAACATGCATGAATCCTCTAAATGAATACATAACATACAAGAATCAGAATTGTTTGACTGAATCTATTTAGCATTATTCTACAAAAATGATATAAACATGAAAAGATAGAAACTCTAAAATTCAAGTATTCCTTCTACCAGTGGCGGATGTACAGTTCTAGCAGGGGGGTCACCCGACCCCCCTCGATAAAAAAATTACACTATATATATAAGATCGATTTTTTTCTGTACATGTATATATTTAAAATTGAACCACCTAAATATATATCGAAAGAAGTTTCAACGGCCGAGGTTCAAGATTTCGCTTAAGTGAACTTAAGTGATAATATTAGCGTGTTTAATTTTTTTTTGAACCCCCTTGATAGAATTCCTGGATCCGCCCCTGCCTTCTACTATTTTTAAGAAAACAAAAACATACCTCAAAAATAAAAAAATTAACTTGGTTCCAAGCTTTTCCGAAGATTTATACCCGTAATTTATCGTGGAACTTGTTAAAAGAAGAAAGCCCCAAAATTGATTTTAAAGTATAAGAGCTATCGTTTATCCACGAAATGAGGTTTTGACCCATTCATTGTCTTTTGTGTTTTTGTTCTTTCACACCTTCACATCCACCAATTATCGGTTATGATTGGGAACAAAATTGTGAGGGCTGAGAAATTTTTGCGCAGGGCTTGAGTTTTACAGCAGTAGATTTGAAAGGGCTTTATATAAGTAGGGTCGAAAGGTAATGAAATATTGAAGGTAATAAAAACTAAATGGCATTGTTTGGTTGAGAGATGTGAACTTCTGTTATATTTTAATCTTAAATGGTTACTCATCGTAACCTATATCCATTTAACGTCGTTAATTTATCTTTTAATCAAATAAAGCCTAAAATGCTACTATGAATTTCGTTTATATTAGTTTTATAAAATTTTTAAAAAATGTATCATTTTGGTGAATTAGTTTAAATAATAACTTATTTTGATAAAAAAAATCATATGCAAGTCACCTTATTATAATCAGAAATAATTTAATTTTAAATTCTACTTTTATCTTTGATAAAATAATTTATAATTTTTATAAATATCTAAAAATTATTTTAAACCATAACTATTTATTTTTTTAAATTTTCTTAAATATCGCGTAAAATTAGACTTGTCAAATGAGACGGAGGGAGTATTTTGTAGCCGCCAGCAGCATCCCACCTTCTTATTGGTCTCTATCATATTTTCCCCAAAGTTGTCCTTTTTAGTGAAGTTGACAACTTGACATTGTCAAATATCGGAAAAAAGTTATCCGCACGGGGGTAATTTTTATTATTATTATTATTATTATTATTATTATTATTATTATTATTATTATTATTATTATTATGTGATTTAATAAAGTAAAAAACATGTTAATTAATTAAAATTAAGTAAAATGAACTGTAACTTTAAACACATGACATGCATGTATTGAATTAATGTATACATTTGATGCGAGTAAGTTTTACCCTCAACTATTCTTAAAAATCAAATTATATGAATTTTGACTAAAAGTTTTAAATGTATTTTGTCATCATATAAACAGAAAAAAATTATTTATAATTTTTTTATATAATTTTTAAATATCTAAAATTTTATTTTAAAATTTCAAAATAAATTTTAATTTAATTTTGAAAGAATATAGATGGAATAGGTAGTAAGGATGAAGAGATAGTAAAACTCCTACTGGCGGCTGACCAAAGAGGAATTGGAGCTAATCGAAAATGGCAGCTAAAGAAGCAATTATCATCACAGACAAGGATGAGATGAGAAAATGGACAAGGAGTATGAGAGCCCAAGGCAATACAATTGGCTTTGTACCCACCATGGGCTACCTCCATCAAGGTCACCTTTCTCTAGTCCAAGATGCACACAATCAAGCTGACCTTATAGTTGTCTCCATCTATGTTAATCCAGGTCAATTCTCACCCAATGAAGATCTTTCAACATACCCATCTGATTTTCAAGGCGATATCGAGAAACTCAACTCTGTACCTGGTGGGGTTGATGTTGTATTCAACCCCAAAAATCTGTATGACTATGGGAATTCTCAAATTGGAAATGGGTCTGAGAGGAATTTAGAAGAGAGTGGGGGAATGGTGGTATCTTGTGTTGAAGATAAGGGGATGGGGCATGAAGCTTGGGTTAGAGTTGAAAAATTGGAAAAGGGATTGTGTGGGAATAGTAGGCCTGTTTTCTTTAGAGGGGTTGCTACTGTTGTTACCAAGTTGTTTAATATAGTTGAGCCTGATGTTGTCGTCTTTGGTAAGAAGGATTATCAGCAATGGAGGATTATTCAGAGAATGGTAAGATTTGCTAAAAACTTGCTCTTGTTTTTTCTGTTGAAATATTGGATGATTTTATTTGTGCTAGCTGTTTGGATGGAGGTGTTATAAGTACTCAATCCCAAGATAAGTTATTCCACCAGGGATAACTCATCCCATTACTGAGGTATGCCTTATACGTCCAACCAAACGCATACATTTTATCCCAGAGATTATTATGCGTTATACCTCACACCAAGCGATTCCTAAGTGGTAAATTTCATAGTAAAAGATAGATGTTATCTCATTAATAGTTTTTGATTATGGACTCCCAAAAGATAGCCACAACAATCCCTTCGCTATATCTAAGAATTCTTTGGATTTAGCATTTCTATGTGGTCAATTTTGTTTTTTTTTTTTTTTCTTAATTAGCTATAAGCACTGTGGTCCAATTTATTTGATTTCTTGAAAATCCAATCATTCAATGAAGGTGTATATCTAGTAAGGAACAGAATGAATAAGTGAATGAAGGGAGTGAGGTGATGGAGTTTGTTCAGATTTGCGATGCTCATCAAAGTTTAACTTTTGCATTACTACTATTTATTGATTTCTTCAACTTTGGTAAGTATTTGTCACCTGAAACTTCAATTTTCCGCCCGTGGCAACAATTTCTTTATCTCCTCTGTTGACTTTGGGGGTTATATTACCTCCTCTCTGTTGCTGATTGTGCAGCGAATGGGGGTGTTGTGTGAGAGTGGAGTGATGAATGATGAGTTTGATGTTGGTAGTTGATCTTGAAGTGTGGATGGATGGTGGTAATGAGATGGATGTAATAAAAAGTGATGGTGGTGGCGAATTTAGCAGCACTCGCTGCTTTCACTGCCGAAGAGGTGATTATGTTTTTAGTGGTTGGAGTTTTCTATTTTGTTTTCGTAATTGAAATACACGACTTGAGGAAAGAGAAGAACCTTTTTTTCTACTGTTTATGTGCCAGTCATTTCTTGGTCACATTTTTATATCAGAGCGTTTGTAAAGCACACTCTTTATTTTAAAGAAAGATTGTGACTTAGATGTTCAATATACACATTTAAATAAGTGTTGAAGGGTATAATAGGAACAAGCTTTAGTTTAGGTTTCAAAATGAAAATTCACGGCAACTTTAAGGGGCAACGTATGTATTTGGCCATCTAGCATCTATCAGTATAACAACAACAACATACCCAGTGTAATCCTACAAGGTGAGGTCTGGGGAGGATATAGTGTACATAGATCTTACCCACTACCTTAGAGGTAGAGAGGTTGTTTCCGATAGACAACATCTATCAGTACATGCTACTATGTTAAAGGGATTTTATTTTTACTCCAATGACTGCTAATAACATTAACTTTTTGTTTGCCAATAGCTTGATTTTGATGATGGGTTTATTTGCTCTTTTGATTCGTATTAGGAGGGAGTTGAGTGTCTCGGATAGTCATGTACTGAAAGTTGTTATCTTTGGGGATCTTATGAAGAGAACAAATGGTGCATTTAGAAGCTTTGGCACTATATTTGTCATTATGAATGATGTTTTGGTGGTGCTTAATCTATTTGAAGAATTGGCTAAAAATGCAAAATTATTTTTTGTACTTTTTCGATTTCTATGACTGATGATTAATTGAAGATAGAAAATTCAATATCTTCCTGCATCAATTTGCGAATTCTGGGTTAAGAGATAATTGAAATACAATACATAATTACTGTGCCAGAATTTACCATACTGGACCAAACTTTGAAAGTTCAATATTTGGTATCTACTTTCAATTAACAAATACCGAATTAGGGAAACCAAACTTTGGAAATACCGAATGCCACCCCTAAATATGGCCATATCTGCCCCTCTGAAAGTAAAAGTGCTAAAAGATGTTGAAATGTTGCTTGGTTTTTGTTACGTTGCTAGTCTTAATCAAGTAGTATGCTTTAGAGCTGAAGTGTGATGTGATTTTTAATTGATAGTCTCAACGTAATTCTTTCAGGTCCGAGATCTTGATTTTGGGATAAAGGTGATTGGTTCTGAAATAGTACGAGAGCATGATGGCCTTGCAATGAGTTCCCGTAATGTGAAACTTTCACCTGCGGACAGACAAAGGGTGCTTCTTCTGCTATCATTATCTCTTAGTATATGATGATAAAAACCAGCTTCTTAGAAATACTAATTATGGCAAACATTAGCTTATTCAGAATCAAAATATATGGGATAATGCATTTGCAAAACCTGATTTCCTACCAACGCTCTCTTTATCATTGTCTGATTTTCATGTTAATTGCAACTTTTTGCTCGTTCTACTATTCCACAGGCTTCGTCAATTAGTCGTGCGCTGTCTAGAGCACAAGTCGAAGCAGAAAAGGGTCAGGTCAACTGCAGGGAGCTGATAAATACTGCCATTCTTACCATATCTGAAGCCGGTGGAACAATTGATTATGCTGAGGTGAGAACTTAAAGAAAAATAATGTCTTTCATATAGATATAAACAACAGAATATACCAACTGGTGACTCAAGTACTTAAGGAAGTATGGTATAATCTTGCCAATTGTGCTTTCAATGTCCTCTAGCTGTAACATATATTTACCAATAGAAATACATGAGTACCATACATCGGCTTTTTTAAGGAGCAAGTAACATGATAAAGCTCTCTAGTCACACCACTTCTCCTTTACTACCCTCTTGAACTAGTAGACACATTACCAGTATTTGGTATGTTTAGCGTCGTGGAAGCTTTATCCGGACATGAACCTGTGCAATTCCACAATATTTCTGTTTAGCAACATGAAGGTCATCAATACAAATAAAAAGTTCTTTTCGATTTCTTGGTTTTGTTTTACCTCATTGCTGACACCTTCCTTGCATCAGATTGTGGATCAAGAAAGTTTAGAGCCAGTGGAAACAATCAAGAGACCAGTTGTATTTTGTGTAGCAGTATGTTTTGGAAAGGTCAGGCTTATTGACAACGTGGAAATAGATTTATAAATTGAGATGCATGGAGCCACTAAATATACAATTACCTTGGTTAGAAATTTGCTTATACTTACATAAAGGTATGAAAAGTTATACTCCTTCCGTCCCATTTTATATGAGTTAGTTTGACTCGACACAGAGTTTAAGGAAGAAATGAAGACTTTGGAAACTTGTTGTCTAAAATAAGTGATACTGTGATAGATATTTTGTGTAACTATAAATCATTTCATTAAGGATAAAATAAGTATTTTAAAGTTAAGTTGTTTAATATAGAAATGTGTCATTCTTTTATAGACCGACTAAAAATGAAGTAAGTCATATAAACTTGGACAATAATATTTATACCATAGCACGAAAAAACTTTTAAGTCCAACTTCATTAAATTCAATTATGATAGCTTGTAAAATTCTTAACTATTAATGAAATGGGTTTTAATAAGTTATGCTTATTGTGGTGCATTACTTTTGTAACGAAGGTTGTAGAAGATATGTAAGCAAAAAAACAATCAAATGATAGAAGAGGTCAATATATTGATGCAAAGATTTTGGGTATTCATGTTTTGGTTAAAAATTGATCCAATCGGACATTACATTATAAATTAATTTTTATTTGATTTGGTTCAGTTTGGATTAGAATTTTTTTAAAATTGATACTCTTTGAATAACAAGCCAAAATGATAAATTATATTGATTATAAGTATAGTATATATTACATTCTACGAATAATTACACATACTTTGTATATTTTTTTCATAAAAGTTTTATTCATCTTAAATAAGTTAATGAACTTTACACCTTAATTTCATTTCTTACGGAAGAAAAAATAATGAATCCAAACTCATTTATTCAATGAAATAACTATGAAATTTAGCCTCTCTTATCAAGTTTATTCATTTGATTAAAGCTTAAAGATCTTAGATATTTTCTCCATAATCCAAGAAAATTATAATAAAAACTTAATCATAATGGATCATAAGTAGGACAGGATGAAAATTTCCTTTCTAATTGTAGGGCAAAAAAGAAAACATAATGGTATCTTTAGAAACAGAAAATTTGAATCAAATCAATACCAATCAAGTCACTGGATGTAGGAATTGAATCAATATAATTGTGTATAGATAATGTATGACTATGTATCAATGATGTATATATATTTATATATTTTGTTTACATAATATTTATACATAGCAGATCAATTTCTTTGTATCTCAATTAACTCAAATAGCCTTTTAATAGTCTCAAAATTCAGATATGAGCTCTTCTCAATGTTTCGAGTCTTTTAATATATTATTTACTCGGAATGATTCACGATTACATCACATTGATTTTAAAAATCGAGCTTTGAACACAAAGGTAGATAAGATGTAACAAGTGATTTTTTTGTCATGTAATTTTGTTTTAGATGAGCAAGTTTTGGATTTAAAACCAAAAAACGTAATTGCTTGGATCCAGGAGGTATGTTTCATTTTTAAAAAAGTATTGTTTTTTTTGTGTGTATGTTTTGAGTATAATTTTGTCTTTTGTTATATGAACAGGTCATATACTTTTACTTCCATATGCTCTGATTGATTCAGAAGACAATGCATTATTGACATGATTCTTTGAGAGACTTAGAAATGTATTTAGGGTAGGGGTGGGCATGGTATGGTATATATCGAAATATCATATTATATCAAAATTTTAATATTGTGGTTTTGATATTATGGTATTTGTGTGGATATGGTATATATATATATATATATATATATATATATATATATATATATATATATATATATATATATATATATATATATATTTATATATGGTACGGTATTTGGTATTTAGATATAACATATCGAAATATCGAATACCATACCGAAGTATATAGTTACATAAATAACATATACATTATTAAAGCATTAACAAATATGCAACCTAGTATTAGTATAAACTAAATGTTTAGAAGTCAAAACTGTGATTACTTTATTTTGATTGAAATGTATTTGAATTGTAGTTGATAAACAAAAGGAGTTGTTTGTACTTTATTTTACAGATATATTTCTACATGTGTAATGTGTTAGTATGATACAATTGAGACCTTTTTTTAATAATGTGGCTAGTAAATTTAACCAAAGACAAATTACAAAAAGAAATAGCATAAAGAGAAAAATACTGAAAAACAAAATAATACTCCCTATGTCCTAATTTATGTGGCATTTTTTTTTTTCTAAGAGTCAAACAGTTTAAGTTTGACTGATAATTTACGCATGAAATCTTCAAATTTTTTGAAATGAAATTTATATATTTGTAAACTACGTCAAAAGTACTATAAGTCACAATAATTGACAATTCAAAATATTCAAAAGATATATGAAAAATTTACAGTTAAAGATAAACTTGTTTGAATCTTGAAGTCCGAAAAGTGCCACATAAATTGAGACAGAGGGAGTATAGCTTTAGATTAAATCCAAAAATAATAGGCCTTTTACTGGGTTTGAAAAATGTTGCACGTAGTGGGAATCAAACTCGAACTATTTTAGCTAATAATGAATCCCTTTGCTAGTGAGCTATGCTTCTCTTCAGTGTTGAGGGGGATTCATTTTAATATATATACTCATAAAAAGCAAAACTTTACCTTATTATATATACTAATTTTTCAACTCGGGGATTCAACTCCTAAGCTCCACGTAGGTCCGCCCCTGAATATGTGTACATACTAGGCACACTTACTATGGAGCAACAATAGCGATAAGCTTACGTTTTCATGTTGTACAATTATTTTAGAAGTGAAAGGAGGAGGAAAGCAAGAAAGAAATAAGGAAGGAAGTTAAATTATGTAGGCTCACACAAGATCTTGTTTATGAAAAATTTTATTTGGTAATCAAATTACTTTTTTACTTTAAGTTATTCGACCTATGCCAAATAAATAAATAATGGCGATAGAATTATTATTTTTTTTCTTTTTTGTAAGTCAAATAATTATATATCTATCTATTAAAATAGAAAAGATGTTGCTTGAATATCATTTATGAAAAGAGTAATTAATTACGAGAAGATTATTATATCAAGATACAATTAATATTGTTATAGTCAAAAGATATACAAAAGATAAAGTTAATAAAAAAAAAATTACTTTTGATATCGTCAATTAGAACAAAATTAAATTGCAAAACAAGATACATTAGAATTTAACTGACATAAATAATAAGAAGATCAACAATAGAATTGGTCAGAGAGTATGTATTTTGAATTTATTCGTTAAAAATCTTATGATTACATAAGAATGTTAGTTTGATATTTTTATTTTAGGTGTAACAAAATCAAAGTTTGATATTTTTATTTAATCAATGCTTACTTATTAAGTAGTTGCTTTTGTTTGGTCAATATCATGTGTTATGTATTTTGAATTTATTCGTTAAAAATCTTATGATTACATAAGAATGTTAGTTTGATATTTTTATTTTAGGTGTAACAAAATCAAAGTTTGATATTTTTATTTAATCAATGCTTACTTATTAAGTAGTTGCTTTTGTTTGGTCAATATCATGTGTACAAACACTTGGTTTGTTCTTTCTTATTTTAATTTTTATTTGGAATATTGACTTGGGAGCTTAAATCACACAATAAAACTTTCAAAGAGTGCGGTTGAGATGAGAATATTGAGGGATGTGTTTATCACCAAAGAACTAATTTGGATTCAAAAATTATAGATCTGGTAAGGAGTTTGTTAGAGCAATATACAGATAAAAGAAAAGATTTTGCATATGGTGTTAATTGACTTAGGCCCGTTTGGCCATGCGATATGGTATGATGATACGGAATCATGATATGGTATCATGATATGGAATCATGAGATGAAATTGAAGTTTTGTTTGGACATGTGATATGAAATTTTTGTGTTGTATATTTTCTCATAAACATAAAAATCTCATAAGTTGTAAAACTATTAAAATAGCCCCAATTGTTTATTCAATCTTATCAAATAAACAAAAATTTATAAAATCGCATAATAAATTATTACAAAGCTATTTGTTCTCCACTTAAGTAATTGTTTCATCTAACTTTAATTTAATTAAAAAAAATTGAACATAAATTGTAGTGTACTAGTCTTTAATATAATCCTCCCACATAATACGGGCAATTTTCTCACGTTGAACTTGCATTTCTCGATCATGTGATCGAGAAGACGAACCAACATTGTTACTTTGTGCCATTTGTTGGTCAATATCATCCACAACTATATTTTCATGCTCATAGACCATAAATATTTCATCACTTTAACAATCGGTTGGTGTGAGTTAAAGTGACTATATGTTGGTGAGAATAATAAATTTTAAAAAGTAATGATGTGATTATAAATTTTATTTACATATGAAATAAATGGTTATTAGATATAAATGTGAGGTTGTTTTAACAAAATATAAACTTGTGGATCAATTTTTGTATTAAAAATATCTCAAATCATAATATGAAATTACCATATAATTCCATATCATGGTTTTTGGAGAATATGGAATCACATCTCATGATATGGAATCATGAGATGGAATCAGCGTAAAATCGCATGTCCAAACGCTAATTACATCTCACGATACCATATCGTGATATGGTATCGCATGGCCAAACGCCTACTTAGAAAAGATGTATGATAAAGTGTCTATGGATGTTATGTGGAAATATTTGGAGTTTAGAGGTGTACATATGGCTTACATCAGGACAATTAAGGATATGTATAATGGAGTCAAAACCCTGATAAGATCAGTGAGAGGTGACTTAGAATTTTTTTAGCCGTGATGGGGTTGCATCAAGGATTAGACCTTAGCCTACTTTTATTTTTCTTAGTGATGAACGAATTAACGCAGCATATTTAAGAGGAGGTACCATAGTATATTTTTCGCAAATGACATGTTATTGATTGAAGAGACGCGCGATGAAATTGACAGTAGGCTAGAAGTTTGGAGACATACCTTATAATCCAAAGGTTTCAGGTTTAGCAAGACTAAAACAGAGTATCTTGAGTGCAAATTTTGTGACATAATGCATTAAGCGGAGTTGGAAGTGAAGATTGATACAAAAATAGGGACAGGTTCACCACTACGGTACCGATTCATTTGAACCGTATACATCCAATGCCCAATATAAATTTGTGTGTACAAAATCATTACAATTACAACAAAGATATGAACACATAACTTTAAAATATAATTAGTTCAATGCTAAGAATATTAAATATTGAAACCATAAAATTTAAATTCTAGATCCGCCTTTGTACACAAGTCATACCCTAGAAAGGTAGTTTCAAGTATTTTGAGTCTATAATCCAAAAAAATGGAGTGATTGATGATGATGTCACACATTGTATTGGAGCGGGTGGACAAAATGAAGGTTCGCATCCGAGGTATTGTATGATAAGAATGTGTCACCAAAGTTCTACAAAATGATAGTTAGATCAATAGCGTTGTATGAACAAAGTGTTGACAGTCAAGAACATACACGTTTAGAATATGAAGATAGCGGAGATGAGGATGCTCAGATGGATGTGTGGGCACACTAGTAAAAGATAGAATTAGGAATGAAGTAATACAGGACAAGGTTGCTTCCCTGGTGAAAAAAGTGAAGAAACCAAGGTTGATATAGTTCACTTATGTGAAAAGGAGGTGTTGATGCACCGGTAAGGAGGTGTGAGAGGTTGACTATAAGCGATTTTAGAAGGGGTAGAGGTAGACTGGAGAACTTGGAAGAGGTGATTAGACAAATTATGACACATCTTTAGTTTATTGAAAATATGACCTTAGATAGGATAGTATAGAGGCCGAGGATTACAATAGTAGATAGCAAAGTGAAATCGGACTTTCATTAGGAGAGGGAGGGGGTTAGTCTCCTCTTCTCATCTTCCATTTATTTAGTAGTAGTATTTTATATTTGTGTGATATCTTATTCTTTATTTTTACTACTTCATATTGTTCATCTGTTTTATTTATCTTGTTATTTTATTTTTGTAATTATTATTCTATTAAGTCGATGGTCTATCAAAAATAACGTCTATCCCATAAAATTTGCATACACCTAATCCTCACAAGACTCAAATCATAGTTTGATTGGATTTGTTGTTGTATTGATTTAAGGATCATCACAAGAAGATATTATTTCATATAATTTAATATGAATAACGCAAATAGATTATATCAACCTCTAATATTTTGTAGATTCTTCACTCAATGTTACTTCCTTAACACTACCTATGTTTTCATAACCAATTTATTTTCATCATTATAGAAATGGAATAAACAACAGTTTCATCCATCCTGAATTTAGGCACAAGGAACCTCACAGTATCCTTAACATTTAAGTACCATCAACTTTCCTGGCAATGCAGCTTTAAGAATTCAATTAGAGGAAACAAAAATTACAGTAGTTCACATATGAAGGCACGCAAGAATAAATGGTTTCAGAAGAAATGACGCCTGCAGAAAAGAAAATGGTACACACCTTCTCTACTAGCTCTATTACAGTATTTTTTTTTTTTACTATCCAATTCAGAACCAATCAAACAACAATATCAAGTATGTGGTCTGGTGAAACTAGGAAGGACTCTTTCAATAATATACTCAGAAGAATTCAGCATTACAGGCTATACAGGAAGTGTCTCATGATACATACAGAGAGGATAGAGCAAAAGACATCACAATAAAAGAAGAAAAGAATTATAAGGAACTGAAACGCCAGAGCTACAAAGATTTAAGTGCCACAATTTTCAATCAACATCCAGCCTAGTAAGATGAGAAACCGCACTAGTGACAATTGAAACCACCACACACTGACAAAACTATGATCAGAATCAAGGCAATAATAATCCCCAAAACTATAAGCTTGATCTTCATGTTCTGCAACCACATCTTCCTCCTCATTGTTGTTCCTTGTGTCCTGAAATCTTGTGCCTGCAATAAAACAACAATTTCACTCCCATATTTCATGTTCAGATGGAATAAAAGAGGAAAACAATATAACACACAAGTACAAGTTCAGAAAGAAAGAAGGTAGCGGGAAAAACAAACAAGTAGGTGTGTAATGATGTAACAACAGGTCATGGGGTCCAGCCCACTGGAGCAAATAAACCTTTACCTAAAGTTGCCAACAAAGTTAAAGAGGTCACTAACCTTTAGTTGTGTGTGTATTGGATGGAATCGAAATTATAGTTATCTAAGCAATTGCAAAATATAATATGTAAAACAACATAGACAAATGACTGCCCAACAGTACTTTCCCACCTACAATTTTCTACTAATGATCTGAACTAAACCATTAGAAATATCTTGAAACAAAAAATATGCAGCAAAATCATTAAACCTTCAAGTTCACTAAGGGGTCGTTTGGTTGGAAACAAGTTATCCCAGGATAAGTTATACTGGGTTAGCTATCCTGGGATAACTTATCCCACCATGTATATGGGATAACTTATCCCATCACTATGATATAAATGATGAGATAAGTTATCCCAAACATGGCAACCAAACAACATAAAACATTTTTATCCCATCACTATTTCCTTATCCCATCACTATTATTTTTAATCCCTCAGACCAAATGAGCCCTAAGTAAAATTAATTCAAACCACATTTAATTTGCTGAAACTAGTAGTACATAGTACTCGTCATGTGCTACAAGTCAAAAGAGGCAAAAAAAGATGAATCTTACTGACTGTGGCTCCTATTCATATAACTGGGAATGGAGATTCATCCATCTACGCTCAAGACTCAAATATTTAAGAAACAGGACATTGAATGGTCATTGCATTACAAACCTGTGAGCGAAGATTCTCAGTCTTATCCACCAAAAGTTCAATCTTCTCCCCACGATCAAGAACCTACAAGGACACAGTTCTCATCAACAAATCAAATCCACTTCCAGATTCTCAATCCTTTTCCAAGACCAAAACATAAATATGTCCTCTAGAACAGTACATTCCAATAAATATCTTTTGTACCTTTTCAATGTTTTCCATCATCACACCTTTAACTTCTGAAACCTGAGCCTTCACCTTTGCAAGCTTACTGATTTCCTCTGGATGATCTACACAGTACTGCATCTGCTCCTTCAGTTTGGGCCTGTAAATTATCATTTTGAATGAAGGGATCTATCACTTTCAGTATTACCAACAATTATAGAGGAGAGGGGGGAAAGAGAATAAAAAGAAAATGAAATTTACCCGAACTCCCTGTTTAAGCTGTTAGCAACAGCTGTAGCAGCCTTGCCTCCACCATATTTCTTGGTAAACTCTTCCTTGGTTCTCTCCAAAAACGCAATTGGGATCTGTCTTCCAACAGATTCCACAGCAACAACACAGTATGCTGTTTGTACAGAAGGTATAACAATGTCAGCATGAAAAAAGACGCGGAAGAAACGGAGCATTACATATTATTTGTCAGGTAATCAATCATCATCTAATTGGACATAAAGAGCATTCAAAATTACAAATCAGAGTCTGAAGAAATATCACAGACTGAAAGATGTGCAAAAATACGAGGGTGCATAAACTTCTTCTAGAAACAGGAAAAAGGATTCAAATCAGATTTGTTGTTCACTTCAATTTGAATAAAAATATACTACTCGAATTTGTTGTGTTGAAATCTAAAAGCAGTGTGTAGTTGCTTCACAATTCAAATGAAAATCTGTAAATGAGAAAAACCAGTAGTTTACCTTATCAAATTACAATTTATGAATTAAAGGTACGCTGCCAGTTAATCTTGTTAAGAAAAAGACTGAAGAAAATATAGGCCATATTGAAGACGTTAGCATGATAAATCCATAACGACAGATGTACAAGAAATTTACACAAAAAAAAAAATGATATCTTCCAAAACAGTCCATATCTACTTTCTCTGCTAATTGCAGGGAACTTCTCATATCTTACTTGGGTAGATCTTCTTTTTTAAAAATAAAAATGGTGTTCTGACTCCTGACCAGTTTGAGTGTACCTTGATGTCTATAGTCCATATCTTACTAAGGTAGGTGTAGTTCATATCCCTCCTCTGCTAATTACAGGGAAATTTTCGTATCTTACTAAGGTACGTGTTCTTTTTTCAAAACGACAGCGGTTTCCCGGCCAGGTTGACCGCACCTCGATGACTATTCCACCAGGTACCTCTTACCTGCACAAGTATAGGTAACTATGTCCACCGAGGCCTATGCAGATGAAAAGAGTGTGTATATGTAAAATTGTAAATGAAATCAAACCGATCTAAAGCAAAATTAAGCACTAACTAAACCTTACCAATATAATATTACTTATCGGTATTCTACTAAGATCTTAACTGCACTACTCAGAAATCAAACACAACCAACAGAACAATAACAACAGCAATACCCTGTGTATGCATACCTTACCCCTACCCTTGGTGGGGTAGAGAGGTTGTTTCCAATACAGGAAGGAGGAAAAAAAAAAAGCAAAAGATGAAAAAAACTTGGCAACAAAGAAGCGGATCCAGAGCAAAATTCTGCATTAGCTAAACTAATTACCACAAAAATTAATTGTTACTTACTAGATACTAGTAGTATTTAACAAAGATCTAGGATCTAGACTGACTATTCCGAAATCGAACTCAGCAACAGAACAAGGAGAATAAGTAAAAAATATGAAACAATAACCGAAATGAGTGAGATCCAATGGAAAATTCCGCATTTACTAAACTAATTAGCACAAAATTTATTGTTACACCCTGTATTCCCACAAGATCTAAACAGCACTAATTTGAAATCAAACAATCAACAGAACAATGAGAGTAACAAAATCCAAGGAAAACAGCCCCGTAACAAGAAAAACAATAATAGATGCATGGATGACAGGATCAGGAAAATCCATTAGCAAAAATATCAGAAGTGAAGAGAAAAAGAGAAGGAAAATGACTTACTGAAGCCTTCTTCGACGAGATAGTTGAAAGTATGGCCATCGCAGTTATAGGTGAACTTGTTATTGGAAGCAGGAAGTTTCTGGAGGCACTGTGAAGCTATACTTGTGAAATTACCGGTGAATTCAGTGTATTCGGCGAGAATCACAGTTCCTCGCGCAACGAAACTGTAGATCAGCGATTGTTGCCCCATTTTTTCTCTGTGTGAAAAAACCAAAACCCTAGCTGGTATAGTAAGCAGTAGAGAATTTAAGAGAGAGAGAGGAGAAATAGAAATGCGTATGAAGAGGCAACTGAAAAAGATAAAAAGGGGGAAGCGTGACGACGATGAATTTTAATTTTTGAGACGCGGGGCGGAGTACGGCTGCCTGGGTGTGGGCGAACTTTCCTTTCCTAGTAAGTCAAAGTGTTTTTTTTTATTTTTTCACTCGATGTTTCAAATTTATATGAGAGATTGATTAAATTTGAATCATGTGCGGTAAAATCTATTTAGAGGAGTGTTTTCAACATGTTTTTTTTATCAAGACTCAAATTCGAGACTTCTAATTAAGGACACCACTAAACCACAATGTATATTAGTGTAAGTATGTGTTTTGTTTCCATTATTTTAATTTATACTTCTTATGTTCAATAATAGTTGTCGACTATTGATTTGACACATAAATTAAGAAACAATAAATGATAAGAATAATTTTATCAAATCACTTTTATTAAATATAAGTCATCTAAACACCGAAAAATGAAAAGTATTTAATAGCAAAAGTAAAATAGACGCAATATGGTAAATTATTCGTGATTTTTATAAACTAGATAAATATTGTTGGACATCTCAAAATCGTATAATGTATAAGTAAGATGATGGAGGGAGTGTAATTTGTTTGACCTATTTATTTTTCTAATTTTTTTTTAACAAATGATATTTATTTATTTTTTAGCAATTTTTTAATTTTAATTTTAATTTTTCACATGACATTTTTTTATGACTATAGTGTTCAAATCAATTTTCGGGCACCTTAATTATTTCTTTGAGATACTGCTACCTCCCACCAACAATAGTTACCAACTAACTCTATCTATCAAGGCTAGGACAAATGGAAAGAATTACTTAGTATTTTTTGTCTCCTCTGAAAATTGAATCTGCCTCATGATTCTTGAATTTTATTAATTTAAGATCACAAAATTAAAAAATACTTTGGTATATTTTAAATTTAAGACAAATGAATTATCCTTTTTATTTTTTTATACTTTATGTCAAATTAATTATGTGAAACAAATTAAAACAAGAAGTAGTACTTTTTCTTTGATTTTTCATTCGGTATCCATTATCAATATTGGAGTTTGACTAAATTTAGATTCACTCCAAAAAATTCATATTAAAGGTAAAGCGTTCTGTAATAAAAGTGACTCTATAAACGAAGTAGTGCTTTTTATTCTTCTTTGTGAAAGGAAAAAAGAGCGTTGCTTTCGTTGGGGCTGAAACTGAATTGTTATTGAAAAACATCCTTGTGTGGCCCCAGGCGTTTAACACCTATGTTGCGAATATTAAATTTTGTTGCAAAAGTTTGAAACGGATTTCTTAGATATTGATTATACGCGCATGCTGTAATTAATTAATAATTAAAATAATAATATCAGATTTAATAAATGTTGAAATCCAACCATTCTACTTTTTCTTCACATTTGTCATTTTCCCACCTTTTCTTCCTGTCAGAAAAAATGAAAAATTGAGAGCTACTAGAAGATTGGTGGTCATATTGGGATTATTTTGTCAAATTTTATAGAGAGAAAAGTATAACTAGTATACTCTTATGTATTTTCTGGAAGCCTTGTTAATTTCTTCTTCTTGTTTTTTCAACTATTAATTTTCATCAAATTATCTTTAAGTATATTGAATTAAATTGAATAGTAGTACTTGTTTATAGTTTCTTGACTATGCAAAAATTCAATTATTTAAATAAGGATATATTTGAAAAAATAATTAATATCTTATTAATCATGTGAAAAATTATTTATTTTGGATTAAATATAAACGTTTAAAATACTACTCTTGTGTATATAATATGATGAAGTAGAGAGAGTTCCAAAGCTTTAGTGTAGTTCCAGATAATGAAATTCGGGAAAGGTAGAGTATAGAGAAGTTATTTTCAATAAACGATTGGCTCAAAGAAAAACAAATGAAAGCAATGTAATAAAAAAAAAGTAATGAATGTGAAAGCATAACAAAACATGTTAAACAATAACTATAACAAAATAATAAGATAATTAAAATATAAAAGACAACATATATATATATATATATATATATATATATATATATATATATATATCAAAGAACAAAAAATAACAAGAGAAATATAATGACTATTAGCATGAAAGAAAATAGTTATATCCAAAAATTATACGAAAAGAACTATAAATTATATTTTTTTGCATATCAATATGATAAAAATACATCGTAAAATATTAGCCAAAATTTTTATAGTTTGACTCTAAAAAAAATTATGACAATTAAAAGTGGACAGAGAGAGTAGCTGCTAACCTACAAATTATTTACTTTTCTATTGGGATTACTGAAATATACAATTTTCAATAATATTAAAATATTTCAAGTGTCTATATCAATAGTCTTACTTTCACTATATTACGATCATTAAAATCGATTTTATTAAGTTGTACTATTTTTTTTTTCTGAATTACTTGTTCTCGCTTAATTACATAGATAATTACTTAACAAGCATGTGAAAAATGTACGTAGAAATTCTCAACCTGTAGGTAATTGTAATTATCTGAATTAATTTTGAAAGGTACATATTTTTATTTTCTCAGTCAACTATTAAATTATTTTCTTTCTTGCGCACTGCGTGAAACCATCTCTAATGAAATAACATTAAGGAAAATAAAAAAATGTCATGTGAAAAAATTAAAATTAAAAAATTGCAAAAAAGTGAATAAATATCATCTGTTAAAATAAATTTAAAAAATAAAATGTTTTCCTTTAAACCGGCTAACGTCAAATCAGTTCCCTGATATCAAATCAATGTCAATATTAATTATTAAAGTTTTAAATTGAAATTTGAGTTATTTTATTGCAGTAAAAAATTTACATTATCAATATAGTTTACGGAAAATATATTTGGCAGGACACTTTTTTGGCATGAAATGGCACCATCTTACTTTTTCAGGATAAGGTCGTAATTTCGCAAGAATGAGAAGGGTGATAGGGTAAATTCATTTTTTGTTGTACCCAAAATACTCTCTAAAATAAAACCACTATAAGAAAAGTCTTAGGCCTCATTTGTTTGCACTTAATGAAAGTCTGAATCTTAATCATTCAGATTCAGTCCATTAAGTGTGTTTGGTTTTTAGGTCTGAATCTGAATGATTCAGATTCAGCACATTAAGTCCATTTGTTTCTTTTTTCAAAAAGCCTTTTAATGGACCTGAAAAGGTCTGAACGGATTAGAACTGCAGGAGAGTCTTAACACCATTCAGACTTATTTAATAAGTTATAAAATAATTTTGTATCACCTCTCTCGGTCTATGCACGACTTTTGCTCTCACAACTACAAACTTTCTTCCTCTCTGTTCTCAATCAAACACCAATTTTTGCCTCTTAAACTAGTAAGTTTTCATAATCTTTACAAGTATTTTTTTTATATTAATAATTTTCTTTCGGTGTATTGATGTTTGTCAAGAACACTTGTTGCAATAATATTTTTAGTGTATTGATGTTCATCAAGGTTTTTGAGTGAAAAAATACTATTCATAATTAAAATAATAACTATGTATACATATTTGAGGTCTCTTATTAGAATTTTGTCTTAGGTCAATAATTTTATTGAGACTCTTTGATCATCAAATTCGTTTGTGAGATAACACTAATATATTTTTGTTGTTGAACTAGTTTGTGACAAAAATAATGGAGCTCTTAATAATTATCCATTCCAATCTTCAGTTTCAGCTGGAAATAAAAGTTTTGGGGAAGAAACAAAAACGTATTTGTCTGAATTGGAAATTGATGAGAAGATGATTACTGCTCTAGAGTTATTAATTAAAAAAATAGTGCACCTACATTTTAAGAATATATGAAAAAATTAGATGGACTTGGATGTGGAGTCATTATACAAGTACACGTGTTAGTATATTTTGTGAAAGTGTCCACTACAAAAAAGCATGAATGACGTTAGAGGTTCACAAGTTAGAGAATTGTATTAAGGTTATCGGAAAAAAGATAAGAATTCTTTAGTTTTTCTAATTAGCCAAAATATATGTTAGGCACTGATAATGTGATACCTTATTTATTATTTTTCAACTAGTATTTATCATATTTATTGAACTTTTTGATATTATATTGTGCCTATAAAATACTTTTTATTCGTGATTTTTTTATGTTATGCTTGATGATAATGATATTTTTTTAATAAAAAAGTAATATTTTTTGTTGAAATGAATTTTTTATAACATTTATTAATATAATGTTTGATTTCATATGTACATTCAGATAATAAAAACAAACAATAGTCATTCAGTGTTCAAATTTGGAGACAACATCTTAATATTCAGATGTGTATTTAGATCTAAACACCTAACTCTTAATGCAAATCTTAATGTTCAGACGTGTATTCAGATTCAGAGGTCTTAATCTTAATGAAAACAAATGAGGCCTTAGACCATCTCCAACCCAACACCAAATTTTACACCAAATCCTTATTTGGTGTAAATTTTGGTGTTTTTGAGCTCCAACCCACACCAATTTTTACACCAAATTTGGTGTGTGAATAGTGTTACACCAAATTTGGTGTAACACTATTCATCACACCAATTATTCCGTTTTAATTACCCCCCCCCCCCCGAACTTGTTTATTCCTCCATTGCTTACACCTTTTTTGTCCATTTGCTCCTATCGTGACTACATGCGCCCGACAGGCCGACAAAAGTGGTGATGTGGATCTCCACCTGGATAAATAATAGCCACCTAGATAAATTAATATGGCAAAAAATAAATATCAAACCTTCTCACCTTCTCACCTAAAATTTTTGGACCAAGCTTCTCACTAAAACTTCCGGACTAAACTTCTCCCTTAGCTCTAAGAACTGTAATCGACGATGTGAAATTCTTGTAGATTTCAAAGCTTTTGGCTCTCTAAGACGTGAAGTTGGTTGATTTCGCGGAGTAAAGGGCTGATTTCGCGGAACTCCTTATGAATTTGGGTCTTCCTAGACGTGAAGTTGGTTGATTAAATTTCAAATTTGTCTGAAATTCTTACCAAGTAAGTGTTAATCTTTGTCTCCTTTACTTTTCATTTACATTTTGCCCTATTTTTCGTTTAAGGTTTCACCATATTACGACTAAGGCTTTGATTGAGTTTCCGACTGATCTTCCAATTAGGGGCTTGATAGGTTTCAACTAGAATTTTCACTTAATGAATGTATTATTATGAACTTTTTTAGCTTATGTATGCATAAGTATTAGGGTTTCTGGTAATTAGTTCAAAAAAATAAGTCTTTTTAGTAAAATTAATATTCTAGGGTTTTGATTTCAATATTTTATTTTGGTATTGTTAAATGTTGGGGTATTTTGTAATTTCCTTATGTATATTTGTATGTTGTTGAGCAAAATCAATATTGTAGGGGTTTTAGGGTTCCAATTCATCTATTATGTTTTTGTATTGTTAAATATTATAATTTTCTTGTATAATTGTATGCCTATGAGTAAAATTTAGTTTTGTTGCCTCTGTTTTCTTGTTGTTGTCTCTGTTTTGGTATTGTTGCCTCTGTTTTGCTGTTGTTGCATATGTTTTGTTGTTGTTGTCTTGTACAATATATTGATTATTATTATGGTTATAGGTTGACACTATGGCTACTAAGTACCTCAATTTAAGGTTCAAATTTGGGGGTATCTTGGTGAGTGAGGTAGGTCCAGTATATGTTGGGGGTAGGACTGAATATGTAGAGAATGTGGATGAAGAACATTTGTCAATTCCTGAACTTGCAGATTATGCTAAGTCTTTTGGGATTAGTAAGTTAGGAAAAACTTATGTAGTTCCTTCTGGGGTGATTTGGTGGAATTGAAAAATGACGTGGACATTTGTAATATTGCATTATTTATGCATGATGGGGACACAATAGATATTTATGTGTGTGATGACACTATTCTGGAGGATGTGGTCCCACTAAAGGTCAAATTAGTCAATCTTTAAGTCAAGTGGTTGAGTCTTTTAATGCACATGGGGAATCTGATGGTTCTTTAACTGCACAACCAAAAAAATCAGATCTAGGGGTAGGTTCCTCTTCTTCCTTTCCATCTAGTGAAAGAGTTGAGAATTATGGGGTTGCAAGGGTCCAACAAGAAACTGATGATGATTATTCTTCAATAGATTGGACTGATACTGAAGAAGAAGTTGAACCTACTATCCAACAAGGAACTGAACCTTCTATTCAAGAAAAAGTTGAACCAAGTGCCCAAGAAAATGCAGAGGAAGACATAGACAGTGATTTTATTTGTTCTGACCAGTCTATTGACTATGGAAGTGATGTGCATGAGGAATTGAGGATTGTTAAGGAAGATGTGAGAAAGTTTAAAGAAAGTAGGAGGAGAAAGAAGGAAAAACCAGAAGGTTTTTTAGGTGAAATTGGACTTGATGAAGGGTATGAAGATATTGAAAAAGGCAAAAAAAATTCAAGGGTAAGCTAATAGAGGATGAGCCATACTATGACAGTTCTGATTGTGATAGTTTTCAAAGTGATGAAGAAGAACTTGTTTCTGATGATGAACTTGAAGGAGGAAGTTTAAGGGAGAGAAAGAAGAGTAATAGAGTGATATATGATTCTACTTGTGATGTTGTAATATGGTAGTGTGGTATGGTATTTGAAAGTGTAAAGGAATTTAGAGAGGCAGTTACAAAATATGCTATAAAAAAGGAGTTGAGTTAGACAAGTATGTGAATGAGAGTACTAGAGTAAGAGTCAAGTGTAAAAGTGGTTGTCCATGGCTGTTGTATGCAAGCAAGGAAGGGAGGAGTGAGAACTTCACTATCAAGACATACAACCCAAGGCACAAATGTACCAAGACCACCGATAATATTTTGTGTAATTCAAATTTTTTATGTAAGTATCTGAAAGATAGGATTATTTCTCAACCTAGTATATAAGGGTGGGAAATACAAGATTTGGTGAGGAAAGAGTTGAATGTTCATGTAGGCAAGGCAGTTTGTTTAAAAACAAGAAAAAATATTTTAAAGGAAATTATGGGGATCATGTGGCAGAATTTTACAGAATCCTAGACTACAGGGATGTGTTACTCCAAACAAATCCTAGTAGCACTTGTGTTGTGAAGCTTACAGATTCACAATCAGAAAATGGGATGAAACAATTTCACTCTTTTTATATATGTTTTGATGCTATGAAAAAGGGTTTCCAACAAGATGCATAAGATGTATAGGGCTGGATGGGTGTTTTCTAAAAGGAATTTGTAATGGGTCAAATTTTGATAGTTGTTGCTAAGGATGCAAATAACCAAATGTATCCAATAGCATGGGCAATAATTGATACTGAAAGCAAGTTCACGTGAAAATGGTTCATGACCATTTTGCAAGATGATCTTAATCTAGGAGATGGTTCCCAGATCACTATCATTAGTGATATGCAAAAGGTAACTGAATTTTTTTTTATTTGTCTTAAAGTAAATTTGATCAAAATTTAACTATCTTTATTATTTTGTTTTGCAACTACATGGACTAATAGCTGCTGCAGATGAAGTATTTTCAGAATGTGTGTTAGACACATATTAGCAAATTGGTCACAAAACTTCAGAGGCATAGAGAGAAGGAAGAAATTTTGGGCTTGTGCTAGATCCACTTTTAAGGTACAATTTAAGTACAATATAAATGTCCTATCCAAGATGGGAAAAGGTATAGTTGAAGCCCTTATCAAATACAACAAGGAGAAATGGTGCAAAGCTTTTTTTCAAGTTTTTTCAAAATGTGATAGTATAGATAACAACATGGCAGAGAGTTTCAATGCTTGGATCTTGGGACCTAGGAACAAGACTATTGTAACTATGTTGGAAGAAATTAGAGTTAAGGTGATGAGTAGGGTGAGTGAGTCAAGAGCATTTGCTGAAACATGCATATATGAAATATCTCCAATGGAAATGATGGTATTCAATACCAATGTAACAAGATCAATGCAGTGCAACATTAAATGGAATGGTGATGATGGATTTGAAGTGTTAGAAGGGGTATACAAGCATACTGTGAACTTAGGTCAACAGAAATGCAGTTGCAGATTTTGGGAATTAAAAGATATCTCATGTGCACATGGTATAGCAGCAATGAACCACTTGAATATGGATGCATCACAAGAAATTTCAAGCTGGTATAGAAAAAAGACAAATCTGAAGACATATTCTCATTTCATTCAACCAGTCCCAAACATGAAAATGTGGTATGAAAGTAAAAACCCAATAGTTGAACCACCTGAGGCAAGACAAATGCCTGGTAGGCCACCAAAAAACAAAAGAAATTGGTGAAGTGAGAAAAGCTGGGAAATTGTCAAGAATGGGGACAGTAATGACATGTTCAATTTGCAGAGGAGCAAATCATAACAAGAGGAATTGTCCAAAAAATCCTAAACCTAAGTCTACACCAACACCCACTCAAGAGGTACATTCACATTAATTTGCTTTTATAAATTAGGTTAGGTTACTTATTAATTTAGTCTCTTGTTGTATTATTTTTCTACTCACATTAGTCCACCACTGGAAAAAAGAGGGGTAGAAGTCAATATGAAAGAGAAAACAATAGCAACACTGGTACAAGAAGAGGTGTAGGAAGTGGTTACAAGAAGAGGCCAAAAGTTGTTGGACAAGGTGTATTTGTTGCTGATACTGAATATATATGTATTAATGTAAGTGTCTTATAAAACTGTTAAAATTATATTTTTAAATGTGAGTCCCAAAATAACTATGTTGTTTATATTGCAACAAGGATTGTCTAGCAGTATAGGAGGGTTAATACTGGTGTGGTGAGTTCTGCATATGTGATAGGTGATATTGATTTTAAACCTACCAAGGAACTGAAGTGGAAAGGCAAACAAGCCATGACTCAAAGAAAACTTCAAGTCCAAAGTGTTATGCGTCGTATTCAAACCAGATTAGAAGTTGTTGAAATTCAAACAAGGGCACAAGCCAAGGAAAAATCACCCCAAAGAAAACTTCTTAGTTTAATATGTGTTGGTGCTTTTGTGGTTGTGTGGTTGTAACAACCAAACTTAAATTAGTGATTGTTTTGTATTTTGGTGCTTGTGTGGTTGTTCAACCAAACTTAAAGTAG
Source organism: Solanum pinnatisectum (assembly GCA_035578085.1). NCBI lineage: Eukaryota > Viridiplantae > Streptophyta > Magnoliopsida > Solanales > Solanaceae > Solanum > Solanum pinnatisectum. Next base: position 37,451,859 of record CM069084.1, on the reverse strand, counting down.
TGACTGTTTTGTGTTTTGGTGCTTGTGTGGTTGTTTTCAACCAAACTTAAAGTAGTGACGGTTTTTTGTTTTTGTGGTTAACTTAAATTATTGTGGTTGTTGGTTGAAACAATGAAACACTATGATGTTTGTGTTTGATGATCAAGAAAGCACTAATTATGTTATGCCTTTATGTTAGGCTGTCTTTATGTTATTATTTCGTGTTTTGTTATCATATTACCTATTACATGTAACTGTAGTTTTATGAAAAAAAGACAAGTCAGTTGAACATACACGGTGATATATATATATATATATATATATATATATATATAGCTTTAATCAGCAGAAACATTCATCACTAAAACACCAAACCAAACTAATCCACAAAATGAGAACCCTAGAACCAAAAGACCTTGCGTTAATAACAATTACATTAACAAAAAAAATTCAATGACACACTAAATAAAAGAACAATATCACATTACATATCAAACTAATGTCCAAAATCAGTTTCAACATCCATCTACATTTTAACTGTGTTTCTTGTTTGTTGATCTTCTTCAACAGACCCAAAATCACAAAGATTCACCGCTATGAAATTGGATCATACCAATCAAAAACTTACAAGGATTTCAAAATAAGGACTGCATTTCATAAAATCAAAGTTGAAAAAAATGCCATAGTACGAACTTGGCAAATAAAAAGTAAAAAAATAAGAAACAATACATACCCCATAGTAACTACAACCGAGAAATCTACGTCCGGGATTGTCATTTGTCCATGCAATTTTCAGAATTGGAGGAGTCCCACATAAACAAATAAGTCTCCTATTATAATTCATGAATTTAGCAAATGCAATTAAAACAAAAAAGAGAAAATTTCTGAAATTTGAAAAGGGAGAAAGGATTAGGGAGAATATATAGTTAGAGAATAGAGAGAGAAAGTTCTTTAAAATATGCCAAAAATTAAAGAAAAATGGAGGTTTTACGGTTTTTTTTTTACCGTTGTAGCTTTATGATGTGGCAAAAAATCACTTCCTCATGCGCCTAGTAGAGTGTGTTGTCAATTTCTACGCCAGGTGGTTAAAAAAGGTGTACGCGATGGAGGAATAAACCAGTTCGTGGGGGTAATTAAAACGGAATATAGTTTAGATGTACACCGAATAAAAAGCTTCAAGTTCAGGGGTAATGAGTACTTTGCCCTTTTATAAATTAATTTTTCTATATATAACTTTTTTTAAAAATTAAATTTATGTTAATTATACTATAAATTATAATTGGATATAACTACAATTAACTTTCACAAAAATTAAAAATGCAAACATATAAATTTTTAAACAAATAATACAATGTACTTAAAAATAACCGAAAATAATAAACATTCAACAAAGTAGTAATTGACATTCACCATGAATTATATATGGTGAATGTTTTAGAAAGAATTTGTTATATGAAATAAGAAAATATAAATGAAATAAGAAATAATAAAATAATAATGAAGAGAGAAAAATATTCATTTTTGTGTAAAATTTGGTGCAGTGGTTTGGAGTTGATTACACCAAAAATAGTGCTGACACCAAATTTGATGTAAAATTTGGTGTTTGGATTGGAGATGCCCTTAAACCACTAGATGATTTCAAGAAATTACACTGCCCAATAATTTTTTCCTTCCCAATAAAAAACGCTGCCCAAGAAGCATTTATCTATATTCACTTCAATACTCTATTCACTCTCTTTCTTCCAATTTTTTGATCTTTTATTGTTGTTTATTCTTCCATTCTTCTTCTTCCTTTTTAGTATCCCTTGTTTTAAGGGGGGAAAATAAGGTATATTCATTAAATTTTAAAAACATTATTTAAAGTAGTATTTATTAATTTATTGATTAATTAATATCTCTACAAAATAATAATAATATATTACAATTTCAATAATTATATTCCACATTGAGAATAGCATTACTAATTTTCATGAAATTTAAAACATTTAATGAATCCATTATTTTCTAGTTAATTTTTTTTTTTTTTTATAATATTTCCTTAAGAGTATTAATTGTAGGGATAAAGTGAGAAAAAAAATTTAACTAATTTTATTTTAATTTAATGAATAAACAAGGCAACTAACTAATACAACTAATATGGGATAGAGAAAGTATTGAATTGCAACGTAAAAGAAATTTGGGAAAAAATTTCTTAGATAATCATCCATGTTTGGAAATTTGTCTTGTAATCACTTTTGTTTCTTTTAGGACCACAATATTACCGAGTTATTCCTATTTTCCTCAGAATATAAACCTCACTCCTAATGAAATGTCATGCCATGTTATTATTATTTTTAACAATAGAATAAAAACATTTACCTTACTCTTGAATTTTATAAAATGTAACAAATTTAAAATTTAAAATTAACTAATATTTATTATTTATATGTAAATATTTTAAAAAGTTATTATCTTATTTAGTTGAGTACATTAATTTAATATTGTTAGTACAATTTTTTTTGTTATGATATATATATATATATATATATATATATATATAAGATGATGTGACACTGCTCTAAGGCCACCATTCATATTTATCTTTTGTTTCTCCTTTATTTTTGATATTTTTCTTTATTTCCCCCTATTTTCTTAATTAAAGTAGAATAATTGAATGTAATTAAATAAGAGAATGCATGATTGAAATTTGGAGTGACTTCTCAATTCTTTATTAATAAATATAATAATTAATATAATAACTTATACACAATAAATTAGTATGATTGTTAAAAAATTCCAATTTCATTAATTTTTTTTAATTCAAATTTTTGACATTTTTCTTAATTTTTTGTATTTGTATAATTTATTAGAAAATCTAAAACTATTTCTTGATATTCATTTAAACAACAAAGGTTGATATTCATTTTCATGAAATAGTTCCCACGTAACTATAGACATTAAGCACTATTTTCTCTCTTCTTTAGTTTGTTTTTATTCCTCCTTTGTTTGCTTTATTAAAAGTCTTACATTCACAACTCATTTATTCCATTTTTACTCTTAACAATATTCATAACTCATACTTTTCATATTCATAACTCCTAAATATTTAATTTAAAATTTAAAACACCTTATGGTATTCCATCATTTTATCTTCATAAATATGATCATTCTATTATTTCATATTTGAAGTAGTGTGTGTGTGTGTGTATATATATATATATATATATATATATATATATTTCATGTGGTATTATATTTATGTTTTAATCTTGAAGAATAAAATTCTTCAATGAAGACCGACTTGTGAAATGAATACCGATAACTATAAGGGTTCGAAGAATTATGAATTGATGAATCGATTTATTGAATTCATATTTTTTTTATAATGAAAGTTGTAAAAATGATGCTTGTACTGTATTACTTTCTCTTTTATTTATTAATTTATTATATGTTTTCTTGATATCTTTTTAGCTTGATTTTTACATGTTGTTATTAAGAGCGTGTATAAGGTAGTTGAATTTATGCTCAAGTTATTTGACATTTTTTTCGTCAAGAATTTCTTTGTGCCCTTTTTCTTATTATAAAATGACAAATATAACTTCTAATATTTTATGTTTTTCTAATTTAATATATTTATAAATAATTACTACTCATAACTCATATCCTTTAATTTTAGTCTTGATAATTTCATAACTTACGAGTATAGTTTAAATTACTTTCCTTTTTTTGATATAATTATTTTTTTATTTGACATAATGGGAATATAAATATCATAAATACCATACATAAAACAGTACCATTTTAACAATTGTTTATACTTTTTGTGTTTTATATTATTATAATTATAATTTATTTTGAATTGATGAATTGATTTATTGAATTCATATTTATTTGATAATGGAAATTGTAAAAGTGATGCTTGTATTGTATTACTTTCTCCTTTATTTATTTGTTTATTTATTTATCGTATGTTTTCTTGAAGGAAGACTTAGAAGAATATTTTTTGAAGCATAGTTAGGAATTACTTTTACTAGAGATTTTTTTTTTTTACTTTGACTTGTAATATATAGTAACTTAAGTATACATATTGACAACATTACTCATTTAGTCCTCTAAATTCCTACTTTTTATTTTAAAACAAAATTAATATAACGATCTTATTTCAATCAAAAGAATTGTGAGAATAAGTTATATTTTATTTTTCTCTCAAAGAAAATTAAAGATGAAATAAATTATTATATGACATCATTTCTTATTCTTATGCATATGTAACAATTTGTTTTTGCCGCTATTTTTTTTCTTGCTTGAAATGTATTTAGAAGTTTTCTTTTCATTTTTTATTACTTTGTGAATATAATAATGTAGATTATTATTTTTTATATGTCTTAGCTATATAATTATAAAAATCTATGCCTATATATTATTTAATTGTGGTCTTTGATGAGATTGTAACATGTCACGTCTTTATGCAATCAATTTATTTATCCTTTTTCTTATTTTTGTGATTTTTACCCCTCATATTTTTCAGTCATTTATTTATTTTTACAAATAAAATCAATGCACAACGATTAATGTACTTAATGTCATAATAATATTATATATTAAAGTTATGATAACTCATGTCTCTTATCTTCTTTATAACTTCTACTCTTAAATATTATTGATAACTCCTATTTGTTTCATTGTTATAATTTTTAAAAACATTTATTATGTAAATAGTAAACAAATGTGATGATAAAGACGTAACGTGGAAGTTCAAAAAAAATATTAATATCAAAATTGGTATTATCATAAATGATCGAGTACTCAAAAGATAGATAAGATTTAAACAAAAAAGTATTGTTTTCAACTTAATACATAGATTGTTGTTTCAAAATATGACCTCTACATTGTTTGTTCTACCATATGCATATAAAGTCTATTTAGCATATTGAAAAAACATATCATGTTTCATATGAAGGCAAAAATTTACATTATCTTTTATGCCACTGGCTTGAATATAAATATTCTATACTACTTCATTATAATTAAAAATTAGCAATTTATAGAATTATTTTTTTTATAAATGATAAAATAAATTAATTTATTAATTTTCATTACAACCACGCGAAGCACAAATAGTTTCACTAATATATATATATATATATATATATATATATATATATATATATAATTTTTTTGGGAGGGTAGTAGGTGGTTGGGGTAAGTGTGGACTAAAAAAAATGAAAATTTAATTATTTTTTTTTCAAAAACAAATTTTAATTATCTTTTTGTGAAAAACGGTGGGACAACAGAGTTGAGCGGGTAAAAATCAAAAAGTCTAACTTTGAACTGTTTTTCAAAAATAAAATTTTAAGTTGTTAATTTTTTTTTTTGTTGGGGGGAGGGGCTAGTTTGGGTGTAGTAACAAAATAAATTGATTTTTTTTTTAAAAAAAAAAATTAAAATTTTTATTTTTTTGAATGGGGAGGGTCAGGGTACGGAGTGAGGTAAGGAAAAAAATTATTATTTGAGAAATATTTAAGCCAACCAAATATGAGAAAATTAAGAAACATTTTCTAGAATGAGAGATAAAATGAATTAAGTAAAAAAGAAAGTAAAAATATTTGAAGAGTAAAGTAAATTAAAAAGAAAAGTCAAAGGTGGTTTTCTTTTTTTGGAGGAAAATTTAGGTGTTTTTGGAGCCAAGAGCCAAAAGGCTATTTCATTATTCGCAAAGATCGTGCAGTCGTGCCAAAAAAGTGTTGTGCCATTTAGTTTTACCCTATAGTTTAATTATCTAGTTATAACATGTTAGTCTGATTCTTTGATTACCATATAACAAATTTGTTATGAACTTTATTGCACGTAAACATAATTGAATCACGTAAAAATTGGTATGAACTTTGTCCTTACTTTAGCTTGCTAAAATAAAATAGTCTTCTGTCATGACCTGCCATCCTGTAATTCAAATTAGGCATATCTTTTAAGTCTTGAAGAGGTTTATGGAAGACTCTAGAATATCTCGAAGAGTTTTTGAAAGACTTAAGAATTTTCTATGCTTGTAGAGAATTTTAGAAGAGAAACTAAATTGTAAATATGTACTCTCTCTATCCTAATTTATGTGACACTTTTCATTTTTCGAGAGTCAATCAGTTTAAGTTTAACTGGAAATTTGCGTATGAAATCTTTATTTTTTTAAATGAAATTTATATATTTGTAAACTACGTAATAAGTACTATAAGTCACAATAATGATAATTCAATATGTTTAAAAGATATATGTAAAATTTACGGTCAAAATAGATTTGTTTGAATCTCAAAATACGAAAAGTGTCACATGAAATGAGACGGAGGGAGTATGAACTTGTTTAATAATTTTTATTTACACTTTAACCCTTAGGATTGTAGTATAAATAGAAGGGACTCTCATTTGTAAACCAACCAAAAACCAAGCAAGTGTAAAGCATTTTTTCTCCAAAGCAATACAAAAGTTTTCTTATAAACTCTTCATTTTCAAATTAATAGTTATGAAAAAGTGTTTTTTTAATTTGCCTCTTAACTTTTTTCGATGTAATCAAATAATCAATATTATTTATTTTAAAATTAATTAATTTTAAAGGCAAATTGAAAAAAAAGTAAATTTTATATCTTGAATTTTTAAATTGGTAAATATTTGGGAACGATATCATCATTTATAGTACATGTGACGACACTAACATGAGTCTGATACATGGGGTATGTCTTGTTTTCATCTAACCAAGAAATAATACAAGTATAATGAAACATATGACCGGAAGTATTAAGTATCGTCACACCACATATACCGTCTTATTCAATTTTTTCTAAACAGATACAACAATCACTGTTTATGCCTTCAATTCTAATTGGCACGGATCTTGTTCCTTCCTCATCATAAAAAAATATATCTCTCACTACTTTAATAGCTGATTTTTCCATTGGAAATGGGTAATCCGAACTCTTTCAGTTGCCACAACGCGAGCTGGTGCGATTTGTGAGACAAAATCTGAAAAATGTAGTGATCGTAGACAAATATATATATCAATAACATTATGATAGCAACATAAGGTTATTGTTGGATATTGTTGTTTCCGGAATCTTATTGCAAATACTTGATTAAAATAGATTGTGTGGCTTTGGACGTTATTTAGAAGAGGAAAACTCAAGTCTTGGAGTGACTAGTTGGTTGAATTAAGACAAGTGATCTCCTAAACCTTGTAATCTAGTAGAATTCGTGTATTTCTCTTCATTGAGTGTGTGTTGGGAGTAATGAGAATGAGGTGAAGGGTTCGTTGTACCACTTGATTAATTTTAATGAATAAATAGGGGATTAAAGAAAAGGAAACATGTCGATCATAATGTGTTGTAAATTGCCTTCTTGTGGCCCCTATTTGATTGATTGATGAAATACTTTGATAGCATGAATGTGGACTTGAATTGCTTGAATTGTTGTCTCTTCTTTATGGTGCGTATTTGCTTATGTGCATTAATTGTTGTACACCATGATGAGACATGTGATATAAAGTCAATGAAAAATGGTTCCGGCTAGTGATAGATATATCGAAAGAAAATAGTTCAGCAAGTGCTGTGATATAAAGTCGATGAGAAATGGTTCCGGCTAGTGATATATAATATAAAGCTGATGAGAAATGGTTCCGGCAAGAGTTTGATTATTGTGATTTGATACATTTTGATGCTTATGATTGATCTACTTGTTAATTGTGATTGATGCACTTGTTACTTGTGATTGATCTACTTGACACTTGAGATTGACTTACTTGATACGTGTCGGTTGTTGAATTGTGACTATTTTATTGTGATTATTGAGACTTATGAAAACTGTTAGCTTGGACTGATTTCTGTGTAGGTTATAGTTTGAGGAGGTTCGGTTGGAGATGAAATGAGTATTTGATTTATAGCTAGTCACTACTAAAAAACTGCCAAAAAACGACGGACAGAAAAGCGAAGGACTGCGTCGCTCCAAAAAGTGACGCCATTTGCCACACTGTCTGTCGCTTTTTAATAAAAATAATTATTTTTAAAATTATTTTACAAAAAGCGAATGACGACATCTCTTAGTCCGTCGTTTTTTTCGCAGATTTTTGCACTATATATATAATTAATAATTATTTATTTAATATATATAGAGACGTTGTCCGTCACTTTTTAATAAAAATAATTATTTATAAATTAAACAATAACCACGCTGTCCATCGTTTTTAATTTATTTTATTTTATTAATTAGTTTTTTTTAAAAAGCAACGGACAACATCTCTTAGTCCGTTGATTTTTGGTCAAAATATCTAATCAAACATTTTAAAAAAGTGACGGACAGCGTCTCTAAGTCGCTTTTAGTCAAATATTTTTAAAAAAGCAACGGACAAAGAGACGTTGTCCGTCGTTTTTTTTAAATTATGTTGAACCAAAAAATGGGGGTTTTCCCCCATTTTCCCATCTCTCTTCTCTCTTCTCTCCCTTCTCTCTAAAACCAAACTGTTGTGCTGCCGCCCCACACCACCTCACGCCGCCGTTGCCCCACGCCACCCCACGTCGCCGTCGCCCTTCTCTCCTTGAACATTAGTCCCGTTGCTGCCTTGCCCCATCGGCGCCGCCACCCGTCGTTCCCACGGACTATTTTCCTTAGCTTGTTAAGGTTAGGGTTTAATTTTAGTTTTTTCAATTCTAGTAATATTTGATTTGTTATAAATTAGTATATTAGTTTGATGAATTGTGTTATTCAATTGTTAATTTGTATATTTGATTATTGTTAGTTAGGTAGAGAATTGAGGATTTTTGATTTTAGGGTTTTCTTCTAAATTGAGTTTTTAAAAAAAAATATGATTGTGAATTGAGTATTAGAAGATAGAACTTACAAATAATTAGAAGTTAGAAGTTAGATTAGTTGCATTTTCCAACTTTGAAATTCTTGAATTTAGTATGTTTGACGGTTGACGTTAGAAAACATTCAATTGTATATGAAAGTTAGATTACTTTGAAGTTAGAAAAATATTGGATAGTATATGAAAGTTGAAATTAGATTAGTTGAATTTTCCAAGTTAGAAGTTCTTGAATTTAGTAAGTTCGAAAGTTGAAGTTAGAAACATTGGAAATTTTTAAATATGATTGTAAATTAAGTATTAGAAGTTGGAACTAACAAAGAAGCTAGAAGTTAGAGATTAGTTGAATATTTCAATTTGCCATTGTATTTGTGCTTATATGTATTGTATTGTTGTTGAAAATTGGGTTACTTGAATTATATTCTTGAACTTGGAAATTCTTGAACTTAGAAATTCTAGAAATTAGATATGAATTTGAATTTTTGTAGGATTTTAGAACTTTAATTAGGTTGTGAACTTTAGAAATCTTGAATTATTGTAGGATTTTAGAACTTTAGGTTGTGAACTTTAGAAATCTTGAATTATTGTGGAATTTTAGAACTTTAGAAGTCTTGAATTATTGTAGGATTTTAAACTTTAGGTTGTGAACTTTAGAAATCTTCAATTATTGTAGTATTTTAGGACTTAAAGGTGTGAACTTTAGAGAACTTGAATTTTTGTAGGATTTTAGAACTTCATAAGATTGTGAACGTTAGGAATCTTGAATTATTGTAGGATTTTAGAACTTCAAGTTGTGAACCTTAGAGAACTTGATTTTTGTAGAATTTTAGAACTTTAGGTTGTGAAACGTTAGAAATCTTGAATTATTCTAGAATTTTAGAACTTTAAGTTGTGAATTTTTGAGAACTTGAATTTTTGTAGGATTTTAAAACTTTAAATTGTGAGCTTTTAGAAAACTTGAATTTTTGTAGGATTTTAGAACTTTAGGTTGTGAACTTTAGAGAACTTGAATTTTTGTAGGGTTTTAGAACTTTAGGTTGTGAAGTTTAGAAATCTTGAATAATTGTAGGATTTTAGAAATTTAGGTTGTGAACTTTAGAAATCTTGAATTATTATGGGACTTTAGAACTTTAAGTTGTGAACTTTAGAAATCTTGAATTATTGTAGGATTTTAAACTTTAGGTTGTTCACTTTAGAAATCGTGAATTATTGTAGGATTTTAGAACTTTATAAGATTGTAAACGTTAACAATCTTGAATTACTGTTGGATTTTAGAACTTTAGGTTTGTGAACTTTAGAAATCTTGAATTATTGTAGGATTTTAGAACTTAAAGTTGTGAACTTTAGAGAACTTGCATTTTTGTAGGATTTTAGAACTTTATAAGATTGTGAACGTTAGAAATCTTGAATTATTGTAGGATTTTAGAACTTTAAGTTGTGAACTTTAGAGAACTTGAATTTTTGTAGGATCTTAGAACTTTAGGTTGTGAAACGTTAGAAATATTGAATTATTGTAGAATTTTAGAACTTTAAGTTATGAATTTTAGAAAACTTGAATTTTTGTAGGATTTTAGAACTTTAAGTTGTGAACTTTAGAGAACTTGAAATATTGTGGGATTTTAGAACTTTAGGTTGTGAACTTTAGAAATCTTGAATTATTTTAGGATTTTAGAACTTTAGGTTGTGAACTTCAGAAATCTTGAATAGTTGTGGAATTTTAGAACTTTAAGTTGTGAACTTTAGAAATCTTGAATTATTGTAGGATTTTAAACTTAAGGTTGTGAACTTTAGAAATCTTGCTTTATAGAATTTATGAACTAATTATTACGTTGAACTTCAGAAATCTTGATAAAATATAGTCTTTATGAACTATTTGTAATTTTGAATCGAATTTTTTGTAATTTTGAAACGAATTTTGAAAGACTCTATAAGTCTTTAAATTGTGATTTAGATATTTTTGAATGTTAATTTAAATTTGTTGTTTTATATTTTGTGTAGCTTCTTTATAATGTTTTGTGTTTGATTAGGGTTGAATTGCATTGAATTGCTTTTGCAGGTGGGCAGCAGAAATTGCTGTAAAAAAAATTGCAGAAAAAACGACGGATAGGGTGGTTTTGTTCTTCGCTTTTCTGGATTTTTTTTTTTAAAAACCCAGAAAAGCGATGGATAGGGTCCTTTAGTCCGTCGCTTTTTTTAATTTTATTTTTTTAAAAACCCAGAAAAGCGATGGACAGAGTCCTTTAGTTCGTTGTTTTTCTAGATTTTTCAAATTTTTATATCCAAAAAAGCGACGGACGGCATCTCATTGTCTGTTTCTTTTCAAGATTCTAAAAAAATTTAAAATTAATTAAAGCGATAGACTTTGTCTCTTTTTTAAAATTAAAAAAAAATTAAAAATAAAAAAAGCGACAAACGGCATCGCATTCTTCAAATAAAAATATTTTTTTTTAAAAAAAACAAAGCGACGCTTTTGGAAAAGCGTCGAGCCAAAAAGCAACGAGATTGACTGCGTCGCTTTTGGCCAAATAAATGACGCAGTCCATCGCTTTTTTCCGTCTCTTTTTGGCAATTTTTTAGTAGTGAGTTGTCTTATTTATTAGGTTGTTTGCTGGATACCGTGTTGTTGGTAATCACTCCTTGTTTCTACACTTGTGTAGGTTTCGAGCCCGGTACTGTGTGATTGCTCTTCTTCTCCCATCTTCAAGGCTTGTCAAAGAACTGTAGAGAGGTTGTTTGTCATCCTGGCGGACCTTCTAGTTCTTCCTTTAATGCTTTGTTCTATTTGAGAAACAAAGACTTGAGACTTGTACTTATTTCTTAAATCCTGCACTTTATGTATTAGTGACTTGTACACGTGACAATCAGATTTTGGGGTGTTAATAAAATGAATAAATTTTCTACTTTTATCTTGTTCTTGCTTTATCTTTCCGCATTTCTTTCATTGTGGCATATGACCCAATTTGCATCAGAAAAAGGTGTGAAGTTTGATTTTGATGACAAGTATACTTCGGTGCAACCATAATGCATATAACTGCTGAATTGACATGCTAATTTGATCCTTAGATAACTCCCCCACACCAAAAATGTTGACTTCATTTTAAAGCCAAACTATATAGCAAATCATGAATATGGTTTGATGAACGCTGATAACTATGGGTTAACTAGCGACTTCCTGTCTACCTGCAAATATTTGGTCCACATTCTTGTAATAATGTTCGAGAAACCATGAACAAATATATAGCTAAAGTCACATGTATAGTGATGAAGTCAGAAATTTAGCAAAGGGTATACAAAATTAAATATACACTTACAATTAGTTAACATTTAATTCTCAGTACACCACATAATTTTCTGACGAAAGATGTATATTAGACCGCATTCGCCTAAGCCGCCCCAGCATGTAGAATATAGATGAAGAAATACAAAGAAAAGGGTATAAAATAGGTTGCTTGTAATATTATCATTGCGATTGTTATTTTGGGTGGGAAATACTAGCCGACTTGCTTGACTAAATAGTAATCAGCAATTTACGTTGGGTATGGACACCCATTTAATTATTGGTCTTACTAATAAAATTATAACAAATTTAGATTTTCATCTTTTTCTTCTTCCTTCTCCCTCTTTTAGTTTCCCCCATAAATCCATCAATTATTTAATTGTGTCTTAATTAATTTAATTGAAGAAAATTGTAGAAGTCATTCTTGGGTTGAGTACTACTACGATTACCGCTTTACATGAAATAGTAAGTTCATGATGATTACGAAAAATGAAAATAAATGGATATTGTTGAAAAAACTTGGAAAACAATGTGAAATAATCACAATTGCTCCAAAATAAATTTGTTAGATTTATTATTCTTTTGGCAAATTAATGATTGAAGTTTGTTTTTTATTCTATGTGAAACTTATGTTTCAAATTTAAACTTATTTGAGGTATATTTGAGTAATGAATCATGAGTTTGATTATTAGAATTCAAATTATTTTTGTAAAAAATAATTATTTCACCTGAACTTTATACGTATATATATGAAATTTAACAATTTTACCAAATATATACCCTAACATCAGGTGAAAATGTCTGAACCAACCAAATCCCAATCATACACATACAATAAACAATACACTAAAAATGATCTTTAAGGATAATTAATTAACATCAACAGCTTATTAATTGCCGTTAAATATGTATTTTTAGCGGCAATTTAGCACTTTTTGTAAATGTCCCTAAAGCCTGTAGTGACGTTGGATCCAATGACATTTAACTAATGCCGGTAAAACTTTTGCACTCTTTATAAATGTGTCTATTTATTGTCACTAAAAGTTGTTTTTGTTGTAGTGAAATAGCTAATTGCATTTGTGTTATTATAATCTACTCCAAGATGTGAATTAAAATTGTGCATTGGCTTCTCTCCCACATAGCATGTATGAACACATGCATCATGCATGCATAACAACAATTTACAGTATATGGATAATACTAGAAGGTACGGCCCGTGCTACATTTTCTATTTTTTATGATCAGAGGCGAATCCAGGATTTCAAGAAAACGGGTGCACCATTGCTTTAAAGATAAGCCATCTTGAGAACGGGTTCAACAAGTTTTAATTTAATATATTCTTTAATAATTATAGAAGTAATATATCGAGTTTAGTCGGATGACCACGGGTTCGGATGACCCAAAATTAATACATAAATTCGCCACTGTTTATGATGGATCTTTCAATCATCATTTGGAGGCGCAAGATATGAGTTAAATTAAAAGAAAAATAAAAAAGTAGCACAGGAAAAACATAGTTAATATCACGAAAGGTTGTTTGATGCAATTACAACAGCACTACAAGCATTTATAGATATATTGACATAGAAGTATGCCAACTAAGTACATAAAAGTTTGTCCTTAAGAATACATTCATTGGAACAAAATTAACCTAAACAATGACTAATAAAATTGTCCATCCAATAATTAAGGGTCTTAGATACATACAACTCGTAAAGTTATCCTCCCTTGCAATTTATAGGTCAGCGATAAAGTTGAAATCAATCACTGTAGATCAAATTTCTTGGAGTTTTAGAGATCAAACTCTCAATGTAGTGAAGCATAGCTCCGTAGAAAATGGGAAGTAGTGAAGCATAGCTCCCTAGAAAATGGGAAAATTAAGAAAATTAAAAGGATGACTCCATTAACACACAAATAATCCTCAAGCACCATTGTTTTTCATCAAAGGGCAATGATCACCAGTGGGAAGTCACCTAGAATAAGAGTTGAGGGCGTAAGAAGATCAGATACCATCCAAACAAAAAAATTTGAATACAAAAAAGTAAGCATGTCCATGTAAAACTACAATCTCGCTTAGAGGGACAACCAAATTCAGGCACAGAAGTTGAAACTACTGTATTAACAATCCAAAGGAGAAGTTAAGCCATTTAACAACTAGACATAGTACTGACAATCAATTGTTTACTCATATTTAAGTAGTTAGAAAGGCATATATAGCAAATTTATGAAGTACTTTGATGGTATCCATCTTCTTTGTCAATTTGTAACTGTTTGTTAACTTGTAGATTTATGGAATCACACTTGGAAAAGCAATGAATTTCAAATATGAAGTTTTGAAGATCCACTTTGTCATATCTCATATCTACGACACTAATATTCCAAGAAAAGGCCTAACAAAATTTCCAATTTGCATGCACCTGGTAAGGAGTAATTTCAACCTTTAGGTTCTTATATTACACTTTTAAAATTACCTATGGATCATGTATCATATAAAAAAATAATCGATACAATTGAACTCATCAAGCTTATGCTTCGTCCACTACTATGTCTAGACATAAAATTTAATGGATGTAGCCATACATGTAAATATTACCATCATAAGCAGCAACCAAATTTATCATAAAGTAGTAATACTAATAATTATCTGTGCAAGTCAAACGTCTAGATAACAAATGAGAGAGCACTTACATGTGAAGAGAAGTGCAACCACACTTGAGAGGCAAAACTCCTTTGGCGCTAGATGTGTTGATACCTATAATTTCTAATAAACAAAGTATGAGCACCCGATCCAAAAAATGTGTACAACCAAGTAAATTTTATGTATTTCGATAAACAACACACAAATTTAGCAACAAAGGAACGAACAAAGATAACTTCCATGATATGGTTGGGGGAAAGATTACATCTGTTATTTCTAGAAAAAGCTCCACAAATTTGTTCACTCTTCAACTTTATCACCTCTGCCAACAACAACAACAACAACATACTAGTGTAGTCCCACAACTTGATTGCCTATGTCAAATATATATATATATATATATATATATATATATATATATATATATATATTTTCTCTTCACACTTGAGAATCTAAATGAACCAGAAGGAAAAAATCAGCAAGTAAAAAATTGAATTATCTTTCATGAAATGTTTAAATATCAAAATTTACCAAAGTAATTCTTGCATACAGATCAAGTATTAACCACATTTCTAGTGAGTTGCAGAGACTCGCACACAAAGGGAGAATCATGTTCATCTATGTCATCATTACAAACATAAAGAGCAGCAAAGTTTTGAACTTCCACAATGCTTTTGTGTCATGAATTTGTAGTTGGTGTTCAAGATTTGATCGATCAACTGGGACTCCAAAGCAACTGCTAAAACTCTAATCGACGGTAGTAGTCATCTGGAGTCTCCAATGGTCAGAGACCGCTGCGAGTTTCAATCAAAATTGGTATCATCCTTTAATAACATGCCCCCATCTCTATATATGTTGCTTTGTCTTTTGGATATCCGTTAATTTATTTGTACTATTGAGTTCTTTTGGGTGGGTTTCCGATTATTCCATATGCATGGAAATGATTTTATCCTGATTTGTTGATAAGCTCTTCAAAGAACAATAGAGTTGCAAGAAAGGGATGAATATGCATGGTACTCTGTAAATCATGTATGGAAAGCAAATCAAATTGTTCTTAAAGTTGATGGATTTGGGGGTAAATTGGTACAGGGTAATTTCCTTCGGAACACATATATTACTATATTATTATACACAGTGGCGAAGCCAGAAATTTTTCAAAGGGTGTCCAAGAATCGCATAGGTAAATAAAAATAATTTAACGCATGAGTATAATAAAATTTTGTAAATCAAACTACGTTACATTAATGACAATTTATTTTAATTAAAAAGTATACTAAATTTTTTAAAATCAAACTACATAATAATTAGCTTTGACGTTCAATATGTTTATATAATAGGAAGTGAACTAACAAAGAAAAAAAGAAGAGAAAATTCAGTTAGAATGAAATCACTTTTTTATGCTTCAAAATTTCATGAATCTTTGAGGACTAACAACGAGACATGAAAAATAAATAGTAGAATCGAACGAGTTTTCTTTTAAAAGGAAATTCTATATGGAGCCTTTTTCACTTTTAATAGCTTTATAAAAAAATAAAAATAAATAGGATTTACTTATTAACTTTAAATTAAATAATTACTTATAAATTTTATTAAAAATTTTAATGAAAAGAAAAGAAAATCAAAAGTCAAATTGATTAAAATTGACTACTAATCTTTTATTTTTCCTTAAATTTTTAAGTGATAGGTCTCTAATTTAATATTTTTTAACAGATAATATTAAGTTGTAGGTCTCTAATTTAATAAATAATATTATATTAATAAATTAGATAATATTAAGTTGTAGGTCTCTAATTTAATATTATTTTAATAGATAATATTATATTAATAAATTAGGTGTAATAAAAATTTTAGCAACCGGAAATCGAACCCGCGTGGTTGCTGACCATCAAGTTTTCGCTGGACAACTGAAACCAATGCACCAAGACTCTTTATTGTTTCAAGGGTGTCCAAAATGTCTTATGTAACCATTAAAAAGATCATTTTGTAATTTTCCGACGAAGCGTGTCTGCTTGGACACCCTAGCTCCGCCCCTGATTACACACCCATGTACTACTTTATTCTTCATTACAAAAAAAGTGTACCGTATTTATCTTGTAAGCAAAAAAGTTGATCTCTATGGTAATTTTTTGGAGGATTATGAATAATTTTCAATCACCACCAATTCAGAATGAAAGCTAAGGTAACATGAATTTTGTAGTTGTCCATTTTCACTCATTCTTTTGGTAATCTTCACTGAAGAGTTGCTTTTCTTCTGAAAGCTTTTCATTCATCGAAAAATATCTATATTCTTAATAAATAAAGGTACCAATATCTCAAATAATAAGTAACTCTTGTATTGTTGATGTGGCTTTTCAATCATGTGGTTTTGAGTTAAACCACAGGTTCTAAACTTCATAATACATGTTAATTCTCTTGTAAAAATAATTGAGATGGCACAGGAGGCTAAGGTATAAAACTTAAAGATTGCTCATGTGGTGAACTCCCAGCAAGACACTTAAGAACATAATAACAAAAGAACTATGATCATAATAAGAGTATAGTTTTCTACAGAAGTTCCAGTAAACTTAACTTATCAAGAACAAATACAAAACAAAGAAAGATCCATAAACATGATAAAGAAGCCTAAAGTTACAGTTTGTCAAAAAAAAAAGAGCCTGAAGTAATGACCGAAGATTATCCTAAGATAAAGCAAGCTAATAAAATAATGCATAGTGATAACTCGGCAACCATATATAAGAGAGAACAAAGAATTCTGACTTGCATGTTTTAGTAAATATTTTGTCAAATATAGCAAAATGAAAGGCCACAAGGAGTCATTATTTGCTAATAAAATAATGCATAGTGATAACTCGGCAACCATATATAAGAGAGAACAAAGAATTCTGACTTGCATGTTTTAGTAAATATTTTGTCAAATATAGCAAAATGAAAGGCCACAAGGAGTCATTATTTGCTAATAAAATAATGCATAGTGATAACTCGGCAACCATATATAAGAGAGAACAAAGAATTCTGACTTGCATGTTTTAGTAAATATTTTGTCAAATATAGCAAAATGAAAGGCCACAAGGAGTCATTATTTGCTAAGGAGACCAATGCCCGGGAGGATTCTGTATTTGGTTAATCCGTTGTACTAATGCTTAGATTACAAATGAATTATCTTACATGTACAGTCCACGACAAATTTAAAAGATGAATATGTTAGAAGCTCAAGTATTGTCTAGTTGCAAAATATAGATAAGTAGGAAGATAAATTGAATAGTAGAATAAGCAGTTACCTTTTATTTGTCTATAATGTGCACGATAACATGAATATTGGATAGGTTAACAGCAACCCAATATCTCACAAATCGAACTGCAAGCGGTGTTAAATTTACCTGTGATACAGATCCACAACTAAATTTTGATATCCTCACTGGTGGTCTCTATTGCAGGCAACAAAATCTTCTATCGACTGTTAAAAAAAATGGACTTGAAAGTAACAGACTATCACTATGAGATATTCTAGTAGTCAAACCTGATAAAACCTGAAACCTTAAGATAAGCATCTTGAAATTCAACCATTACATATGCAACTATGTTTTTGTCGAGCTAACTGCATAGGCAGAGGAGAACTTTCCTAAAAATACTAGAATGCACCAATCTGACCAGTACTGACAATAACATGATTTCTCTTGAGATCCTTAGGGAGTTGGTCATGGAATTCAGCTAAAAAATAAAGTGGGAACTTAAATGACGACGATCCTTAAAGCTTCAAGCTTCATAGCAAAGTCTGATAAGTCTATGAATGGCTGATATTGACTTAAATTGAAATAAACTAAGGGATAAACAACAAGCATGAACAAAGAGAGCTTACAAAATATTTATCCTCTTTGCTCTTCGCAGCTGAGACTGTGAATTATCAAGATATATATGAGTTTTGTTGTCAAGCCAATTTCAATTTTACTTTGAGAATCGGGACTCCATTTTCCATTTGCAGTGTATCTCTTTACAAAGCAATAGTTATGATCAAGGTAAATAGCTTAGTCTTTTAAAATGCTTAGAAGAATTAGTCATTTCCCCTTCAATTGAGGCTAACATATGATGTTTGCCAGCTAAAGTGAACAATATGCCTTTTTTATATGAAATACTAAAGCAATCTATTTGAAACCTCTCTGAGGAAATAAAATCATATTCCCAGTGAAATCTAGTTAACATGGCATCCAACTGAATGACATTTGGGAAGATAAAATCATAGTCACATTCTTATATTAGTTGATGGTAATTATGTCCCAAAGAAGAGAGAACTAATTTTTACAAATCATATTAAATAGGGGCCGGATAATTATGTCCGGAAGAAGATAGAACTGATTTGTACTTAATATCACCATAGACCATGTCTGATTGAGTCTTTTCTATTTGGAATTTTCCAATTCCCTTTCGACTCACCTACTTCAAAGTTAGAGGTGCAAGTAGTTGTTTGTATAGCCACGGAAGCATGTCCTCCAAAATGGTGGAAGACAAAGTAGTATAAATGATGGTAAATCAATTTATGTATGTAAGTATATATACCTATATACACACAAGCGACATTATATGAAAATTTAACTTTTCTGACCTTTATCTCTAGCTAACACAGGATCAGAAGTTCAAAGCACACTTTAATCTCTGTCATGACTCTGAACTTATGACAAAGATAGTGTATTATTTGAACTCTATAAGAGTCGCCGCCTTTTTGATTTAGCTCTTTTTGCTTGCTTTTGCAATAGAAATAGTTGATTTCTTTGTGGTGACATTTATGCATATCTAGTATGACATAACATATTTCTATGTGCAAGCCATTGTTCCTTCATGTTTAAAAGTTCCTCGAGCACATAATCATTGTTTGTGGGCTCGTAAAATCATGAAAAGAAGCTAATTCCAACAATGTCGATGGAAATCCTGTAATACCAACAGTTTATTTGTGCCTTTTTTTTGTTTCCAAAAATCAACAGAGAACAATTGAAACAACAGGTGCATTACTCTATTTTCAGAAATACTCATACAAGAAGAAACATCATGTCATCGAGTTAACAAATGTCGGAGTATTCACAGAAGAGTATGAATCTTATTGCAAAATCTTTACCTGAGCTATTAAAGGGCATGCCATTTTCCTTCATCTGACACAATAATGTAGGACCTTTTTACATTCGATGATACCTTCTTCATTCTTTGGTGGTGTGTTGATGTCTTCTCAAATTTCCACTTCCACGTATGAAGCAGAAGTCCAGGATCAATTGGAATTGAGAACAATAAAATTTCAGAACTTGGTGGTCAAAGTCTAAATCGATATGTCAACATTTTCAAATTATCATACACTACTGCTATATCAGTATGCAAATTTTGGGATTACAAATGAAATTTTTGACACTTCTTAAGAGGATATATATGAATGGGGAAAAAAACACGAAGAAATTTACATTATACCCAGTTGAATTTTGATTTGTTTGCAGGTATGTGATGGGATAATTTTTTTTGTTGTACCCTCTTATAATTGGACTCGTCACTGCAAAATTGAGATGAGTCTACACTCTTGTGCATATGAGATTAAGAAGAAGTGGATTCAACATAGGAATTATGTCCATGTAACATACCTACAACAACATACCAACAAAAATTGAAAGCAATGTCAAAACAATTAAACATAAAATCAACAAAGCAGTATCCAACACCCCCCCCCCCCCCCCCCTTAAAAAAAAAAAGAAAGAAAGCTTACAGAGTCCATTAGATCCCAGCGCAACAAAGTTTAACCAAAATTATTTGAAGAAGATGATGAGAAATCAAATGAAAAAAAAAATGAGAGAGAGGAAAATAGGACAGAAAGCTAGAGAATCTCACCGGGAAGGAGAGAGATTGCAGGAGGAGAAAGAACTTTGAAGTGCTTTGGCAAAGCGTTGTTTGCAGGGAAACAAAAGCATATACACGTTTTAAGCAAATAAGCCCAAAAAAAATAAAGTAAGCGATAGCCAATGAAACAGGTACACATTTATAGCACCACTCATATAGCTTTGTGTACGATCCTTAATTGCAGTGTTAGTCTTACGTGTTGTTGGCTTATAAATATCACCGAAGCCCGATCACTACTAATTAGTCATCAGATCAAACCCAAAGTCCAAAATCTCATTAGCCACTCTAATTTACCAATATTCCCCCTAGGATAAATTCACCATCTCACTGCCCCTCTTGACATTCATATTTTCCCTAGGATAAATTTACCATATCACTACCCCTCTTGACATTCTTGACACTATGTGTGTGTTTGGTATAGAGGAAAGTATTTTTCAAAATATGGTTTTAATTTTTTTTATAATTGATTGATCAAAATGTTTGATAAATATTTTTTTAGGAAAATGGCTTCCTAATGGAAGTAGAGAAACAAGTTGTCGTTTGCAACAAATTTTAAACTGATAGAATAAATTGCAATCACAAAATATGATATATTTTTATTGATAAAACAATATGAGTACAAATTTGTTTGTTCCCTTGATTCTTCTCTCCTAGGATTTTCCATGATTCGAGGGCCGTTAATGACGTATTTCTCGAATTAGAATGATTTGAATTTGATCTCCATGAAAGGATTTGTGGATCTTCTTGAAGTATTGATTGTCAAGAAGAGTCTAACATATTTTAATCTCTTTGTGAATATTTCAAGAGTCTACAGATATTTGAGATGTCTCGATCTTCAAGTGAAAATAATAGCCTTTATATATGCATGAATCGGGTTTTGGGTTAAGTAGCCTCCAAGAACCCTAACTGAAAGTGAACACATCCTATAGAGTCCCAACTAGAAATGGACACATCTTGTAGAATCCTATAAAATTTTGATGTCTACAAATGTCACCTATTTCATGGCTTGTCGGAGTATAGACTTGATGAAACTCAAAGACGAGACTTGAAAAATCCATAAAAATGGAGCTTTCACCTTTGTGATTTTGTGGCTTCAGATTTACAGATTTGATTTGTGGGAAAAAAGATGAAGGGCAGATTTGGTCCCACTTGGCATGCCAATTTGTTTGCAACAAGTATTCTCAACTATGAAAATATACTACAATCACAAAATACATAAGAAGAAGAATTTTATTCATCAAGATTGTGACTACAAATCTGTTGATCCCTTAATTCTTCTCTCTTAAGATTTCTCCATGATTAGTGGCATATTTCTCGAAGTAGGATGATTTGGACTTGATGTCCATGAAAGGAATTGTGGATCTTCTTGAAGTATTTGATTATCAAGAAGAGTCAACTACATCTTGATCTCTTTATAAATATCTCAAGAATTTATGAAATATTTGAGATTTCTTGGAGAAAGACAATATTTGATGTCTTCAGGATCTCTTTGTGACTATTCAAGAGTTTTGGGATATTCGAGATGCCACATAGGCGACATTTCAAGTTTATTGTGTCCTCCCACCCAACCCAATTCCCCCAAACCCCACCCCTTGACCATCCCACCACCTCCGAACCCGTCACTCCCCATCACATACTACCTCCATAGTGTTTTGCTAAATAGCATTTAAATGCTCTTAGAATAATATTTTCTTGTTTACTTACCAAACACTAGAAAATAAGCAAAAAAAACTCAATCATTTTCCAAGAAAATATTTTCCTTCTTGACATCAAACTTTTTCCTTTTGCTAAAATGAGATGTTAGCCTAGAATTTAGGTGGCCCATGAGGTATCAAATTGAAGATCTTTGAGTCCTCTTTCCAACGCCACTGAGTTTGCTAAAATCCAAATTCAGATGAGGGAGATGTGACTGTTTGAGTGCAGCCTCTCTAGATAGGGCCTTTTCACCCAAACTAAGGAGGGGTATTTTCGTCTTTTCATACCCCCACTTAGTCTAAGCATGAATTACACCCAATTTAGGGTCTTAACTGATTAGAATCAGTTTCATTCACCCCCCAAAATGTTTAAGGCCTCAGAGAGAAGATTCAAGAGGAGAAAAAGTTCAAGGTTCCAAGCGTTCATCCAAGAATCTAGTTCTTTAAGGTATGCAAGCTTTCATAGTGATGGGTTCGTTCACCCTCACATCAATCATGAGTTTCTTGAGTTAATTTCGTCCATGATAATCTATGTATTGAGGTTCTTGATTAGTTCTTGAAGTTTCATTCTCAAATCTTGATTATTGGGGTTTTGATGAGTTCTTGAGGTGAATGTTATGAGTTTGAGGGTTGTTTTTGAGTATATTTTCATTTACTTATGCTGGGTATACAAATCTAAGAGAGTTAGGAAGAAATCGATTGATTCGAGGCGAATTAGGTCCAAGAATCGAGGAAGAAAAATTCTTTGGGTTTTCTGGGCAGGGGGCTGGCAGTTCGCCAGAAAATGTGCTCTGTAGTTTAGGGGCTGGCGCCCCGCATCACTCAATGTGTCAGGGTCGCCTGCCCCCATTCCTTTTCCGTCGTTTGCCCGATCTAAGTCCTTCTAAAATGTATCCTTGCTCTCCCACTGATTATAACTATCCAAACTACATCTAATCATTGAGAAATCTGTGTATCCAATCCATAATTCTTAAATTCACATTTTCAAATTCAAGATAGAGTTAAGAGTACAGTTCGAGGGAGTTCTTTTGAGTCATTTGAGAAGTCTTTTGCAAAACTTTTAACACTTGTTTTAAGACTTGAGTATTTGAGTATGAGGATGAGGAGAGTTGAGTTTCATTTTTCAAAATGAATACATGGGAACTAAGTATTCCCAAGAGTACATGCTTTTACATTTAAAATGAGAGGATACCTTGATTTCCAAATGAGTTCATGAGGAGTTTTTGAGCACTATCTCTTTTAGGAGAATCTTTTGAGTAATAATCTCAAAGTTGAGGATGAGAAAATATTTTTAAACATATGAGCATGAGTTATATTATTGGGAGTAGTATTGAGCATCGATATGGGGACAACTTCAAACAACTAAAAGTCCTCATAAACCATGTATGCCAACATGGGTAAAAGGTCATACTTTTTAAATGATTCCTTATTGCCTTTAAAGCATAGCCTGGAGGAGTAGTAGCATTGTTTTCTCTATGGGCAGATGACATAGGGATTGTGAAAGACGGCTGATCACTTGACTCAGGTTCTTCTTGTTGATGACTCAAGGTTTTCTTGGTTGGGTCATGAAAATCGGGTTGATTTGAAAATCAAGTAAAATATCCATCAAGACATACTTGATTTTGTAATGGGATCAAAGCATTTTGTGATGTCGGATAACCAGTAAAGACACATCTCAGAGCTCTAGGATCCAATTTCTCATGAGAGGTCCTGGTTACATAGACATAACACACACCCACTTAGTTGAGGATGTCTCATACTCCGGTAAGGTATAAGACAGTTCTGGCAGCATGGGCAAGACGCTGTATCATCACATAGCTCATAATGATGGTTGTCAGTTAGAGAATCTCCCAAATAAGAGTTATTATTGTATTTTTACATACAATTGAGTTATTGTTGTATTTTTACATACAATTGAGTTATTATCTATTGTTTTAAAAGCTGTCCATATTTTGCATCTTTTATTGTTGCTTTATTCTTGAGTATCTTTGAGTTGAGTATCTTGAGCCGAGTATCTTCGAATTGAGTATCTTACCTTTGAGTTGAGTATCTTATCCTTGAGTTGAGTATCCTATCCTTGAAATGGAGTTTGAGTTGAGTTTGAGAAGAGGTAAGTGTGTTTCTTTTCTATCAGTTCAAGCTTATGTTTATCGTTTAGAATTCCCCTTACATGCTCGTACATTCCATGTACTGACGCCATTTGGCCTGCATATTTTATGATACAGATACAGGTGTTTAGGGTCATCAACAGACGCTCCGTTGAGACCACTTGCAATTCCAATTAGCTTTGGTGAGCCTCCTTGCTTCCGGAGGGTTCCACTTTTATTTTTAGTTTGTTAGGATGTCGAGGGTCTTGTCCTGATAATCCTTCTGTAACAGTAGAGACTTCATAGATAGTTTAAAAGTCGAGAAGTCTATCATTATTTCCTTTGTTGCAGTAATGTTTTGAGTTCATGAGGCATTTAACTAATATTTATTAAATTATTTTAAGACAATTATTGGAGTTGAGTTTAAGTTTAGTTTTTAAAGTTATTTTTGCATCATGAGTTTCCATTTTGCTTGAATAATGTCTTCCGCTGAGTAGTGTGAGCCAGACCAAGGGTTCGCTTAGGAACCAACATTATTAAGTCGAAATTATGTAAGTATTCTGATTTTAGAAGAACAAAAATTGAAAAAGTTCTTTCGATCTTCTATTTCAGAAAATTACTTGCAACTTAAAGATGTAAATATTAAATGAGTATAGTTTACCAACTTCTTCGACATTGAATTCATAGCGATCAAAAAGAGGAAGATTGGATAATTATAGTGGCATACTGATTTGTTTTGACATGAAAACGTTTGCTATCATCACTGGATTAAATTGTCATAAGGTGGATGTGTATGATGATGAAAAAAATGTCAACTAATTGATGTGGTGGGAAAGAGTTCCAAAAGAAATGAATTGATTGAACATCTCAAAATCAAAGATATTAGTTCAAAAATATAAAGAATAATCGTTGTTGGATAATTATAGTGGCATACCGATTTGTTTTGACATGAAAAAGTTTGCTATCATCACTGGCCTAAATTGTCATAAGGTGGATGTGTATGATGATGGAAAAAAATGTCAACTAAGACAAAAAATTCTTGATGTGGTGGGAAAGAGTTCCAAAAGAAATGAATTGATTGAACATCTCAAAATCAAGATATTAGTAAAAAAATAATCTTTGTGCTTACTTTATTTTGTTCAAAAGCATTCTTCGTGGAAAATATTTCAACACAAATATTCCAAATAAATGAATTTTGATCTTGCCCAATAGAGAAGCATTTTCTACTTATCTATGGAATTGTATATTAGCTATGATATTACAATTAATCATCTATTGCAAGCGGTGAGGTCTCATATGAAGACCACCAATCTTTCTGACTTTTCATGAGCCTTTATGATAAATTTTATTTGTCTATATTTATTGTTTTCAATATTTTTGGGTGCATCCAATGTTTTGATCTTATTTGTGATTAATAACAAATGAATTGAGATTAATGAATTATTTAATCCCTCAAGGATTCGATAAGCATCATTCTTTAACTTAACAGTCAAACGTTGAATTCTACTGTTTTTGCCATAGCATTTTAGCAACTATTTCATTTGTTAATAGTTGCCGAAATAATTACAGCAATATTTACAACAATTGCTGAAATAATACAACAATTATTACGATAGTTGTTGAAATAATTACTGCAATTGCACTTTAAAAATGCAGTAGTTGTTACATCTGTAATTGTTTATCCTTTTTTTTTTTTTTTTGTAGTTTTGAAACTTTCAAAAATTATCTAAATAGATAATGAATAAATTTTTATATCATCCCATTTAATTTATTACATTTACATGTAGATTGTGCATCCATTGATAATTCCTACACAATGTGAAATGGAGATTGATTTTTTCACTAAGTTTGTGCCTAAGAAATTAACTAAGGATGATAAGATCGAAATGGATTTGAAAGATGTTATGGCTATAAAAAAAAGATAACATAGTTGTTGAGCATAATTTTGATGTAGGAGGATCTTTTCCGAATGTTGAGAGGGCTTTTAGTCGTGGAGGAGAAAGAGAATTTACTTTGAGGGGTCGTTTGGTAGGGAGTATTAGAAGAAATAGTCCAAGTATTATGTGTGGTATTGTTTAGTACTATGTTTGGTAGGAATTTTGGGTCTATGTATAATCAATCCATGGATTAGTTATACACCCTACATGGTAATATAGGGTGCATAACTAATACCTTCCATTTGGTGGTATTATTTCTAATACCATGGAACTAATCTAGGTAAAGACAAAAATACCCCCTCAAATCTTTTTAATCATTTTGTTTATTTTCTTGATTTTATGTTTTATATTTATACTAATAAATTAGCTTACAAATTTTATTATTTAGATATAATTTTTTGTTTCTAAAATATGAGTTATTTAATCTATTTATTATTAATTTAAAATATTATAATCTGACTAATATGCTAATGTTGATGTATGAATTTAAGAACAATTGATAAGTCAACTATTGCCTTCATAAGTCAACTATTGCCTCTTAACGGAAGTCCATTAAGCATTACACAAGTAGTCTAAAACAAGAGCGCATATATATATATATAACATCTCGAGTATAAAAATAGTTTAATTTATTTTGCTATACTTATTATTTATTTTTATTTTATTTTATGATAAAGAGTTTTTTTTTTTTAATTTATTGATACAAAACAAAGTTCAATAAATTTTCTCTATAAATTATTATAGTTGTGTGACCTTTTGAGATATTAACTCCAATTTATTAAGATGACAATTATTTACTCTCAAATAATTTAAGTGAGAAAATAGTGAACATGACAGTAAAATTTTTATTCTCCTAGCTAGTTAAAATGCTATAAAAAAATAATATTGTCCGTCAATTATCTACATTGACCCAATTACATGAAATGGAAAATCCCATAATAACTCAAGGGTATAATTGGAAAGAATTTTTTTGTAGAGTTTTAAACCACACACAAAACTAGGTAAGAAACAATGAACCAAACACTTGATAAAAATATTCCCTGCATTACTAATCCATGCATAACCAATCCCTGCATTACTAATCCCTGCATTATTGATCTTTGTACCAAACGACCCCTGAATGTACTAATGATGTTGATTTCGAAAAATAAAGGAAGACTCGGTGATGTTAGTGGTGGTTTTGGCATAGAAAAATCTTCTTTGATCAATGAGAATGTTCCTTGTCCTCAAGAAACCTCATCCACTAAGAAAGATTGAATCGATTTATTGAATGATAGGATAAAATCTTTAGAGAAAATTATCGTCACCATGAATACAAGGATAAAGTATTTAGAGAAAACTATCGTCACCATGAATACAAGGATAAAGTCTTTAGAGAAAACTATCGTCACAATAATGTTTAAGAGGGGTGTCAGACCATCAACAAAAATCTCCCACCCATGTACTCCTAATCATGTCAAAAGAAAAAAGAGACAAATTTCAAAAGTATTGTTAAGTGTTCAAAAAAAGACAGAGAGACAGGTAAATTCAAAAGTATTGTCAAGTGTTCAAAAAAGAACTGATGTCTGAAGATAATGCACAGTGAAGGTAAAATTGTATTACAACCATTTTTCTAACACTAGTCTTGTGTTATATACTTAACTTTTTACATGAAATTCAACAAAATATGAATTTCACATGTAAAAGTGAAGTATATCACACAAGACAAATATTAAAAAGATAGTGGGTATACAATTTTACTTTCACTATGGATTAACTCCAGACACCAATTCTTTTTCGATAACAACCTCATTCAGGTGTCTCTATGTCTTTCTTTGAACACTTGACAATGTCTTTGAAATTTATCTCTTTTTTCTTTAACATGATCAAAAGTATATGAGTGAGAGATCATTGATGATGACATGATACCTCTCTTAGACATCATTATAACAATAGTTTTTTCTAAAAGCTTTATCCTAGCATTCATAGTGACGATAGTTTTCTCTAAAGACAAATTCTAGCATTCAATAAATCTATTGACTCCTTAGTGGATGGAATTTCTTAAGGACAGGAAATATTTTCATCGATCGGAGAAGATCTTCCTACTTCAACATCACCACTATCATCACTGAATCTTCCTCCTCTTATGAAATCAATACCATCAGCACATCTATTATCATTCAGAGTAAGTTCTCCTTCTTGCTTTTCACCACTAACACCACTAAAAGCTCTCTCGACAGTTGAAGAAGATCATCCTACATCAAAATTATGTTTAACAACTATGCTATCTCTTTTAATAGTCATAACATCATTCAATTTCATCTCAAACTTTTTAAGTTTATCATCTTTAGTTAATTTCTTAGGTACAAACTTAGTGAAAAAATTCACCTCCATTTTACTAGGTGTAGGAATCATCCATGGATACACAATCTACATGTAAAAATAATATAATCAAAATATGATAATATAAAAATAAATGCATTATCCATTTAGATAATTTTGAAAGTAACTTTCAAAATTACAAAAGAAATAGGATTAACAATTACAGATGTAGCAATTGCTGCTTTTTTAAAATTATTTATAGCAATTGTTGTAATTATTACATCAATTGTTGTAATAATTACAACAACTACTGTAATAATTTCAGAAACTACTAAAACAAATGAAATAGTTGCTAAAAATGCTACAACAAAATCCAAAAGACAAAACAAGAAGTAGAATTTAGCATTTGTCTATTAAGTTAAAGAATGATGTTTACTGAATCCTTAGAGGGATCAAATAACTCATTAATCTCAACCGATTTGTTAGCAATCACCAAAAGCCATCAAAAAATTCTTGGTGAAGACACTCGTTCCGAAAACACCTTATATTTTTTTTTGGAGGAAAGGAACAACCTCAAATGCCCAACACCACATACAATAATCTCAGAAAGAGATCAAAACATTGGATGCACACAAAAATAATAAAATATATAAATATGAACTAAAATAAAATAAAATTTACCATAAATGTCCATGAAAAGCATAAAGATTGGTGATTTCCGTATGGGGGCTTCACCATTTGCAATAGATGGTTAATTGTTATATCATAGCTAATACGACCCCATGGATAGATAGAAAATGCTTATCTATCGACCGAGAGCAAAAATCATTTTTTTTTAAAATATTTGTGTTCAAAGCTTTTCCACAAAGAATGTCATGAAAAAATAACGTAAGCACAATGTTTTTTTTTTACACCTTTACTAATATAAGTTTCCTACGGATTTTCATACTAATCTCCTGAAAAATCCCCATGTAATTCACACTTTTCTTGTAGTGAATTTTGGTGGCCGTCTTAGTTGACAATTAACCTTTCTATCTAGTCTTAACTGATTTAGATGTCGTGTTTTCTCTTGACTTTTTTAAGGGTGTAACTTTGGGAAGAGGTTCAAAAGGAGGATTGCATCTTAGTGCAGTCACTATGACAAATTCTTTCATGCCAAAACAAACTGGCATATCACAGTAGTTTATCGAAAACTTATCCATCTTCTTGTTCTCATTTTTCAAAGCATCATCACCCTTATACTTGAGAAGATCATACACCATGATCATTTGAAAATGTACATTATTATCCTCTGGCAAATCAACAAAGTGTCCAGAACAGCTGCACTTAAAGAAATCCTCTAATTTTTCATCCCTCAATATTTTTTTAAAATCATCAAATTTGATGCCCATGACTGATTTACAACAAATCACCAGTCAAATTTGTAGGGTTACATATAGGCATCTCCACCTGAAACTTATCAATATTAAAAGTTTTGACAACATCGTGTTGGACTTTTGATTTGCGTTTACGATCGCTCATCGATACTTCAACATCATCATCAATATTATTATCATCTCTTTCTTCTGCATCATCTTTTTCAGTTTCTTTTCCACTTTCAATAGTATCTCCTTCATCACGTTCATTTTCATCTTCTTCCTCTTCTTCTACTTTCTCACTTTCTTATTCACCTTCCTCCTCATCTTCTTTATCACTTCCAATTTCTTCATCATTTATTTTCTTTTCTTTATTTTCATCTTCCTCCTCTATAGTTTTTCTAAAACTTCTAATTGATTTTTCTTTATTATTTCTTTTCACATTTTCTACAGTAGGTAACACATCATCTATTTGTGAAAGGACTTGTTCAACAAGTTCTTCTAATGGTGTTTGTACTATTTTACTTGATTTATCAGAGGTTAATTCACTTGCTTTTTTTTTTAAAGTCATTTTATCTATAAATAAGAAAAAGAAAAAAATTACAATTAATTTGTGCATCACATAAAATAATCTCAAAAAGAGATCAAAACATTGGAGGCACCAAAAAATAATGAAAAATAAAATAAAATATGGACTAAAATAAAACAAAATTACCATAAAGGCCCATGAAAACCCATAAAGATTGGCGGTCTTCGTATAGGGCTTTACCACTTGCAATAGATGGTTAATTATAATATCATAGCTAATACGATCTCATGGATAAATAGAAAATGCTTCTCTATCGGATGAAAGCAAAATTCAAATTCATTTTTTTTTAAATATTTGTGTTCAAATCTTTTCCACAAAGAATGCTATGAAACAAAATAAAGTAAGCACGACGATTTTTTTTACACCTTTACTAATATCTTTGGTTTTGAGATGCTCAATCAACTCAGTTCTCTTGCAACTCTTTTCCACCACATCAAGAATTTTTTGTCATCTACTTCTCGTCTTAATTGACATTTTTTCATTATCATACATATCTACCTTATGACAATTTAAGCCAGTGATGATAGCAAATTCTTTCATGTCAACAAATCGACATGCCACCATAACTTATCCAAACTTCCTCTTTTCAATTGCTATAAATTTGACATCGAAGAAGTTGATAAACTATACTAATCTAAAATATAATACTCACATATTTAAGTTGTAAGTAGTTTCCTAATATAGAAGATCGAAAGAACCTTTTCAAATTTTGTTCTTCTAAAAAAAAAAAAAACTTACATTATTCCGACTTATCAGTAAAAAACCTCTTAAATCTGAATACATATTAATCATAGACTAAAAACTGTAATTTACATACCTAATCGGCTTCTGAAAGAAAGTATCGATTGAAGGACTAACCGGAGAAGACTCAGCAATAGAAAATGTCTCCTACTCTGGAATAGGTATATCATGTTGTTTCTCCTCTATCATGTCCTTCTACATTTGTAAAAAAAACATCTATTCCACGTTCTCTTTCTTCATCTATAAAATTTTCCAATCTTGTGTTTTCAACTTCTTCTTCTATGGACTTCTCTAATCTGGTACTTTCTTCTTCTATAAATTTTTTCAACCACGTGCTCAGTTATTCTTCTTCTCTTCGTCTTTTTCTACTAATCTTCCTTCTATACTTAGTAGTAGGAGTAGTAGCAGTTGTTGCTTTTTTTTTTTTGGAGTCATTTTATCTACAGTACGTGAAACAGAAATAAAATTATTTAAATCATAAAATTAAAAAAAGAAAAGAAGTCATTAGCACAATTTATAGAATAAAAAGCCATAAAATGAGGAGAAGGGGATATGATAAGAAGTTATACGACAAGAAATATAGCGGAGATATGATTACTAAGTTATAAAAATAATCATGGATACACAATCTACATGTAAAAATAATAAAATCAAAATGAGATAATGCAAAAATAAATTCATTATCCTTAGATAATTTTGAAAGTTAGTTTCAAAACTACAAAAAGAAATAGGGTAAACAATTGCAGATTTAACAACTGGTGCACTTTTAAAATTATTTTATAGCAATTGTTGTAATTATTATAGCAGTTGCAATAGCAATTTCAGCGCTTATTGTAATTATTTCAGCAGTTGCTGAAACAAATGAAATAGTTGCTAAAAATGCTACAACAAAAACAGAAAGGCAAAATCCACAATCTACATGTTGCCGAGACGAGCTCTTAGTTCTAACAAGCATTAGAATTTTTTGCAGTAACCAACTGATGGAAACAGAGGTGCTACATGGGATGGTAATGCAAGTGAGTTGGTGGTCCAAGATGGTTAAAAATATGTCCAACATATAGGTGATTCAAGGACTTTATTTGATGCAACTCAAGTCTATTATGGACAACAATTAAGGAGTTTATTTGCTGGACTAGGGTTGATGAACAAGGGCATGTTAGAGCTCTAAAACCATCAGATTTAGAAATTGTTGAAGCATTAGAGTAAGCTATTAATAAATCCGTACATGTTATTGATGGGCAGATGTGAACTACAGGTCAAACGTTAGGAGTACAACTTAATAATGTGGAGATGGATCAATGTATTTTCTCGTGAGAAAGATACTACTGGCCAAGATACTTCAGCAATTGTTATGGCTATTGATCAACAAAATGAATATTCCTAAACTCTAAGGATGCACAACCTGACCAAAAACTTAGTGAGCAAAATGAGAAGGAAGTTGAACATGAAATTTAAATCAGATCCGTAAGCTTGGAACAAACAAATTGTTTTATCTACAACTTCCTTCTCACTATTCTTTAATTAATTATGAAATTCTCCACTATATTATATGCATACCGTAACTCATACTCTCAAAACTAGCCAACATTGCATAAAATTTTGTTATGAAGTTCTTTTAAGTTTTAAGGCAAATTACTATAGAACTTCCACAAGCCAAGTACATTGTCTAGTGTTTCCTATAAGGCCTAATCATCCTCCAAACCCCGATAATGGCAAGAGAGACCATATGAGCATCAACAACAATGAGGGAGAAAGGTCTGCCCTGTTCTGTATGGTGAATGTGGCGGTAGGGGAAATATTTTACAGGGAAAATAAATTGGAGGGAGAGTAAAAATTTCACGAAAGTTGAATTTTAATGACTTTTACTAACTAGTAATACTTTGGACTGCCAGTAAAGGTAGGTCCTTTCTCAACCAATATTTGAAGACCGATAAAACTTGCTTTAAGTTAATTAAAAATACTCTATTGTCACTAAATAGCTCTATGCAATTGAAAAATTAATACCGATATTCAGTATTTCTCATCAAACAATGCAATGTCACCTTCACCATGCTATCTATGAGAGGCTGAGCTTATAAAATTAATGTTCAGACAACACACCATAGCAAATACGGCTAAAATAAAGTGATAAAACAAAGCATAATTTATACAATTGAAAGTATTGTGCGAGTTGATCAGATACCTAAAGCACTAGTTCTCGTTTATATGATAACAGGTTTAAACCACAATGTCGCACAAAATCAACTATGAGAACAATCCTTAAGCAACTAAAAAAAATGGATGAAACCCTAGCTTTGAGAGAAGAGAAAAAAAAATTACCTTTTGGAAATTAAAAATTGAGGTTGACGATGAGAAGATGGAGACGGCAACAATGGAGATGGAGTTGAAGCGGAAAGCCAAGGAGCTGAGGAGTTGAAGCAGAGAGACGAAGAGACAGAGATAGAGTTTTCTAAAAGAGAGAAAGAAAGGGTAAAGTGAAATAATTGGGTTTGGGTTATTTGAGTGTTTTCTGAAAGTTTAAAGAGTTTTTAAAATTATATTTTTGTTGTAAACGCGCTGCGAATGCCGAAATTGATTTTGTGTTCCGTTCATGGGGATATAGCATTGAGATAAATTTCATAAAGGGAAGGGCGAACTGCCTAGCAAAGAGAAAGGGCGGAAGGGGCCCTCGCTAGGAGTTAGAATTCAAAAAATAAAGAAGACGGTTACTCTACTATTGTATACTACATTTAGACTTCTTCTAAACTATGTGGATCACCATGAACATAATTTGTACCTAACTATTATGTGCAAGTAATGAGGTCAACACACTATATATTATATTTGGGGGGAACCCATCGGTAGCCCCCTAAACTTGACACCAATTTTCACTTAGACACCTCAAGTAGGCTTTGTTCATTTTAAACACCTCAAGTAGGGGTCCGTTGTGTCATTTTGACACTTTTTATATTTTTAAAATCACATATTAAGTGCGTACATCCAAACGCAAGAAGAAGAAGAAAGAGGATCATATTTTGATATGGATAATATCTTCTCATCCTAGAGGATCATATCTTGATGTGAAGAACATTTTCACGACCCCATGTGACACACCTTAATTTATTTAGTGTGTGATTATCAAGTTGCAAAATGTGGAGTTCTTCTTAATACTTCTAATTCTTAAGATAGGCCCCATGTCACACACCTTAATTGTAACACCCCGTTATTTGAAAGAACTAGAATTAGAGAGAACCCGTTTTTGGAAATAATCAAATTTGGAAAGTTTGACAAGTTAAGCCAAGTATGAGTTTTGGGTTAACTTCAAACGACCATAACTCCTAGCACAGAATGAGTTAGGTGGGCTATAAGGTACTATATGAAAGGTCGTTGAATTATCTTTCCAACGCCACTGAGTTTGTCAGTTTTGAGTTCGTATGAGGGAGATAGGCCCATTTGAAGTCAGACTGTCTAGATAAGGAAAGTCAAAACTGGATTTTAAAAGGGTATTATTGTCTTTTCACTATCCAATTAAATAAATCTGTTTTTAGTAAATTATTTGACTAAACTGAGTTAGTTCAGTTTACACACTCGAATTTCACGCTAGGGTGTTTAGAGGAAGAACTCAAGAGGAGAAAGGAGGATAAAAGGTCAAGATTCGTCAAAGTTCTTGTGATTTTGGTTGTGGAGTTCGCCAAGGATTCAATCCTAAGAGATACGTGAGTTCACATAGCATTGGGTTCGTTCACCCACACACCAAACATGTTTATTTCAGTGCAATTTTTGTCCTAAAAAATTGAGGATTTGATGTACTTGAGTTGTGTTCTTGAATTGCTTTCATTCTTGAACTTAGATGGGATTGATGAGTTTCTTGAGATAGTTTTATCGATTTTAAAAGTTGTTTGATATAGATTCTTGTGTACATATACTGGGTAACTGAATCTAAAGAGAAGTTGAGAAAAAGAATCGAATTTAGGTGAATTGGGGTTAGAAAACGAAGAAGGAAAAAGTCAAGCGAATTTGGGTACCAGGTCCGCGACGCGGACCTATTCCTCAGGATTGGAACATTTCTCTCCACGTCGCGGAGAGGTCGTGGACCCTTCTACCACAAAATTTATTTCGCGATCAAATATTAAAATGCATATCCGCGTCGCGGACTTGCTTCCAGACAGTGATTTTATCACGATCCAACCCACTGGCCCGTGCGGGAACCTTCTATAATTTCCTAAGTAGGAGAACCCTCGATTCCCAAACCATTTTAAGACATGCAGAAGATTAAGAAAACTGAAGAACGAGTAACATTCATAAGATTTTTATAAAATAAGAGTTTTTGACAACAACATGAGTTAAGACTTGTAAAGTAATTAACACCCCAGGGATCTAGTCTAAACATATACAAGAGCTACTAAGAGTACAAGGTATAACAAAATTATAAATGACGCAACTCCCACCACACGAAAGGAAAAGTAGAAGCTGTTGGAGATTATCTTCGTCTTCACCTATGAAACATCACTGATCCTGTAACCAGACTATGCCCAAAATGGCATATCAAGAGTAGTATTAGTACAACCACACGTAATGGTAGGCATCATCGGTCAACCTGATACCCACCGCATAATAGAGGAAATTGACTAGTAAGAAACATGCAATAAGACTATTCGCTCCTCCACCCTTATAATTTCTAGTTATCTTAGAGATTCTAACCTTTAGAGGAAATTCAGGAAACAACTACCACCAACCGGCCCACACTCCCGACACGCCCTTACTTTATTCACGTCACCACTCAACCTGTAACCCTATAGTACGTCTATCAAGGCTTGTTAACAGTTTCAATACTACCCCCTTCCGGGGAATACCCAATTGTTGTCACTACGACTTAACACCACACCAATCCTCAAAGACAATACACACGACCCCCTTTCGAAGTAATAATATCAACACCAGGACCCCTGGTCCCCACTTAACATACCACATCCCGAATTAAGGTCTAGACATTCACCGTTCATTCTAAAACAAGATATCCAACAACCAAGCACACTACATTAATACGGTTTTAGAAATTACAATTTAGTCAAACAGTTCCAGAAGCAAGTACTATTCCACCCCCTCAATATTACATTAATACACATATATGACAAGTCAATGGTCCTCTCATGGAACCCGCACCCAAACTGTTAGTGTATCGGAACGTGGTACCCGATCCAAGTTAGTGTGTCGGACATGACACCCGATCCCATATATGCACCGGAACATGGCACCCGATCCAAGTTAGTGTGCCGGAGTGACACCCGATCCATTCAACAAGCCACAATCACAATCACAATCACAATCACAATCACAATCACAATCACAATGTATATTCTCACAATCATACAATCAAGCGTTGATTCATGGCATGCAATTGTTCAATCATCCTCATTTACTATTAGTGTGATCAATAATGCAACATTCGCATACATATATACATTATAATGAAGTAATTACCAACATACATAACACCAACATGAAATCACAACCATCACACGGGATAGAGCTTTCTCCTATGGTACGTTTGATGTAATACTTAGGAATATACGTAAAGTCATCTCTTTTTCAGCGCATAAAATCCTACGCATGAATTCTACTGTCAATTACCACTATACTATGCAAAGAATAACGGGTTTACAACTACTAAATTAAATAAACCTAGCCTACCTGGGCGCCAAGTAGTTGTAGATAAATTATAGCTCCAAATCCAAGCCTCCGAACGATGAGACGGTGGATATTGACTAGAAATCCGCAAGCTATTGATGCTCTTATGCAAAAAATCTCGTTATCCCTTCTTCCCAAGCCTAAAGCAGCTTTTTGTGGGTTTCTAGGGTAATCCTCACCTATTTTTGGTGTTTTGGGAAAAGGGAGAAAATTAGGTTTTGCGTTATTTCAGTTCTGTCCCATCCATCCCGCTCTAGCTTGATCTCTGCCGCTCTGGCGCTGCTGCCCTAGCGACAACTTGCCCACTGTGGCGGGATAATGGACCCAGTTTTCCCTCGACTTTTTTCTTTCATAAATAACGAATGTTCGGGTCGTTACAATAGATACAAATTTACCCTTTGTTCATCCCTGAACAACTAGAGAAGGGAAAACCACGAGTTCCTTTCGAAGTGCATCCCAACTAGCGGGTCGAACTTCTACAAAAACACGCAGGATGGAGATTTTTCAAATCTTAAGCCCAGTAGGGTTCTATACTCGAAGGAATCGATTTGGGAAAAGAGGCAACGCGCGGAGAAATGAACGCGTCCAACTTACACAACCTGACTTCGCTAGGGCGACAACCCTTCCGTTGAGGCGGGGTAGCTGTGGAGAGGGATCTCTCACTATGGCGGGAGATCGAAGGTAGTAAAGTGGGAAAAGAATTTCATTTCTTCATTTCTCCCTAAACTCACCCCAAAACTCAAAAACACTCTCAATCACTTCACTTTGGACATCAAAATCAAGGTAAATTTCTTGTCCCTTACTCTCTTTACTTCAATGCTTACTTAATTACAATCGCATGACAACTAACTGATCAAATTTAAAAGGTTTTTGGGTAGTTATATGAAAATGAACTTAGGTTACTATTTTTGATAGATAAACGTAGCATAGATACTTCCCTTATGTCCCCAACGTCTCCACAACGTCTTGGGCGTAAGGATTTCGTAAAAATATGGTCGAATCGGTACCAAAACGGGTGGGGGAAGTTGAAAAGTCTCTTGATGAAAAACTTGGATTCGGACACTATTTAGGGGTTATTTTGCTAAAATGATTGCATAATTAGGTTCTAGGATACTTAATAGACTCTGATCTGCTAAAATTCTATTGAAAACGAGGGTTTTGGGATGAAGAGGTGCCATGATCGCGCCTGGAATTCATCCCAAATGAAGGTCTTTCTAATGACCTTCATCCCGCTGTGGCAGGATTTTGGCCGCTGTGGCGGGACCTGGGGAAATAGTGGCTTGGGTCCCTTTAAGGCAAGAAAATTTCATTTTTTGTTAAACCAGATATTGTCTAATCCCATCGAGTTCTAACGTATACCTTCCAATCTTTTGCAGGATTCTCTAAATGGCTGGTGCTAACAAGGAAAATCTACCCTTCCTCCGGTTCTCCGATGCTGCTAGTCGGGAACAATACCATGACCACCGGAACACTAAGTTCTACTGCGAGTGAGGATTTTATTTACTGAGACTAGAAGAGAAAGCACCTGCTTTTTATGCTCAACTGATGGAGTTCGGATAGGGTCCACTGACAAAGGCTCCATCTGTTGCGCGTTCCACCTGGGTAAGGGAGTTCTATGCCGTCTTACCTACTATTCGCTGGGACGATCCTCACCCTACCATCTGCATCCGGGGAGTCGACATCCCCTTGAACGATTCATCTATTAATGACGTACTCGAGGTTCCCAACACGGAGTATGAGGCTAAGCTGAGGGAGATGGACTTAGGCTAGTTGAGGGATACGCTGGTGGAGCCTACGCACAGGGACATGGTTTACTGGGCTACTATAGAGGGAATCACTGGCACTGACTGGTAACCAGATGCTAAGAGGTGGCTACACCTGGTTACCAGGAGGATCCTTCCGTCAAGCAACCGCACCGACGTGACATTTCCTCGGGCTTTGGTGGTGGCATGTGCGATGCAGGGCATAGGACGTGGGCGCACATATCATTTTAGAATGGAAGGTGTTCTATCGAGATAATAAAAAAGTGTTCTTCTTGCCTGGACTGGTGACTGCGCTGTGTAAGCGGGCGGGAGTGCCACTCCTGGACACTGACGAGGTACTCCCCATGGATCCCCCCTTTCACCCTTTTTTGATTAGGCAGGGTTCTACCTCCAGGAGCAAAAGGAGAAGGACAGAAAGGACCAACAGTAGTCAGGCAGCTGTGGAGGCGGATGATGAGGGAGGAGACGATGGTGTAGGTGACGACACTTTTCCCACCCAATCCCATCCCCCACTCTCAGGTGCATAGGTGGAGGAGGACTTGGCAGCCGTCCGGAGGAAACTTGGAGGCTTTCATGCTAGTGCCTTGGCGCTGGTTCCACCCTCCACCGCCTTTGAGTTGGAGATGCTCCGCCTCCAGCTGCGATGGTAGAGAAAGAAGAATTTGGCTGGGGATCGCCTATTGGGT
The DNA here is from genome assembly GCA_035578085.1 of Solanum pinnatisectum. Taxonomy (NCBI): domain Eukaryota; kingdom Viridiplantae; phylum Streptophyta; class Magnoliopsida; order Solanales; family Solanaceae; genus Solanum; species Solanum pinnatisectum. Next base: position 37,412,465 of record CM069084.1, on the reverse strand, counting down.
CGGATGTGGAAGACTCTGAAGGTTATCTTCTCCTGCGTCGCCCCTCAGCAGGAGCTCCCTACACTTAAGCCGGAGGACCTCCGAGGAGTTTCCCTGGTTGAATGATGCTTGGGCCGGCTAGACAGCCCCTAGGACATAGGGTTCTAGAGCGACACTTCACATTCCCAAGGACCCTGATTTGGTTTTCGCCCTTATTGGCATGTAATGCACAATGTTTTCATTTCCCTTTTTGCTTTCCTGAATTTTTTGTAAGCACACAAATACTGGTTTATAGCTGCTTTTCCCCCGTTAATATTAATTGCTAAGGTTTATAACTTACTGTACTATTGTTGCATACTAGCTGAATAGTAGGGATTTAATTCAGACACGATTCGGGGTCCATATGTGTGACCAGGGAAAATAGGAGAGACAGGGCTGAGATTCTGTCTCGCTCTGGCGGGAGAAATCCTATGCTGGCGGCCTTGCATTGGCTAGAAAAATCTCGGCCCAACGGCCCTGACGAAAACAGATCCCCTGCTAACAATTTCCTTAGGTTTTTCACTTTTCTAAATTCCCCATAGATTCTTAGGCTATACTCATCATTTTAGGGTAATCCGCTTAGTAAGGGCGGTCAATGTCTAACTCGATTCAACCTAACGATACACACATCCAAAAATCCATTCTCATAAATTCAACGCCACAACCACACACATCTATAGGATATGCCCATATGCTCACACGGTTATAGGTAATCTCTAGACACGTCCAACTTTCGTTTTACGAAACACATTTTAAATTATCTAGACCCTTGCATCGAACATAGTCATGCCTTTTCCTTCCAACAATGAATTCACTAAGCTTAAGCAATCATAACTCACACAATTTCGAATATTTAGTCTAGCATGCTACATATATCAAAGTTCAGACAAACACTTATGGTGCACACAACCATATCATAGCATTCAAGAAAACACATTCTTCACCCCAACAATTAATTTTGACACTAAGAAGCAAGCATTCACAATTTCAAATTACAACTCATAGAAGGTCCAATTATTAGTTAGTTCTCTCCATGGATGACTATTACTCATCCATACATTCGCACAACCACTAGGGTCAGATACCAATTGGAACCTTCTCGATTTCAATTTGCTTTGCTTGGGTCTTTTCAATCGGAATTACGACGTTTGATTTTCTTTGTTGAGATACCAATTGGAATCGGGAGATACCAATTGGACTCAACTCACACCTTAAGTGACAACTCGCACAAATGGAGAGAAGAAATATAACGACTTCCTAGAATGCTTCTTAGCTTCTTGAGGATTAGATATGGACGTCAACACATCCATTCGAAGGAGTCTACTCCACATTTGTTCCTGTACGGGGAGACCGGTAACCTGGACTCTGATACCAATTTGTTACCACCCAACCCACGGGGCTGTGCAGGCACCTACTCTAATTTCCTAAGTAGGAGAACCCTCGATTCCCAAACCATTTTAAGACATGCAGAAGATTAAGAAAACTGAATAACCAATAACATTTATAAGATTTTTATAAAATAAGAATTTTTGACAACAACTTGAGTTAAGACTTGTAAAGTTATTAACACCCCAGGGATCTAGTCTAAACAAGTACAAGAGCTACTAAGAGTACAAGGTATACCAAAATTATAAATGACGCAGCTCCCACCATGCGGAAGGAAAAGTAGAAGCTATTGGAGATTATCTTTGTCTTCACCTATGAAACATCACTGATCCTGCAACCAGACTATGCCCAAAAAGGCATATCAAGAGTAGTATCAGTACAACCACATGTACTGGTAGGCATAATAGAAGAAATCAACTAGTAAGAAACATGCAATAAGACTATTCGCTCCTCCACCCTTATAATTTCCAAGTTGTCTTAGAGATTCGAACCCTTAGAGAAAATTCAGGAAACAACTACCACCAACCGGCCCACACTCCTGACACGCCCTTACTTTATTCACGTCACCACTCAACCTGTAACCCTATGGTACGTCTATTAAGGCTTGTTAACCATTTTAACCCTTTCGGGGAATACCCAACTATTATCACTACAACTTAACACCACCCCAATCCTCAAAGATAATACACACGACCCCCTTTTAAAGTAACAATATCAACACCGGGACCCCTTGTCCCTACTTAACATGCCACATCCCGAATTGGGGTCTGACCATTCACCTTTCGTTCTATACAAGATACCCAACAACCAAGCAGACTACATTAATACAGTTTTATAAATTACAATTTAGTCAAACAGTTCTAGAAGCAAGTACTATTCCACCCTCTCAATATTACATAAATACACATATATGACAAGTCAATGGTCCTCTCATGGAACCCACACCCAAACTGTTAGTGTACTGGAACGTGGTACCTGATCCAAGTTAGTGTGTTGGATGTGACACCTGATCCCATATATGCACCGAAACGTGGCACCCAACCAAGTTAGTGTGCCGGATGTGACACCCGATCCATTCAACAAGCCACAATCACAATCACAATGTACATTCTTACAATCATACAATCAAGCGTTAATTCATGGCATACAATTGTTCAATCATCCTCATTTACGATTAGTGTGATCAATAATGCAACATTCACATACATACATTCATTATAATGAAGTAATTACAAACATACATCACTCCAACATGAAATCACAACTATCACATAACCCTAGTTCACGGGATGGGGATTTCTTTTACAGTATACGTTTGATGTAACACTTAGGACTATATGTAAAGTCATCTCTTTTTCGGTGTATCAAAGTCTACGCATGAATTCTATCGTCAATTACCACTATACTATGCAAAGAATAACAGGTTTACAACTACTCAATTAAATAAACCTAGCCTACCTAGGCGCCAAGTAGTTGTAGAGAGATTGTAACTCTAAATCCAAGTGTCCGAACGATGATATGGTGGATGTTGACCAGAAATTCGCAAGCTATCGACGCTCTTATGCAAGAAATCTCCTTCTCCCTTCTTCCCAAGTTTAGAGCAGCTTTTTGAGGGTTTTCGAGGTAATCCTTGCCTATTTTTGGTGTTTTGGGAAAAATGAGAAAATAAGGTTTCACGTTATTTAAGTTCTGTCCCGTCCATCCCACTCTGGCGTAGTCTCTACCGCTCTGGTGCTGCTGCCCTAGCGACAACTGGCCCGCTGTGGCGAGATGGTAGACCTAATTTTCCCTCGACTTTTTTCTTTCATAAATAACAAATGTTCGGGTTGTTACAATAGATACAAATTTACCCTTTTTTCATCCCTGAACGACTAGAGAAGGGAAAGCCACGAGTTCCTTTCGAAGTGCATCCCAACTAGTGGGTCGAACTTCTACGAAAACACGTAGGATGGAGATTTTTCAAAACTTAAGCCCAGAAGGGTTCTATACTCGAAGGAACCAGTAAGGGAAAAGAGGTAGCGCGTGGAGAAACAAACGCGTCCAACTTACGCAGCCTGACCCCGCCAGGGCGGCAACCTTTCCGTTGAGGTGAGGCCGCTGTGGTGAGGGATCTCCCATTGTGGCGGGAGATCGTAGGCAGTAAATGGGGAAAAGAAGATCATTTCTTCATTTCTCCCTAAATTCACCCCCAAACTCAATAACACTCTCAATCACTTTGCTCCGGACTTCAAAATCAAGGTAAATTTCTTGTCCCTTACACTCTTTACTTCAGTGCTTACTTAACTACAATTGCATGACAACTAACTGATTGAATTTAAATGGTTTTGGGGTAGTTATTCGAAAATGAAGTTAGGTTGCTAGTTTTGATAGATAAATGTAGCATGTATACTTCCCTTTTGTCCCCAACGTCTCCACAACGTCCTAGGTGTAAGGATTTTGTAAAAATACAGTCGAATAGGTACCCAAATGGGTGGGGGAAGTTGAAAAGTCTCTTGATGAAAAACTTGGATTCGGACACTATTTAGGGGTTATTTTGCTAAAATGATTACATATTTAGGTTCTAGGATACTTAATAGACTCTGATCTGCTGAAATTCTGTTGAAAATGAGGGTTTTGGGATTAAAAGGCACCATGATCGCACCTGGAATTCATCCTAGATGAACGCCGCTCTGGCGACCTTCATCCGACTGTGGCGACCTCCATCATCCCGTTGTGGCGGGACTTAGGGAAACCGTGGCTTATGTCCCTTTAAAGCTAGAAAATTTCTTTTTTCCTTAAACCAGATATTGTCTAATCCCATCGAGTTCTAACATATACCTCCCAATCTTTTACAAGCTTCTCTAAATGGCTGGTGCTAATGAGGAAAATCTACCCTTTATTTGGTTCGCCGATGCTGCTAGTTGGGAACGGTACCATGACCATCGGAACACTAAGTTCTACTACGAGCGGGGCTTTTTTTTTACTGAGACTAGAGGAGAAAGCACCTTTTTATTATGCTCGGCTGATGGAGTTTAGATGGGTTCCACTGCTACAGGCTCCTCCTACTGCACGTTGCACCCAGGTAAATGAGTTCTATGCTGTCTTACCTACTGTTCGCTAGGACGATACTCACCCTACGATCTACATTCGGGGAGTCGACATCCCATTGAACGTGATATTAATGACATACTTGAGGTGGTCGAGGTTTCCAACACGAAGTATGAGGCTAAAATGAGGGAGATGAACTTAGGCTGGTTGATGGATACGCTGGTGGAGCCTACGCGCCAGGACATGGTTTACTGGGCTACTACAGAGGGCATCACTAGCACTGACTGGTCACCGGATAATAAGAGGTGGCTACACCTAGTTACTAGGAGGATCCGCCTGTCAGGCAACCACACCAACGTGACATTTCCTCGGGCTTTAGTGGTGACATGTACGATACAGGTCATAAGACTAAATGTGGGCGCAGAAATCATTTCAGAATGTAACGTGTTCTATCGAGGCAATAAAAAGGCATTCTTTCTGCCTGGACTGGTGACTACGTTGTGCAAGTTGGCGGGAGTACCATTCCTGGACACTAACGAGGTACTCCACATGGATCTCGTCTTTTCACCCTCTTTTGATTAGGCAGTGTTCTGCCTCCAGGAGAAAGAGGAGGAGGAGGACAGACAAGGCTAGCAGCAGTCAGGTAGCTGCAGAGGCGGATGATGAGGGAGGAGATGATGGTGCATGTAATGACACTCTTTCCACCCAGTCCCATCCCCCACTCTTAGGTGCACAGGTGGAGGAGGACTTGGCAGCCGTCCGAAGGAAACTTAGAGGCTTCCACGCTAGTGCCTCGATGCCGGTTCCATCCTCCATCGCCCTTGAGTTGGAGATGCTCTGTCGCCAGCACTGATGGGAGAGAGAATAATTTGGCTAGGGATCGCCCATTGGGCCGGATGTGGAAGACTCTAAAGGTCATCTTCTCCTGCGTCGCCCCCCAGATCCCATACTTAAGCTGGAGGATTTCTGGGAGTTTCTTTGGTTGAATGACGCTGGGTCGGTGAGACAACCCTCGAGGACATGGGTTCCCAGAGCGACACTTCCCATTCCCAAGGACCCTGATTTGGTTTTCGCCCTTATTGACATGTAATGCACAATGTTTTCATTTTCTTTTTTTCTTTCCTGACATTTTTGTAAGCACACAAATGCTGGTTTCTTGTTGCTTTTCCCCGTTAATATTAATTGCTAAGGTTTATAACTTACTGCTCTATTGTTGCTTACTGGCTGAATTGCAGGGATTTAATTCAGACGCGATTCGGGGTCCATATGTGTGACTAGGGAAAACAGGGGAGACAGTTTTAGATCCCTTTCTAGAGGATCTCTATTTACATTGTTTTAGTAGTTTTTAGTTGTTAGGATGATCGGGGGTCTTGTCCTGGCATCCCTTATAGTTTTAGAGGCTTCATAGACAGTTATTTAGTTCATTTGTCTTTACATTGTTATTTGCTTATGGTAACACTTGAGTTTCCACTTTGGCTAAGTTGAATGTTTATCTTTAAAAGTTCTAAATTATCTTTTAAACAGTTGAGTAAAGATGCATTGAATCCTTTTATTAATGATTTAAGTCTTCCGCTCAGTAGTAAGCCAGGCCAAGGGTTCACTTGGGGCCAACAATGGTTCTCGAGTGTCAGCCACGCCCAGGGTGCAAGCTCGGGGCGTTACATTAATTTTGTCCTCTGCTAGCAAAAACATTTGCTCTCCTTTTGTAGCAAACAAGTAGTGCATCCTAAGTTACAAATAAAACATCTATGAGAGGGGTTTTTCCAATTTAGGTGTAACTAACATGAATAAAGCACCAAAAATCGATAAATGAAGTACTAAAACCATGATTGACACGAATAGATGTACAACAACACCTCTGTAGAATCATCTTAACTTAAATTGGTCATGCGTAAAGTACAAAATAAGTTCTAACCATGCACTATTTGCACTCTTCAATAGAAATCGCCTCAACGTACAAAGAACAATTTGATCTTGCACCCTTTTAACGAACCACTCCAAAGAAAATCTATTTTCAAGAACTCCCATGGGAAATAAACTTGTCTAGAATTGGGGGGAATATGTGAATTTTGATATAGCAGAATGAGAATTGAACCATAGAGAGATCATGTTGCAAATTACTTCCAAAATTGGAAGTTAAAATACCAATTATGCTGCAAAAATCAACTAAAGCTTCACATCTGTTGTAAAGTGGATGTCCACACAATATACTTTGTGTCCAAGTAAAATACTTTGTGGCCAAGTAAAGTAACTTTGTGCCCAAGTTTTATAACCTATATATATATATATATATCCCCTCTTGTAATGTGAAATAACAACAACAAGAAGTAAAAATATTCAATAATAAAGGAAAGTTACTACTACTATTACTTTATCTCTCTCTATCTCTACTCTTCTTAATTTCAATTTATTATCTTCATTTTATAACACGTTATCAGTACGAGTCTCTGACCTAATTCAAAATATACATGAGATGAGTAGCAAAATTAGAGAGATCTTTCAGTATGGTAAGTATCAGATATGTGTTTTACCAATTATTTAATTATGAGCAAATTTTATGTCACAATATTACCTTTCCGTATCTCTTTTTTGAATCTAACATTTATTTGATAACAAGAGTTCTTAAAAAGTTGTTTGGAACTTATTAGTACTATGCAAAAGATGTTTATGTTTGCATCACTGTCGGTGTAGTTGTTATATCTTAGTGTAAATAAATCTTCGTATGATATGAACTTTGATTTCAGTGAATTTTAATATATATAATTAACTGAAATAAGCTTTTTAGTTAGCAATAGCTATGACATATTCACTTTAAAATTTGTGATTTACTTTCACTCTCTTTAAAGGTATATTTCCTCTTTATACTTTATTGTGGCCCAACTAAACAAAATTAATAATAGTAATAATAATTAAATTATTTTATTGTTTGATCTTTGGTTTTCACTTTAATTAATCTACGAAAGATAAAGTGAGATTATTGACATGCTATGTGCAAATATGGAAATATGTATATGTATTTTCATCATAAAATATTCGTCTACACATATTGAAAACTTCATTTCTAACATGAAGGCATCAATTCACTAATTCGAAAATAGTTCAACACCTTAGAAATATTTCATTTCATTTGTCACTATGTTTCAGAAAGGATTAGCATAATGAGTTTTCTTTCCATTAGAAATATGCATTTGACTGATTTCTAATCTTGAAAAGTTAGAAGGATTCTGTTATTATGAATTATTATGTCAATTTTTAAGTAATAATCTTTAAAATTCCAAATGAGGTTGGATATATCTTGAACCATAAAATAAGATAAAATATATATGATGGACCAAATAATTATCCTCATAAGTTGAATTTAATTTGAGATATCATTTTATTTATTGTGATGATTAGGATTTATCTCTAGTTGTTTTATATTTGAATTGCAATTTAAGAAATATTTTTTTAATTGGCAATTAGTGAAGTTAAATGTTGAAATGAATTTGTTAGTGTTCCAATAAGTGAATTATTCATAAAAACTTTCAAGTTGAAAAATGATACTCATAGCTACTTGCGAGGACCAACTCTAAAAGGTAATAATTTATATATGATATTTTGAAGTGTTATTATGACTAAATTTATTTGTGCTATTAATAGCAAAGTGACAATATGTTAAAGGCTCAAGATTGAATTTTATTTTGGACTACATATAATGTAATTTATTGAGGTAAGACGGTGGATTCAAATTTCATTGCACCAAAAAGGTAAGACATCAATTAGAATCTCGGTGCACCATGCTAATAAGATTTTGTGTTCTAATCCCATCGTATTTTGGCTTAGCACACATATATAGGAATAATATATTAGGTTGAACTCCCAACACAATACCTTTATGACTGTTCAAATTGATATGCTCTTGATAAAAATTGTGAAGCCCGTCCCATGGAATATGTTCCATTCTTAGAAGAGATTGTGATGACAATAGATTTAAATTCTGAAAGATGACAATGATTATTATGGTTGTACAAATGAATATTGGTATGTGTAACGACCTGTTTCCGTCATTACAGAAAAGCCAATGGGGAAAATTTTTGCATCGAAAAACTTTTTCGTAGTAACTTGAGATTTCCTAGCCTAGTCTAGAATTGAATGAAATCAAAGTCATGTGAGTATAGGAAAATATGATAACGATTGGGTGATTGATTACGGAGTTTGATTGCATGAGTAGATAGCCAACACGTTAAGGAATCCGTACGACTTTACAGAATTGAATTCGGGCGAGTAGAACTTCTGAAATTGATCTTAGCATGAGAGGATAGTTTATGAGTGTCATGGGATGAATGTGTGTTGTGAAATGGGGGTTTGAAACTCTTAAATCGACTCACCCAGTGTGGGACTTTTCTCGCCAGGGCGGGGCCGCTGTGGCGGGATAGGGTTCGCCATAGCGGGCCAGTCTCGAATTAAGTCGGAACAAAAACTCCATTATCCTGCAAATTTCGTTCTTAAGAGTTAGAAGATGAACTAGGGTGACTTCTTGACAATTTTTCATCATTCTTGAGGCTAAGGTAAGGTTTTAACTCCCCGAATCTATTTTTCTATCCGTAGAATGTAAATTCATGGGTAATTATTGTTGGGGAGGATTTTGGAGCTATTTGGATGGTGGAAAAAGCCCTAATTTGGGTATTAGGATCATGGTTTTTTGTCTAGGGTTGATAGTGTTGGTTATAATCCGGGTAAATTAGACCTTAATTAACGATCCCCGTATTGAATTGTTTGTTTGTAGACCAAGAACATGCGGAGAGAATTCAGAAAGGGAAGAATCAAGTTTCTTAGGGGATTCAAGCTTTGTTCGAGGTAGGTGATGGTTGTGATTTCATGTTGGTGTGATATATATTTGTAATTTCTTCATTATAATGTATGTATGCATGCGAATGTTGCATTATTGATCACACTAATCGTAAATGGGATTGATTGAATAATTGTATGTCATGATTTTATGACTTGATTGTATGATTATGAGAATGTACATTGTGATTGTGGTTGTGGCTTGGCTAATGGATCGGGTGTTACATTCCAACACACTAACTTGGATTGGGTGCCACATTCTGGCGCATATATGGGATCCGGTGTCACGTCCGACACACTAACTTGGATTGGGTACTATGTACCGGTACACTAACAGTTTGGGTATGGGTTCCGTGAGAGGACCAATGACTTGACATTTTATATAAGTGATAATTAATATTGTATATGTCCGGTGTATGCATGCTTATTATGTTGTAATTACATGTATATGTTTCACCTATTGGGATAGCCGCGTGATCCTACTAGTACACTGTGGTTGTGTACTGATACTGCACTTGCTCTTTCTTTGTTGAGTACAGGGCATCTTTAGGCGGCTACTGACAGACCTTGTCTAGAAGATCAGTGATTAATCGAATTCAAGGGTGAGCCAGTTCTTCTAGGCTACCATGAGTTCTCTTTTTGCTTAGTCCATCTTATTCAGACTTAGACTAGTACTATAGTTATTCTCTTGTTTAATTGGGTTGTACCCATTTCTTTTAGACTTATGATCCTTGTTAGAGTTTTGGTGCATTGACTTTCAGGTTCTAGGCATTATTTCCGCATTTAGTTGTTAGTTTTTTGTTGGAGTTTATGGGAACTCCTTATTTCCTTTTCTTAGACATTTAAACCTGCTTTCGTATCTTTAAATGCCTTAGTTTTTGGTTGAGTTTGATTAGTTTGGGTTGTAGTAATGGTTCTCCCACCAGAGGTTAGCATGGGTGCAAATCACGATGGGTTCATGACAAAGTTTGTATCAGAGCCTTAGGTTCATTGATATCAATGTACCAAAATGAGTCTAGTAGAGTCTTGTGGAATGGTATGGAGATATTTGTACTTTTCTTCGAGAGGCTATAGGACTTTAGGAAATCTCTTTGTTTTCCATTGTCTCATTTGTGATATAATTTGGTTCCAATTGGTATCTGGTGATCCAAATTGGTATCTAACCCCTTTTACTCTTTTGTCCGCAGATGGTTAATACTAGGTTCAATGGCATCAGGCCTATAGTTCTCGTTAATAAGCCAGCTGAGGAATTCGCAGCAAGAGGTCGTGGTCGAGGCAAGGGTAGAGGAGGAGTAAGGGGTAGAGGCCAATGAAGGGTAGCACCTATTACGGATGGAGCTCCGGTTGAGAATTCTCCCAGAAATGAGATCCTTCCTGCGCATCATGAAGAGATAGAGGATAATGTAGAGTTTGAGGATGAAGAGAATGTTGGACAAGAGGAAGAGGTGCAGGCTGAGACTGCAAGTATTCCTCCCTTAGACCTAGTGTTAGCTCAACATATTATGTTGTTCCTGAAAGAATTGGTTGGTCTTGGAGTTCTTCCCTCTATTCAAGCAACTCAAGCTCCCGCCAATCCCCCTATTGGTATCACTGTCCCCAAGGTGGGTAGAATTGTAGGTACTGATGCTTTCTTCCGTTCTTTTTTGGTCCTGTTATGACTAGCAATGAGCATGATATGTTGACTAAGTTCTTGAAATTGAAACCACCTGTGTTCCATGGTTCTGAGAGTGAGGACGCCTATGAGTTCATCCTAGATTGCTGTGAGAGGCTTCATAAGTTGGGATTTGTCCATCAGCATGAAGTAGAGTTTGTGACCTTTCAACTTTAGGGCGAGGCAAAGCAGTGGTAGAGACCTTATGTGGACTGCAGATCTTCAACCTTACCCCCACTCACTTGGACCCAGTTTCATGCTCTGTTCTTGGAAAAGTATGTGCCCCAGACCTTGAGAGATCGTAAAAAGGATGAGTTCATGGATTTGGAGTAATGTGGTATGTCTGTGGCTGCTTATGAGACTATGTTCCATGGTTTGTTGAGATATGCTACGCAATTAGTGACTACTGAGGAAGAGAGGATCCACCTATTTGTTAAGGGACTAAATTTTGAGTTGCAGGTATTGTCTGTTCATATGACCTCTACAGGCAAAAGCTTCAATGAGGTAATAGATTGAAGAAAGTGGAGGGGGTGAGGCTAGACGGACAGGCTAAGACATTGGCTAAGAAATCCAAGAATTCAGGTAACTTTTAGGGTTCTTACTCCAGAGGTTCAGGGAGGCCGATACTTGCAGCCCAGACAATTCAGTCCGCTATGCCCGCTTTTACAAGTAATTACTCGAGAACTCCACCTCATAATTTAATTCAGGATAGCTAGGGAGCCGCACCTTCAGCGGGTAACATGCCATCTTTTGATCGCACTTGTTATAACTGCGAAGAACCTAGGCATATGAGAAGAGATTGTCCCCACCCGCGCATGTTGGACTCTGTGCAACATCAGACTAGAGCAGTGGTACCCGCGGGCAATGGTAATAATGGTCGAGAGCATCCACAAGGTGGGCGACGAGGAAATCAGCGAGGCTGCGGAGGTAAGGAAATGGGAACACTGGAAGAGGTACAGTGCAGCCAGGTAGGGAAGTCGCCCGTCATGATGACAGGGCTCTGTGTTATGCCTTTCCGGGCAAGACCAAGGCGGAGGCGTCTGATGCAGTGATCACATGTACTATTTTTGTCTGTGACCGGGTGGCTAATGTGTTATTTGATCTGAGTTCTACTTATTCTTATGTGTCCATGCGATTTGCCTCAAAATTTTGATTTGTGATATACTTAATGCCATCCACCTGTTGGAGAGTCTGTCATAGTCACCCATGTCTATCATGCTTGTCCTATTTTGTTTATGGGTTTTCAGACTTGGGCTAATTTGGTGATTTTGGATGTGACTGACTTCTATATAATCTTAGGCATGACTTGGTTGTCCCCCTATTATGTTATGTTAAATTGTAATACGAAATATGTGTCTCTAGAGATCCCCGGTAGGGAAAAGTTAGAGTTGGAAAGGGTGTACAAGCCTAAGCTAGCTAAGATCATATCCTCCATTTGGGATAGGAAACTGGTAGTGCAGGGTTGTTTGGCTTATTTGGCTCATATTCAGGATGTTGAAGTTGAGTCTCCCTTTATTGAGTTTATTCCTGTGGCGTTAGAATTTAGAGAAGTGTTTCCTATTGATTTGCCTGATATGCCTCAAGATAGGGATATAGATTTCTGCATTGATTTGGAACCTGGTACCCTCCCCATTTCCATCCCTCAGTATCGTATGGCCCCGGTAGAATTAAGAGAGCTTAAGGCTCAAATCCAAGAGCTTCTTGATAAGGGATTCATCCATCCTAGTTCTTCCCCGTAGGGTTCTCCTGCCATGTTTGTTGAGAAAAAAAAATGGTAGTATGAGGATGTGTATAGATTACCGGAGTTGAATAGGGTCACCATTCAAAACAAGTACCCATTGCCTCAGATAAATGATCTTTTTGACCAGTTGCAAGGTGCATCAATTTTCTCTAAGATTGATTTAAGGTTTGGCTACCATCATTTAAAGATTAGGCCTAAGGATGTGCCCAAGACAGTGTTTAGGACCCACTATGGGCACTATGAGTTTCTAGTTATGTTGTTTGGGATGACAAATGCGCCTGCAACTTTCATGTGTTTGATGAATGGTGTGTTCAAACCCTTTCTTGATTTGTTTGTGATAGTGTTTATTGACAACATTCTGGTTTATTCCAAAAGTAAGGAAGAGCATGCTGACCATCTTCGTATTGTTCTGGGTGTTCTTCGAAAACAAAAATTGTATGCGAAATTTCTAAGTGTGAATTTTGGTTGACTTCAGTTGCCTTTTTGGGGGATGTAGTTTCAAAAGAAGGGGTAATGGTAGATCCCCAAAAGATTGAAGCGGTTAAGAATTGGGTTCGGCCTAGCTCTGTGACTGAAGTTTGGAGTTTTGTGGGGTTCGCTAGTTACTATCGTCGATTTGTGAAGAACTTTGCTTTTATTGTCACACATTTGACAAGTTTGACCAAAAACGAGGTACATTTTGCATGGATTGAAAAATGCGAGGAGAGCTTTCAAAAGCTCAAGATTCTTTTGACCACCGCACCTATTCTAGCACTATCGGTTGAAGGTAAGGATTTTATAGTTTATTGTGATGTTTCACATTCGGGTTTGGGTGCTGTGTTAATGCAGGATAAGAATGCTATAGCTTATGCGTCGCAGTGGTTGAAGGTGCATTAGAGGAATTACCCAACACATGATTTAGAGTTGGCAGTTGTAGTATTTGCTCTTAAGATCTGGTGGCATTACCTTTATGGTGCTAAGTGTGAGTTGTTTACTGATCATAGGAGGTTGCAGCATGTGTTTACTCAAAAGGATCTAAATTTTAAGACAACGAAGGTGGATGAAGTTACTCAAGAATTATGATGTGACCATCCAGTATCATTCGGGCAAGGCTAATGTGGTGGCAGACGCACTAAGTCAAAAGACGGTAAGTATAGGTAGTCTAGCTTGGTTGAGTGTATCCAAGCGACCCTTGGCTAAGAAAATTCAGACCTTGGAGTCTAAGTTCATGCAGTTGGGCATCTCAGAGAAAGGTGGGGTGTTAGCTAGCATTGAAGTAAAGGCCACGTTCATTGAGATTAAGGCCAAACAGTTTGAAGATGAAAATTTGAATGAGCTTAGAAAGTAGACTATGATTGGTAAGGCACAAAAGACCATTCTTGATGCGGAAGGTGTGCTCAATTTTAAAGGGAGGATTTCTGTTTCTAGAGCGGGTGACTTGATTAAGAATTTATTGGCAGAATCCCATGGTTCGCGGTATTCCATTCATCCGGGTGCGACCAAGATGTACCGAGATTAGAAGCGAATTTATTGGTGGCCTGACATGAAGAAAGATATAGTGAAGTTTGTGGCTAAATATCAAAATTGCCAACAAGTAAAATATGAGCATCAAAGGCCGGCAAGTTTGCTTTAGAGAATGCCAATTTCGGAATGGAAGTGGGAAAGAATAGCTATGGATTTCGTGGTTGGTCTTCCTAAGACTTTGGGGAAGTTTGATTCCATTTGGGTAGTGGTTGACGGATTGACTAAGTCAGCCCATTTTATTCCGGTCAGAATAGATTATAATGGAGATAGTGAGGATGCATGGGGTGCCCCATTCTATCACCTCAGACCGTGGTACACAGTTCACCTCCAAGTTTTGGAGGAAATTACATGATGAATTGGGCACACAACTCATTTTTAGTACAACTTTACATCCGTAGATGGACGGACATTTAGAAAGGACTGTTCAAGTGTTAGAAGACACATTAAGGATATGTGTGATTGACTTGGGATGGCATTGGGATAAGTTGCTACCGTTGTGTGAGTTCTCCTATAATAATAGTTTCCACTACACCAAAAGAGGCCTTTAGCGGCAATAAATTTTTCTTATAGTGGCAGTATTTATTGCCACAAAAGCATTTAGCGGCATTTAATCAAATGTCATTGGATCCAATGTCACTAAAGCCTTTAGCGGCATTTATGTTGAATGCCTGTAAAGATCAATATTATTGCCTCTAAAAGTAATTACTTTTTGCGGCATTTATTTAGAGGCAATTACTATTGCCATTAAAACTACGTTAGAAATGTAATATAAAGCATATTTTGTGGCTTTCGTAATTGTTAGCAAAGATACAACAATTACCCAGATTTGTTTTAGTGGCATTTACCATGGCAAATAAAATTAGCCATTAATTCACCTTAATCCACATATTTAGTCAATGACTATATTAAAACTATAAAAATAAAATTCACAAGAGAAATAAGTTCAAAGGTAATAATAGACGAATTTACCAAATTCAAAACAATGTCATTCACTTAACAACATTCAAACTCGATACATCCACTTCTTTGTCTACCCGTGGTTAAAAAAAAGGAATTATCGAAAAGAAAAGAATGCATTCAACAATGTAGAAATAAAGAAATTGACCAACAAAATTTTACACTAGATAAATTGTGGCATCTTCCAGAATCACGAGCATCTGCAAGCTTGCTGATATCCGGAGCTCCAGGGAGGACCAACCGAAATTTGCTACTATCACTGGAATCCAAATCCTCAATTCAGCAATTTAACGAGCCATTTCTACCTACTACAGCGGCCTACATTACTTTCTGAGAAGGCACTGTGTTCACATCAATTGATATTTTGGTTGAAACTCTTCCGGTACCAGCAGCCACATCAACAAGGCAATTGGCTTTTTTTATGGTGTCAGACGTCCATATTCTATCGAATGGGTCATCAGGGTACCTAGGAGAATAAGGACATTAAGGGAAGATTAAAATTTTGGAAATCGAAAAAAAACAATAAGCCAGAAGAAGAGCATGCTAGGGACAGTGCCTAAGCCTCTTTGTTTCAATTCAAAAATGTCAATAGCTATCACATTCTAAAAGTATACAAGAATGTGCAAGAACATAGATTTGGAAGCTGCCATAGTAACTAAAGAACTGAAACATACCTGACAGGATCATCATTCTCTGCGCCAAAATTTATCCTTGCAGAGACGCTCATGAAAAAATAATTCTCAAATTCAGTAATATATATTGAACCATTAAATTGTCAGAGCTCAAGCGTAGAAACTAGAAATGAAGGAAAGCACAGTGGTTGCATTGGATAAACAGACACTTACGGAAGGTTCCTTGGCTAGATATATTACCTCTTGGTACTCCATTGTATTAGCATCAGGTATAACTATTGTA
This sequence comes from Solanum pinnatisectum, assembly GCA_035578085.1. NCBI lineage: Eukaryota > Viridiplantae > Streptophyta > Magnoliopsida > Solanales > Solanaceae > Solanum > Solanum pinnatisectum. The sequence goes on along the minus strand of CM069084.1, from coordinate 37,396,440 downwards.
GCCCAATGAGTTGCCCCAACTGAGATATGGGTAAACATTGTCGTTATCAAAGTTTCCATATAGAAAGGTTGTGTGAGAAATATAGGAAAAGAATATTATTGAATTGTTGTTCTAAATTGTTACATTGAGACCCTATTTATAAACACTACATTGGAATCCTTTTCCAACTAGGATTCCTATTCTTATTCCTATTCCTATTCCTATTCTAAGTAGGAAATACTTATTTCTATTCTAACACTCCCCCTCAAGCTGGTGCATATAAATCATATGTACCTAGCTTGTTACAGATGTAATTAATACGAGGACATGTGAAAGACTTGGTGAAGATATCTGCAAGCTGATCATTTGACTTCACAAATTTCGTAACAATATCTCCCGAGAGTATCTTTTCTCTGGCAAAGTGACAGTCAATCTCAATGTGCTTAGTCAATCTCAAGTAAGTAGACATATTTGATTCTTGTTTCTTTAAGTTGGTCAATTGAGATATCACATCATAGAATCGAGATATGTCATTAGTGTATAAAGCACGAGCCTTTTCCCAAACTGTATAACACGTCTGGAATGGGCGAAACAAGGGCATCAATTTGGAATCAATAGAACGCCATAGGAGACTACATAATTGAGCATCTACTTTCTCCCATTGTGCTTTGGATTTTGCATCTTCCTCACTAGTTTTTGCCTTTACATCTACCACATAAGTCTTGTTCGTTAAGTTATCTTGGACACCTTGACCCTTGCACCATAGCTCAACCGAGGAAGCCCAAGATAAATAGTTTGAACTTCCCAATAAAAGTTCTGAAGTGATTATAGGGCTAGAACTTCCAATCCCTATACTTTTAGAACCAAAAACATCACACCCAAAAGACATTATACTAAATTTGTCTTGGAAACAACAAAAATAAAAAACTTGATTATTGAGATCTGATTGTCGGAAACAGCCTGGAAAGAGCCTGGAAATAGCTGGAAATAGCCTGAAAACAGCCTGGAAAGTGCCTGGAAATAGCCGAAAGTAGCCGGAAACAGCCTGGAAATAGCCGGAACCCTAATTCCGGCGATCCAATCTGGTCAAAAACAGTATGGGCCTGGTTGGAATGGCTGGACGACCCAACTGTCAAAAAAAACTCTCAAAAAATATGATCAGAAAAAGCCTCACGCGTCGGCGCATGAGCTAGATCTCGTCGAAAACCACCACCTCCGATTGGCGCGTGAGAGCGCGTGGGGTGATAATTTTCGGTGGTTCTGGCTGGGGTTTGGTCGCGGGGGCTTTTCGAGCCTCATGGTGGTATAAATTTTCGCACAACACCCACAGAAAGAAAAAAGAATAATAAAATCAGATCCAACAGTCACCGAAAATTGACATAGACATAAGGTGACTTGTTTGTTCTCACCAATGCTCTGATACCATGTGAGAAATGTAGGAAAAGAATATTATTGAATTGTTGTTCTAAATTGTTACATTGAGACCCTATTTATAGACACTACATTGGAATTCTTTTCCAACTAGGATTCCTATTCCTATTCTAAGTAGGAAATACTTATTTTTATTCTAACAGGTTGCTCTTACAAGGTACTTGTTTGGAGAACCACATCAAGTGTATAGCAATACTTCCTATTATCGGCTGGAAAGTATCTCAAGGTCATATATTGTGTCCTCGACTCATTTGCTACAGAGTTATTGGCTATAACTGATCCGCTAATCATTTGAGTATCAGGAGTCCATTCAAGACCAAGTTCATCCGTGAAATTGTCTTTGCCTCCACGATCTAAACTGACAAAACCTGTTTGACGGTTTAGAATTTATCAGCAGTGCATAAAGAATGAATGTATATCCACCAACTTTCACACACATTGATAAAACTTCATTAAAGAATGGGAACTGCTTTCTCCTTTAACAACACCCAAAATTTTTATTTCATGTCTTATTAATCTCTCTAGCTTCGCAGAAACTTAAGCTATAGCAAAACATTTTTCTGTTAGATGTTCTTGTTTAAGTTGCACCAAAAAGTTGCATTTTTAAATGCAAAGGCAGTGTCAACATCATTCTCAGTCATCTACCTAAAATCTAGATCGATATCATTGGATCAAGCTAAACAAGATCTCAAACACTTTCTCAGATACAACATTAATTCTTTTTGAGATCACAACACTTTCTAGTGTTTTACTTGTAACAATTTGCACATAAGGATCGGAAATGTTTCTTTCCATTTTAGCAAGTTAAGTCAAATCTCAATCAACGGCAAATCCTTAACATATTATTCTACTATAAAAATCACTCGTGGACACACCAATTGACGCAAGCCAGCCTTCAAGAATTAGACTAAGCTATTCAATATATTCTAAAATTTTATCCTCCAAAAGGTCGAAACTTTTCTTGCTCAAAGTCTGTTCTTAATTAGAGTTCCCTTTTCAGATATATGATAGCGAGTCAAAGATTTAAAATGGTAACATGGTCGATCAGATTATCAAGAATGAAACTATAAGCACCCACAATACATACATTCCATGAATATGCATTCAAATATGGATACATCCTTAAAAGTATGATACCTAGAAATGTAACAAATAAAGCATTTCATTTCTCCTATTCTTCTATTTGTTTTCTCCATTTTCCTTTTCAAGTTAACTACCTTAATCAATAATAAGAATTTTTGTTCAAAGAGCACCATCAAAATCAGTAGATACAACCTCACCCACTATCATACAAACTCGGATACAACCACTTGTAATTCTATAATTAACACAGTATAGGAGAATATTAAGATTGAGCTCTGAATTGACACATTTGGAAGATCACTATATAAGTAGCTACGAATGAACCTGAAGGAAGTTCTTCATCATGGTGATGTATCCTCATGTCTGCTCTTCATTCCTTCAATAAAAAAACTACCTATATATAAAGAGAACGGGTAGTTTTAGTTAGTTTCACTTGCCCTGACTCAAAAAAAATATGAAATTCAACATACTCCATCAGGACATTAACATTTACACCCCCTCCATCTTGATCTCTTAAAAGCACTTAACCTAGTGAAACAATAAAATTACATTATTCCTACATTAGGATCCTCGATAATCCAATTCTTGCAATAAATGTAATCACTGCTTAACATACTTGACTTCTATTAAGAGCCCTTTTGATTGATAAAGAAATAAGACATTTACACTAAGAATAATAGAAAATAGCTTGGATAAAGAAGGAGAGATCCAATGGATTGACAACGAACATAAAGTTAATTGATATATGATGAACCCACACAAAATGGTATTACATTAACAATTGACACATAACGAGATTGAACTAGGAATGCAAACAAGTACAAGCCATAACAATATGAGATACATACAGGTTACTCATGCCCAGTATTTTGGTCTTCTAAGTTCAGCACCCAAAGTAACATCAATAGAACGTACAAAAGTGTAGAAGATTACAAGCAAAATGATACTTGGTCCTTCTGCGAATATATATCCTCTATTCACAATTGCTCATTAGAGGTATGTAAGCTTCCATAGTGTTGGGTTTGTTCACCCACACGCCAAACATATTATTTTCAGCGAAGTTTCATTCTCAAAAAGTTGAAGGATTTAAGTTCTTGATAGGTGTTCTTGAAGTTCTTTCTAAATCTTGTTGTGTTGGGTTTTTGATGATTTCTTGAGATCAAAGTGAGTGTTTTAAGGGCTGTATTGAGTAGATTGGAGTGTACTTATGTTAAGTAATTGATTCTAAGTGATTGGAGAAGAAACCGTTTGATTCTAAGCTAGTTAGGGTGAGAAAATGAGCAAAGAAATTTGTCGCGTCTTCTAGGTTGGGAGCCTGGCGCGACACGCTAGCCAGAGCACCCCAAAGTAGGCTCTGAATGTTAGGGGCTGGCGCTCCGTGTCACCTATAGCCGTAGGGTCTCCTGCCCTATCCAGTTTACAATCGGTTGCTCCGTTTGAGTTCTTTCGAAGGGTACCTTCACTCCTTTTCGATTCTAAATACTCTAAGCTACTTCTAACCACCTAAAATCATTCCCAACATGATCATAACCTTGAATTCATAATTTAACTTCAAGGTAGAGTTGAGAGTTAAGTTTTGAGAATCCTTTCGAACATTCTAAGAAAGTCCCTTTGAGTCCTTTTGTGGAGTCTTCTACAACTTCTAGTAACCTTTTTCAAGACTCGAGCAAGTGAGTATGAGAATGAGGAGAATGTATTCATGAGTCTACTTTGTCATCATGAGATCTTTAATATCATGAACCATAACTCTTAAATTCATAATTCACATTCAAGAGAGAGTTAAGAGTAGAGTGCAAGAAAGCCTTTGAGTTCGATTGTGAATCGAGGATCATAATCGATATGAGTTAAATTTTGAGAAAGGAAGTATGAGAATGAGAAGGGTTGTATCATGAGTTCCATAATGTTATGTAGACCTACGAGTCAAGTCATTCATGTCCATAAATTCCGCATGAACTCTATAAGTTAAGTATCCATGAGAGGAGTAATAACTCTATGTCCTAAGTCTTATGTATTGAGTTTCTAACCCATTTGAGATTACATTCCTAATCATGGGACTATTACATGTTACCCATGAAGTTTGAGTTGGGTTATTCATGTCCATAATTCCGCATGAACCCTATAAATCGAGCAGTCTTGAAACGAGAAGTATCTTTGAGTCCTTGAGTTGAGTAGTTCATGCTCATAAATTCCACATGAACCCTCTGAGTTGAACATTCTTGAAGTGAGTAGTATTATTGAAGTTCTTGAGTTCCAAGTATTGAGTTCTACCTATGGTTATTGAAAACCTTGCATTGAGTCGTTCACGTCCATAATTCGGCATGAACCATATTTTAAGAAGTCTTTTACAAATGTTTTAACTTTGTTTTAAGACTTAACTTATGAGTTTAGTAAAGAGTAAAGTTGAAGCTCATTTCTTCAAAACGTATATGGGGACTAAGTATTCTCAAAGAGATTTAAAATGTTTTCACATTTAAATAAAGATGGAAACTGAGATTTCCAAAGATCCTTCGGGCTAGTTTTCAGAGAAGAGTAATCGCTTTCTAAATGAAGAAAGAGGGGAAACTTTGATTTCCAAGATAGCCTTTGAGCTAAGTTTTTGAGCACTAATCTCAAATCACAGAAAGAAGCATGTTTTTAAAACATAAAGAGCTAATATAATGTAATATTTTTGGGAGTAGTATTGAGTACAAATGGGGAAAAGTTCATACAACTATCAGCCACTTTAAACCATGTAGCCATCATGGGTAGAAAAGAATCATACTTTTTAGATGAATCCTTTTCGCATAGACTAGTGGATCCACTTAGTAATTCAGGTTCTATTTCTTTGGCAGGGTATAGGATGCGGTGGCAGCGTGTGGAAGATCGCTGTATCATCACAATAGCTCTTATGTGATAGTTGTCAGTTAGAGAAACTCCAACAACAGTATTTGCATGGTTCCTCAAGGGGTTCTTCTTAGTATGAATGGGGGTATGGGACTTCATTCATGCTTTGCACAGGTAGACTTTGAGAGGGAAGCATGGTATGTCTTTTATGATATTATGATTATGAGTTAACATCATGTTTTAAACAATTATCCTTTTCTTTATATTGCACTTGTTTTAAACTGCTTTATATTGAAATGAGTTCAGTTATGTTGAGCTGAGTTAAGCTAGGTAAGTTCTTCAGTTTCTTTCAAATTCTTTCAAGCCTATGTTTCCCTTTTATGAAAGTTCAAGCTTATGTTTATGCTTTAGAATTACCATTACATGCTCGTACATTCCACATAGTGAGCCATTTGACCTGCATCTTCTCATGAAGCGGACACAGGTATTTAGGAGCATCAATAGGAGCTTCGTTGATACATCCGAGAGTTCGAGTTAGTTATGGTAAGCCTCTTTGCTTTCGGAAGATTTCATTTACCTTTTAGTTATATCAATTGTTTGGATGCCGTGGGTCTTTTCCTGACTTCCATCTTTATCAGTTAGAGGCTTCACAGATAGTCAGTATAGTTGAGAAGTCTGTATCATTTACTCTTATTAAATGTTTTAAAGACTTAAGTTGTCTATTTTATGGCGAGTTGAATAATTTATTTTATTCGGAGTTTTCTTTTGAGTTAAAGCTTTCTATTTAAGTTTCATGAATATTTATTTAGTTTTTAAGCTTTGCATGCTTAAGTTAGTCTTCCGCTTGTGGTCAGCCAGGATGAGGGTTCGCTTGGGGACCAGCAATGGTTCTTGAGTGCCGGCCACGTCCAGGGTGTAGACTCGAGTCGTGACAAACTTGGTATCAGAGCACATAGTTTAAGTGTCCTAGAGTGTCTATGAAGCTGTGTTGGTAGGATCTTGTTTATGGTTGTGAGGGCCCCACTTCTATAAATGAGGGACTACAGACATTTAAGAAAAGTGTCCCTTCTTTCATACTCTTGATCGTGCAATAGAGCTATGTCGTAGAGACTTATTCTAACTTGTGTGTTCTCTTATTCCTTCGACTACCCATCATACTAGAGGTAGTTGAAAAGCAGAGTCATTTCTTTGTCGATGAGTTGTTCTTAGCAAGAGTCTTGAAAAAGTCATGAGACTCCAGAGGGGTTTGAGAGAAGCCCAAGAGTAAGTTAAGTGTTCAGTTTCAGAGGAATGCACCCATATTCATATTAATCGTGCATTTGACCTAAAAGCGAGATGTATTCTCTTCCCTAAGCCTTGTTTTAATTGAGATCCTTTTAAGAGGTATGTTTAGAGCCTGAGTAGTATTTTCACCCAAAAATGTAACATGAGTTATGAGATCATGAGCAGTAGTAGTGAAAGATCCCAGAGTTAGAGGAAAGTATGCAAAGGTTTAGTAATCTTTGGAAAGGAGATAGTGATGAGGCAAGCTATGTTATTATAGTCATGCACCCAGTAAGTTATTGATGATGAGTTTTCCCTTATGGGTAGAGTAAGAGTTCTAGTCAAGATGAGATAGAGTATATATTTGTTAACCAAAATAGGATTGGTGTTGATGCGCCATCGTATTAGAGGAGACTAAATTCATGCGTTGAATAAGAGAGTGGGGTATTTATGAAGTGATAGATCTAATCTAGGCTTATGATTTGTTTGAGAGGGTCATGATGTTCAGAAGGTTATCGAATTGATCAAATAATGAAGTATAGTATAGTAGGTGATCAATCGTATTGATATTCGGGTTTAGTAATAAACATTAAGCTTGAATTTAAGATGAGTGTCATGATAAAAAAAAATGGGAACATGAGGGTAATGATGTTAGTCTTGATATTTGATCTGATAGACTTGACATAGAGTAGGTGAGGAATTGAGGTGATAAGATGCAATAAATATAAGTGGTACAAGTGAGAGACCCTAACATTTAGATAAGGGCATTGAAGTGTGGCTAAGTCACAAGAGTAATAAGAGCGTTAAGAGGTGTACCGAGAGGGTATGTAACCAGAAGAGGTTAAGGGAAACACCTTAGAAAGAGGTCTTAGTACCGCTTATAGAGAGTTTAGTAGGCATGAAATAAACTTCTCCCAAGTGTTAGATTAAAAAAAGAGGTAGACCATTTAGAGATGATGGAATATGTCCATAGCTTTCAAGTGTTAGCTTTAGACCTAAGGGGGAGATGACAAGATGGGAAATTGAATCAAGTGTTTGAGATTAAGATGGTAATGAATTCAAAGAGTTTGGGGGATATCTCTTTAGAAGTCCTTTTTTGTAATGGAGTGATGATAAAAAGAGGAGGTTGATGTTCTTACCGTGTTAGTGATGGTGTGATAATTCCATCTAAGGCTATTAACGATGAGGAAGAAGAGGATTAGGTTTTACTAAGAGAAATAGTTAAATGAGAGCCCTTAGTTGGATTTGAAGTAGTTGGTTAGTAGGAGTTCATGGAGTTGTTCGACTACTAAGCTTGAATGTGGTGGTAAAGAGTAATAGTTTTGGGATGAGATTCCTTATAGAGAGGTATAGAACCCGAACCTAAGGATTTGCGTTAAGCTTGAATATAGTAAGAGCAAACCATTAGACTCAGACCTTAGTAAGAGTAACCCATTCCATACCCAGTCCAGTCGTCATTCAAGGACGAATGATCCCAAGGGGGAGATATTGTAACACCCCAGAAATTTTTTAACCAAGACTCGAACTGTTTTTCGTAGTGAGTGAGATTTTTTACAAGGAATTTAAAATTTCTTGAGTATTAAGGTCACTAGATGTAGCACCTTGAGTTTCAAAAAGAATCAAATTGGAAATAGCAAAAAAAATCTAAAATTTTGCAAGTTAAGCGAAGTATGAGTTTTTGGTTGACTTCAAATGACCATAACTCCTAACCCAAGAAGATTTAGGTGTTCTATCAGGTACCGTAGGAAAGATCTTTGAATTATATTTCCAAATCCACCGAGTTTGCTCAGTTTTGATATCGTATGAGGGAGATATGTCCATTCGAAGTTGGGTTGTCTAGATAAGAAAAGTCAAAACCGGATTTTAGAGGGGTATTTTGGTCTTTTCCTTACCCAATCATATTTGATTCATTTTTAGTAATATTTTAGGGGTCTAATATGATTAGGTTCAGTTTTATAATCCTAGTTTACGCCTAGGCTTTTAGTTGAGAGTTCAAGAAGAGAAAAGAAGAAGAGAAAAGAGGAGAAAAGAGAAAGGATCGAAGCGTTCGTCAAAATTCTTGAGAGTTTTTGCGGGTTGTCGCCATGGATTTGATCCCTAAGAGGTATGTAAGCTTCCACAGTGTTGGGTTTGTTCACCCACACGCCAAACATATTATTTTCAGCGAAGTTTCATTCTCAAAAAGTTGAAGGATTTAAGTTCTTGATAAGTGTTCTTGAAGTTCTTTCTAAATCTTGTTGTGTTGGGTTTTTGATGATTTCTTGAGATCAAAGTGAGTGTTTTAAGGGATTTATTGAGTAGATTAGATTGTACTTATGTTAAGTAATTGATTCTAAGTGATTGGAGAAGAAACCGTTCGATTCTAGGTGAGTTAGGGTGAGAAAACGAGCAAAGAAATTCGTCGCATCATCTGGGCTGGGGCCTGGCGCATCGTGCCAGCCAGAGTGCCCCAAAGTAGGTTCTGAATGTTAGGGACTGGCGCTCCGCACCACCCATAGGCCCAGGGTCTCTTGCCTCGTCCAGTTAGGAATCGGTTGCTCCGTTTGAGTTTTTTTGAAGGGTACCTTCACTCTTTTTCGATTCTAACTACTCTAAACTACTTCTAACCACCTAAAATCATTCCTAACATGATCATAACCTTGAATTCATAATTTAACTTCAAGGTAGAGTTGAGAGTTAAGTTTTGAGAACTATTTCAAACATTATAAGAAAGTCCCTTTCAGTCCTTTTGTGGAGTCTTCTACAACTTCTAGTAACTTGTTTCAAGACTCGAGCAAGTGAGTATGAGAATGAGGAGAATGTATTCATGAGTCTAATTTGTCATCATGAGATCTTTAATATCATGAACCATAACTCTTGAATTCATAATTCACATTCAAGAGAGAGTTAAGAGTAGAGTGCAAGAAAGCCTTTGAGTTCGATTGTGAATCCTTTGAGATCCATTATCGATATGAGTTAAATTTTAAGAAAGTAAGTATGAGAATGAGAATAGTTGTATCATGAGTTCCATAATGTTATGTAGACCTACGAGTCAAGTTGTTCATAGCCATAAATTCCGCATGAACTTCATAAGTTGAGTATCTATGAGAGGAGTAATATCTCTATGTCCTAAGTCTTAAGTATTGAGTTTATAACCCATTTGAGATTACATTCCTAATCATGGTACTATTACATGTTACCCATGAAGTTTGAGTTGGGTTATTCATGTCCATAATTCCGCATGAACCCTATTAGTCGAGCAGTTTTGAAACGAGAAATATCTTTGAGTCCTTGAGTTGAGTAGTTCATGCTCATAAATTTTGCATGAACCCTATGAGTTGAGCATTCTTGAAGTGAGTAGTATTATTGAAGTTCTTGATTTCCAAGTATTGAGTTCTACCTATGGTTATTGAAAACCTTGCATTGAGTCGTTCACGTTCATAATTCGGTATGAACCATATTTTAAGAAATCTTTTACAAATATTTTAACTTTGTTTTAAGACTTAAGTTTTGAGTTCAGTAAAGAATAAAGTTGAAGTTCATTTCTTCAAAAAGTATATAGGGACTAAGTATTCCCAAAGAGATTTAAAATGTTTTCACATTTAAATAAAGACGGAAACTGAGATTTCCAAAGAGCCTTTGGGCTAGTTTTTAGAGAAGAGTAATCGCTTTCTAAATGAAGCAAGAGGGGAAACTTTGATTTCCAAAGAGCCTTTGGGCTAGTTTTTAGAGAAGAGTAATCGCTTTCTAAATGAAGCAAGAGGGGAAACTTTGATTTCCAAGATAGCCTTTGAGCTATGTGTTTTAGCACTAATCTCAAATCACAGAAAGAAGTATGTTTTTAAAACATAAAGAGCTAATATAATGTAATATTTTTGGGAGTAGTATTGAGCATCGATGGGGAAGAGTTCATACAACTATCAGCCCCCTTAAACCATGTAGCCATCATGGGTAGAAAAGGATCATACTTTTTAGATGAATTCTTTTCGCATAGACTAGTGGATCCACTTAGTAATTCAGGTTCTATACCTTTGGCTGGGTATAGGATGCGTTGGCAGCGTGCGGAAGATCGATGTAGCTCTTATGTGATGGTTGTCGGTTAGAGAAACTTCCACTGCAATATTTGCATGGTTCCTCAAGGGGTTCTGCTTAGTATGAATGGGGTTATGGGACTTCATTCATGCGTTGCACAAGTAGACTTTGAGAGGGAAGCATGGTATGTCTTTTATGATATTATGATTATGAGTTAACATCATGTTTTAAACAATTTTCCTTTTCTTTATATTGCACTTGTTTTAAATTGCTTTATATTGAAATGAGTTTAGTTATGTTGAGCTGAGTTAAGCTAGGTAAGTTCTTCAGTTTCTTTCAGATTCTTTCAAGCCTATGTTTCCCTTTTATCAAAGTTCAAGCTTATGTTTATGCTTTAGAATTACCCTTACATGCTCGTACATTCCACGTACTGAGCCATTTGACCTATATCTTCTCATGATGCAGACACAGGTATTTAGGAGCATCAACAGGAGCTTTGTTGTTACATCCGAGAGTTCGAGTTAGCTATGGTGAGGCTCCTTGCTTCTGCAGGATTTCATTAACTTTCAGTTATATTAGTTGTTAGGATGTCGTGGGTCTTGTTCTGACTTCCATCTTTATCAGTTAGAGGCTTCATAGATAGTCAGTATGGTTGAGAAGTCTGTATCATTTACTCTTATTAAATGTTTTAAAGACTTAAGTTGCCTATTTTATGGCGAGTTGAATAATTTATTTTATTCGAAGTTTTCTTTTGAGTTAAAGCTTTCTATTTAAGTTTCATGAATATTTATTTAGTTTTTAAGCTTTGCATGCTTAGGTTAGTCTTCCGCTTGTGGTCAGCCAGGATGAGGGTTTGCTTGGGCACCAATAATGGTTCTTGAGTGTCGGCCACGTCCAGGGTGTAGACTCGGGTTGTGACACTTGTTTCAGATGTTCATCTTGAAAGTACAGAATTCAAACTCCGGCACAAACACATAATTGTTAACAACAAGTATTCGCTGACAGGGAGACGGATATCAAGGATAGAACAACCACCAAATGGGACATTCATCAATAGTGAAGATAAGATTTATCTCATAGAGCTCCCAATCAACTCCATTACACCAAGCATAATGCTCTCACGTTACAATAGTTTAGCAAAACGTATTAGCAAAAGTAGGTGAAAAATTTATTAACATAACACACCATTTAGCCGGTGACTAATTAATCCCAACACGAAAATGTAAAAAAGAAGGTAAATAACAGTATTGCAGTATATGGTCAGTTAATTCAAAGTTACTAAGAAGACCAAAAATTTCAAATAGACAATACCTAGTGATTGCAAACCTACTCACAAGCTCACTTAAATTCCCCTGAAAATCATATAGTTAGGATAATGTAACTTTTCCATCTAAGCCTAAATCCAAGCTAGTTCCTCAAGATTACCCACTTTGCTTAACTTAGACCCATTTCATCAAAACATTAGACCATGGTTCAAGCCAAAGCAACAATATAAACAACATGGTATATCATAAACACAAAGAAAATACTAGGTAATTTATCACCACGACAAAGAGAAATAGCCAGCATCTGTTTTCTCCAAGAAAATTCAACAAAACGTTTTCTGTACAAATCCACAACAAGTTTTCTCTAGCTTTTTCACTAAAGAACTGATTGAACAAATTGAAAACAATAACTACAAGTATATTTGTCTAAAATCCCACAACCCCATCAAAGGCAAATGAAATTTTGCACAAAGAGAAACCCTCAAAGAAACCCATTGAAAATTGAACAAAAACTTAACTTGTAAAATCTTGGGTAGCGGAGATTTGTTACCTGAAAATGATTTTACTACTTTCTGCTACTATTTGACGCAGTTGAATTTTAGAACGGTGAAGAAGTTCTCCATCTTTGTTGAGAGATTTGAGTGCTGGTTTCTTTCTTCTCCATTTTGGTTAAAAAAATTGGTGGGAATGGTTAAGAAAGATGATATAAAAAGACAAATATTGGGGAAATGAAAAAACAAAAGGGAGGGAGTGAAATTTTAAGTCTCACCTGATTTTGCCACGATATTTTAGCTTCAACTTTTTACCTGTAAAGAATTTTCATTTATTTTGATGATTTTACCACGGTTTATCAAACCGTGGCCAAATAACTATGGGTAAAAGCCATTTTTTTTGGTACGTAGTATATTCATTAGTTTATATTTCTCATGTACTTGTTTATTAATGGTAATACGAAGTGAATATATTTTATCAAACATAAGACAATTTTAGTCAACAGGTAATAACTCAAATGTATATGAAAATACAATAATAAACTCATTACTTTTAGTTGGGAGATTCTCTAACCAACAATCATCATTATGAGCTATGTGATGATACATCGTCTCGCCCATGCTGCCAGAACTATCCTATATCTTGTCGGACTATAGGACATCTTCAACCAAGTGGATCCACTAAGCTATGCTGAAAAGCAATAAGGAATCATCTAAAAAGTATGACCCTTTACCCATGTTGGCATACATGGTTTATCTGTGAGTTGTCTGAACGTTTCCCCATATCGATGCTCAATACTACTCCCAATAATATAACTCATGCTCATATGTTTAAAAAAACATTTCCTCATCCTCAAACTTTGAGATTATTACTCAAAAGGTTCTCTTAAGAGAGATGGTGTTCAAAACTCCTCATGAACTCATTTGGAAATTAAAGTTTCCTCTCATTTTAAATGTAAAAATATTTATTCTTGGGAACACTTAGTTTCCTTATATTCATTTCGAATAATAAAACTTGACTCTCCTCATCCTCATACTCATTTACTCATGTCTTTAAACATACTATAAATAATTGTAAAAGAATTCTCAAAATTGGGTTCATGTCAAATTATGGACGTGAATGACTCAATTCAAGGATTTCAATAACCATATATAGGACTCAATACTCGGAACTTGATAACTCCAGAACTGAAGGACTCAATACTCGGAACTTGATAACTCCAGAATTGAAGGACTCAATGGTACTACTCATCTCAAGAGTGCTCAACTCATAGGGTTCATGCAGAATTATGGGCATGAACAACTCAGTTCAAGGACCTTCATGTGTAACATGTAGTAGTTCTATAATTAGGAATATAGTCTCAAAAGGATTAGGAGTTCAATGCTCAAGAACTTAGAACTCGAAGATACCAATCCTCTCAAAGATACTCAATTTATGGAGTTCATGCGGAATTTATGGACATGAACGACTCGACTCAAGGGTCTAAATAACAATATAGAAATCATATGTACGACTCTTCTCATTCTCAAACTTACTTCCTCAAAACTTAGCTCAATTCAATAGTTTATCTCAAGGGATTCACAATTTAACTCAAAGACTTTCTTGAACTATAACTCTTAACTCTTTCTTAAATTTGAATTATGAATTCAAGAGTCATCATTCATGATATGAAGGATCTCGTGATGATTCAATGTGATTTAGAATAGTTAAATCAGGAAGGGTGTGAAGGTACGCTTTAAAATAACTCAGACGGGGTGAACGATGGAAAAAGGATGGGGGCAGGCGACCTTGGCGCACTGAGTGGCGGGGGAAGCTAGCCCCTAAACTACAGAACCTCTTTTCTGGCGCGCCAACCCCTACTCAGAACTTTCCGACGAATTTTCTTCTTCCATTTTTAGCACTAATTCACCTAAAATCGAATGGTTTCTTCCAAACCTTCTTAGATTTGAATACCTAACTTTAGTGAACGAAAATCCACTCATAAACAACCCTCAAACTCCTAACATTCATCTCAAGAATTCATCAAAGCTCATTATTAAAGATTTATGAAACGAAATTTCAAGAAACTCATCAAGAACTCGATTATTCAATCTTAAGAACATAATTTCAGATTAAAATCACATGATTGACGTGTGGGTGAATGAACCCAACACTATGGAAGCTTGCATACCTCTTAAGGATCAAATTCTTGGCGAAATCCTTCGAAGATCGCAAGAATCTTGAACGCTTGAAGCTTTTCTCCCTTTTTCTCCTCTTGAACTCCTCTAAAAATTCCTAAGCGCATTTAGGAATAACTAAAACTTATTACAATCAGTTTAGACCCCGAAAAGGTTAACAAAAATGGGCTAGGCTAGTGGGGTAAGGAAAAGACCAAAATACCCCTCATTAATTCGGGTAAATTTCCTTAACTGGATAGCCTAAACTCAAACAGGCCTATCTCCCTCATCCAAACTCAGCTGAGTTGAAAAAAGGACTCAGAGATATTTCATTTGATATTTTATGGGTCTCCAAACTGATCATGTGCTAAGTTTGAAGTTGACCCAAAACTTAAAAGAACTTACGAATGACTATAATGAATTCTCTTTAGTTATTTTTGGAACTCAAGGTGCTACATCTAGTAGCCTTGACACCTAAGAAAATTTAAATTACTCCGTAAAATCTTACTCATAACGAAGAATGGTTCGAGTCTTAGCTCAAAAAATTTACAGGGTGTTAGATGTCTATATTTCAGCATGAACCCTATTTTGAGTTATAAATTTTGAGAATCATTTAAAGCCAACATTTTTGTTTTAAACTGAGTTTTTGAGAAAGTAAAGAGATATTTGAGAAAGAGTTTTAAAGATATTTTTGAGTAAAGTTTAAGAGAACTAAGTAGTCTCAAATGTATCATTTTGTTACATTAAGAAAAGAAAAACTTTGATTTCTAAAAAGAGTTTATGAGTTCGGAGATATTTCAGAGCAGTTACCTCTTTTAAGGGTTATTTTGAGTAATTACCTCAAAATAGAGAAAGAGTATGTTTTATACATTTGAGCATGAGTATATGTATTTTTTGGGAGTAGTATTGAGCACCATTATGGGGATGAGTTCAGACAACTCAAAATCCTCATAAACCATGTCTGCCAACATGAGTAAAGGATCATACGTTTTAGATGAATCCTTATTGTTTTTTCTTGCATAAACATCAATAACCTTAATTAACTATAGCCAAAGGTTGTAAAATTATTCTATGAAATCATAATTTACCTAACTTATTTAAATGACATGACGATATTTGATTGGTCAGAACATGTTACATGTACATATGTGACACATTTTTGGCCTTTTATTTGACTAGGCATGCCGTGTTATTTAAACATGTATCATGATCCTATTGACTTATTCGTTTGACTTAGCATGCCCATTCATTTGACGGAACACATGACATCAAACTGGGCCTTTAGGATGAAATGATACACTGACATTAAGGCTGGGCACCGGTGGTCACCGAAACCATCGGACCGGAATGAACCGATACCGGATCGGAATGAATCGGTACCGGACCGGAATGAATCGGTACCAGACTGGAACGAATCGATACTGCATCAAACGGGACGTTGATCGTTTGTTATCGTACCGGATGAACTGATCGAATTACCGGGATGGATAGTAGGTTCCGTCCCGTCCCACTATATACCGGGATGGAATTAGACCAAAATCGGAACGGATCGGAATGGTACGGGATGGGATAAACAGGACGACACATATAGCTATTTCAAAAAATAAAAATAAAAAATTTAGTTATTTTGATTTTTTGAATTACAAAAATATGAATGTTTATTTATTTTTTCTAAGTTTAAATTAATTGTTTTGAAATTTATAATGTAATGTTACTTAAGTTTATTTTAAAGATATTTTTTTTTAATTTTTACTTTTTAAATTTGCAAGTTTAAGTTTAATAAAGTTTTTTTGTTTTAAAGTTTTTGAGCTTAAGTTTTCAAGATTTGAAATTTTGAATAATAAGTTATAAGTTATACTTATAACTTGTAATTTAAATAACTTAAGTTTGTAATTTTAAAAAATTAAATAAAAATAAGGATAAAACAATGACATAAACTAAAAAAAAAAAAATCAATCCAATCCATTTTTTTTGAAAATATGCCTATATATAAATTATAAAATATAAATTATAAAATATAAATTAATTAATAAAAAATAATTAACCGGATTACCGTATCGGAACCGAAATATACCGGGATCAACCGGACCGAAATTACCAGATGAAATTGTGATTCTGTTCCGTCCCGAGTACCGGCTCACAGTGTCCCTTCCGTTCTATAGACTGTCGGATCGGAATGGTACCGGACCGGTACTAGTACAACCCGATCCGATGCCCAGCCTTAACTGACATAGCAAAATAGGCTCATCATTTGTTGCTAAAATCAATAAATCAGGCCAATGAAATTGAACTTTAAATAAATTTATATTTATTGGACTTAAATAATTAATTCATAATATTTATTTAAATTAATATATCTTAAATGTAATATAATCCAAATCATTTTATAAATTTATATTCAATAAATTTTAAATAATTACAATAGTACTCTAAACATCATGAGAATTTAGAGAGTTACATTGTATTCTTTATCAAACATTTAAAATAGAAAATAATGTCATGCATGAATAATAAATACAATGAATATAATAAGGAGGTACTACATATTAGCTAGATTCCAGTAAACACAACTATAAGTACTCCACTAATTACTATCATCACAACAAATGAAATATAATAACAAATATATAACTAGTTGTGAAATTTCAAGTGGGGTCTGAAAAGGATAGTTTGTATGTATACCTATTTTGAAAGATAGAGAAGTTGTTTTCGATAGACTCTCATGTCAAGAAAAAATATAGGAAAGTAATTCGAAAAGAGAAATATGGAAATGAAGAAGCTACGATAAATTGAAAATGAAATTACTAAAAGCAATTCATATGATCCTCTAACATCTTCATTCATGAAGAATATACGGCTTCTATGAAAAAATAATTTTCTATCCATTGGAGAAAAAAGAAATAATGTGAAAAGTTTCCATATTAATAAAGTTTCCAATAATTTAATGTGAATATAAAATTTGGTTAAATTACGCGTTTGAAAAGTTTCCATATTAATAACTACTCGTAAGTAATTTAATTTAGGAAACTTTTGTAATCCTTTTTAAAATGGATAACTATATGTATATATATTATACTTTTCCTTACCATCTTTATTCATCCATATTACAATAAGTTAGGGTTAGCTTGTTCATCGTTAAATATTCTTAAATCTCCAAAGATAATTAGCTACATAGTTATGACGATGCTTGATATTGATACGTTGGAAAAAGACAACAAAATTCTTAGGACCGCAATGTTAAAAAAGCGCTACGCTAACGTGATCATGAAATCCCAAAAACAAGTTCTTGGGAAAGCGTTTAATGAAAAAAATATGAAGAAAAAGGTTGCATCGTGGGAGAAGCAGTTGCAAGAAGAAAAAGTAAAGTTGCGTGAAAACGATAGAGAAGCGGCGGGGATCGCTATTGCAAGCATCAAAAGGACAGTTAATTTTGGTGATGGTCTTGAAGCCGAAAGAGATTTGATGTCCATCATCGATGCTCCAAATTGATTGTAAATTGAAGAGCTTCCGCATAGGAATATATCATCGGATTGATATTTGTAGAATAATATAGGTAGTATATTCATTAGTTATTTTTCTCATGTACTTGTTTGTTGTTGGTAATTAGAAGTGAATATATTTGATCAAACAGAAGACAATTTTATTTGTATGATGTACTTATCTCAATCTTATAACTCTTAATTAGGAAGTTGTTCAAATTGATTAGTAGTTTAGTACTAAAGGAGTTTTATTATTAAGAAATAATAGGTATTGTTTATCCAATACAAAAATTATGATTTAAGAAATACTTCTATATATTAATGAGATTGATTATACGAACTACATGAATCACACGAACATTAAATCACAACCATCACCTATCTCGAACAAAGCTTGAATCCCCTAAGAAAATTGATTCTTCTCTTTCCGAATTCTTTCGGCTTGTTTTTGATCTACAAACAATCAATATAACGCGAGGATCAATAAACAAAACCTAACTACCCAGATTATAATCAATAATATCAACCCTAGGCCAAACCCTTGATCTCCATATCCAGATTAGGGATTTTTCCACCATAATTCTCAGATCAAAACCCTCCCCCACCGATAATTACCCAAGAAACTAAGTTCTACGAATCGAAAAATGGATTCGGGGAGTAAAAACTTGTCCTTTGATGCTAGAAGAGGTGGAAAACCTTCAAGAAATACCCCTAGGTCGTTCCTTAGCTCTCAAGGTCAAAAATTACAGAATAAAATGTTTTTGGGATTTATTTCCAACTTAAGTCGCTCGCCTCGCCACAATGTCCTCACTCACATAAAGAGCCTCACACAAGGGAAAATCCCGCCTTGGCGGCTTGCATGGAAACAGTGAGCTAATTTAAGAGTTTCAAGCCCCCATTTCACAACACACTTTCATCCTATGACACTCAGAAAATACCCATTCACGCTAAGATTAGTTTCGGGAGTTCTACTCGTCCGAATTCGATTCCGTAAAATTGTACGGGTTCCTTAACGTCTTAGCTTTCTACTCATATGATCAAATTTATAATTTGATCTGTCGTTTGTTACCAGATTTTCCTAGACCTCACTGACTCCAATTTCTTCCAAATCTGGACTAGGTTGGGAAATTTCAAGATACTACCAAAAAAATTTCGGTCCAAAATTTTTCTCCGTTGGCTTTTCTATAACGACGGGAATCGATCGTTACACTATTTCCTGTGGGAGTTTTTGAAAATAGATTTTATTTGGAGTTGTTCGTTAAAAGGGTGCAAGATCGAATTATTCTTTGCACGTTAATGCGATTTCTAGTGAAGAGTGCAAATAGTGCCAAGCTAGTCTCTATTTTGTACTTTACGCATGCGCAATTTGAGTTAAGATTATTCTGCACAGGCGTTATTGTACATTTATTTCTAAACGTGTCAATCATGGTTTTAGCACTTCATTGATCGATTTCTGGTGCTTTATTCATGTTTGAAAAAGCCCTTTCATAGATATTTTATTTGTACATTATGATGTACTGCTTGTTTGCTACAAAAGAGAGCTAATGTTTTTGCTTCCAGAGGACAAAATTAAGGTGTGTGACATGGGGCCTATCTTAAGAGTTGCAAGTATTAAGATGAGCTCCACATGTTGACCCTCCTTTGCAAGGTTGCGGTAAGTTTCTTATTCGTAGACTGTTATATATTATAGTTGTTTAATACACATGATGTACAGTTTGTGACCAATGTTTTAAAAGGCGGCGCGTGAGGCGAGACGTTTTATGCAGTATGGGGTGAGATGTAAGTCCCAGGACACGAGGCGTAAGTCTTATGGATCTACGAGGTGTAGTCTTATGTATATTCAATTTTTTTAATTTTATTACTCAGAAAATAAGCAAAAGTAAAACTTGTAATTATTTTACAAATAAATTTTAATAAATAATCTGTAATATAATATAATATAATATAATATAATATATATATATATATATATATATTATGATTTTATTTGAGAAAAGTATTAATAACCAATAATGAAGAAAACAAATATTACAATTACTATTTGAGAATATCATTACACCAATAATAAAAAATACGATTTAAAGCAAAAACGATTCAAAAACCAAAAAAATAATAATGCCCAGGGCGTAGGTTCATACGCCCAGGTGTAAGTTTAACGCCCAGGCTTACATTTTTACGCTTGGAGCATATGCCCCAAATTTTAGGACTTACGCCCTATGAATCTACGTCCTCAATTTGCGCTCCGAAGCGTTTTTGGTACGCCCCACCTTGAAATTCTCCCAGGACTCACCCCAAAAAATGATTTTGAAAACACTTTGTGACTTTATGTAGAAGTCCTATTGGTATTGGGTTGTTAACCAAATATAGATGTAATATTTACATTATGAATTATAATTTAACTCGAACTTGCATGATGTATAACGGTTAAAGAGAAATTAAAAACATGACTAAAATTTCTCAATATGCTCTCTAAGCACGAAAAAGATTGAAATTGTTGGTTGATGGAGGATTTCCATATAGATACTCTTCATATCAAGATCGGATCCTCTTATGTATATAAAGTCATGTATATGACCTATACATATAGCGGAACATAATTACCCAAATTCCATAAAATTTGAGATTATATAAAATCATATATTTTAATAAGGAGAAAGAATTAGACAAGGCACATATCTTCCACACTGATTCAAGGAGGAAGAAGCGAAGAAAGATAGGAGAAGATAATGATTTGCATCTTCGCAAGGTCCTGGAGCTTTCACCTATGGAGCATTAAGCGGTTTCTTACTGTTATTAGGAGTTATTTGGTCATTCCTTATAGTTACTAGAAGTTATCTATCCTTAGAGTTAATATCTTAGATGGTCACTCAACTATGCCCTTTTCTTTTAGAAAGTCACTCAACATTGAGTTTTAACTCAAAAGTCACTCAATTGTAAAAAAACAAATCTCAAAAAGTCACTCAACTAAGAATTTTAACTCAAAAGTCACTCAATTCTGAGTGTTTTACGTACAAAGTCACTCAACTATGAGTGTTGTACTTACAAAATCACTTAACTTATTTTATTAATTTTTAATTAAAATTTGTTGGTATAAATTTTTTGTTTAAAATTAACATTTTTAAAAATAAAAAAATATTCATTTACACCATTTAATGACCCGGCCAGCTAAAAATATAATATTGACCCATTTTATTTTACTCAGGCTCATCTCAACCATAAGGCCACTAAAGCAATCGCTTAGGGCCCCGATTTTTTTGGGGCTCCCAATTTCTCCCAAAGTTATATATATATATATATATTGTTTTAAAAAAATCTCATCCATTGATGAATTTGAAAAGCATTTTTTGAAAAAAAAATAATAATAATCATTTAACTCATTCAATATAGGGATCAATAATTGAGAAATTGAATAGGGTTTAGTTAATTGTAGCATCTTTTCTATGTGGCTATCTATATTGTTGCCTCATATATATGACGATTATCACGAACAACATTATTATTCAAATATTTAATTTTCTTGTTCTCCTTTCAGTATTTGTATTCTCTCATAATTGAATATTTTAAAGCATTTCAAACAATCAAACCTTCTACATTATGCAAAATTTTTGGTTGTGTTCATAAAAAAATCAAATTTATTTGTTGGTGTCTTCTTCGAATTTCAAGCATTAAAACTAATCAACACTATATTAATATCATGATATCAACCTATTAAATTCAGTGCAAAACTATTTTGATATCATTATATAATTTTTTTCAAAGTTTTTGGTCAGGTTTTATTGTTCTTACCTTAAATGTCTTTGCTTGTGTCAATTTCAAGAGGAGTGATGAAGTAACAGAAATGATATGCTTATATGATCTTCAAATCCAAAAAATAATTTTTTGGTGAAGCGTTTGATGAAAAAGAGGAGAAAAAATAATTTGAGTTGCAGGAGAAGTAGTTGCAGGACTAGAAAGTCAAGTCGTGATGGAAAAAAGTGTAACGACCTATTCCCGTCGTTATAGAAAAAGTAACAGAGAAAATTTTTGGATCGAAAAACTTTTTGGTAGTAACTGAAATTTCCCAACCTAGTCCAGATTTGGACAAAATCAGAGTTAGGGAGGTCTAGGGAAATCTAGTAACAAATGGGAGATCTAATTATGAATTTGACCACATGAGTAGACAGCTAAGACGTTAAGGATACCGTACGACTTTACGGAATCGAATTCGAGCTAGTAGAACTCCTGAAATTGATCTTAGCGCTAACAGATACTTTCTGAGTGTCATGGGATGAAGGTGTGTTGTGAAATAGGGGTTTGGAACTCTTAATTTAGCTCACTGTCTCTATGCAAGCCACCAAGGTGGGATTATTCCAGCGGGGCGGGGCCGATGTAGCGGGATGAGGTCCGCTGTGGTGGGACAGTTGCGACTTAAGTCGGAAATAAACCCCAAAAATATTATTATTCTGCAACATTCGATCTTGAGAGCTAAGGAACGACCCAGGGATATTTCTTGAAGGTTTTCCACCTCTTCTAGAATCAAAGGTAAGGTTTTTACTCCACTAATTCATTTTTTGATATGTAGAACTTAGTTTCTTGGGTAATTATCGATTGGGGGGGGGGGGGTTTGATCTGGAATTATGGTGGAAAAAGTCCTAATTTGGGTATGGAGATCAAGGGTTTAGCCCAGGGTTGATATTAGTGATTATAATTCGGGTAATTAGATTTTGTTTATTGATCCTCACGTTATATTAATTGTTTGTAGACAAAGAATAAGCGGAAAGAATCTAGTTTCTGAGGGATTCAAGCTTTGTTCGAGGTAGGTGATGGTTGTGATTTCATGTTCGTGTGATGTATGTTAGTAATTTCTTCATTATAATGCATGTATGTATGCGAATGTTGCACTATTGATCACACTAATCGTAAATTAGTATGAATGAATGATTGTATGCCATGAATCAACACTTGATTGTATGATTATGAGAATGTACTTGGTGATTGTGATTGTGGCATGTTGAATGGAACGGGTATCACGTTCTGACACACTAACTAGGATCGGATGTCACGTACCGACATACATATTGGAATGGGTGTCACGATCCAACACACTAACTTCAAATGGGTGTCACGATCTAGCACACTAACAGTTTGGGTATGGGTTCCATGAGAGGACCGTTGACTTATCATATATGTGTATTATTGAAAATGTGGAATTGTGCATTGATCCTTAAATGATGGTTGATATTATATATGTTCGATATATGCCTGTTTTATTATGTTGTTGTTACTTGCATACGTTTCACTTATTGGAATAGCCGCGTGATCCTACCAGTACAATGTGGTTGTGTATTGATATTGCACTTGCTCCTTCTTTGTTAAGTACAGGGCATATTCAGGCGGCTACTGACAGACCTCATCTAGAAGATTAGTGATTAATTGAATTCAAGGGTGAGCCAGTTCTTCCGGGCTGCCATGAGTTCTCTTTTTGTTTATGTCCACATCTTCGGACTTAACTAGTGCTTTAGATTCCTTGTGTTTAGTTTGGGGTTGTACCCCTTCTTATTTAGACTTATGGTTTTTGTTAGAGTTTTGGTACATTGACTTTCAGGTTCTAGGCATTATTTCCGCATTTATTTTGTTAGACTTTTGAGTTTATGGGAACTCCCTATTTTTCCTTTAGACATTTAAACATGCTTCCGTATCTTTAAATGCTTTAGGTTTTGTTAATTTTGTTAGTTGGGTTGTAGTAACGGTTCTCCCACCGGAGGGTTAATGTGGGTGTCAATCACGACATTCTGGGTCGTGACAAAGTTGGTATTAGAGCCCTAGGTTCGTTGATCTCAATGTACTAAAATGATTCTAATAAAGTCTTGCGGAACGGTACGGAGACGTCTGTACTTTTCTCTGAGAGGCTATAGGAGTTTAGAAAATCTCTCTATTTCTCTTGTCTCCTTTCGTGCTATAACTTGGATCCAATTGGTATCTGGTGATCCAAATTAGTATCTAATCTCCTTCACTCTTCTGTCTGCAGATGGGTAACACTCGCTAGCTCCCGTCAATGAGCCTGCTGAGGAGTCCGCATCAAGAGGTCGTGGAAGGGTAGCATCCGCTAGGGGTGGAGTTCCAATTGAAAATGCTCCCAGAAATGAGAATCCTCCTGCGCACCATGAAGAGATTGAAGAGAATGTAGAGGTTGAGAATGATGAGGATGTTGGACAAGAGGAAGAGGTGCAGGCTGAGACTATATGTATTCCTCCCTTAGACCTAGTGTTAGCTCAGCAGATCATGTCGTTTCTGAAAGGATTGGTTGGTCCTGACTCCCTCTAGCAGTGCAAGCTATGCAACCCCCAACCAACCGCCCCGTTATCGTTACTAGTCCAAGATGTGATGCCACATTAGGTACTGATGCCTTTTTCCGTTCTTTGTTGGGTTCGGTAATTACTGGGAATGAACACAAAATATTGACTAAGTTCTTGAAATTGAAACCGTCGGTGTTCCATGGTTCTGAGAGTGAGGACGCCTATGAGTTCATCCTAGATTATTATGAGAGTCTTCATAAGTTCGAAATTGTTCATCAGCATGGAGTAGAGTTTGTGACTTTTCAACTTCAGGGCAAGGCTAAGTAGTGATGGAGAGCTTATGTGGAATGCAGATCTTCAGCTTTACCCCCACTCACTTGGACCTAGTTTCATGCTCTATTCTTGGAAAAATATGTGCCCCAAACTTTGAGAGATCATAGAAAGGATGAGTTCATGGATTTGGAGCAATGTGGTATGTCTGTGGCTGCTTATGAGGCTAAGTTCCATGCTTTGTCGAGATATGCTACGCAATTGGTGACTATTGAGAAAGAGAGGATCCATCTATTTGTTAGGGATTGAATTCTGAGTTACAGGTATTGTCTGTGCACATGACTTCTGCGGGGAAAATTTTTAATTTGGTAACAAATTTTGTGAAGAAAGTCGATAGGGTGAGGCGAGATGGTCAGGCTAAAGCATTGGCTAAGAAAGCTAAGTGCATAGGTAACTTTCAGGGCTCCTACTCCATAGGTTTAGGTAGGACGACACTTGTAGCCGGGCCAATTCAGTCCGCTATGCCCACTTCTATAGGTAATTACTTGGGAATTCCACCTCAGAATTTGATTCAAGATGGCCAAGGAGTCGCACCTTCGGTAGGCAGCAAGGCATCTTTCGATCGCACTTGTTATAACTGTAGAGAATCTGGGCATATGAGGAGAGATTGTCCCCACCCGCGCATGTTGGATTCCACACAGCAACAAACTAGAGCAGTGGTACCTATAGGAAATGGTAATAATGGTCGAGGACGTCCACAAGGTGGGCGAGGAGAAAATCAACAAGGTTGGGGAAATGGTAACGCAGGCAGAGGTACAATGCCTCCAGGCGAGGAAGTTGCCCGTCAAGATAACATGGCTCAGTGTCATGCCTTTTCGAGCAAGAGTGAGGCAGAGTCTTCTGATGCAGTGATCACTGGTACTATTCTTGTATGTGATCAAATGGCTAATGTGTTATTTGATCCGAGTTCTACTTATTTGTACGTGTCTGTGTGATATGCCTCAGAATTTGATATGATTTGTGATATACTTGATGCCCCAATCCATGTTTCTACCCAGTTGGAGAGTCGGTCATAATCACCCATGTCTATCGTTCTTGTCCTATCTTGTTTATGGGTTTTCAGACTTGGGGTGATTTGGTTATTTTGGATATGACTGACTTTGATATAATCTTAGGCATTACTTAGTTGTCCCCCTATTATATTGTGCTTAATTGTAATTCTAAGTCTGTGTCTCTAGAGATCCCCGATAGGGAAAAGTTAGAGTGGGAAGGGGTGTACAAGCCTAAGCCAGCTAAGATCATATCCTTCATTAGGTCTAGGAAACTGGTAGGGCAGGGTTGTTTGGTTTTTTTTGGCTCATATTCGGGATGTTGAGGTTGAGTCTTCCTCTATTGAGTCTATTCATATGGTGTCAGAATTTAGAGAAGTGTTTCCTACTGATTTGCTTGGTATGCCTCCGAATAGAGATATAGATTTCTGCATTGATTTGGAACCTGGTACTCGTCCCATTTCCATATCATATGGCTCCGGTAGAATTAAGAGAACTTAAGGCTCAAATCCAAGAACTTATTGATAAAGGATTCATAGTGCTTCACCTTGGGGTGCTCCTATCTTGTTTGTTAAGAAAAATGATGGTAGTATGAGAATGTGTATAGACTATCGCCAATTTAATAGGGTCATCATTCGAAATAAGTATCCATTGCCTCGGATAGATGATCTTTTTGACCGATTACAGAGTGCATCAGCTTTCTCTGAGATTGATTTAAGGTTTGGTTACCATCAGTTAAAGATTAGGCCTAAGGATATACCAAAAACGGCATTTAGGACTCGCTATGGGCACTATGAGTTTTTAGTTATGTCGTTTGGGTTGATAACTGCGCCAGCAACTTTCATGAATTTGATGAATGGTGTGTTCAAACCCTTTCTTGATTCGTTTGTGATAGTGTTTATTGATGACATTTTGGTTTATTCAAAAAGTGAGGAAGAGCATGTTGACCATCTTCGTATTGTATTGGGTATTCTTGGGAAACAAAAGTTGCATGCAAAATTTTCTAGGTGTGAATTTTAGTTGACTTCAATTGCCTTTTTGGGGCATGTAGTTTCAAATGAAGGGGTAATGGTAGATCCCCAAGGGATTGAAACGGTTAGAAATTGGATCCGACCAAGTTCTATGACTGAAATTAGGAGTTTTATGGAGCTTGCTAGCTACTACCATCGGTTTGTGAAAAACTTTGCTTCTATTTCCACACACTTGACAAATTTAACCAAAAATAAGATACCATTTGAATGGACTAAAAAATGTGAGGAGAGCTTTCAAAAGCTCAAGACTCTTTTGACCACAACAGTTATTCTAGCACTACCGGTGGAAGGTAAAGATTTTATTGTTTATTGTGATGCTTCACATTCAGGCTTGGGTGCGGTGTTGATGCATGATAAGAATGTCATAGCTTATGCATCGCGGCAGTTGAAGGTGCATGAGAGAAATTATCCAACACATGATTTAGAGTTGGCAGCGGTAGTGTTTGCTTTTAAGATCTGGCGGCATTATCTTTATGGCGTTAAGTGTGAGGTATTTATTGACCACCATATCCTACAACATGTATTCACTCAAAAGGATCTGAATTTGAGACAGTGAAGGTGGATGGAGTTACTCAAGGATTATGATATGACCATCCAGTACCACCCGGGTAAGGCTAATGTAGTGGCGGACGCACTAAGCTGAAAAACGGTGAGTATGGGTAGTTTAGCTTGCTTGAGTGTATCCAAGCGACCTTTGGCTAAGGAAATCCAAACCTTAGAATCTAAGTTCATGCAGTGGGGCGTCTCGAAAAAAGGTGGGGTGTTAGCTAGCATTGAGGTTAGGGCCACCTTCATTGAGGAGATCAAGGCCGAATAGTTTGAGGATGAAAATTTGAATGAGCTTAGAAAAAAGACAGTGATTGGTAAGGCACAAGATATGGTTCTTGATGTGGGGGGCGTGCTCAGTTTTAAAGGAAGGATTTGTGTTCCTAGAGTAGGCGACTTGATTCAGAGTTTATTGACAGAATCCCATGGTTTGAGGTATTCCATTCATCCGACTGTGACTAAGATGTACCTAGATTTGAAGCGACTTTATTGGTGGCCTGGCATGAAGAAAGATATAGCGGAGTTTGTGGCTAAGTGTCAAAATTCTCAACAAGTAAAATATGAGCATCAAAGGCCTGCAGGTTTGGTTCAGAGAAAGCCAATTTCGAAATGGAAGTGGGAAAGAATAGTCATGGATTTTGTGATTGGTCTCCCCAAGACATTGAGAAAGTATTATTCTATTTGGGTAGTGATTAATAGACTAACTAAGTCAGCCCATTTTATTTCATTCAGAACACACTATAATGCTTAGCAATTAGCTAATGTGTATGTGAAAAAGATAGTAAGGTTGCACGGGGTGCCCCTTTCTATCATCTCAAATCATTTTATGCAGTTCACATCCAAGTTTTGGGGAAAATTATGTGAAGAATTGGGTACTCAACTCACCTTTAGCATATCCTTTGATCCGCAGATGGATAGGCAGTCGGAGAGGACTATCCAAGTGTTAGAGGACATGTTTAAGGCATGCGTGATTGACTTTGGGGGTTACTGGGATAAGTTCTTATCGTTGTGCGAGTTCCCCTACAATAACAGTTACCACTCCAGCATTGATATGGCACCATTTGAAGCACTATATGAGAGAGGATGTAGATCACCCATAGAATGGTTTGAGGCTGGAGATGTGAAACCTTTAGGGGTTGACTTGGTGAAGGATGCTCAAGAGAAGGTAAGAAGCATCCAAGCTAAGCTCCTAGCAGCCCAAAGTCGACAGAAAAGATATACAAATCATAAGGTAAGAGACATGACATTTCAGACTGGTGAGAACGTTCTTCTTAAGGTATCACCCATGAAAGGGGTGATGAGATTCAGTAAAAAGGGCAAGCTTAGTCCTCGATTCATTGGGTCATTTGAGGTTCTCGTGTAGGGCCAGTGGAATATATATTGACTTTACCTCCTAACTTATCGAGAGTTCATCCGGTATTCATATGTCCATGTTGAAGAGATATCACGGTGATGGGGATTACATCATAAAATGGGACGCAGTGGTGTTAGACAAAGACCTTCAGTTTGAGAAAGAACCGATTGCAATTCCTGATCGTGATGTCCATAAGTTGAGGACCAAGGAGATTAAGTCCATAAAATTTCAATGGAAGTATCATCCGGTTGAGAAAGCCACTTGGGAAACTGAGAAGGACATGCGAGACAAGTATCCCTAGTTATTCGACAATTCGGGTACTACTCTACTCTTGCTTTAGCTTGTTTTTCCTAGTTTGTCACTCGAGGACGAGTGATGAGTAAATTGGTATCTATTGTAACGACCTATTCCTGTCGTTATAGTAAAAACCAACGAAGAAAAATTTTGGATCGAAAAACTTTTTAGTTGTAACTTGAAATTTCTCATCCTAGTCCAGATTTGGATGAAATTGGACTCAGGGAGGTCTAGGGAAATCTGGAAACAAATGGAAGACCTAATTATGAATTTGACACCATGAGTAGACATCTAAGACGTTAAGGAAACCGTACGACTTTACGGAATCAAATTCGGGCGAGTAGAACACTCAAAACTGATTTAGCATGAACGAATACTTTCTGAGTGTCAGGGGATGAAGGTGTGTTGTGAAATGAGGGGGGGGTTTGGAACTCTTAATTTAGCTCTCTGTCTTCGTGCAAGCCGCTAAGGCTGGATTATTTCCACCAGGGCAGGGCCGCTGTAGACAGTCGCGACTTAAGTCGGAAATAAACCCCAAAAATATTATTATTTTGCAACATTCGATCTTGAGAGCTAAGGAACGACCCAGGGATATTTCTTGAAGGTTTTCCACCTCTTCTACCACTAAAGGTAAGGTTTTTACTCTCCGAATCCATTTTTCGATCCGTAGAACTTAGTTTCTTGGGTAATTATCGATGGGAGGGTTTTGATCTAGGAATTATAGTGGAAAAAGCCCTAATATGGGTATGGAGATCAAGGGTTTGGCCTAGGGTTGATATTATTGATTAAAATCCGGGTAATTAGGTTTTGCTTATTGATCTTCATGTTGTATTGATTGTTTGTAGACCAAGAACAAGCGGAAAGAATCCGAAAAGGGAAGAATCAAGTTTCTTAGGGGATTCAAGCTTTGTTCGAGGTAGGTGATGGTTGTGATTTCATGTTCGTGTGATGTATGTTAGTAATTGCTTCATTATAATGCATGTATGTATGCGAATGTTGCACTATTGATCACACTAATCGTAAATGAGTATGAATGAATGATTGTATGCCATGAATCAACAATTGATTGTATGATTATGAGAATGTACCTTGTGATTGTGATTGTGGCATGTTGAATGGAATGGGTGTCACGTTTCGATACACTAACTGTGATTAGATGTCACATACCGACATACATATTGGAAAGGGTGTCACGATCCGACACACTAACTTGGAACGGGTGTCACGATCCAGCGCACTAACAGTTTGGGTATGGGTTCCATGAGAGGACCATTGACTTGTCATATATGTGTATTATTGAAAATGTGAAATTGTACATTGATCCTGAAATGATGGCTGATATTGTATATGTTCGGTATATGCCTATTTTTTATGTTATAGTTACTTGTATACGTTTCACTTATTGGAATAGCCACGTGATCCTACCAGTACACTATGGTTATGTATTGATACTGCACTTGCTCTCTCTTTGTTGAGTACAGGGCATCTTCAGGCGGCTACTGACATACCTCATCTAGGAGATTAGTGATTAATTGAATTCAAGGGTGAGTCGGTTCTTTCAGGCTGCCATGAGTTCTCTTTTTGTTATGTCCACATCTTCAGACTTAGACTAGTGCTCTAGATTCCTTGTGTTTAGTTTGGGGTTGTACGCCTTCTTATTTAGACTTATGGTTCTTGTTAGAGTTTTGGTACATTGACTTTCAGATTCTAGGCATTATTTCCGCATTTGTTTTGTTAGACTTCGGAGTTTATGGGAACTCCCTATTTTTCTTTTAGACATTTAAACCTGCTTCCGTATTTTTAAATGCTTTAGTTTTCGTTAATTTGGTTAGTTGGGTTACGTTGTAGTAACGGTTCTCCCACCAAAGGGTTAGTGTGGGTGCCAATCATGACAGTCTGGATCGTGACAAAAAGATAGAGAAATGGCTCGGATTGTTATTGCAAACATCAAAAGGACTGTTAATTTCGACAATGTGGTCTTCAAGTTGAAAGAGATTTGCTGGTGATTATGATTGCTGCAAGTCTATGATAAATTGAAGAGTGCTTTACATATTTTCTCGCAAAAGAGGGGGGGGGGGGGGGGCACATGATAATATGTTAGATACTTGAATTTCCTTATTTACTTTTGTGAAATAAATAAATATCATATGTAGAGAAATGTATGGATATAGAGGAGTTGTGGCATGGGGTTTACATAATTTGAAGTAAAAAGATTATTGAATTGATATTTTTAGAATAATAATTATAAAATATAGTACAATTACTATATTTTCCTCATTTAACTGTTTGTTAGTAATAATGACAAGTGATTTTGACCTAGCCAACATGTTTAGCGTTTTATTTATAAATAACAATAACAATGTGGTCGCACATATGCATAAGATATTTATCAAAAGAGTATATGCACAAGTTTTTTCTTTTTCTTGCATAAACATCAATAACCTTAATTAACTATAGCCAAAGGTTGTAAAATTAGTCGTTGAAATCATAATTTACCCAACTTATTTAAATGACATGACGATATTTGATTGGTCAGAACATATCACATGTACATATATGACACATTCTTTTGGCATTTTATTTGACTAGGCATGTTATGTTATTTTGACATGTAACATGATCTTATTGACTTATTCGTTTGACTCTGCATGCCCTGTCATTTGACGGGACACATGACATCAAACTGGGCTTTTAGGATGAAATGATACATTGACTTAGCAAAATAGATTCATCATTTGTAGCCAAAATCAATAAATCAAACCAATGAAATTGGACTTTAAATGAATTTACATTTATTAGACTAAAATAATTAATTCATAATATTTATTTAAATTAATATATCTTAAATTTAATATAATCCAAATCATTTTATAAATTTATATTCAATAAGTTTTAAATAATTACAATAGTACACTAAACATCACCAGAATATAGAGAGTTACGTTGTATTCTTTATCAAACATTTAATATAGAAAATAATGTCATGCATGCATAATAAATACAATGAATATAATAAGGAGGTACTACATATTAGCTAGATTCCAGTAAACACAAATATAAGTACTCCACTAATTACTATCATCACAACGAATGAAATACAATAACAAATATATAACTAGTTGTGAAATTTCGAGTGGGGTCTGGAGAGGATAGTGTGTATGTATACCTATTTTAAAAGATAGAGAAGTTATTTTCGATAGACTCTCGTGTCAAGAAAAAATATAGGAAAGTAATTCGAAAAGAGAAAAATGGAAATGAAGAAGCTACGATAAATAGAAAATGAAATTACTAAAAGCAATTCATATGATCCTCAAACATCTTCATTCATAAAGAATATACGGCTTCTATGAAAATATAATTTTCTATCCATTGGAGAAAAAAGAAATAATGTGAAAAGTTTCCATATTAATAAAGTTTCCAATAATTTAATGTGAAAACATAAAATTTGGTTAAATTACGCGATTGAAAAGTTTCCATATTAATAACAACTCGTAAGAAATTTAGGAAACTTAATTCTGTAATCCTTTTTAAAATGGATAGCTATATGTATATATATTATACTTTTCCTTACCATCTTCATTCAGCCATATTACAATAAGTTAGGGTTGGCTTGCTCATCGTTAAATATTCTTAAATCTCCAAAGATAATTAGCTACATAGTTATGACGATGCTTGATATTGATACGTTGGAAAAAGACAACAAAACTCTTAGGGCCGCAATGTTAAAAAAGTGCTATGCTAATGAGATCATGAAATCTCAAAAACAAGTTCTTGGGAAAGCGTTTAATGAAAAAAAGATGAAGAAAAAGGCTTCATTATGGGAGAAGCAGTATCAAGAAGAAAAAGTAAAGTCGCGGGAAAAAGATAGAGAAGCGGCGCAAATTGCTATTGCAAGCATCAAAAGAACAGTAAATTTTGGTGATGGTCTTGAAGCCGAAAGAGATTTGATGTCATGCCCATCATCGGTGCTCCAAATCGATAGTAAATTGAAGAGCTTCCACATAGGAATATATCATCGGATTGATATTTGTAGAATAATATAGGTAGTATATTCATTAGTTTATTTTTCTCATGTACTTGTTTGTTGATGGTAATGAGAAGTGAATATATTTGATCAATTTTAGTTGTATGATGTACTATCTCAATCTTATTACTCTTAATTAGAATGTTGTTCAAATTGATTAGTAGTTTAGTACTAACGGAGTTTTATTTTAAACTATTTTTTTAAGAAATAATAGGTATTGTGTATCCAATACAAAAATAATAAGGAATTTATCTATTTATTTTGGAAGTAATTTGCAACATGATTTATCTATGGTTCAAGAACTCTTACGGAGAAATAGACCTGCTTGAAATCAGCAGCACTATGTGAATTTTCATATAGCTGAATGAGAATTGAAGCATAGATAAATGATGTTGCAAATTACTTCCAAAGTAGGAAGTTAAATACCAATTACGCTGCAAAAATCAACTAAAACTTCACATCAAATTTGTTTATTTTAGATTTATTATTGCCAATGTGAGAAAGTTATAAGTCTATTTTAGATTTGTTGTCTGTGGCATTTCTTACAAGGTTATGCCACATTCTGTTTTGAAACAACATCTTATTAGTGGAAAGAAATATGATCTATTCATAATTTTTAGTCTCTCTGACTAAACACATTAAACCTCTGATTAGTTAGATCCCTTTGCTTGGAAATTTTCACAAATTTGCTATAATTAATTGTTTCACCACTTAATTACCATGTGTTATGTTAAGTTTGTGTTGCTACTTCATATTTGATGGTAATATAAAATTATGGAAAAAACTTCATAATTAGATATTCATGCTTTCAAAATATTACGTATCTTATCACTAATTAAGAGTTTTCTAGCATATATTGAGAAAAATATACTTATATGCATGTTTTTCTGTCAGTACTCTTCCGTGTTCCAAGTCCAAACGCTTATTTCATCTTATGACGATATGAAATCACATGTCCGCCTACTAAACCAAGTACTTTTGAGTCTTCGACACTTCTATGAATATCTCAGAGCTCTTGAATTCTCATATCATTACCATATTCAAAAGCAATAAACATAAATAACATAACAATATAGTTTAGCTTGAAATCAAAATTCAGAAGAAAAAAATGTAAAATATAATTTTAAAAACTCTTAAACTTTCAGAACACACTTAGGGTCAGTTTGACATTGTCGTTGGCAAGCCAAAAACACTTTTTAGAGAAATTAAAGTGTTTGGTTAACATATAAAACTGCTTTTAATTGGAAACAAAAGCCGTTTTTCTACTATTGCAAAGAAGTTAAAATTTCTGTTTCTTAAAAAAAAGCAGAAGCAGAGCAGAAAATTATTTTTTCCAAGAATGAGCTATCCTTGCCATATATTCATATTTACCAATATATGTGTATACCCTTTGTTATACTTTTAAGATATTAGTGCCCTTACCGTCCAAATTTTAGTGCATATATACTTTTTATATTAACGGTGATAAACGTGTCTCAATCTTAACCATCGATAGGTTATTTGTTAAGCTTCTATCCAAAATTTAAAAAAAAAAACCCACCCAAAATATTAAAAAATTCACCAAAAATAATATAACCCAAGACCCCTGATCAATTCACTTAATTTCAAATTAAGAGACTTAAAACACTTATTTAGGAGCATCCTTTCCCCAATCTTCATCCCGAAATCATCCTCATTCTCTACAAGATATCCTCTTGTCCTTCCCTGATTCCAATTTTTCTTAGAGGAGGTATTTTTGGGGTTTCAATGCCTTCATGACTGGACTCCAAGAACTGAGCCAGCGGTGAATCTTCTTCTTCTACTTCTTGATGTTGCTTTTCCTACTATAGATCTGGTGGGGTTTCATCTCTTACTAATGGAGTTTCGACTGGAAACTTCCCTAAAGCCATGGCGGCAAAAACAACGGAGACACTGATGGATAGCTATACGGAAGTGACCGCAAAATCGTGATGAATGACGGTGAGATCTATGAGATGCCTCAGATTCAAAGTCGGATTCATCTCCTTGTGTTCTGCTTCAACTCCATCTCCATTGTTGTCGTTTCCATCATGTCGTCGTCAAGCTCGATTTATAATTTTCAAAAGGTAAATTTTTTTCTCTTTTCTCAAAGTTAGGGTTATATCCATTTTTTAGTTGCTTTGATAAAAATCAATCCATAATTCTAAATGCTTTTTTCAAAATCTTCAAGGCATTAATCTTGGTTTCCTCCCTTGTTGGGTACAATTCTAAATGCTTTGTTTTATCAGTTTATTTTAGCTGCATTTATTGTGGTGTGTTGTCTCAACATTAATTCTATTAGCTTAGATGGTGAAGGTGACATAGCAATGTTTGATGAGAAATATTGAATTTCGGTATTAATTTTTCAGTTGCATAGAGCTATTTTAGTGACAATAGAGTACTGCAGTATTAACTTAACGCAAGTTTTACCGGCCTTAGGGCTGAGAAAGAACCTACCTTTACTGACAGTCCAAAGTATTAGTTAGTAAAAGTTGATTAAAATTCAACTTTCGTGAAATTTTCATTTTCTCTCCAATTTATTTTTCCAGCAAAATATTCCCCCTACTGCTACATTCACCATACACAAAAGGGCAGACCTTTCTCCCTTATTTTTGTTGATGCTCATATGGTCTCTCTCACCATCATCGGGGTTTGAAGGATGATTAGGCCTTATAGGAAACACTATACAATGTACTTGGCTTGTGGAAGTTCTATAGTAATTAGCCTAAAAAGAACTTTATAACAAAATTTTATGCAATGTTGGTTAGTTTTGACAGTATGAGTTTTGGTATTTTCATATAATATAGTGGAGAATTTCATAACTAATTAAAGAATAGTGAGAATGAAGTTGTAGATAAAAAGAGAATTGTTGGTTCCAAGCTTCACATTATTAAGTTGTACCCCTGACGTTTGACCATTAATAACATGATGTGTGGATTTATTAATAGATTACTCTATTGCTTCAACAATTACTAAATCGGCTAGTTTTAGAGCTCTAACATGTCCTTATCGGCTAGTTTTAGAGCTCTAACATGTCCTTGTTCATCAACACTAGTCCAACAAATAAATTTCTTAATTATTGTCCATAATGGACTTACGTAAGACAAATAACGTCCTTGAATCGCCTATATGTCGCACATAGTTGCACTATCTTGGACCACAAACACACTTGCATTACCATCCCCTGTAGCACCTCTGTTTTCACCAGTTGGTTACCCGCAAAAAATTCTTATGCTTGTTGGAACTAGGAGTGACATGTAGATTGTTGCTTAAGCCTTTCTGTTTTTGTTGTAGTATTTTTTACAACTATTTCATTTGTTTCACCAACTGCTGAAATAGTTACAATTATTGCTGAAATTACTACTGCAACTGCTCTAGTAATTACAACAATTGCTATAAAATAATTTTAAAAATGTAGCAGTTGCTACGTTTGCAATTGTTTATCCTATTTCTTTTTGTAGTTTTGAGAGTATGAGTTTTGGTATTCATATAATATAGTGGTGAATTTAATAATTAATTAAAGAATAGTGAGAATTTATTTTTGCATTGTCACATTTTGATTTTATTACTTTTACATGTCGATTGTATATTTATGATTATTTTTATAACTGAGTAATCATATTTCCACTATATTTCTTGTTGTATAACTTCTTATCATATCCCCTTTCCCTCATTTTCTGGCTTTTTATTCTATAAATTGTGTTAATGACTTCTTTTCTTTTTATTTTTTCATTTTGTGATTTAGTTAATAATTTTATTCTTGTTTCACGTAGTGTAGATAAAATGACTCCAAAAAAAAAGAGCAACAACTGCTGCTACTCCTACTAAAAAGTATAAAAGGAGAATTAGTACACAAAAAGAAAAAGAACAAAGCACATGGTTGAAAAAATATATAGAAAAAGAAGAAGAAAGTACCAGATTAGAGAAGTCCATAGAAGAAGAAGTTGATAACACAAGATTAAAAAATTCTGATGATGAAGCAAGAAAACGTGGAATAGATGCTTTTTCTACAAATGCAAAAGGAAATGATAGAGGAGGAACAACATGATATACCTAGAGAAGGAGACATTTTCTATTGTTGAGTCTTCTCCGGTTAGTCCTTCAACCGATACTCTCTTTCAGAAGTCGATTAGGTATGCAAATTACAATTTTGAGTGAATGATTGATATGTATTCAGATTTAAGAGGGTTTTCATTGTTAAGTCGAAATTATGTAAGTTTTTTGAATTTAGAAAGGTTTTAGAAGAACAGAAATTGAAAAAGTTCTTTCAATCTTCTATTTTCGGAAGCTACTTATAACTTAAATATGTGAGTTTTAGATCTCGTATGAGGATAGTTTATCAACTTCTTTGACATCGAACTTGTAGCAATCAAAAATAGGAAGTTTAGATAAGTTATAGTGACATGCCGATTTTATTTTGACATGAAAGAGTTTGTTATCATCACTGACTTAAATTGTCATAAGGTAGATATGTATGATAATGAAAAAATTTCAACCAAGACAAAAAGGAGATGACAAAAAATTCTTGATGAGGTTGAAAAGAGTTGCAAGAGAAATGAGTTGATTGAGCATCTCAAAATCAAAGATATTAGTAAAGGTGTAAAAAAAATATTGTGCTTACTTTATTTTGTTCAAAGAATTCTTTGTGGAAAAGATTTGAACACAAATATTTTTTAAAAAATGCACTTTGCTCTTGGCCGATAGATAAACAATTTTTATTTATCCATGGGGCCATATTAGCTATGATATTACAATTAACCATCTATTGCAAGTGGTGAAGCCATATATGAAGACCACCAATCTTTATGGCTTTTCGTGAGCCTTTATGGTAAATTTTATTTTATTTTAGTCCATATTTATTTTTTCATTATATTTATATATGAAGACCACCAATCTTTTTGAGATTATTTTATGTGGTGTTTGTATTTGAGGTTGTTCTTTTCCTCCGAATTCGGAACAAGTGTCTTCACCAAGAATTTTTTGATGTCTTTTGGTGATTGATAACGAATTGGTTGAGATTAATGAGTTGTTTGATCCCTCTGAGGACTCAGTAAGCATCATTCTTTAACTTAATATACAAATGCTAAATTCTACTTGTTGCTTTACATATGCGGCCACATTGTTATTGTTAACATGTTGGGTAGGTCAAAATCACTTGTTATTATTATTAACAAACAGTTAAATGGGAAAAATATAGTAATTGTACTATATATTATTATTATTCTAAAAATATCATTTCACTAATCTATTTGCTTCAAATTATGTAAACCCCAGGCCACAACTGCTATATATCCAAACATTTCACTGCATATGATATTTATTTATTTTACAAAAATAAATAAGGAAAAGATCATTGTCAAAATTAATAGTCCTTTTGATGTTTGTAATATCAATCTGAGCCGCTTCTTTATCTTTTTTTCGTTGCAATTTGACTTTCTCTTCTTATAACTACTTCCCCTGCAACTTAAACTAATTGTTCTTCTCTTTTTCATCAAATGCTTCACCAAGAATTTTTTTTTTTTTTTTGGATTTGAAGATCATATAAGCATATCATTCCTTTACTTTATCACTCCTCTCTAAAGTGATGCGTATCAAGAATTTGTGTTTTAGATGTCTTTGTATGTGTCAGTTTGAAGAGGAGTGATGATGTAAAAGAAGTGATATGCTTATATGATCTTCAAATCCAAAAAAAAAAAACAAATTCTTGGTGAAGTGTTTGCTAAAAAAGAGAGAAAGGAAATAGTTAAAGTTGCAGGAGAAGCAGTTGCAAGAAAGAGAATTGTACTTTACATCAAAAGTTGCAGGATTGCTATTGCAAACATCAAAAATACTGTTAATTTCGACAATGATCTTCAAGTTGAAAGAGAAGTTGAAAGAGCTTTGTTGGTGATTAAGAATACTGCAAGTCTATGATAAAGTGAAGAGTAATTTACATGTTTTCTCAACAAAAAAAAAAAAAGGGGACATGATGATATGTTAAATACTTGAATTTTCTTAAAGGAGTTGTGGCCTGGAGTTTACATAATTTGAAGCAAATAGATTATTGATATTTTTGGAATAATAATATATAGTACAATTACTATATTTTCCCATTTAACTGTTTTTTAGTAATAATGACAAATGATTTTGACCTAGCCAACATTTTTAGCTTTTTATTTTTAAATATCAATAACAAATGTGGTCGCACATATGCATAAAATATTTATTAAAGGAGTATATGTACAAACTTTTTCTTGCATAAACATCAATAACCTTAATTAACTTTTGCCAAAGGTTGTAAAATTAGTCTATTAAACCATAATTTACCCAACTAATTTAAATGGCATGACTATATTTGATTGGTCAGAACATGTCACATGTACATATGTGGCGCATTATTTTGGTCTTTTATTTGACTAGGCATGTCATGTTATTTTGACATGTAGCATGATCCTATGATTTATTCGTTTAATTTTGCATGCCCTGTCATTTGACGGGACACATGACATCAAACTGGGCCTTTAGGATGAAATGATACATTAACTTAGCAAAATAGGCTCATCTTTTGTAGCCAAAATTAATAAATCAGACCAATGAAATTGAACTTTGATTAGATTTATATTAATTGGAATTAAATAATTAATTCATAATATTTATTTAAATTAATAGATCTTAAATTTAATATAATCCAAATCATTTTATAAATTTACCTTCAATAAGTTTTAAATAATTACAATAGTACTCTAAACATCATGAGAATATGTAGAATTACGTTGTATTCTTTATCGAACATTTAAAATAGAAAATAATGACATGCATGCATGATAAATAAAATGAAACTAATAAGGAGGTACTACATATTAGCTAGATTCCGGTAAACACAAACGTAAGTACTCCACTAATTAATATCATCACAACAAATGAAATACAATAACAAATATATAAGTAGTTTTGAAATTTCAAGTGGGGCCTCGAGAGGATAGTGTGTATGTATACATATTTTGAAAGGTAGAAGTTATTTTTGATAGACTGCCTCAAGGAAAAATATAGGAAAGTAGTTCGAAAAAAGAATTATGGAAATGAAGAAGCTACGATAAATAAAAAAATGAAATTACTGAAAGCAATTCATATGATCCTCTAACCTCTTCATTCATGAAGAATATATGGCTTCTATGAAAAATAATTTTCTATCCATTGGAGAAAAAAGAAACAAAAGTTTCCATATTAATAAAGTTTCCAATAATTTAATGTGAAAATATAAAATTTGGTTAAATTACGCGTTTGAAAAGTTTCCATATTAATAACTACTCGTAAGTAATTTGGAAAACTTTGTAATCCTTTTTAAAATGGATAACTATATGTGTATATATTATACTTTTCCTTACCATCTTTATGCATCCATATTACAATAAGTTAGGGTTAGCTTGTTCATCGTTAAATATTCTTAAATCTCCAAAGATAATTAGCTACATAGTTATGACGATGATTGATATTGATACGTTGGGAAAAGACAACAAAATTCTTAGGGCCGCAATGTTAAAAAAGCGTTACGCTAACGTCATCATGAAATCCCAAAAACAAGTTCTTGGGAAAGCGTTTAATGAAAAAAAGATGAAGAAAAAGGCTGCATTGTGGGAGAAGCAGTTGCAAGAAGAAAAAATAAAGTTGTGGGAAAAAGATAGAGAAGCGGCGCGGATCGCTATTGCAAGCATCATCAGGACAGTAAATTTTGGTGATGGTATTGAAGCCGAAAGAGATTTGATGTCCATCATCGGTGCTCCAAATCGATCCTAAATTGAAGATGCTTATTTCCGGATTGATATTTGTAGAATAATATAGGTAGTATATTCATTAGTTTATTTTTCTCATGTACGTGTTTGTTGATGGTAATGAGAAGTGAATATATTTGATCAAACAGAAGACAATTTTAGTTGTATGAAGTACTTATCTCAATCTTATTACTCTTAATTAGAATGTTGTTCAAATTGATTAGTAGTTTAGTACTAAGGGAGTTTTATTTTAAGCTATTTTTTTAAAGAAATAATAGGTATTGTGTGTCCAATACAAAAATAATAAGGTTTTCCATCGCCTGGTATTTATCTTCCTATTTTGGAAGTAATTTGCAACATGATTTATCTATGGGTCAATTCTCATTCAGCTATATGAAAATTCACATAGTGATGATTCCTAAGGATTTATTTCTACGTGAGAATTCTTGAAAATAGATTTTCTTTGGAGTTGTTTGTTAAAAGGGTGCAAGATCGAATTATTCTTTGCACGTTAATGTGATTTCTAGTGAAGAGTGCAAATAGTGCAAGGTTAGTCCTTATTTTGTACTTTACGCGTCCGCAATTTGAGTTAAGATCATTCCGCAGATGTGTTGTTGTACATTTATTTCTAATCGTGTCAATCATGGTTTTAGCACTTCATTCATCGATTTCTGGTGCTAATTTATTCATGTTAGTTACACCTAAATTTGAAAAATCCCTCTCATAGATGTTTTATTTGTACATTATGATGCGCTGCTTGTTTGCTACAAAAGAGAGCTAATGTTTTTGCTTCCAGGGGACAAAATTAAGGTGTGTGACATGGGGCCTATCTTAAGAATTACAAGTATTAAGATGAGCTCCACATGCTGCAACTTGATAATCACACACTAAAATAACTCCGTTTATTTCATCTAACTAATTAAGTCACATAAATAAATCTTAATACCTTATATTATTACAAATAGTAGCGACTAACCAGCTATGGTTTAACCCTGATGTCTCTCAAGAGCTGAAGTCAGTACTTACGAGAGATATCTTTGACCCTCCTTTGCAAGGTTGCGGTAAGTTGCTTATTCGTAGACTGTTATATATTATATGAAGAAACCTTACCTAGTATTCAAGAACCAGGTTCTTGAATAACACACACAAGATACTTGCGTTAGTAATAAGAACACCAAGATATCGTGGAAACCTTCCTAACTCAAGGAAGGGAAAAACCACACAGAGTTTTATATTAATTCAACAATTACAACTCAGTAACTTGACAAACCTAACTCTAAACGTCTACCCTTTCGATTAACTATAATCGAAAACACCCTCAACTCTCCAAAAAGTCAAACTCGCTTCTTGGTTACAAAAACTCTCAATCTCTCTACTAACTCTAACCCTTAAAAAGAAGCCAAACCCACATCTCGTTTACAATTCTCACACACTCTCAATACTCTCACAAACACTAATCCAAAAACAGATCAATGGGACTCAACTATTCGAAAGTAATTCTAACTCTAGAATTCTTTCGTTTCTACCTCTCGAACACTTTGGCCTTCGCTATGAATTTCTCTCTCTCTTTCTCGCTCTCTTTTCTGGATTATGCAAAGACGATTTCTTTTGTCCGTATTGTTGTCCTTTTATAGACTCTGAACTTTGTTTGAATCCAATATATATAAGGAGAGAAGTCCTTTTTGTGCTAGGAAACGATTTTAATTATAAACCTTTCCTTTTGTAACTTGACTTGAAACGATTTTAATTATAAACCTTTCCTTTTGTAACTTGACTTGCCAAGTCTCCTTTTCATGCAGGACTTCTTTCGCTGATGCTTTTTCCTTTTCAACCCAACTTTCTTTTCAGCGCGAGAACTCTTCCTTTTTTATTTCAGTTAGTTTAACGTTTGTAAGCTTTGCAGGGTGAACCTGGTTCACTATGTTGATCATCAAAACTGTATTTGATTTATCAATTTCTCCCTTTTTGATAATGACAAATCTACTTCACTTCCTGTGAAAACCCAACACTATATATGTACAAGACAAATAATATATTCCCCCTTTTCGCATATCAAAAAGAAGAGTGGACAATAAACACTAACATACCCTTACCACACTCAGAGCCCACGAAGGGACGAAATTCCAAAAAAACACTGCATAAGCGATACCAATCTAAGGATATTAGCCATCTTTAACACAGGTAACACAAACGCAGCACAAGCATGACCAAAGTAAGCAAGAAAATAAACATGCACTTACATTTTAAGCTCATAAGAGCACCATCAAAACATCCAAAATATGCAAACACATAGTAAAATATGGCAATGTTTTAAACAAAAAGCATAAGTAATTGGAACGAAAGATCAGTGTGCAGGAGTATTAAGGACTAGGCTTAGGAGGAAACGAAGAGGAAGCAAGAAGCTGAAAACCCGGTCCATAAGGGAGTTGTTATCAATCTGTTGGTTCACTAACTGCTCCTGCAACTTGGCTACTTCCCCCTAAGACATAGTCAAGTCAATACGCAAGGACGCATTTTCAGCTTGAAGAGCACCAATCTGGTCCCTGGCAGTTTTGAGATCACGAAGCAAGCTAGTAACGGGTCCAGATGCACGAAGAGAAACAATGGGAGTCTGATGTGGTTCAACAAGTAGTCCACACTCAGCAAGGGAGGACCTAGTTAGCATGTCTTCACAAGTCAAACTTCTCCCCTTACCCAATGGCACAAAAAATTCCTTGAACACTATAGAAAAGAGGTTCCCATATGCAAGTTGATATGAACCAGGTTGAGGATCAACGATTCTAGCCATGTCTTTAATCATTAGGGATGACCAATATATGGGCTCCATGTTCTCCAAAGCATGTGCAATTCCTATATCACGAAGACACGCCTTATGTCCTCTATGTCTCTTAGGAATAATGCCCTTATGAACAATTTCAAACATCAGTTTATGAAAATGGGCCATTTCACCTTTTAATACCTTCCTAGCCCTAGTGGAAACCCTACCTTGGGAAAACTTAGATGTAAGAAGACAATTCTCATCATCCAACCAAACATACTCAGCAAGACCATTAGTAGGTATCTTAAGTATTTCCCCAAGCCTGATGTGGTCGATAATCAATTCCACCTCATTTACAACAGAGGTTTCAATATTCCCTTCCAGAACAATAAGATTCGCATAGAAATCGACCACTTCCTTTTAAAATACCAATAGTTTAACATCAAGAAACAGATCCCCCCTACCCTTGAAAATTCAATAACCCAAAATCCCTCTTCACTGTATCTTCTTGAATGATTTCAGAGTGAAATGTCCTGCCCTAAGCACTGGTTTGGTGCAAAAATATTTCTCCTTCCCTATTTCCATAAATTTTAGCATATTTTTACTGGGTTTTTGGGATGGGGGAAAAGAGGCAGATGGTACAGATGCTGAAATTAGTCAAGCACGACGGGAGAGGAAGGTGGGTAAATGGGAGACTTACCAACACGACATCGCTTGATGTTGGAGTCCAAGGCCTCTTTTATTTGAGCCTGAATCACACTGCGAGTGCGGGGTGTGCGAAGGGAGGTCTGTTTCACAGAGATGTGTTTGCGAGGACGACGGGGTTTTTGGGGATGTAAAACACTTAAGGCAACATCATCAAGATCTTGTTCTGGTGGAGGAATGGGTGATGGGAATGGACAGTGTTAGTGGTGGTAGGAACTGGAGTTTCGATTGGGGGTGGAGAGGAGGAGAGAATAAGTTTAGGGTTTGGAATTTCTGAGGAGGGAGGCGATGGAGAGAGTGTGAACGGGTTGTCGGATGTAAAAGCCAGTAAAGGAGAAGGTGAACGAGTGGGTGATAGATCTTTGGGTAGAGAGGTTAGGGATGTGTCTGTGGAGTGGTTTTCTTCCCCCTGAGATTGTACATCGGGGGATGCTGGGGCTGATGGGACCGTCGTTGAAGCGGAGGAGTTGTCATCGTCGGAGTAAGTGATGAAAGGGTTAGCCATTGAAGAGTTCAAGTTTCTGGAGGAGTTTTGTGGTTGTTGCGTTTGGTGAGTGTAGATGGTGTGAGTGAGGGGGCTGATGGGAGGAAGTCTTGGAAATGAAAGGTAATGATGGTGGTCTGATATAGATAGGAGAGGTGATTGACGATTGGGTTTATGGGATAACGTATGGGAAGGAGTGCAAAAGAAAAAATAGGTGTCCTTTTAAGATCATTTTTCCGCATAAAATCTGGTGTGAAGAGAGAAAGATGTGAACCAGGTCCCTTGTGCTTTTAGACTAATGACAATTGCAAGTTAACATGTGTAATGCCTAGATGGAGACATGATAGACTGAAGTGCATACCTGATGTCCTACAAACCTGGTTCAAGCCATGCGAGATCTCCTGCTCCAAAGTTATAAGAAACTA
Organism: Solanum pinnatisectum; assembly: GCA_035578085.1. Taxonomy (NCBI): domain Eukaryota; kingdom Viridiplantae; phylum Streptophyta; class Magnoliopsida; order Solanales; family Solanaceae; genus Solanum; species Solanum pinnatisectum. Next base: position 37,351,498 of record CM069084.1, on the reverse strand, counting down.
AGGATAATATCATTAGACCTAATCAATATGTTGCGTCTACTGAAAAGTATACCTGAAGTAGGGTATTAAAATGAGTTAGGGAAGGCAGATACTTAATTTATTTCGCACACTAATTATGAACTGATTGAAAGGAGTAGGGGAGAAATAAGTATTAATCCTGAAATATTAGCCTTAGAACAAGTCGGTTTTTTTGAAAAGGTTCTCTTCCAAGTGCCTTAGTGAAAATGTCAGCAATCTGGTCCTCAGTTTTGTAGAATGTCATCACTATGAGGCCTTTTTCAACATTGTCCCTAAGGAAGTGATGCCGGATGTCTATATGTTTGGTGTGTTTATGCTGAACTAGGTTCTTTGCCATGTTGACAACACTTGTATTATCACACATGATGGGAATGGAATCTACTTTGATTCCAAAATCTTCTAGTTGTTGTTTGATCCATAACAATTGGGCACAACATGAAGCAGCTGCAACGTATTCAACTTCAGTCATTGAAAGTGCGACTGAGTTTTGTTTTCTGGTTGCCCATGAAACAAGACAAGATCTTAAAAAGTGTGCCATTCTAGGTGTGCTTTTTCTATCAACTAGGTAACCAGCATAGTCGGCATCGGCAAAACCTACTAGATCGAAGAAGCCACCTGAGGGATACCACAGCACTAGGTCCACGGTTTCTTTGAGATATCGAAGTATTCTTTTGATAGCCTTTAGATGGGATTCTTTAGGAAATGACTGAAATCTGGCACATAGCCCAACATTAAACACAATATCGGGTCTACTGGCAGTTAGATACAAAATAGATCCAATCATCCCTCTATATTTTGTGTCGTTTACTTGAGAACCAGTTTCATCCTTGTCAAGTTTGGTTGTAGTGCCACTAGGGGTATCAATTGTCTTAGATTTATGCATCTCAAACTTCTTTAGTAATTCCTTGTGTACTTTTGCTGATGGATTGATGTACTTGATGGAGACTAAGTGATTTGGAGACCTAGGAAGAAAGTTCGTTCAGCCATCATACTCATCTCAAATTCACTGCTCATTAATTTTGCAAACTCAATTCCAAGTGAGGCATCAGTTCCCCCAAATATGATGTCGTCGACATAGATTTGAACAATGAGAAGATTTTGACCTTGCTTTCGAAGAAATAATGTATTATCTATTTTGCCGTGTGAGTATCCATGTATGAAAAGGAACGTGGATAAGTGATCATACCAGGCTCGTGGAGTTTGTTTCAACCCATATAATGCTTTATCTAGTTTATAGACGAATTCAAGGTGATCAGGGTCCTCAAAACTAGAGGGTTGCTTCACATACACTTTCTCTTGAAGAAATCCATTTAGAAAGGCTCTTTTTACATCCATCTGATATAGTTTGAACTCCATGTGAGCCGCAAAGGCTATTAGCATTCTTATTGCTTCCATTCTTGCTATCGGTGGGAAGGTTTTATCATAGTCGATCCCTTCTTCCTGATTGTGTCCTTGTACCATTAATCTAGCCTTATTTCGTGTGATTGTCCTTGATCATCGAGCTTATTTCTGAATACCTATCTAGTACTTATCACAGATCGGTCATTAGGCCTGGGAACCAGGTTTCATACCTTACTTCGATCAAACTGAATCAATTCCTCCTGTGTGGCGATAATCCATTCTGGGTCTGCCAGAGCTTCCTTAATATTCTTTGGTTCAACTAAGAAAAGATATGTGGAGAAGGCACACATATTCCTAAGTTTTGATCTAGTATGAATTCCTGAGTCCAAAGGGGTAAGGATGTTTTGTATGGGATGAGAGCTTTGATGTTTCCAACTGCTTGCTTGAGCACCATGTGTCGCATCCGTTGTTGACAGACCTGGTTCTTCAGCTACTCTGTCTCCTGTTGTATCTTCAGTTTCATGGATGGATGGACTTAGTGTGTCCTTAAGTTCCTCAATTCCATCCTCATCTAATTGGTATTCCTCAGGTGGCCTTGGTGGATTCATACCCAGATCATCGAGATGGTTTACTATGCCTTTATGAGTTTGATTTTGCCCTTCATCAAAGATGACATGCATACTTTCTTCTACTCGATTTGTTCTTTTGTTAAGTATCTTATATGCCTTACTTTGTGTTGAGTATACAAGGAATACTCCTTAATCACTTTTGGCATCAAATTTACCCAATATGTCTTTCCCATTATTATGCACGTAGCAGGTACACCCAAAAGGTCGAAGGTGTGCTAGATTTAACTTTCTTCCTTTCAACAGTTCGTATGGAGTTTTATTCAGTATTGACCTTATCATGCATATGTTAATAAGATACCAGGAAGAATTAATTGCCTCAGCCGAGTAGGATTTTGGTAGATTGCTCATATCAACATAGTTCTAGCAATGTCTTCTAATGCTCTATTCTTACATTCCACTACACCATTTTATTGTGGAGTCCTTGGGGCTGAAAAATTGTGATCAACACCATTGATAGCGCAGAAGTTAAGAAACTTGGAGTTTTCAAATTCTAACCCATGATCAGATTTGATACTAATAACTTCACTATTGAATTTCTTTTGAACTAGTTTCACAAAGATTTCAAACATATCGCATGTCTCATCCTTTGTTGCTAAGAATATGGTCCGTGTAAATCTAGAGTAGTCATCTACAATTACGAATATGTACCTTTTGCCTCCCCTACTTAGAACGCGCATTGGTCCACATAAGTCCATGTGGAGCAGCTTTAAAGGTTTTGTTATGCTGACTACTACTTTTGGTTTGAAAGAGGATTTTACTTGTTTACCCTGAGCACATTCACCACCGATTTGTTCACTGTTCGACTTCTTATCGGGTAGACCTTTAACCAGATCCTTTGAGATTAACTTGTTAATTGTGGAAAAACTAATATGCCCCAAACTCTTGTGCCAGAGAAGGGATTTTTCGGTGATGGCACTGAGGTATGTGAGCGAATTTCCTGGACTCACTATCTCAGTTTTGTATACATTTTTGTGCCTTTTTCCATGGATGACCAATTCCTCAGTGGTTGAGTTGACCACTTTACATTCATCACTAGTAAATATCACTTTATTTTCTTTGTCGCACATTTGAGATATACTTAGCAGATTGTGTTGTAATCTATCTACATATTACACATTGTCAATTGCTTATTTGAGGTTGGGCCCTACCTTTCCAATTCCTTGTATTTCTCTAATTTTTTCGTTCCCAAAGGCTACGTTTCCACCCTTAAAATCTTTCAGTGAGAAAAAGTTGTTTTCATCTCTTGTCATATGCCTGAAACATGCGCTGTCATGGTACCAATATCTTGGCTTTTCTCCCACTGAATCATGCAATCATTAAACAGAGTTAATTTTGGGTACAAAGATCCACTTGGGTCCCTGTTTGTTATAAAATGGATGAATAAGATCTTTCTTAGCCCATGAAGGGATTTTTTTTTTTTTTGAGTGGAAATAGGTTTGGTGTTATTCTCTTTTTGTATTCTTTGCACAAAAATGAAAATTTTCTTATGTGCAGTTTGTTTTTTATTGCATGCATAGCTTTTAGGTCCAATAAGGCCACAGTGAGAACACAAACAGTCTATGTTGGGATTATTTGTTTTAGAAAAACCTATTCCATGTCTTGTGGTAGATTGATTCTTTTGGATGCTATCGAGAAGTATGGAGGACCTGGTCCAGCGCATGCTATGCTCTGCTTCCATTTTGGTTATGTGAAGTTTTTTTTGGAGATCTTCATTTTTTACTGTTATGGAATTAAACTCTTTGTTCAATTCTTCTAGCTTATTGTGCAGAAGGCAGTTTTGTTGTTCTAAGTTCATATTTTCTTGTCTTAAAGATGCATAGTCTTCCATTAGCATGTCTTTTTCATAACATGTTGATTGATATGCGTTTATAAGACTATGCAATAAGGATTCTAGCTTTCTTTTTTAGTAAGAGTCAAGATTTTCTTTAATGTGAAGTAGACTAACCTGGTCCTGCTAATCCTCTTATTCTTCTTCAGAATCTGATCCAGTCATCAATGCTTGAATTGTTTCTTGTGTGTCTGACAAATATTTTCCTTCTCTCCTGGTTCAGTTATGTCTACTAGTGCAAGAAAGTCATATTTTTCAGTTTGCTCTATTGCAAGTAGGGATTGATTTTCAGATTCCTCGTCTTCGGACTCATCTTCTTACATGCCTTCCATTGTAGCAAATGCTTTCTTCATTGAGAGATCATCCTTTTGGTTAGTCATTCTCCTGTTTGTAGGAATATATCTGTCACCTCTACCATCTTTTATCTTGTCTGAATTGTTCTTTTTATGTTCTAAGGCCCAGAGTGGATAGAATTTAATAAAATGATCTGGACTTCCACATTTATGACATAGTTGTTCTCTTGAATTTTTCGCTGTCTTTTGAGGGCCTCTTCTTTGAAATATTTGTCCCTTTTTAACATTCTGGAGAACCTTTTTGTCATAAGTGCAATATTCTCATCTTCAAATCTTCAGAAGTTGTGGCTTTGAGAACTAGGTTCGTCTCCTTTCTTTTACTGCCTATTTCCCTCTCTTGGTTTTTCTTAAGTTCATATCTTATGAGATTTCCAATGAGCTCATCCATGGCCATTTTATCTAGATCACGTGCTTCAGTGATGGCCTCTACTTTACTTTCCCACGATTCTGGTAGAACGCTTAAGAGTTTTCTGACAACCTTTCCGTTAGGAATTACTTCTCCTAACGAATAAATCTCATTAATGATTGCAGTGAACCTGGTGTGCATATCTTGGATTGTTTCTCTTTCCATCATTATGAACAGTTCATATTGTCTATTCAGGTTGTCGATTTTGGATTTCTTTACCTGTGTTGTACCTTCGTGTGCAGTTTGTAGAGTTTCCCAAATCAACTTTGCATCTTCACATGATGAGATCATATTATACTCGTCTGGTCATGAGCCACAAATTAGAATCTTTTTGGACTTCACATTATTTTGAATGGCAAGTTTGTCTGCAGCATCCCATTCTTTTCTTTCCTTTGGTACCATCGTGACTACGTCTTCTCCCTTCTTTATGGGTATAGTGGGTCCGTCCAGAACTACACTCCAAAGATCAGGGTTTTTTCCTATCAAGTGATCCAGCAGGTGGTTTTTCCACCATCCATAGTACTTTCCATTGAACAGTGGTGGTCGAGTTTGAGAAGCTCCTTCTTGTGGGGTAGGTGGTGCTGCCATTGATTCTTTTCAAGATGTGAATCTCTTAACGAAAAGACTTGCTCTAATACCAATTGAAGAAACCTTACCCAGTATTCAAGAACCAGGTTCTTGAATAACACACACAAGATACTTACGTTAGTAATAAGAACATCAAGATATCGTGGAAACCTTCCTAACTCAAGGAAGGGAAAAGCCACATAGAGTTTTATATTAATTCAACAATTACAGCTCAGTAACTTGACAACCTAACTCTAAACGTTTACCCTTTCGATTAACTATAATCGAAAACACCCTCAACTCTCCAAGAAGTCAAACTCACTTCTTGGTTACAAAAATTCTCAATCTCTCTACTAACTCTAACACTTATCAAGAAGCCAAACCCACATCTCGTTTACAATTCTCACACACTCTCAATACTCTCACAAACACTGATCCAAAAACAGATCCATGTGTCTCAACTATTCGAAAGTACTTCTAACTCTAGAATTCTTTCGTTTCTACCTCTCGAACACTTTGGCATTCGCTATGAATTTCTCTCTCTTTCTCGCTCTCTCTTTTCTAGATTATGCAAAGACGATTTCTTCTGTTCGTATTGTTGTCCTTTTATAGTCTCTGAACTTTGTCTGAATCCAATATGTATAAGGAGAGAAGTCCTCTTTATTCTAGGAAATGATTTTAATTATAAACCTTTCCTTTTGTAATTTGACTTGCCAAGTCTCCTTTTCATGCAGGACTTCTTTCACCGATGCTCTTTCCTTTTCAACCCAACTTTCTTTTTAGCGCGAGAACTCTTCATTTTTTAATTCAATTAGTTTAACGTTTAAATGATAAGCTTTGCAGGGTGAACCTGGTTCACTATGTCGATCATCAAAATTGTATTTGATTTATCATTATAGTTGTTTAATGCACGTGATGTACAGTTTGTGACCAATGTTTTAAAAGATGGGGCGTGAGGCGACACGTTATATTCAGTATGGGGGGAAATGTAAGCCCCAAAATACGAGGCATATGTCTTATGGATCTACGGAGCATAGTCTAATGTATATTCAATTTTTTTAATTTATTACTAAGCAAATAAGAAAAAGTAAAACTTTCAATTATTTTACAAATAAATTTTAATAAATAACCTATAATATATATATATATTATGATTTTATTTGAAAAAAGTATTAAAAACCAATAATGAAGAAAAAAAATATTACAATTACCATTAGAGAAATATCATTACACCAATAATAAAAGAATATGATTTAAAGTAAAAAAGGTTCAAAAACCAAAAAAATATTAACGCCCCAGGAGTAGGTTCATACACCCAGACGTAAGTTTAACGCTTAGGGCTTACATTTTTATTCTTGGAGCTTACACCCCAAATTCTAGGACTTACGCCTTATGGATCTACGTCCTCAATTTGCGCTCCGAAGTGTTTTTGGTACACCCCACCTCGAAACTCTCCCAGGACTCACCCAAAAAATGATTTTGAAAACACTGTTTGTGACTTTATGTAGAAGTCCTATTGGTATTGAATTGTTAACCAAATATAGATGTAATATTTACATTAAGAATTATAATTTAACTCGAACTTGCATGATGTAAAACGGTTAAAGAAAAATGCAAAACATGACTAAAATTTCTCAATATGCTCTCTAAGAACGAAAAAGATTGAAATTGTTGGCTGATAGAGGATTTCCCAATAGATATTATTCATATCAAGATCGGATCCTATTATGTATATAAAGCCATGTATATGACCTATACAGATAGCGGAACATAATTACCCAAATCCCATAAAATTTGAGATTATATAAAATCATATATTTTACATAAGGAGAAAGAATCAGATAAGGCACATATCTTCTACACTGATTTAAGGAGGAAGAAGCGAAGAAAGATAGGAGAAGATAATGATTTGCATCTTCACAAATTCCTGGAGCTTTCACCTATGGAGCATTAAGCGGTTTCTTACCATTATTTGGAGTTAATTATTTGGTCATTCCTTATGGTTACTAGAAGTTATTTATCCTTAGAGTTAATATCTCAGATGGTCACTCAACTATGCATTTTTCTCTTAGAAACTCACTCAACATTGAGTTTTAACTCAAAAGTCACTCGACTATAAAAAAAAAGTTCTCAAAAAGTCACTCAACTAAGAATTTTAACTCAAAAGTCACTCAATTATGAGTGTTTTACGTACAAAGCCACTCAACTATGAGTGTTTTACTTACAAAATCACTTAACCTATCTTATTAATTTTTTAATTAAAATTTACTGATATAAATTTGTTTTTAAAACTAACATTTAAAAAAAAAATATTCATTTAAACCAATTAATGACCTGACCAGCTAAAAATATAATATCAACCCATTTAATTTTTCCCCTAATTCTCCTAAATTATTGTCGGATTCTTTGTCCTCTTCTCCTCTGCTTAAGGATTTCAAGCTAGGTGTTTTAGATGTCTTTGTTTGTGTCAATTTGAGGAGGAGTGATGAATTAACAGAAATAATATGCTTATATAATCTTCAAATCCAAAAAATAAATTTTTGGTGAAGCGCTTGATGAAAAAGAGGTGAAGAAATAGTTTGAGTTGCGGGAGAAGTAGTTGCAGGATTAGAAAGTCAAGTCGTGATGGAAAAAAGATAGAGAAGCGGCTCGAATTGTTACTGCAAACATCAAAAGGATATAAATACTTGAATTTCCTTATTTACTTTTGTGAAATAAATAAATATCATATATAGAGAAATGTATGGATATAGAGGAGTTGTGGCCTGGGGTTAACATAATTGAAGCAAAAAGATTATTGAATTGATATTTTTAGAATAATAATTATAATATATAGTACAATTACTGTCACGATCCAAGCCTACACTTTGGACGTGGCCGGCACTCAAGAACCATTTCTGGTCCCCAAGCGAACCCTCATCCATGCTGACTACAAGCGGAAGACTAACTCAAGCATACAAAACCTTAAAACTGAATAAAAGTCATTGAACTCAATTACAAATCTTTAACTCAAATGACTAACTCTGAATAAAAATAAAATATTCAACTAGCCAACAATAGGCAACTCAAGTCTTTAAAACATTTAATAAGATAAATGAAACAGACTTCTCAAACTCTACTATCTATCTATGAAGCCTCTAAATGACAAAGATGGAAGTCGGGACAAGACCCACGACATCCTAACAACTAATATAATTGAAAGTACAAGTGGAACCTATCAAAAGCAAGGAGGCTCACCATAGCTAACTCGAACTACATGTGGTATCAACGAAACGCCTGTTGATGATTCTGAATATATGTGTCTGCATCATGAAATGATGTAGGCCAAATGGCTCAGTACATGGAATGTACAAGCATGTAAGGGAAATTCTAAAGCATAACAGAAGCTTGAACTTGATAAAAAGGAAACATACTTACCTCTTCTCAACTCACTCAACTAAACTCAACTCAAGAATAAGATACTCAAATTAAAGATAAAATATTCAACTTAGTGAAATAAGGCTCAACTCAATTATAAGATACTCGAATCTGGGTACTCAACTCAATATAAAGCAACAATACAGATGCAATATATGGAAAGCTTTTAAAACAGTAGAAAGCAACTCAATGTATTGAAAAATTCAATAGTAACTCTGTTTGTATGCAAGGATACAATATAAACTCTGTTTGTATATGAAAATACAAAATAAACTATGTGTATATAAGAATACAAAAATCTATGTGGGAGTTTTTCTAACCGACAACCATCACTATGAGCTATGTGATGATACAACGTCTTGCCTCACGTTGCCAGGGCCGTCCTATACCTTGCCGGGGGTATAGAACCTACTACTAAGTGGATCCACTAGTCTATGCAAAAAAGAATTGAGGAATCATCTAAAAATTATGACCCTTTTCTACCCATATTGGCTACACGATTTATGGAGACTTTGAAATATCTGAACTCAAACTCATCCCCATATTTGTGCTCAATACTACTCCTAAAATATAACTAGCTCATATGTATAAAAAAACATAATTATTTCTGTGGTTTGAGATTGTTACACAAAATCTTTCTCTAAAAAGATATACTACTCAAACTGCTCAAAATTCTTTTGGAAATCTCAATTTCCTCCTCTTTTAATGTGAAAACATTAACTCTTGGGAATACTTAGTTCTCATATATCATTTTAAGGAAAATGAACTCAACTCTTCTCTTTCTCAAAAACGTTTCAAAAATCACATTATAATATGATCACTGATGAATAGGGAAGTCATATTGCATAAACACTGACAATATATCTAGATACCATACTCCTCTGTCACGACCCAACCCACTGAGTCATGCGGGCACCTACTCTAACACCTAAGTAGGAGGACCCTCGATTCCCAAAATAGTTTTAAGACATGCAGAAGATTAAGAAAAACTGAAGAACAATTAAAATTCATAAGATGTTTATAAAATAAGAGTTTTATTTTGGACAACAACCTGATTTAAGACTTGTAAAGTAATTAACACCCCAGGGATCTAGTCTAAACAGGTAAAAAAGCTACTAACAGTACAAGGCATAACAAAATTATAAATGACGCAGCTCCCACCATGCGGAAGGAAAAGTAAAAGTTATTAGAGATTGCCTTCGTCTTCACCTATGAAACATCATTGATCCTGCAACCAGACTATGCCAAAAAGGCATAGCAAGAGTAGCATCAGTACAACCACACGTACTGCATCGATCAACCCGATACCTACCTCATAAGATAAGAAATTGACTAGCAAGAACCATGCAATAAGACTGTTCGTTCCTCCACCTTTATAATCCTAATTGCTTGATAACATACTAGTACTTGACTATAACCCCTTACCTTCTCCGTTCTTACTCATAGCTTAACCGTCTACCTCTTAGGAGAGATTCCAGAAATGACCACAACCAACCCGATCAACACTCACAACACACCCTTACTTCATTCCCGATACCACTCAACTTGTAACCCCATGATACTTCTATCAAAGCTTGTTAACTGTATCAATACTACCCCCTTCCTGTCACAGCCCGAGCCTACACCCTCGACGTGGCTGGCACTCGAGAACCATTTCTAGTTCCCAAGCAAATCCTCATCCTGGCTAACTACAAGTGGAAGACTAACTCAAGCATAAAAGCTTAAAACTGAATAAAATTCATGAAACTCAAATACAAAGATTTAACTCAAATGATTACTCAGAATATAAATAGTATTCAACTAGCCAAAAATAGGCAACTCAAGTCTTTAAAACATTTAAGAAAATAAATGAACAGACTTCTGAAACTCTATTGTCTATCTATGAAGACTCTAACTGACAAAGATGGAAGTCAGGAAAAGACCCACGACATCCTAATAACTGATATAACTGAAAATACAAGTGGAACCCTCTAAAATCAAGAAGGCTCACCATAGCTAACTCGAACTGCAGGTGGTATTAACAAAGCGTCTATTGATGATCCTGAGTACCTGTATTTGCGTCATGAAACGATGTAGGCCAAATGGCTCAGTACATGGAATGTACGAGCATGTAAGGGGAATTTTAAAGCATAACATAAGCTTGAACTAATGGAAAAGAAACATACTTACCTCTTCTTAACTCACTCAACTCAACTCAACCCAACTTAAAGAAACATACTTCAACTCAACTCAAAGAAAATAGGGCTCAACTCAATGATAAGATATTCAATTCAGTGAAATAAGGCTCAACTCAATAATAAGATATTCAACTCATTGAAATAAGGCTCAACTCAATAATTAGATGTTCAACTTAGTGAAATAAGGCTCAACTCAATAATAGGATATTCAACTCAGTAAAATAAGGCTCAACTAAATAATGAGACACTCAACTCTGGATACTTAACTCTGGATACCCAACTCAATATAAAGCAACAATAAGAGATGCACTATATGGGAAGTTTTTAAAACAGTAGAAAGCAACTCAATGTATTTAATAATACAATATACTCAATTTTTATGCAAGGATACAATATAAACTCTGTGTATATAAGAATACAAAATATTTCTGTGGGAGTTTCTCTAACCAACAACCATCACTTATGAGCTATGTGATGATACAGTGATTTGCCTCACGCTGCCAGTGTCGTCCTATACCTTGCCAAGGGTATAGAACCTAACTTCTAAGTGGATCCACTAGTCTATGCTAAAAGTAATAAGGAATCATCTAATATGTATGACCCTTTCTACCCACGCTGGCTACATGGTTTATGGGGTTGTGAATTATCTGAACTCTCCCCCATATCGGTGCTCAATACTACTCCCAAAATATACTAGCTCATATGTTTAAAAATATAACTTTTCTATGGTTTGAAATTATTACTCAATGATCTTTCTCTTAAAAGAGATAGTACTAAAACTGCTCAAAACTCCTTTGGAAATCGGTGTTTCTCTCATCTTAAAAGTGAAAACATTTACTCTTGGGAATACTGAGTTCCCATATATCATTTTAAAGAAAATGAATTCAACTTTACTCTTACTCAACTCATGCTTGAAAACTCTTTCTCAAAAATATATCAAAAATCATATTTTTATATGATCATTCATGATTCGGGAAGTCATATTGCATAAACATTGATGGTATGTGTAGATACCATACTGCTCATACATTGATAGCATACTCAATTGTCATACTAATCATGTTTTTGAAAACTCTTTTCTCTAAACTCATGTTTACTTTCTTGAATCTCAGTTTAAGAACTCAAGTGTTGGCTTTAAAAAGCTTTTCAAAATTTATAACTCAAATCATAGGGTTCATGTCTAATTATGAACAAGAATGACTCAATTCAAGGTTTACAATAACCATACATATAACTGAAAGACTCAATGACACTACTCATCTAAAAATGCTCGACTCGGTTCATGCAGAATTATGGAATGAACAACTCAACTCAAAGACTTCATGGGTAACATGCAGTAGTCCCATGATTAGGAATATAATCTCAAAAGGATTATGAACTCAATACTTAAGACTTAGAACTTGAAGATAACTTGAAGATCTACTCCTCTTAAAGATGCTCAAGTTAGGAAGTTCATGCAGAATTATGAGCATGAACGACTCGACTCGAGGGTCTACATAACAATATGCAACTCATGTATACAACTCTTCTCATTCTCATACTTAGTTCCTTAAAACTTAGCTCAAATCGATAGTTGATATCAAAGGATTCACAATTGAACTCAAAGACTTTCTTGAACTCTACTCTTAACTCTCCCTTGAATGTGAATTATGGATTCAAGAGTTATGGTTCATGATATGAAGGATCTCATAATGACAAAGTAGACTCATGAATACATTCTCCTCACTCTCATACTCACTTGCTCGAGTCTTGAAACAAGTCATTAGAAATTGTAGAAGACTTCTAAAAAAAAGACTCAAAGAGACTTTCTCAAAATGTTCAAAAGAACTCTCAAGACTTGACTCTCAACTTTACCTTTAATTTAATTTATGAATTCAAGGTTGTGATTTGTGATAGGAAAGAAATCGTGATGCTTATGAGTGTTTTTATAGAGTCAAACATGAAGAACGATCAAGAAATCACTGTCTGAAAGAAGTCCGCGATGCAGAGATGCATTTTAATATTTGGTCACAAAATAAATTTAGAGGTACAGGGCTCCATGACCTCTCCGTGATGCAGAGAAAGATTTTGTTCATAGGGAGGGTAGGTCCGCGACGCAGAGTGAAATGCCAGATTCACCCGACTTTTTCCTTCTTCGTTTTCTAACCCCAATTCACCTAAATTCAATTCCTTTCACAATCTCTTTAGATTCAGATACCTAATACATGTACACAAGAATCTAATCAAACACAACTCTAAAATCGACAGGATTTCCTTAAGAACTCATCAATCTTATCTAAACTCAAGAATGAAAGCCAATTTCAAGAACACCAAACTTTCAACTTTCTAGAATGAATTTTGCTGAAATTAACATGATTGGCGTGTGGGTTAATAAACCCAACACTATGGTAGTTTATACCTCTTAGGGATTAAACCCATGGCAAATATCTACAACAAAACTCAAAAAACTCGACGAACGCCTTGATCCTTTCCTCTTTTTTCCTCTTTTCTCTTCTTTTCTCTTCTTGAACTCTCAACTAAAACCCTAAGCGTATATTAGGATTATAAAACTGAACCTTATCAGATTAGACCCCTAAAACCTTACTAAAAATGAGTTAAATCTGATTGGGTAAGGAAAAGCGCAAAATACCCCTCACTATTTTCGAGTAACTTTTCTTAACTAGACAGCCTGACTTCAAAAGGGTATATATCACTCATTTGAACTTGAAACTTAGCAAACTCAATGGCATTGGAAAGATAATTCAAATACCTTACATTTGATAGCTTATAGCCAACCTAACTCATCGTGTACTAAAAGTTATGGTCGTTTGAAGTTGACCCAAAACTTAAAGGAACTTAGGAATGACTTGAATGAACTCTCTTCAGTTCTTCTTGGAACTGAAGGTGCTACATCTAGTGACCTTAATACTTAGGAAAATTTTAATTTCCTTGGTAAAAACATAATCACTACGAAGAACGGTTCGAGTGTTAGTTCGAAAATTTTCTAGGGTGTTACAATATCTCCCCTTTGGGATCATTCGTCCTCGAATGACGATTGGACTAGGTATGGAATGAGGTTACTCTTACTAAGGTCTGAGTATAATTGTATGCTCTTACTATATTCAAGCTTAACCCAAATTCTTAAGTTTGGGTTCTATGCCTTTCTATAGGGAATCTTATCCCATGACTATTACTCTTTTCCACCACATTGGGCTCATATCAAGAACCACCTAATGTTTAACAACACCCTATTCAAGCTTAGTACTCTAACAACTCCATGGACTCCTACTAACCAACTCCTTCGAAACTAACAAAGGGCTCTCATTTAACTATTTCGCATAGTAAAACCTCATCCTCATTTTCCTTCTCATTTATAACCTTAGATGGAATTATCACACCATCACTATCACGATAAGAACATAAACTCCTCTTTCTAACATCACTCTATTACAAAAAGGGCCTCCGAAAGGATATCTCCCATACTCCTTAGAACTCATTACTATCTTACTCTCAAATACTTGACATGATTTCTCATCTTATCACCTCCCCCTTAGGTCTAAAGCTAACACTTGAAAGCTATGGACCTATTCCACATTGACAACTCAATTATGCTATCTAGGCACATATGGAAAATTATAACTTAATTGGAACCTCATCTGGTAACATACCATCTCGGCACACCTCTTAATGCTCTTGATACTCTTGTGACTTAGCCACACTTCACTGCCCTTATCTAAACATAAGGGTCTCTCACTTGAACCACTCATATTTATTGCAGCTAATCACCTCAATTCCTCACCTATTCTATGTCAAGTCTTCTAGATCAAATCTCAAGACTAACATCATCACCCTCTTGTTGCTATTCTTTTGATCATGACACTTATCTCAAATTCAAGCTTAATGTTTGTTACTAAGCCTGAATATCAATATGATTGCTCGCCTAATATACTAACTTACAACTACTAGATACAAAGTTAATAATCATTCTCCCACTAAAAACTTATGACAAATAGTCAATCCTTACCTCTTAGTCTTCATACTTACAATTTACTATCACATTTCCTTTCACAACTTGAGTATTATTCACTCATTCACTATACAACAATGCCTAATTAGTTCTATAACACTTTGAATATTATGGTCTCTCCCTCAAAATCATAAGCCTAGCTTAGATCTATCACCTCATGAATACTCTTGCTCTTCTATTCAACACTTACACTTGGTCATTACCTACACAATGACACTTCATCACAAGCTCTTTTCGAGCTACAACACACTCTACTTCCTATGATGGAATCTTCACAACTCATCACTTTTTAGTCCACCCATAAGGAAAAACTCCTCATTACTAACTTACTAGGTGCATAACTATAGTAATATAACTTTCCTCATCACTATCTCCCTTTCTAGGATTACTAAACCTCTGCATACTTTCCTCTGACTCTGGATCTTTCACTACTACTGCTCATGATCTCATAACTTATGCCACCTTTTAGGGTGAAAATCTTACCCAAGCTCTAAACATACTTCTTAAAAAGGATCTCAGCTGAAACAAGGCTTAAGGAAAAGAGTACAACTCGCTTTTAGCTCAAATGCACAATTCATATGAACATGAGTTCATTTCTCTGAAACTCAACACTTAACTCACTCATGGGCTTCTCTCAAGTGCCTCTGAAATCTCATGACTTCCTCAAAACTCTTGCTACGAACAACTCATCGATAAATGACTGACTTTTATGTTCAACCACCTCTAGTATGATGGGTAGTCGAATGGACCTGAGAAACGCACGAGTACGAATAAATCTCTATGACATAGCTCTATTGCACGATTAAGAGTATGAAAGAAGGGAAACTTTTCTTAAATGTAGTAGTCCCTCATTTATAGAAGTGGGGCCCTCACAACCATATACAAGATCCTATTAACACGGCTTCATAGACACCCTAGGACAATTAAACTTTGTGCTCTGATACCATGTTTGTCATGACCCGAGCCTACACTCTGGACGTGGCCGGCACTCGAGAACCATAGTTGGTCCCCAAGCGATCCCTCATCCTGGCTGACTACAAGCAGAAGACTAACTCATTAATACAAAGCTTAAAACAGAATAAAATTTATCAAACTCATATATAAAGCTTTAACTCAAATGATTTACTCAGAATATAAATAGTATTCAACTAGCCAAAAATAGGCAACTCAAGTCTTTAAAACATTTAAGAAAATAAATTAACAGACTTCTGAAACTCTATTGTCTATCTATGAAGCCTCTAACTGACAAAGATGGAAGTTGGGACAAGTCCCACGACATCCTAACAACTGACATAACTGAAAGTACAAGTGGAACCCTCTGGAAGAAAGGAAAATTGCCATAGCTAACTTGAACTGAATGTGGTATCAACGAAGCGTATGTTAATGATCTTGAGTACCTGTAGTTGCATCATGAAATGATGCAGGCCAAATGGCTCAGTACATGAAATGTACGAGCATGTAAGGGGAATTCTAAAGCATAACATAAGCTCGAACTAATGGAAAAGAAACATACTTATCTCTTCTTAACTCACTCATCTCAACTCAACCCAACTCAAAGAAACATACATCAACTCAACTCAAAGAAAATAGGGCTCAACTCAATGATAAGATAATCAACTCAGTGAAATAAGGCTCAACGCAATAATAAGATATTCAACTCATTAAAATAAGGCTCAGCTCACTAATAGGATGTTCAACTCAGGGAAATAAGGCTCAACTCAATAATAGGATATTCAACTTAGTGAAATAAGTCTCAACTCAATAATAGAATATTCAACTCAGTGAAATAAGGCTCAACTAAATAATGAGACACTCGACTCTGGATACTAAACTCTGGATACTCAACTCTGGATACTCAACTCAATATAAAACAACAATAAGAGATGCACTATATGGGAAGCTTTTAAAATAGTAGAAAGCAACTAAATGTATTTAAGAATACACTATACTCATTTTGTATGCAAGGATACAATATAAACTCTGTTTGTATATGAAAATACAAAATAAACTCTGTGTATATAAGAATATAAAATATCTGTGTGGGAGTTTCTCTAACCAACAACCATCACTTCTGAGCTATGTGATAATACAACATTTTGTCTCACATTGCCATGGTCATCTTAAACCTTGCTAGGGGTATAGAACCTAACTACTACGTGGATTCACTAGTCTATGCTAAAAGCAATAAGGAATTATCTAAAAAGTATGACTCTTTCTACCCATATTGTCTACATAATTTATGGGGGATGTGAGTTATCTGAATTTTGTCCCATATCGGTGCTCAATAATACTTCTAAAATATACTAGCTCATATGTTTAGAAACATAACTCTTCTGTGGTTTGAGATTATTACTCAAAGATCTTTCTCTTAAAAGAGATGGTACTAAAACTGCTCAAAACTCTTTTGGAAATCAGTGTTTCCTCTTATCTTAAATGTGAAAATATTTACTCTTGGGAATACTTAGTTCCCATATATCATTTTAAAGAAAATGAATTCAACTTTACTCTTACTCAACTCATGCTTGAAAACTCTTTCTCAAAAATATATCAAAAATCATATTTTAATATGATCATTCATGATTCGGGAAGTCATACTGCATTAATATTGATGGTATGTCTAGATACCATACTACTCATACACTGATGGCATACTCGATTGTCATACTTATGATTTCGAAAACTCTTTTCTCAAAACTCATCTTTACTTTCTCAAATCTCAGTTTAAGAACTCAAGTGTTGGCTTTAAAAATCCTTTCAAAATATGTAACTCATATCATAGGGTTCATTTGGAATTATGAACATGAACGACTCAATTCGAGGTTTTCAATAACCATACATAAAACTCAAATACTCAATGGCACTACTCATCTCAAAATGTTCGACTCAGAGGGTTCATACGGAATTATGGGCATGAACAACTCAACTCAAAGACTTCATGGGTCACATGCAGTAGTCCCATGATTAGGAATATAATCTCAAAAGGATTATGAACTCAATACTCAAGACTTAGAACTTGAAGATACTACTTCTCTCAAAGATACTCAAATTATGAAGTTCATGCAGAATTATGAGCATGAACGACTCAACTCGTGGGTCTACATAACAATGTTCAACTCATGTATACGAATCTTCTCATTCGCATACAAACTTCCTCAAAACATAGCTCAAATTGATAGTTGATCTCAAAGGATTCACAATTTTGAACTCAAAGTCTTTCTTGAAATTTACTCTTTAACTCTCCCTTGAATTTAAATTATGGATTCAAGAGTTATGGTTCATAATATGAAGGATCTCGTGATGACAATGTAGACTTATGAATACATTCTCCTCACTCTCATACTCACTTGCTTGAGTCTTGAAACTAGTCATTAGAAATTGTAGAAGACTCCTCAAAAAAAAAGACTCAAAGAGACTTTCTCAAAATGTTCGAAAGAACTCTCAAGACTTGACTCTAAACTCTAACTTGAATTTGATTTATGAATTCAAGGTTTTGATTTATGATAGGAAAGATCTCGTGATGTTTAGGAGTGTTTTTAGATAGTTAAACATAAAAAACGAACAAGAAATCATTGTCCGGAAGCAAGTCCGTGACGCGGAGATGCATTTTATTATTTGGTCGCAAAATAAATTTTGAGGCAGAAGGGTCCGTGACCTCTTCATGATGCAGAGAAATATTCTGTGCATAGGGAGGGCAGGTTCGCGATGCAAAGTGAAGTGCCAGATTCACCCGACTTTTTCCTTCTTCGTTTTCTAACTCCAAGTCGCCTAAATTCGATTATTTTCTCAATTTCTCTTTAGATTCAGATACTCAATACATATACACAATAATATAATCAAACACAACTCTAAAATTGACACAATTTTCTCAAGAACTCATCAATCTCATCTAAACTCAAGAACAAAATCCAATTTCAAGAGCACAATTCAAAAACACCAAACTTTCAACTTTCTAGAACGAATTTCGCTGAAATTAACATGATTGGCGTGTGGGTGAATAAACCCAACACTATGGCAGCTTACATACCTCTTAGGGATCAAAACCACGGTGAAAATCCACAACAAAACTCAAGAACCTTAACGAACGCCTTGATCCTTTCCTCTTTTCTCCTCTTTTCTCTTCTTTTCTCATCTTGAACTCTCAACTAAAACCCTAGGCGTATATTAGGATTATAAAACTGAACCTAATCAGATTATACCCCTAAAACCTTACTAAAAATGAATTAAATCTGATTGGGTAAGGAAAAGACCAAAATACCCCTCACTATTTTCGGGTAACTTTCCTTAAATGGACAACCTGACTTCAAAAGGGCATATCTCACTCATCCGAACTCGAAACTTAGCAAACTCGGTGGAGTTGGAAATATAATTCAATTACCTTTCATTTGATATCTTATAGCCCACCTAACTCATCCTTTACGAAGGTTACGGTCGTTTGAAGTTGACCCAAAACTCAAAGGAACTTAGGAATGACTTTAATGAACTTTCTTTAGTTCTTCTTATAACTCAAGGTGTTACATCTAGTGACTTACTACTTAGGAAAAATTTAAATTCCTTGGTAAAAACTTACCTACAATGAAGAATGGTTTGAGTCTTAGTTCGAAAATTTTCTGAGATATTACACTTCTGGGGAAAACCCAACTATCAACACTATGACATGACACTACCCCACCTCAACGACAATACACGTGACCACCTTTCTAAATAACAATGACAACACTGAGACCCTTGGTCCATACTTACTATAACACATCCCGATTTGGGCTCGACCATTCACAGTTCATTGGTTATGAGATATACTCAACTACCTTACGACACCGCGAGCTCATATATAAGAACATAATGTACAATCTAGTTATCATTTCAGGAACAATGTTCAATTTCATATTATCATTAATAAACATATATGACAAGTCAATGGTCCTCTCATAGAACCCATATCCAAACTAATAGTGTGTTGGATCGTGACACCTACTCCAAGTTAGTGTGTCAGAATGTGACACCCAATCTAATATGTATGTCGATACGTGACATCCGATCCCAGTTAGTGTGTCTGAACATGATACCCACTCCATTCAACATGCCACAATCACAATCATAATCACAATATACATTCGCAAAATCATACAATCAAGTGTTGATTCATGGCATACTATCATCCATTCTTACTCATTTGCATTAGGTGTGATCAATAGTGCAACATTCACATACATACACGCATTACAATGAAGCAATAGCAAACATACTTCATACAAACAAGAAAACAAACCATCACCTACACTAGTTCACAGGATAGGGTTTCCTCCTATGATATACATCTGATGCAATCCTAGGAATATGTGATTAATCATATCTTTTCGGTGCACAAAACCCTACGCATGATCTCTACCGTCAATTACCATTATACTACACAGTGAATCACGGGTTTATAACTACTCAATTTATAAACCTAGCCTACCTAGGAAACAAGCAGTTGCACAAGATTATAGCTCTAATTTTGGTTTTTGAGCGACGGGATAGTGAATCTTGATCGAAAATCTGCAATCTAACGACCTTCTTATGCTAGAGATCTCTTTCTCCTCCCTTCCCAAGTTAATAGGAGCATTTTGAGGGTTTTTTAGGTGATCCTCGCCTCTTTTTTGTATTTTTGGAAAAAGGAAAAAATCAAACTTTGCGTTATTTACATTCTGTCTCGCCCATCCTACTCTGGCAGCAACTTATCTCAATAGAGCGTTGCCGCCCTAGCGGCATCAGGCCCGCTCTGGCGGGCTGAGAGACCCAATTTCCCCGATATTTTTGCTTTCCTAAGTAACGATGATTTAGATCGTTACAATAGATACCAATTTACCCCTCGTTCATCCCCGAATGACTAACGAAGCGATAAACCTACGCCTTTTTTGGAGAACTTCTAAACTAACGATTTGGGCCATCACGGAACCACGAAGGGTAGTGGCTCTTCAATTTTAAGCACGAAAGGTTCTATACTCATGGGGCAGGTTAGGGAGATGGGGCAACACATAGAGGAAAGAACCACGTCCCACTACAAGTCTGGCCTGCCAGAGCGGCAAGTTTCCTGCTAAGGTAGGGCCGCTGTGGCAACGAACCTCCCGATATAACTGGAGATCGTAAAGAGTAAAGGGAAAAATGGGGAATGGTTTCCTCATTTTCTCCCTTTCCTCATTCAAAACTCTCAAACACCTTGCTCCAAACGTCAATTTTAAGGTAAAGGTCTTGCTCTTTACTCTCTTTACTACATTACTTACTTTACTACAATTGCATAAAGCTGAACGAATGATTAGAATAGCCTTAGGGTAGTTATTCAAAACTTTGGACATAGGTTGGTTGATTTCGTAGATAAATGTAGAATGGACACTTCCCTTGCGTTCCCAACGTCTTCCTGACATCCTAGGTGTAAGGATTTCATGAAAACACGGTCGAAATGATTATGAATTGGGTGGGGGAAGCTGAAAGGATTTCTTGGGGTAAAACTCAGATTTGGACACTGTTTAGGGATTATTTTTCTAGAATGATAGTATATTTAGGCACTAGAATACTTTATAGACTTTGATTTATTGAAATTCTGTGGAAAACAAGGGTTCTGGGATGAAGAGGCACCATAATCGCGCCTGGTATTCGTCCCAGATAAAGGCCGCTCTGGCAAACTTCATCCCGTTGTGATGAGCTCCTGCATCCCGCTCTAGCGGGATTTGGGCCGTTGTGGCGGGACTCAGTGGGGCATTAGCCCCTTGCCACTTTAATCAGAACTTTTCCATTTCTTAGCCCAATATTGTCTAACCCCATGGAGTTCTAACGTGTCCTATTTATCACAAATGTAGGTTGATCCACTATGACTGCCCTAAATAAGGAAAATCTACCCTTCGTCCGGTTTCCCGATGTCACAAGTCGGGAAAGGTACCACAACCACCGGAACACCAAATTCTGCTGTGAGCAGGGTTTCCATCTACTGAACTTAGAGAAGAAGGCACCTGCAGTTTATGCTCGGCTGATGAAGTTCCGATGGGCTCCACAGACGAATGCTCGCCCGGCTGCACACTTCACATAGTTGAGGGAGTTATATGTCATCCTACCTACTGTTCGTTGGGATGATCCCCAACCTACCATCTACATCCGGGGAGTCGACATCCCCTTGAACGCTTGATATGCCGTGAAATATTGGCACATTTGATGTTCAAAACTAAGGATTAATACGAGAATCGAGTGTATTTTTGTAATCTTTGATGTGTTTGTTGAATGTGTTGACAGATTCTCACCAGTGTGGAAAATAGAAAAAGAAGCAAAAGATGATTGTGATCAAGTGAAGACCATGAGCACCTAGACGGGTCGTGGTTCTTGTCACGAACCCTGGTACCAATCGTGATGCATTTCTAGTGTGAAGGTTTGGAGGAGCTAAGTAAGGATCACGAGCACTTAGACGAACCGTGGTCCGCAAAACTATAAGATGATCCAGTGAATGGGTATTGAAAAGCTGAAGATGGAATTGGTTAAGTGAAGACCACATACACCTATACGGACCGTGGTCATCGTCACGAGTCATGGTGGTGTCCGTGGTGATGATCCAGTGTACAGGTCTTGAAGAACCTATTTTGGATGAGTGCAAGTGAAGACCACGAATGGTTTCACGGACCATGGAGGCAGTCGTGAAGTTGCGCAACAGATTAGTCCTACTTCAAGTAGGACTCTTTTTAAACATTCTATTTGAATTAATTAGGTTATTTTTAGTTTTTATTTCGTCATATCTAGAACGAGTGACTAAGTTTCAAATATTCTTAGCTTTGATTTTGGACGATTAACATTGAATCAAGTTTCGAAGTTAGATTTTCGATTTTGAAGTGCTTATCGATTTTGTATAATTTCATAAGTACTTTCTTATCATGTTTTCATTATATAATTATGTATGTTTACGTGAAATCATGAGTGGCTAAATACCACAACTGGGATTGTGGGATCTATGACGTAAATCTAAGTGCACTTTCATAAGATGAGTAGAAGGCGATTTATATTTGCAAATCATAGTTTAGTTTTCATTATTCATGTATTCTAATGAGTGCACACATTAGAGTTAGCATGTATCTGTCATTTGTTCGAGAGAAAAGTGACGGTTGGGAAAAATTTAAACTAACCTGAGGAAATAGATGCAAAGTTCGAGTTCAAGAGAAAAGAACTTTAAAACTATCGTAAGCAAGAGTAAAACTTTTAACACTAGGACCGAGAGGGCTTGAGTGAAAGGTATCTAATTAGACTGAGAAGTGTTAGATATATCTAACTCACTGGTATTTTGCAGAGATGAATTGCCTGAAACTCATTTACGAAAAAACACTAGATGCAACGTTATAGGGAACATAGTCCAAGTTACATTTACTTATCAAAACAACTTTAAAATCAATACTCTGTTAATTGTTAAACTCGGTCTTATTTAACAACCTTGGTTACTAGAGCTTCACACCTAAACCCATTTTACATTCTGTAATTGTTTTTCTCTTTGGGAAATAATAACAACATTTGGGTAAATGCGATAGTGAAACCATTTCTGTAAAGAAATTGTCAGTGGAATCGACCTCAACTCATGTTGAGTTCTATAAATTGACTTCAACCATTTATACCTCTTAATTAAGGTGTAAGTTTGGACGTATCAAAGTTTGAACGCTCCCTCCATTAATGATGTACTCGAGGTACCCGAGGTTCCCAATACAGAGTACGAGGTCAAGATAAGGAAGATGGACTTGGGCTGGTTAAGGGATACGGTGGTGGAGCCTACGCGCCGGGACAGGGTTTACTGGGCTACTACAGAGGGCATCACTAGCACGGACTGGTCACCGAATGCTAAGCGGTGGCTACACTTGGTTACTAGGAGGATCCGCCCTTTAGGCAACCGCACCGACGTAACCTTTCCACGGGCTCTAGTAGTGGCTTGCACTATACAGGGGATCAGGCTAAACGTGGGCACATAGATCATTTCAGAATGGAAGGTGTTCTTTCGGGGCAACAAAAAGGTGTTCTTCTTACCTGGACTGGTAACTGCTATGTGCAAGCGGAAGGGGGTGCCGCTCTTGGATGAGGTACTTCCTATGGATCCCCTTTTCCATCCCCTTTTGATTAGGCAGGGTTCTACCTCCAGGAGCAAGAGGAGGAGGACGGACAGGGCCAGCATCAGTCAGGCGGCAACAGAGGCGGACGATGAGGCAGAGGACAATGGTGCAAGTGATGACACTCTTCCCACATGGTCCCAGCCCCCACTCTCAGGTGCATAGGTGGAGAAGGATCTGGCGGCCGTCCGGAGGTGGTTGGGACGTTCCTTTGCTAGCACCACTCCGTTTCCACCCAGCACTACTCTGGAGGTTGAGATGCTCCGCCGCGAACTGCTAGAGGAGAGGAGAAAGGGTCTGGAGAGGGATCGTTTGATGGTCTGTATATGAAAGTCCGTGAGGATCATCTTTTCTTGTGTTGCCCCCGGACAGGAGGTTCCTCGAGTCGAGAGAGGAGACTTTCAAAATTTTACCTTTATGGATGAGGCCTGAATAGCCTGGTACCCCCGGAGGACCTAGACTCTGATGTTGATACCTCCCAGTCCCAAGGATCCTGATTTGGTTTGTTGCCGTTCTTTGGGCATGTAAAGAATAAGTTCATTTTCTCTTTTGCTTTTCTCTAAGTTTTGTAAGCACAGAAATGTTGGTTTTTGTTTTTTATCGCCACTAACAATTGATGCTAATGCTTATAACTTATGCTCTGCTACTCAGTTCTGTTAAGATTGTGGGGATTGTCCCACGTACGATTCGAGGTCTATAGGTGTGACAAGGGAAGAACAGGGGAGACAAGGCTGAGCATATGCCTTACCCTGTCCCACTCTGGCGGGAGAAATTCCACCCTAGCGGGATTAATCTCATCCAACGGCCCTGATGAAAACAGAACCCAAGTCACAAATTTTTCTAGGGATTTACTTATTTTCTAAAATATTCCACTGATCCCCACGCTATAACTAGGCATTTAGGATAACTCCCTTCACTAGGATGGTCAATGTCTATCCCGAGTAATTCTCACGGTTCACACTCCAGAACCTACTCCTATTAATTCTACACCACCACCACGCACATTCCCTGGATAAGCCCAGAACCTCACACGGTTATAGTTGGTCACAACACACGCCCAAATTTTGCTTCATGAATTACATCGCAGTTTATCTAGCCCCTCGCACCTAACTCAGGCAATTACGACTCACAAAGTTTCGAACATTTAGGCTAGCATATTGCACATATCAAAATCCAGACAAGAAATATAGTACACATAGTCATGTCATCGCCTCCAATCAAACACACCCTTCACACCAACAGTTAATTCAGACAATAATAAGAACGCATTCACAGTTTTAAGTTACAACTCAAAAACAAGTCTAAATTATTAATTACTTCGCTTCATAGATGACCATTACTGATCATCCATGCATTTACACAACCCCTAGGGCTAGATACCAATTGGAACCTTCTCAATTCCAATTTGCTTTGTTTGTGTCCCTTCAGCCGTGACCACGGCGTCCGGTTCACTTTGTCGAGAAACCAATTGGAATCGGGAGATACCAATTGGACACAACTCATACCACAAGCGACAATTTGCACGAAAGGAGAGAAAAGGTGAAACAACTTTCTAGAATGATTCCTAGCGTCCTGAAGATTAGATGTGGATGTCAACACACCAATCCGCAGGAGTCTATTCCATATTTTCTCTTGTACTAGGAGACGGGTAACCTGGGATATGATACTAATTTCTCACGACCCAACCCACCGAGTCGTGTGGGCTCCTACTCTAACACCTAAGTAGGAGAACTTTCGATTCCCAAAATATTTTAAGACATGCAGAAGATTAAGAAAACTGAAGAACAATTAACATTTATAAGATGTTTATAAAATAAGAGTTATTTTGGACAACAACCTGAGTTAAGACTTGTAAAGTAATTAACACCCCAGGGATCTACTCTAAACAGGTACAAGAGCTACTAACAGTACAAGGCATAACAAAACTATAAATGACGCAGCGCCCACCATGCGAAAAGAAAAGTAGAAGTTGTTGGAGATTGCCTTCGTAATCACCTATGAAACATCACTGATCCTGCAACTAGACTATGCCAAAAAGGCATAGCAAGAGTAGTATCAGTACAACCACACGTACTGGTAGGCATCATTGGTCAGCCAATACCCACCGCATAATATAAGAAATCGACTAGCAAGAATAATGCAATAAGACTGTTCGTTCCTCCAACTTTATAATCCAAATTGCTTGATAACATACTAGTACTTAACTATAACCCCTTACCATCTCCGTTCTTACTCATAGCTTAACCTTCTATCTCTTAGGAGAGATTTCGGACATGACCACTACCGACCCGATCAACACTCACGGCACTCCCTTACTTCATTCCCAACACCACTCAACTTGTAACCCCATGGTACTTCAATCAAGGCTTGTTAACTGTTTCAATACTACCCCCTTCCGGGGCGAAATCAAATTATCAACACTACGACATGACACCGCCCCAACCTCAACGACAATACACGTGACCACCTTTCTAAATTACAATGACAACACCGGGACCCTTGGTCCCCACTTACCATACCACATCCCGATTTGGGATCGACCATTCACAGTTCATTGGTTATGAAATATACTCAACTACATTACGACACCGCGACCTTACATATAAGAACATAATGTACAATCTACTTATCATATCAGTAACCATGTCCAATTCCACATTATCATTAATAAGCATATATGACAAGTCAATGGTTCTCTCATAGAACCCATACCCAAACTGTTAGTGTACCGAATCACGACACCCGCTCCAAGTTAATGTGTCGAAACGTGACACCCATTCCAATATGTATGTCAGTACGTGACATCCAATCCCAGTTAGTGTGTCGGAACGTGACACCTGCTCCATTCAACATGCCACAATCACAATCACAATCACAATGTACATTCTCAAAATCATCAAATCAAGTGTTGATTCATGGCATACATTCATCCATTCATACTCATTTGCATTAGGTGTGATCAATAGTGCAACATTTGCATACATACACGCATTATAATGAAGCACTAGCTACCATACATCACACAAACAAGAAATCAAACTATCACCTACACTAGTTCACAGGATAGGGTTTCCTCCTACAGTATACATCTGATGCAATCCTAGGAATATGTGATTAATCATCTCTTTTCGGTGCACAAAATCCTACGCATGATCTCTACCATCAATTACCATTATACTATGCAGTGAATCACAGGTTTATACCTATTGAATTAATAAACCTAGCCTACCTGGGCGCCAAGCAGCTGCATGGGATTATAGCTCCAATTCTGGTTTTCGGGCGATGGGACGATGAATCTTGATCAAAAATCTGAAATCTATCGACCTCTTTATGCTAAATATCTCTTTCTCCTCCCTTCCTAAGTTAATAGCAACCTTTTAAGGTTTTCAGGGGTGATCCTTGCCTATTTTTCGTGTTTTTGGAAAAAGGAGAAAATCAGACTTCGCATTATTTACAACTTATCCCGCTAGAGCGTTGCTGCCCTAGCGGCATCAGGCCAGTTCTAGCGGGCTAACAGACCCAATTTCCCCGACATTTTTCCTTTCATAATTAACAATGGTTTGGGTCGTTACATGCTCATATATTGATGGCGAACTCGATTGTCATACTAATCATGTCTTAGAAAACTCTTTTCTCAAAACTCAGTTTAAGAACTCAAGTGTTGGCTTTAAAAAGCTTTTTAAAATTTATAACTCAATCATAGGGTTCATGTGGAATTATGAACATAAACGACTCAACTTAGGGATCTTAATAGAAATAAAGAGCCTCAGAACTCAAGACTCAATGAGACTACTCATCTTTAGACTACTTGACTCATAGAGTTCATGTGGAATTATTAGCATGAACAACTTAACTCAAGGGCTTCATGGGTAACATATATTAATCCCATGATTAGAAATAAAATCTCAAAAGGGATTAGGAACTCAATACTCAAGACTTAGAACTTGAAGATACTACTCCTCTCAAAGATACTCAACTTATGGAGTTCATGCAGAATTTATGGGCATGAACGACTCGAATCGAGAGTCTACATAACAACATGGAGCTCATGTATACAAATCTTCCCATTCTCGTACTTACTTTTTCAAAACTTAGTTCAAATCGATAGTTGATCTCAAAGGATTCACAATTGAACTCAAAGACTTTCTTGAACTCTACTCTTAACTCTCTCTTGAATTTGAATTATGAATTCAAGAGGTATGATTCATGATATGAAGAATCTCGTGATGATAAAGTAGACTCATGAATACATTCTCCTTACTCTTATACTCACTTTCTCAAGTCTTGAAACAAGTTATTAGAAATTGTAGAAGACTCCTCAAAAAGACTCAAAGAGACTTTCTCAAAATGTTCAAATGAACTCTCAAGACTTAACTCTTACTCTACCTTGAATTTGAATTATAAATTCAAGGTTATGATTCATGTTATGAATGATTTCTAGGTGCTTAGAAGTAATTTAGAGTGTTTAGAATCAATAGGGAGTGAAGGTACACTTTAAAGGGACTCAAATGGGACAACTGATGGAAAATAACTTATGGCAGACGACCCTGGCGCATTCCTGGTGCAGGGCGCCAGCCCCTTAACTTCAGAGGTTGCATATTGGCGCACTAATGGGGCGTGTCGCCCCATCCCCTCTGGAGCATCTTGGGCGCACAGCCCCAACCCCTCTATAGCATCTTGGGCGCACAGCCCCAGCCCCTCCAAGGCAAATTTCGATGAATTTCGTCTCTCATTTTCCTATCGTAAATTGCTTCTAATCGATTTCTTTTCTCAAGTTTTCTTATATTCAATTAGCCAACCTAAGTACACACTAATCTATTCAAAACAACTCTCAAATCACTAACTTTCATCTCAAGAATTCATCAAAACCCCAACAAAACAAGATTTAGGATGAACTTCAAGAACACTTATCAAGAACTCAATTCCTTCAACTTTTGAGAATGAAATTACGCTAAAAAATAACATGATTGGCATTTGGGTGAACGAACCCAACACTATGAAAAATTACATACCTCTTAGGGATTAAACCAATGGTGAAAATCCGTAACAAAACTCAAGAGCCTCGACGAACGCTTTGATCCTCTCCTATTTTCTCCTCTTTTCTCTTCTTGAATTCTCAACTAAAATCCTAGGCGTATATTAGGATTATAAAATGAAACCTAATCATATTAGACCCCTAAAACCTTACTAAAAATGAATTAAATTTGATTGGGTAAGGAAGAGACTAAAATACCCCTTACTATTTTTGGGTAACTTTCCTTAATTGGACAGCCTGACTTCAAAAGAGCATATCTCACTCATCCAACCTCAAAACTTAGTAAACTCAATGGCGTTGGAAAGATAATTCAAATATCTTTCATTTGATATCTTATGGGTCACTTAACTCATCATGTACAGAAAGTTATGGTTGTTTGAAGTTGACCCAAAACATAGAAGAACTTAGGAATGACTTGAATGAACTCTCTTTAGTTCTTCTTGGAACTCAAGGTGCTACATCTAGTGTCCTTAACACTCAATAAATTTTAAATTCCTCGGTAAAATCATACTCACAACGAAGGATGGTTCGAGTCTTAGCTCAAAATATTTCTGGGTTGTTACAATTACTATATTTTCCCCATTTAACGGTTTGTTAGTAATAATGAGAAGTGATTTTGACCTAGCTAACATGTTTAACTTTTTATTTCTAAATAACAATAACAATGTGGTCGCACATATGCATAAGATATTTATCAAAGGAGTATATGCACAAGCTTTTTCTAGCATAAACATCAATAACCTTAATTAACTATAACCAAAGGTTGTAAAATTAGTCGTTGAAATCATAATTTACCTAACTTATTTAAATGACATGACGACATTTGATTGATCAGACATATCACATGTACATATGTGACACATTTTTTTGGCCTTTTATTTGACTAGGCATGTCATGTTATTTTGACATGTAGCATGATCTTATTGAATTATTCATTTGACTTTGCATGCCCTATCATTTGACGGGACACATGACATCAAACAGGGATTTTAGGATGAAATGATATATTGACTTAGCAAAATAGGCTCATCATTAAATCAATAAATCAAACCAATGAAATTGGACTTTAAATAAATTTACATTTATTAGACTAAAATAATTAATTCATAGTATTGATTTAAATTAATATATCTTAAATTTAATATAATCCAAATTATTTTATAAATTTATATTCAATTAATTTTAAATATTTACAATAGTACTATAAACATCATGAGAATATAGAGAGTTACGTTGTATACTTTATCAAACATTTAATATAGAAAATAATGTCATGCATGCATAATAAATACAATGAAACTATTAAGGAGGTACTACATATTAGCTAGATTCCAGTAAACACAAATATAAGTACTCCACTAATTAATATCATCACAACAAATGAAATACAATAACAAATATAAAACTAGTTGTGAAATTTCGAGCGGGGTCTGGAGAGGAGTGATTTCTTGATCGTTTCTCATGTTTAACTATCTAAAAACACTCCTAAACATCACAAGATCTTTCCTATCACAAATCACAACCTTCAATTCATAAACAAATTCAAGGTAGAGTTGAGAGTCAAGTCTTGAGGGTTCTTCGAGTCATTTTAAGAAGTCTTTTACAAATCTTTTAAACTTGTTTTAAGACATAAGCATTGCGATTGAGAAAGAGTAGAGCCGAGTTCATTTTATATAAAATGTTATGGGGACTATGTATTCCCAAAGAGTAAATGTTTTCACATTTAATATGAGAGGAAACACCGATTTTCAAATGAGTTTTTATGAGTAGTTTTGAGTTTCATCTCTTTTAAGAGATAAGTTTTTGAGTAATAATCTCAAACCATAGAGAAAGAGTTATGATTTTAAACATATGAGCTGAGTATATTTTGGGAGTAGTATTGAGCATCGATATGGGGACGAGTTCATAATAACTCAAGTCTCCATAAACCATGTACCCAACGTGGGTAGAAAGGGTCATACTTTTTAGACGATTCCTTAATGCTTTTTAGCATAGACTAGTGGATCCACTTAGTTGAGGCATTCTATATCCCAGCAAATTATAGGACAGTTCTGACAGCGTGGGTGAGATCATCACATAGCTCATAGTGATGGTTGTCGATTAGAGAAACTCCCATAGAATTATATTACTTTATTATATATATAAATTGAGTTGTTATTGTATTTCTCCAATACATTGAGTTTCTACTTATTGTTTAAATGCTTTATATAAACTGCATCCATACTGTTGTTTATTTCTGCATTGAGTTGAGTATCCATGAGTTGAGTAAAGTTGAGGTAAGTGTTTCTTTCAGAATTCAGTTCAAGCTTATGTCATGTTTAGTTTTCCCCTCGCATGCTCGTACATTCAATGTACTGATGTCATTTGGCTTGCATCATTTTATGATGCAGACACAGGTAACCAGGATCAGCATCTAGCGCTTCGTTGATCCAGTTGAGCACTCAGAGTCAGTTGGTGAGCCTCTTTGCTTCTGGAGGGTACCCTTTTATTGCTTTATTATTCTAGTTTATTTGGATGTCGGGGGTCTTGTCCCGACGTCCAACTAAATTGTTAGAGGTTTCATGGATAGTTAGTTATTAGTTCTTTAGTCTTGTTATTTCAGTTGTGTCGATTATAAGACTTGATTTGCCTTATGGGCTAGTTGAATGTTTTCTTTAATAAACATTCTAGTTTATTCATGAGTTATCTTTGTTGAGTAAATTCTTTCGCTGAGTAGTAAGTCAGGCCAAGGGTTCGCTTGGGGCCAGCAATGGTTCTCGAGTGATAGTCCCGCCAGAATGTAGGCTCGAGGCGTGCAAATTACAAAAGTTGATGTAATAATTACAGCAATTACTGAAATAACTACACCAATTTATAATTTTAAAAATATAACAGTTGCTACATCTGTAATTGTTTATCTTCTTTTTGTAGTTTTCAAACTAATTTTTAAAATTACACAAATGAACAATGAAATTATTTTTATATTATCACATTTCGATTTTATTATTTTTACATGTGAATTGTGCATCCTTTGATAATTTCTACACCTAGTAGAATGGAGATGAATTTTTCACTAAGTTTGTACCTAAGAAATTAACTAAAGATGATAAGACTAAAAATCTTGAGATGAAATTGAATGGTATAGTGGCTATTTAAATAGATAGCATAGTTGTTGAGCATAATTTTATTGTAGGAGGATCTTCTCCAAATGTCGAAAGAGTTTTTAGTGGTGTTAGTAGTGAAGGACGAGAATGAGAATTTACTCTGAATGTTGATAGATGTACTGATGTGGTTGATTTCGAAAGAGGGGAGGATTCAGTGATGATAATGGTGAATTTAGAGTAGAAGGATCTTCTCCAATCAATGAGAATGTTTCTTGTCCTCAAGAAACTCCATCCACTAAGGAATTAACAGTTTTATTGAATGCTAGGATAGAGTCTTTAGATAAAGCATTTAGAAAAAACTATCATCATAATGATGTCTAAGAAAGGTATCATGTCATCATTAAGAATCTCACTCATATACTTCTGATCATACTAAAAGAAGAAATAGATAAATTTCAAAGAAATTGTCAATTGTTCAAAAAAGATAAGAAACATGTGAATGAGGCTATTATCAAAAAAGAATTAGTGTTTGAAGATAATGCATAGTGAAGATAAAATTGTATTCTAACCATCTTTCTAACATTTGTTTTGTGTTATGTACTTCACTTTTACACGTGAAATTCATATTCTTGTTGAATTTCACGTAAAAAGTGAAGCATATAACATAAAGGAGAAAAAATCCGACAAAAATTTAGGAGAATTAGGGGTAAAATAAAATGGGTATTATTGTCGGATTCTTTCTCCTCTTCTCCTCTGCTTAAGAAAATCAAGCTAGGTGTTTTAGATGTCTCTGTACATGTCAGTTTGAAGAGGAGTGATGAAGTAAAACAAATTATATGATCTTCAAATCCAAAAAACAAATTCTTGGTGAAGCATTTGATAAAAAAGAGAAGAAGAAATAGTTTAAGTTGCAGGAAAAGCAGTTGCAGTTGCAAGAAGAGAAAGTCAAGTCACAACGAAAAAAAGATAGAGAAACGGCTCGGATCGTTATTGCAAACATCAAAAAGACTGTTAATTTCGACAATGATCTTCAAGTTGAAAGAGATTTGTTGGTGATTACGAATGTTGCAAGTCTATGATAAATTGAAGAGTACTTTACATGTTTTCTCACACAAAAAAAGGGACATGATGATATGTTAGATACTTAAATTTCCTTATTTATTTTTGTAAAATAAATAAATATCATATGCAGAGAAATGTATGGATATAGAGGAGTTGTAGCCTGGGGTTTACATAATTTGAAGCAAATAGATTATTGAATTGATATTTTTGGAATAATAAAAATAATAATAATACATAGTACAATTATTATATTTTTCCCATTTAACTGTTTGTAAGTAATAATGAGAAGTGATTTTGACCTACCCAACATTTTTAGCTTTTTATTTCTAAATAACAATAACAATGTGGTCGCACATATGCATACGATATTTATCAAAGGAGTACATGCACAAGCTTTTTCTTGCATAAACATCAATAACCTTAATTAACTATAGCCAAAGCTTGTAAAATTAGTCTATGAAATTATAATTTACCTAACTTATTCAGACGATATTTGATTGGTCAGAACATGTCACATGTACATATGTGACACAATTTTTGGCCTTTTATTTGACTAGGCATGCCATGTTATTTTGACATGTATCGTGATCCTATTGACTTATTCATTTGACTATTGACTTATTCGTTTGACTTTGCATGCCTTGTCATTTGACGGGATACATGACATCAAACTGGGCCTTTAGGATGAAATTATACATTGACATAGCAAAATATTCATGCCAAAATCAATAAATCAACCCAATGAAATTGAACTTTAAATATATCCGAGCTACATATAATGTATCCGGTTTGTTTTACTTTTTCAGGGATTAATGTAATTACAAACTAAATAGGGATAGATTGAAATTTCATATTAAAACTACGTGATTCCTAAAATTTATACTTAAATAAATTTATATTTATTGGGCTTAAATAATTAATTCATAATATTTATTTAAATCAATATATCTTAAATTTAA
Source organism: Solanum pinnatisectum (assembly GCA_035578085.1). NCBI lineage: Eukaryota > Viridiplantae > Streptophyta > Magnoliopsida > Solanales > Solanaceae > Solanum > Solanum pinnatisectum. Next base: position 37,317,516 of record CM069084.1, on the reverse strand, counting down.
TATAATCCAAATCATTTAATAAATTTTTATTCAATAAGTTTTAAATAATTACATTAGTTCTGTAAACATCATGAGAATCTAGAGAGTTACGTTGTATTCTTTATCAAACATTTAAAATAGAAAATAATGTCATGCATGCATAATAAATACAATGAAACTAATAAGGAGGTACTACATATTAGCTAGATTCCAGTAAACACAAATACAAGTACTCCACTAATTAATATCATCACAACAAATGAAATACAATAACAAATATATAACTAGTTGTGAAACTTTGAGTGGGATCTAGAGAGGATAGTGTGTATGTATACCTATTTTGAAAGATAGAGAAGTTATTTTCAATAGACGCTCGTGTCAAGGAAAATATAGGAAAGTAGTTTAAAAAGAGAAATATGGAAATGAAGAAGCTACAATAAATAGAAAATGAAATTACTAAAAGCAATTCATATGATCCTCTAACATCTTCATTCATGAAGAATATACGGCTTCTATGAAAAATAATTTTCTATCCGTTGGAGAAAAAAGAAACAATGTGAAAAGTTTCCATATTAAAAAAGTTTCCAATAATTTAATGTGAAAATATAAAATTTGGTTAAATTACGCGTTTGAAAAGTTTCCATATTAATAACTACTCGTAAGTAATTTAGGAAACTTAATTTGGTAATCCTTTTTAAAATGGATAACTATATGCATATATATTATACTTTTCCTTACCATCTTTATTCATCCATATTACAATAAGTTAGGGTTAGCTTGTTCATCGTTAAATATTCTTAAATCTCCAAAGATAATAGTTATGACGATGCTTGATATTGATACGTTGGAAAAAGACAACAAAATTCTTAGGGCCGCAATGTTAAAAAAGCACTACGCTAACGTGATCATGAAATCCCAAAAACAAGTTCTTGGGAAAGCGTTTAATGAAAAAAAGATGAAGAAAAAGGCTTCATTATGGGAGAAGCAGTTGCAAGAAGAAAGGGTAAAGTTGCGGGAGAAAGATAGAGAAGCGGCACGGATCGCTATTGCAAGCATCAAAAGGACAGTTAATTTTGGTGATGGCCTTGAAGCGGAAAGAGATTTGATGTCCATTATCGGTGCTCCAAATCGATGGTAAATTGAAGAGCTTCCGCATGCATAGGAATATATCATCGGATTGATATTTGTAGAATAATATAGGTAGTATATTCATTAGTTTATTTTTTCTGATGTACTTATTTGTTGATGGTAATGAGAAGTGAATATATTTGATCAATTTTAGTTGTATGATGTACTTATCTCAATCTTATTACTCTTAATTAGAATGTTGTTCAAATTGATTAGTAGTTTAGTACCAAGGGAGTTTTATTTTAAATTATTTTTTAAAGAAATAATAGCTATTGTGTATCCAATACAAAAATAATAAGGTTTTCTATCGCCTGGTATTTAACTTCCTATTTTGGAAGTAATTTGCAACATGATCTCACTATGGTTCAATTTTCATTCTGCTATATGAAAATTCACATGGTCCTGCTGATTCCAGAAGGATTTATTTCCCTATGAGAATTCTTGAAAATAGATTTACTTTTGCTTATTTTATTAGTAATAAAACTATAAAATTGAATATACATGAGACAACGCCAATGCCCGTAGATCCATAGGACTTACGCCCCGTGTCTCGGTGCTTATGTCACACCCCTAACTAGAAAGGGGCAGACATCAAGGATATACACAAGCACATGCTAAATATCTTACTAATCTCATGCCAAAGCTGTAGATTCATAAGCAGCGGAACCTGTATGAAGACACATACTAAAACATAGATAACAAAAGGGCTTGTTGGGCTACTTTACAACGGAAACAAGACTAAGTCTACGAAGCCTCTAAAGAGTATGCCTCTGAGAATCTGATAACTAGTCGGGACAGGACCCCGACATACCCATTTTGATATATGTACATATGTAGCAAAATATAGGCTCTAAATATCTGATAGCTCCAAGTAGAGGTGGAGCTTACCAACTGCTTAACTGGAAGTCTCTAGTCTACTGAAAATGCTTGTAGTCCTGAGTACCTGAGCATGTAGTAATACAAATGAAACGCCAAAATAATAGGGACGTCAGTACATACAAAACATGTACTGGTATGTAAAGCAAATTGAATAACAAGTAGACATCAAATATCATGATAGGCAAATCTGAGCATGCGTATGCAGGAGACATAATCCGTAACTGGAATCGTAACCAACCTCAAGGGTCCTCATCGAACGTTTCATGGCTTAGTCATTTATATATATATATATATATAGGGAAAATGGCCAAAAGCCCCCCCCCCCCCCAAACCTATAGCCACGCATACTTTACGGGGTCCTATTACCCCTCTGAACATTTTAAAAGTGAAATATATAACCCCGTCATAACCACATATGTGTCTTGTAGTGAAACACACGCACCTGACACGTGTATTTAATTAATTAATTATTATTATTTCGGTTTTTTCTCTCCTTCATCTTCTTCCTTTCTTCTTTAACCATTTTTTCAACCCTAAGTTTTTACAGATATTGATTTGGGGAAAACATTGGTAAATGCATTGGGGTGTTCCCCCCACCCTCTTCCACCCACCACCTCCACCTCCACCTTTATGATCTCCCCCGCCTTTACCATTACTTTCTTCACCTATTCAAAATCTCTTTACCATCTCTTCCTAAGAAAAAGCTTCGAAAAAGAAATATTCAAGCCACCATCAAAACTATCACAAATCAATTTGATTCCATCACCAAAGAAAAAAAGACTTTCCTTTTCTTTAATTAGACTTGAAATGATTTAGCCACATTCATAGCTCAGTGCAACGTCTTGCAAATCTATGTTGTGCTTCTTCTTTTTTTATAATCAAGAGATTTGAAATTGATAATAACTTTTTGGGGATTCAACTGCATTTGATGTGAACCCAAATTGATTTTTCTCAAATCCGATTTGAACTCTTTTGGGGTGATTGAAGATGGTTGACATTTTATTTGTAGTGGATTTAATTGATTTTGCAAGTATTTTACATGAGAGCTTGAAATTAATAATGGTGAATCCAATTGCAACGATGGTTGACGATGGCTGCTTAAGGTTGGTGAATGGTGGAGGTCCATATTGTTTTGGGGAAGAAAGAAAATAAACAAGAAAAAAAAAATTAAAACTACATATGTTTATGAAAATAATTAAAAATAAAATTTCAGTAATATTTATTTTTGCTGCTCACTCTCTCAAAGAGAGTGAAATACACTCTCTCAAAGAGAGATGCCAACTCAGCACTTAAGGAGTTATTTATTCTATTTTAAAGTAGTTCAGGGGGTAATAGGACTCCCACGGAGAATAGGTGTGTAGTTGGAAATCCGGTAATAGGTTGGGGGGTCATTTGGCCATTTTCTCATATATATATATAATTCCTATAATTTGTCTAAGTGATATCTTTACTTCATTATATCGCTTCTTTGCTCTTTTTAAAGCTAACTATCAGGGAATCACATGATGGCCTACTAACGGCGATTAGTGAACCCTGTATGGCATATGTAGCACACTGTCACGACCACGCATGAAATCTCATAGTCTGGTAACGAGATCTATCAAGGTATGCCCCCAGGGCTCCTGTATGGTCTGCCTGCAGGCCTGTATCAGTCAGGTGAATCCATGACGGGAAATTCCAGCTGACTATATCTGAATTTTGTGCACAGAGTAGCGTCGCACGGAGTAGCCCTAAATAGACCCACCCTACGCTGCAGAGTAGTCTATAATCTCAACTGCTTGCAATTGTTTATAATAATTAATTCATTAATTACATAGCTCGTGATACGATTCGTGATTACATTCTTTAGCTTGAGAATCATATATCTTGTGACCTATGCACTTACGAACAGTCTGTGGCTGGCTACTTTATTTAAATTTATGCAACATGTACACCGCTAACTTCTAAGAGTTCCAACTGTAGACAAATGTAGTTGTGTGAAACATATTGCTTCCTTGAAGAGTACTATAACTCTATAGGTTTAGGACTCAACATGAGAGGGTTTATAAAATAGGATAACTTTCTTTCAAGTATAATAGAATCTATAGTGACATTTATCGGAAGAACATGCAAGTTTAGGTCGTGCCTTAAGGGCAAAAGAGGTTTTAGCTTTACATACCTTAATTCGGGACTTACTATCTTACGTCGTCAAACTCCTTTACTTACAACTTTATCTATAACATAAAATCATAAAAGGATAGTATAAGAAACAAATCAAGAGTCACAACAATGCCAAAAATACAATAATGGTTCGCGAGCGACAATCTCAGTAATTACCATAGATGAGTGGTGTATCACCACACCCTTCTCTTTCTCTACTTTCCAAGTAGGCTTATGACTTATTACATGTTTAGTATTACTCCTCATCCTTTAACCATAAAGAACTAGCCCCCTTAATCATCCACACTTAATATAAAAGTAAACCTCATGGCCTCCGATCACCATCCCACCGGTTCCTTGTTAACGATGTCAAATTTCTTTATAAGCTCTTAGTTTAAGTTGGTAGAGAACTAATGCCATAAATTAAAATAATAGGAGCTCATATAATCAGCTACAACATATTCTTAGCGACTTAGGAATTTTATCAAACACTTGGTGAGCGACAAACTTTCAAGAACTATAATAGTCGCATTCTCTATACCTCGCCTTCCGTTTTAATGTAACCAGATTACTTCCCCAATACAATACCATTGACCCCTCATTTGGTCAAAACAACAGCCAACACAACCTTCTACAAACTCCCTCCACACCAAAACATCAAATACAATGGGTAAAACATGGACTCACGGCTTCCTATCACCGTCCGTGAGTCCTACCCGCAAATTATACTTAAAGCATCCTTTGAATACTATTTATGAAGATAGAAGAGGATTCATACCTATATATCAAAGAAAAGCAGCCCCTTCCCTTATTTATTCTCCAAGAACAATACTTTTTCCTTCAAGAAAACATTTAGCTAAGTATATCTATAGGTCTATGGAGAGGAAGACACTTGATTCTTAAAGAAACCAACTTACCTTAAGCTTTGGTGGATTGAAGATGAGAAAAACTTGAAGAAATAATTTGAAACTAGTCATTACATGTTCTTGAGTATATGAGAAAGTATATCCCAAACTTCTAATATAAAAACAAGTTTGGCCGACTTTCTCTAAAGTGCCACATGTCCCGTAGTGATTGGATAGTGCACGCGTCTGTCGTAGAATGAACATTACTTTTTACTCCGATATCGTTTTAACGAGTGGTTTATTTTGCTAGAAACTAGACTCAAATACCTTCAATTGGATAGGTTGTAGGCCCTCTAACTCGTTATATATTAGGATATATGCTCGTTCAAAGTCAGATGAGAAATGAGATCATTTGTAGTATTCCTCCACAATGAACCTTTAAACTTTAATCTTTTCTTTAATGATCTATTTGACCTAAAACTTTTGTTTAACCATTCAAATGACTAAATATAAGGGTTACATGGTATTCTTAACCATTTTCAATGATATACCTCCCCGAATATCACATCTATGCATTAGTGTTTACGAGTCGCAAATGTATTTTAAGTTACGGGATATTACAGCTTACGCCTTGCCTCACGCCCTAGGCTTTTAAAACACTGGTACATATATTTAGATTTTAGTCAGAAACCTTACATATCCCAACTTTAACCTATCTAATTCTCATAGAAGTTATGTATATAATCAATTTTTAAACAAATTTTCCTGACTTAAAATTATACATACCAAAAAATTATTTTCAAAATCACTTTATATTAATGCATACATGTCACGACCCAGACCATCGTGATTGGCACCCATACTAACCCTCCGGTGGGAGAACCATTAATACTAATTAGCTAACAAAAGAACCAAACAACTAAGGCATTTAAAGTTACGAAAGCAGGTTTAAATGCTAAGGAAAAGATAGGGACTTCACATAAACTCCAACAAAGATCTAACAACCAAAACTAACATTGTGGAAGTAATACCTAGAACCTGAAAGTAAATGTACCAAAACTCTAACAAGATCCATAAGTCTAAACAAGAAGTGTACAACCCCAACTAAACATAAGACTAACTAAAGTACTAGTCTAAGTCTGAAATGTGGGCATAGATAGAAAGAGAACTCATGGCAGCCCGGAAGAACTGGCTCACCCTTGAATTCGAATGATCACTGATCTTCTAAACGAGGTCTGTCAATAGCCGCCTGAAGATTCCCTGTACTCAATAAAGAAAGAGCAAGTGCAGTATCAGTACACAACCACAGTGTACTGGTAGGATCACGCAACAATCCCACTAAGTGCAACATACATAAGTCATTACAACATAATAATAACATACATACACCAAACATATACAATATCAATATCATTTAAGAATAATGATCAAGTTCACAATTCTCAATTTACACAGTTATGTCAAGTCAATGGTCCTCTCATTGAATCCAAACCCAAACTGTTAGCATACCGGTACGTGGTATTCGATCCAATGTTTATGCCGGAATGTGGCAACCGATTCCATATTTATGCCAGAATATGGCAACCGATCCAAGTTAGTGTGTCGGAACGCAACACTCGATCCATTCAACAAGCCACAATCACAATCACAAAGTACATTCTCATAATCATACAATCAAGTCATGATTCACGACATTCATCATTATCTATCATCATGTACTATTAGTGTGATCAATAGTGCAACATTCGCATACATACACTTATTATAATGAAGCAAGAACAAACATACATCATACAACATGAAATCACAATCATCACCTACCTCGAAACAAGCTTGAATCCCCAAAAAAACTTGATTCTTCCCTTTTCGGATTCGTTCCGCTTGTTCTTGGTCTACAAACAATTAATATAATACGGGAATCAATAAGCAATAACTAACTACCCGAATTACCAATAATTTTGTCAACCGTAGATCAACCCCATGATCCTAATATCCAAATTAGGGGCCTTTCCACCATCTCATATAAACCCTTCATCATCGATAATTACCCATTAGAACAAAAATTGCATAATAAAGACGTTTTGGGTTTATTTTTGACTTAAATCATGACTGTCCCGCCACAGCGGTACCACCCCGCTATAGCGGCCCTGCCCTAGCGGCACAAATTCCCACCGTAACGGCTTGCACGGAACAGTGAGCTAATTTAATAATTTCAATACCCCCATTTCACAACACACCTTTAACCAACGACACTCAGAAACTACCCATTCACGCTAAGATCAATTTCAGGAGTTCTACTCACCCGAATTCAATTTCGTAAAGTCGTACGGGTTCCTTAACGTCTTAGATATATACTCATGTGATCAAATTAAATCACCCAATTGTTATCAATTTCCCTAGACCTTACTGACTCCGATTTCGTCCAAATCTGGACTAGGTTGGAAAATTCCAAGTTACTACGAAAAAGTTTTCTGGCCCAAAATTTTTATCTGTTGGCTTTTCTATAACGACGGGTACAAGTCGTTACAATACACTTAGTTATTCCGATGTATAATTGTTGATGGATGATTATTGGTGAATGTAATTATATTGCTCATCATAGTCACTTTATATTAATCAGTTAATCCATGCATACACTTAGTTACTCTAATGTATAATTATCGATGGATGATTGATGATGAATGTATTTGCTCATCACATATGCAACAAAAAAGAGGTAAATCTATTTATGCTTTTGTTAGTTATTGAGGAAGTTCCGTCATTCTTATAAACTGGAACTGTTTCTCTTTTTAATTTTTGTTATTCAAAAGTTTTAGAATTCATTAGCTATTTTATTGTTTTTAGTCTAGTCTACTCTATTTCATCTCATTTTTCGAATATTTGTGGGATGAACATAATGTACATCTGGTAAAATAATGTAATGGATATTGATAAATTTTTATATATTCTCTTCAAATATTATGTGACATCTTCACAACTAACAATTCATGTGAAATCTACATATCAAAATAATCTATAATTTCTTAAAACTATTTGATATGATTATCAGATTTTCCATTTGGTGTTGAGTTTTAATTTGGTGTTACACTTTGATGACTTAATTTTATGAATAACTATTTATACATATTGTGATTGTATTTAAATTATTTACAAATATCTATACTAAGTAGCGTGAAATACACGTATATTTTCTATTTTGAAATTCATTTTAAAAATAAATAAATAGAAATCTTATAGTAATTACAAGAGACAAACGCATGTTCTCAAAAATTAGTTTGATGAAAGAAAGGAAAGCTTCGTAAATTGAATAAGAGTGAACTGAATATGTAAAATCCTAGTCCTGACTTTAGAAAGGACCAGCAAATTATGTAGTAGGTAGAGAAAGAGTTATATATTCCATGGGTTCACTTTTACTTGTCACGTTTTGACTTGGCATGCCCATTAAAAAAATAATTATTGATATAGCATTTTACCAAACATGACTAAAATCTCTCAATACTCACAAAAGATATCTTTGACCCTCCTTTGCAAGGTTACGGTAAGTTGCTTATTCGTAGCAACTCACCAGTGATGTACAGTTTGTGACTTTGTGTAGAAGACCTATTGGGTTTGGGTTGTTAACCAAATATACATGTAATATATACATTGTGAATTGATAATTTGACTTGAACTTGCATGGTGTATAACGGTAAAAGAGAAATGCAAAACATGACTAAAATTTCTCAATATGCTCTCTAAGAATGAAAAAGATGGAAATTGTTGTCTAATAATAGATATTTTCCATATCAAGATCTGATCCTCTTATGTATATAAAGTCATGTATATGACCTATGCAAATTGTGGAACAAAAACACTTAAATCCCTTGAAATATGAGGTTATACAGAATCATATATTTTATACAAGGAGAAAGAATCATAAATATGATATTCTAGATTACAACAATTATACAAGGAGGGAATCAGATCTTGATATGAAGAATATCTTCCTATCCTGCAATATAAAGGTAAGCAATTTACTTCAAAAATAAAAGTTTATATTGTGGTTGTATTGATTTTAAGGTATTTGTGTATGATATTTTGGTGGTGATGGTAACGGCTGGTGCAACCTCTATCGATAGGGGTTGGCCAACTGTTGGCGTGGCCATCTTTTTCGACAAGTTAGACAAAATTAAATTTTCAACTAAAGAAATTGAAGATAAAAGATGGAGAAATTTTCTATGTATTTTTCCATTACTCTGTACACTATTTATACATGAAAAAGGAATCCTTTCATAACAGAATTCTACCAGTTGTACATTCTAGAAACTAAATAATAAAAACATTATGTATAAGAAATACTGTAAATACAAAAGATAAATATTAGTTGGTCCCACTTGTATTTCTTAACACGTATCTCTTTCGCTTCATTTAGGCGGTGCTTTGCTTTGTTGATATCTATTTGAAAATATCTTTACTTTATTCATCTGAGAGCTCTTCATTCCTCTTTTCTTCTGTGAGCAAACTAGATTTTTTGGATGAAATTCCAACACCCCCCTCAAGGTGGAGGGGAGACCGGTGACACCCAGCTTGCCCAAAATGGAGAGATGAAAAGGTCCGGATAAGGGCTTTGTGAAAAGGTCAACCAATTAGGAAGAAGAAGGAACAAAACAGAGTGAAATGAGATCGGACAGGCACTGTTGACGAACAAAATGACAGTCCAGCTCAACGTGTTTAGTCCGCTCATGGAAAAAAGAATTTTTGGCGATGTGAAGGGCTGATTGGCTATCCAAGTGCACTGGAACTGGAAGAGACGGTGGAGCTGAAAGATCATCAAGAAAATGAACAAGCCAAGTGAGTTCACCAACAACCCGACGCATGGATCGATATTCCACTTCAGCGGAGGATAATGATACTGATGATTGTTTCTTTGATTTCCAACTAATCGGAGACCCAGCAAGGGTGATGTAATATCCACTAATAGAACGCTGAGAATTCAGGCAAGACCCCCAATCGGAGTCAGCCAATAGTTCAAGAGAATGATTAGTGGAGAAGAACAGACCTTGTGCTGGAGCAAGTCGAAGATATCGAAGGACTCGTAAAGCAGCCAAAAAATGGGGCAATCGTGGTTGCTGCATAAATTGACTGAGATGCTGCATCGCAAATAAGAGATAAGGACGAGTGTGAATTAGGAAATTCAATTTTCCTAAGAGTCGTCGATAAACAGTTGGGTCAAGAAGTAAATCACCCTTATCTGTTTTAAGCTTGATAGAAGAATCCAAAGGGGAATTCACAACAACTGAAGTTTTAAACCCAAATTCACTCAACAGTTCCAAGGTAAATTTCTTTGACTGAGAATGATCCCCTATTTTTCTCTGATGACCATGCCCCCAAATCTTTGACCTTGAATTCACTATCCAAGAATTGCTTTAGAGCATTCAACTCACTAAGGTTGTTTCCAGTCATTAGAATATCATCAACATATACTGCCACAATTGATATGAGATCCATGTCCTTCTTATAAAATATAGAGTAATCATTTAAAGAAGACACATACCCTTTAAAGTTGAGAGTAGTTGGTAGTCTGGCATACCATTGTCTGAATGCCTGTTTTAAACCGTAAAGAGATTTTTTTTAGTTTGCAAACTAGATTAGGAGAAGAGGGATACATTTCCGGAGGAAACTTCATATAAACTTCTTTGAACAATTCTCCATGGAGAAAAGCGTTGTTTACATTCAACTAAAAAAATTCCCAATTTCTCTTTACTGCAACAACAAAAAAAAGATCTGATAGTAGTCATTTTAACAATCGGAGAAAAAGTTTCATTATAGTCGATGCCTTCTCTTTGAGTATCCCCTCGTGTTACAGTCGAGCTTTGAGTCTCTTAATACTTCCATCAAATTTATGTTTCACTTTGTAAACCCATTTGCGTGGTAGAGCCTTGTGACCTGTTGGGAGTTCCATAACTTCCCGAGTATGATTAGATATCAAAGCCTCAAACTCAATTAGCATGGCTTGCTGCCAGCCGGCATGTAGTGAAGCTTGGGCATAACTGGTTGGTTCGGTGATGGAGGAAATGGAGTTTAACAAGTTCTGATTAGAAATAGAGAGGGTTGAAAAAGGTAGAATAGATGGCTGAATGGGTGGAATAAAACAAAAAGAAGTGAGTTGTGTGAAGCATATTGCATTACACACATAATCACTGTGATAAGAAGGTTTAGTAACAACTCTTCCAATCCTGGTAGAAATTGTAGAAGTAGGAAGGGGAGGAGATACAGAAGAAGTGATAGGAGAGTGAGGATCCATTGTGTTTGGAGATGGAGCAGAAGAATTGTCTGATGTTTGAGGAGATGAACATTCATCTATCCATAAACTAGGATCAAATAATTATCAGGCTATAAAAAATTAGAACTGCTACAATCATGATCTTGAGGAAAAATAGGAAGAATAGGAGTAGAGAAAGGAAAGACGGATTCATGAAAAATGACATCTCTAGAAAAAAAATAATTTTCTTAGTTTCTGAGCAGTTTGATTTACGACAGAAAAAGAAGATTCTCCAGGATACTGATGGTTCACATAGACTTCTCTTTGTTTCTCATCCTGAATTAACATAGAATAAGCCACATTGCCACTGAAAAAGGAGTGATCATGAGAATGTTTCCCCTAACAGAGGCATAAGCTTCATTTAAATCCATAAGAAAATGAATAAGTCTGTCATCTTGCAAAGACTTAGTGAGTTTATCCTTTCCACCACAATTGCAATTACAACCACACCTCATATTTTCATTTAAAGTGTCGAGTCCATCCCATATTCTCTTTATCTTTGTAAAATAACCAGCTATGTCATTCGTATCCTGAACTAAATCATTCTGTTCTTTTTGCAGGTGGTATAATTGTGCTCCATTTGGTTGTCCAAACCTATCCTCTAGGTCTGTCCAGAGGTTCTTTGCAGTAACGGAGTATATGACACTAGCATAAATCTATTTTAAGAGAGAATTAAGAAGCCATGACAAAACCATATCATTACACCTACTCCAGAATTTGAACTCTGGAGAATTTGAAGTAGGTGCAATACAAGTCCCATCGATAAAGGCTATTTTATTTTTGGCTGAAAGATCAATGAGGACTGGCCTACGCTAGCCTCCATACCCTGTGCCATCGAAAATGGTATTGACCAAGTTCATCCCAGGATGATCTGAGGAATGCAGAAAATAAAGGTGACTGGGATCCATGGAAGGAGACCCAGCACCTTTAACTGCAGGGGTTTCTTCTTCTATAGCCATAAGGAAAGAAGAAAGAAAGAACAAATCAAACAATGAGCAATTTTATCAAACCTTGCTCTGATACCATGAAGAAATTGAAGATAAAAGATGGAGAAATTTTCTGTGTATTTTTCCATTACTCTGTACACTATTTATACATGAAAAAATGAATCCTTTCGTAACAGAATTCTACCAGCTATACATTCTAGGAACTAAATAATAAAAACATTATGTATAAAAAATACTGTAAATACAAAAGATAAATATTAGCTGGTCCCACTTGTATTTCTTGACACGTATCTCTTTTTGCTTCATTTACTGTGCTATGCTTTGTTGATATCTATTTGAAAATATTTTTACTTTCTTCATCTGAGAGCTCTTCATTCCTCTTTTCTTCTATGAGCAAACTAGATTTTTTGGATGAAATTCCAACATCAACTGTGGCAATCTTGAGAACGGCTTTTTTTATCAATTGCAAATTCAAGTCAATGATTCTTTTTGCTTTAGATGTTACTATAGTTTTATCATTCTTATTATTGTTGCTTTAAATTTAAAAAAAAATATATATTTGTTATTTTCATTATGGTTGTTGCTCTAGTTTTGTTATTGTTGCTCTGTTCTTTGTTATCTTACTATGAAATTGACATTCGTGTTTGGTTTTGTGTTGATTTGTTTTCCACATTTTTTAATATTATAATTCTTAGATTTTAACTAATTTGAGCAAGATACTACGATACTTAGCCGATGAAGAAATTTAATTGATTTTCAAGGCTTCTCACAAATTGAATTTTATTCTTTTATTATCATTTCTTTACTTTAGTTTGATCAATATTTATTCATTACAAACACTTTTACTAAGTGTTTTGTAGGTACTTAGAGCTACTTCCCAAGGAAGACACTCAAAAGGCATTTTGAATATTTTTCTAACTTCTTCTTGTTGTTGATCTATGTTATTGACGATATGCAAATATTAGGTCGTCTTTCATTAATACTTTACTTTATTCTCTGTATATATTTTATGGTTATTATATTCGTGAAAAAACAAAAGAATTATCTCCTCAATCAAAAAAAATGAGTTCAATCGAGATCTATACTTATGGTTTCTGAAGGGTGTTAATAACTTTTCTTTGGAATACTGTAGACTGTTACCTAGAATCTAATTGATTTCGTAGATACAATTTCTTGAATTTTTAATAGGGTTTTTTAATTTTTCTAAAATTAGGTGATAACTGTAACACTCCAAAATTTTTAATTAATTATTTTTGTTCAGTCCGACGAAGTTACATCCTATTTGAAAAAATAGAATGTGACAAGACTAATTAGACACTATCACCTTCATCATTAAATACAATTATTATTATTTTTTAAAAACACAACTTTTTCTTGATAAAAATATTATAACACATCATTAGTTTTTCTATATAAAAGAACATATTGAAACGATCATTAATTGTTATTTAATGATAAAATTATTTTTCCTAATGAAATAGAGTATAGTTTTATTTCTTAATATTCTTTTAATTGAAGAAGCATAAGCATATGCTAATATTAAAATTAAGATGTAGCAATTATAATGTCATAAAACACAAAGATATATTACATTTTTCAAATCATAAAATATCTTTAAAATATCAAGGAGTTATTGTTAACTCTTTTTCATATTAATTTTAAAATTTTGAAATATATTAGCAAATGTTTATCCTACTTCAATTTAAAAAAATGTTAAGAAATACAAAATATTTTCTATCTTATTAGAATTCTTAAAATTATTATCTAAATAAGAATTTTAATACTGTTACCATATATATATATATATATATATATATATATATATATATAATCAGTTTTAAAAGTATATAATGTAATTCTACTTTAAGTGATAAAAAGAGCTTTAAAAGAAAAAAGATTCTTTAGAAATAATAATTTATTAAGAAAATAATGTATTCTAAAAATTAAAATATATATATATACTCATTCGAAAAATAACACTTTTGACCTAAAAGTAACAAGATAAATATTTTTGAACTTAAATATTAATTACTCAAATATTTTTATTCAATTTCACGTAATTTAAAGATATTTTTTCCCTTTTTCTTTAATTTATCTCCACCTACTCTTACCAAAAAAAGAGTGGAAAGAATGAATAGAAATAATAGTACTATAAAGTTAAAAACAAATTTGAAGAATACGAGTAGAGCAGCCCACCACAGGTAAGAAAAAAAAATCCCATCGAAAATCAGTGAATCAATCAGATCTGAAATTCAAGGGAGAATATGAGTGGGGTATTCACAATTTCCTCACTGTATTCTCCTTCTCCTGCTCCTGCTCCTGCTCCTGCTCCTTCTCCTACTCATCGTCTCCAACGTAATTGCGTCATTCCCCCATGGAATTCTTCTTTTCCAACCACAAACAGAAGTGGAAATGTTGCACCACTCACTTTCACTTGTAATTTCAGCTCCAACCCTCCTCCTCCTCCTGGTATGTCCTATTTTTTTTTTCAACAATCTTTTAAACATGTATTTATGTTTAGCCTTTTAAGGAAGTAGTGGTGTATATTACTGTCACCCAGTAATTGTTGTGGTAGTGGAAGGGTTTGAAGTTAATGAAAGGATGGAAAGGGTTTTAGCCTTGGAAAAAAAGTGTGTACAAAAGAAATAAGTTAATATGTAGTATACTAAACACAAATAATCATGTTTAATGAAGTACAATAACAGCCATAACATATCCGGTGTAATTTAACAAGTGGAGTCTGGGGAGTGTGGTGTGTATGTAGATTTATTCCTAACTTTGTGAAGGTAGAGAGGTTGTTTTTAATAAACCTTCAGCTTAAGTAAAGCATATCAAAATCAAGTATGGAATGAAAATGGAATAATGAAGAAGTCGTGCTAAAAATAAATGAGGAGAGTAATAGAAACAACAAATAATGTTATAATCGAAGCATATTAATTAGAATGTAGGAGAGGAATAATAATAATACTTATAAGGAAAACTAGACAATGTTCAACTATCTACTCACTTTCTACCATAATCTTCCACCTTTGTATCCTCCTATCTAGGGTCATGTTCTCGATAAGCTACCAGTGAGCCATGTCTTGTCTTATCACCCTGGCTCGATATTTCTTTGGCCTAACTCATCGCCTCATACCCACCATAGCCAACCTTTCACATCTTCTCATTGGTGCATCTCCTCTTCATATGCCGGAACCATCTCAGTTTTTACCTCCCTTATCCTGTCCACCACAGAAGTCACCTCCACCTTGCCTTGAATATCTTTATTCTTAATATTATCTCTCATAGTATGCTCACACATCCATCTCGACATTCTCATTTCCACTACTTTCACCTTCCGAATTTGCGAGTTTTTGACTGGCCAACAATCCGCCCTTTATAACATAGTTTGTCTCATAAACACTTTATAAAACTTACCTTTTAAGTCTTGTTGGGACATTCTTATCACACAACACACCGGATGTGAGCCTTTATTTCATCCACCCCGCTCTAATACGATGGCCAACATCATCATCAATCTCCACGTTTTCTTGGATTATTGACCCAAGATACTTGAAACTTCCTCTACTGGGAATCACTTGTGTATTAATTCTCAGTTTCACACTTGCCATGAGCAGTCTTTCGTATTAGAGTTTGAGTGCCAAATCGAAGTGACAAAAGGAAAAGAAAGAAAGAGCTTCTATGTGCAAGACATGAATTTAACTTGTGATTGATGTGCAATTAAAGAACAAAGGAGCTTCTTGCCAGGGGCACCCATGAGTGCATTTTGAGGATGGACCTCCTTTTCCAGTATGACCTTTCTTATAGTTTCCTACCCACATTTCTGTTCTTGAGCCACCGATTATGGGTGAACGTGCACTCTGTAGTCATAATGTAGGTCTGCTGCTGTGTTGTGGTATTGCACATTTACTGACTTAAAACTTCTTGTTGATGTGGCATCAGTGACTGAAAGCGTACTGACTGAAGATCTTGAATCCAGTCGCTTTCTTTTGGTATCCATGATGATAAGTTATGGTTTCTTCCTTTTGCAAACTGTCTAACTGGTCTGTTGGGGCCCTGAGTCGCAAGGAGTAAGATACCAGATATACTTGGTAGTCATATCTACTTCAAAGGAAACCTGTCTAAAACTAGAATTACTATTGATCCTGGAAAATTAAGGGGAAAAAAATCTTCACATGTCCATATTGATTAGTTTTAACTTTATGATTCTTGTGAGATGATAGGTTCAACCTTCCGCTTTGAGCCCGACCTAGAGTGAGCTTCCCAATAGTGTCTTCCTTCCTAGAGATAGAACTCTAACTATTAAACGTGTCCCATCACCTTATTCAAGATGTCTGAGATATCTCCATAACTAATATTCCCTCCCCTGTGTTATATGTAGGTGTTTGACCGGATACGGAGTTTAATAAATTGAAGAAGATGTTTGACATGTAAGCCATATCCTAAGTACCCTAATTATCCTATTACATGAGTGCTCAGTGAGGATTTCACATGTCTTTCTTTTTCTCTCTCATTGTAAAAGAATGAACTTTATCAAGTGGGTCCACAAGTCGTGTCATTAAGTTTAAACTGGGAATGTTAATTTAAACAAATTCAAAAAAGAAAAAGATGTCATTCTTTTTAGATAGATTAAACAGGAAAGGGTGTCGTATAATATAAGTCAGAGGAGTATTATATAATAGACGAATCCATTACACTTGTGTTTTGGACTTGCTTCTTGGTACAAAGAGAGGGGCAAAGAATTCTTGTTTCAGTTCTGTTTGTTTAAATGCTGTATTGGCTAACTTGGATTGGTTTGCCATTTCTCCACTGCTATTTCATTTTAATTTTTTGTTATTCAGTAGGGGATATCACCCATTTCTCATATTTGTCTCTATTTGTTGTCCTTGGTACCATTATGGTATGGTGGTGTGCTGCTTGTATGCTAAAAAATATTGTTTAGCAAAGGTGATATGAAGGAGATACAGTATATCCTGCCTAGTCATACGGTGTACTTAAGCTACGGATGTTGGATAATAGTCGAAGCCTTTGGTTTGTATTATTAAATATGCCTTACCTTGTGTTAAAGTAGTTCCAGTTTGGTAGTCATGTGGTTGGCCAGAGTGATATGGATAATTGAAACTTAGAAGCTATGACTGTGACTCTACAGCTAGGAGATCTAATAGTGACCACACGAAATAACCAAGTACAACGAATCATCAAGATGCTCAACAGAAAAAGAGACGCATCTTGAGGGCTGTGTCTTCCTTGATATACAAGTTCTACATACTGATCAATTAGAATTAATAGAGTAGTTCTTTCATTTTTGTGTCCAGAATGCAAACTTCTGCCGACTGCAAAGTCATCTTCTGCCTTGGGAGTTCTTGCCTATTGTACAGTCCTTCTGACTTGGGACATCTCCCTTCATTTGGAATAAATTCTCTCTCTGCTCCATTTGAAGAACCTGCAATTTTTTATGATTTGTAGTAGCGGTTCAAAAATGACTTGCTTTGTAACTTGAAACCGAGAATACACCTTCCATTAGTTCTTCCCATTTCTTTTTGGCTTCTCTAGACTTTCTTTTTCCTCTTGCTTTGGTTTGGTTGGGTGTACGGAGGGTGTCATCGAGTTTCCTTTATAATATGAGATTAGTCACTAATTTGTTGTTTCTTCAGTCTTGCTAGATTCCTGCATATCTTCCAATAACTAAAATCATCTCTCTTGCAGGTGAAAATGAGAGTAAGAATATCCTTGATGCGTTCTTTCTAGGTAAAGCTCTGGCGGAAGCAGTTACTGAGCGCATAGAGTCTACAGTAGGGGAGTTCCTAAGTACAGTTGGCAGATTGCAAGCAGAGCAACAAAAGCAAGTTCAGGACTTCCAGGTATCAAGTAGTTCAAGTTGGAACACTAGATGCTAGAAGTTAGATTAATTAATATGAATGGTCCGAGCAAGTTGTTTTATTTTACTTTGGGAGGTCCTCATTCACTGATATTTAATAGTTTCGTATTGGCATTTACCAACAATTACAAGAAAACCTGTAAAATTAGAAAAGGCTGAAATTTTGCATAATGTTTCCTCTTGGTATACACACAATCAGACCCTGTATCTTTACTATGTTATTCACAGGCAAAGCATCGTAACGATGAAATTCTTTTTTATGATTCCTGGATGTCCAGAGTTGTTTTAAAATCCTTAGTAATAAAGATTATAGACTACTTCGTGAGAAATGTGTAACCTCAATGGTTTGTGAACCTCAATGGGTTGTGCAAAAACAGGATGAGGTTCTTGAAAGAGCCAAACAAGCCAAAGAGAAAGCAGCGCGTGAAACAATGGGAACACAAGGACTTATTTCCAACTCGTATGCAGCAGACACATCGACAGCAGCTGCAGCCTCAGCGTCTGGGAACGTAGCTAGTCCACGAACAAACATAAATTCCCAGCCTGCCAAGGACTCTGAGCTAGGGATATCAAATGGAGACTGATACTGTAGTTGTATTACATTCATCCTTGTGACGAAATATTGTTATACCTAGTTTAGATTTGTTCAATGGAACAGTATGATACTTGTGGAAGAGGAACAGAACTTTCTCTGTGAATATCATTTCACCATAAATATTGTCCTTTTCACTTTGCATCGTTGATAAAACTTAATAAATTCTAGTACAATGTTGTAAGTCGTGTTGCTGGTGCAAAAAATTGTATATAGATGATAAAGCTATCACCACATCAAGAAATTCTCTAATCTACAGAACAGAAAGACTAAATTTGTGACTTACAAATTAGTCGTGCAAATAACATGTCTGTGGACGCGTTTTACATATTTCGTCTGTAGATTATGAGACGAACTAAACTGGGTAAAGAGACAAGATGCAATGGACAAAAATGTTTATCGTGATATATAATGGCCTCAATTTAGTACAACAGAAAAGATTATTTCTGGTATCACATATATTTTACAAGGCAAACAAAAATTCAGCAACCACAAAAACTGATTTCAAGCATAGTTCCTAGCTGGGAGTTTATCGTCATTCATTTTCCAACTGAACCCCAGATGGCAGCTCAAATCTGTTGTTCTTACTTTCATCAGTTGCTACAACTTCATCAGCATCATCCATAGCAGAATCCTTCTTGATATAATCTACCTTAAAGTCATAATTGCCGTCCATATCACTGGCAGTTGAGGGCTTGTCTTTCTTCCTCCTTTTCTTCTCAGCTTTCTTCTGTTTAGTGTTCAACATGCCTTCCTCACCGTATAACTTCTCATTCTGTCTACTACTAGCACTTTTGCCCCTCGTCTGGGCTCCATCTCCTTCTCCGGAATCCATTGGCTCATCTCCATTCTCACTAACAAGGTTTTCTGTGGCATTATCATTTTCAGCCAATGGCTGCTGCAAATTGTCCTGAAATGTAAATAGGAAACATAATTCAAGACTCTGTTTTGAAAAAGACTATAGTTGTGAGAATCATGCTCATAAATGGAGAACGCAGAAAAAAAATGGCCATTTATGATAATTGGGTTCAAAGAGCATTCAAAGATGACTTATTAGCCAAAGCAGCCTTTAAATACAAAACTAGATGCAATCATCTAAAACTGATAACATTTGAAGTTCAGAAATGGTCAGAGGTACAGCAATTACAGAATACAACAGTAATTAAATACAAGTAGTGTTCCTAGAAGTATAACAGGGAAATCACTTACCTCGAGCATGTTATCATCAAAGCTAACAGGCCGATTTGATGGAACTTCAACTGGGTTAAAATCGTTGACAGATTTCAGACTTCCAATTATAGAGGACTCACTTCCATAAACTTCATCGATATTGAATTCTTTCCCAAGTTCTGAAACTACCTTGACCTCTGAATGCTCCCCCTCGTTCCTGGTTGGGGGCAAGGTGTAGTATGGAATTTTCCCTGGAATGTGTCAATGGGACATCAGATTTTAATAATATGGTGACTTCAGCTATGAGCGTGAAACTCCCTCATATTTTGAAGTTTAATTCTTTAGAAGGGAATTAAATGGTATTCACACATACCCTCATTCCAGTCGTGCAGAACGATCCTTGCAGCAGCATCAACATCAACAATTCCTCCCTTTTTGAGCTTACCCCTAACCATAGCAACTTTCTGAAGAAAGTCATCCACGGAATCAAAGGTAGGAACCTTGTATATGGTAACCAACATTCTTTCTGGACAAAGTTTGAGAATCTCCTTCACTGTAAACCCACAGAACTAGCAATTAGATACATCAATACTATTGAAAGAGTAGAATCAGAAGCAAAAATGGGAAACAAAATCCAATTACCAGGACCAATTGGGTCGTCCAACTTCTCTATCCTCTTGCAATTTCGAAGAGCAATAGATGCATCATCCTCAGATGCAGACCTAAGCATCACAACCCCAGGGCAGTCCAGCAATTTAACATTCTTATCTAACTGGACTTCTTGCAGGGATCTCGTTAATCCTGGAGTAGCACCTACATTGACTACGTGAGATCTCTTCAAGCTATTAATCAGGCTACTTTTACCGACATTTGGTAGACCAATGACTCCTACAGTGATTGATTTCTTGATCTGCAAGAAATTATCACTAGTGGGTAACAAAGAATAACTCAAGCATACTGCAAAATGAAATAACATGATTGACTAAACTAGACAAAGAAAGGTCTATGAAGTACTTTAAATTTCTTCTTATTTTATTCCTCCAAAACCTTTCATCTTATGCATCTAAACGCACAAGAATTTTACCATAGAGCGCACCCATGTCGATAGTGGTTAAGTATAATTGGGCATTTACATGTGACAAGATAGCCATTTCCAGGTGCACCCACCTAAATGCAGCTAAACAAGCTGCACATATGATGAGTTCAAGTTTTTTTTTTTTATCAAACAATAAGTTCAAGGTTTGAAAGAGCATGTTAAGTGCAAGTAACTTTGCCAGAGAAGCTCAAACAACTTCTCGATGTTGATGACGAAGTTTAATGTCTCCTAGTTCATCTTGATTCTTAGAAGCAAAGTTCTCTTAATAACACATTCAGAGACATCCAACAAACACACAACTGACAGAGATAAGAGACTTGAAATGTCCAAAGGGTAAGAGAGGATTTGAGAAATGGGGATTATAATGTCAAGCTACTGTAGATTTTAAATTCCACCTGGCTTTATCCATTAGAATTTTGATGTCCCAAAAGCATTCATTTGAAATTCAAATTATCTGAATGAGAAAGAACACAATTAAACCCATTGGTTACTAGCACTTTGTGCAAAAAGTATACAAGTTGAAGTTCCAATGCATATTCCAAAACTCAACTGCAACACAAACTAGAGAGAGAACCCCATAAAGATGATCCTGGAAGTACCTCATGGCTTCGTGAGTAATTCTTCAGCAATTTTATCAGTGTCTCGGCCCCAAGGCAATCACTGGTCTGCAGAAGATTGCTAGTCTTACTCTTACCAGCCTTTGAGGAAGGCTTCCAACCCAGGTTTGACTTCTGTTCTTGGGTGCTACACTTGAAAGCAACCGTTGGTAATTCCTCTCTTAGATACTTTAGCCACTTTTCTGCAGCTTCCCGAGGAATGAGATCTGGAGAAAACAGTTGAGAAGTAAAAGACCTAATCCAAGTAACAATGAAAAAGTAACCCTTCAAAGTTTCTCTACAGAACATTGTATGAACCATCAACAATCTAGGAATCTGATGCAACATTTCCAGAACAAAAAAAACAGACCAGAATATAGGTTAGTGACCTATATCAAAAGGCTGAAAAGCTGAGACACATACACATACATATTATATTTAGATATGGAAATTATTTTACATATATATATTTCACACATCATAACCAATATCCACTTCCTTGTGCTTCTATGATTAAACTCCAACCAACAGCCTTTTACTTTCTGAATGACATAGTATAAGATATGGGGTACATCATTGTAGCTATCTTTGATAAGTATCGTAAAAGAAAAGAAAACCCAAGCAGATGCAGGATAATGCTAACAATAATAGAACAAAAAAAAATACCAATTTTATTGAGGAGTAACACAAGATGTTTCTCAGGTCCTGCTCTCATCACCATCTTTTCCATGTCAAGACAACGGGTACCAAGAGGATCTCGAGCATCAAGCACTTCCAAAATTACATCCGAAGCATCAATTACTTTGACCAACTCCTTGTAGAAAGCCCTTTCAGAGTTATCTACATCATAAAATCAAGCATCAAGATCAAAGAAAGAAAAGAGTAAGCCCTCTAATTTCACTCCCACTTCCTTTGCCAACTACAAATAATGAACATAAAGAAAAAAATTCCACTTACCTCGTTGTTTAACAAAAGAAGCTGAGCCATCATTTACCCTTCCTCCAACTTTTTTTTTCGTTGAAGTCAGATCTTCCAGTTTGGACACATCATCATCCTCAAGTAGTCCAAGCTTTCTCTTCTTAGCCTGGAAAACAATATCAGTGGGAGGTAAATATGTGGACAGAAAATGTCCCCAGGAGGAAAGTTAGGAAACTGGAAACCCAATAGCAAGAAATCTATATCAAACACGAGTTTTTTCCACCATTGACATATGAGTTGGTCTTCCAACTTCAAGGCTGAGATGGCCCAGGCTCAGTAGCCACCTATACCTTTGTAAAAGCCCTTAATGCTTAAGTCATTGATTCCACTCGGTTAATGTTTTATTTTTATCTATATAACCCTCCCCGAGCACACTAAAAAGTAGTAAATCTTACCTAAAAATGAGTGAGACACATTCTTTTTTATTTCATAGACCCAGGAATTCAGATAATTCCCATCATTAAATGTTTATGATTTATCTCAAATTCATTGAAATTCCTAAACAAGTCCAAGTTCCTTTCTATTTCTTTGTATCAAGTAGAAAAATATAAAAACCAAGATATTTTCATATCAAAATCAACAGATGACAGTGAATATCAGCAACACAGAGAACCACAATATCATTTCCATAAATTCCATTGAAAATTCCAGCACAAGTAGACAGCAATCAAACATTGTAAGGTAGCAAAAACGCACCCTTTATTCATAAAATCATGCCGATATAGAGCCTTTAAATACCTCTAAATCTATATAGTTATTAGAAGGAGAGGAAGAAGCACTGCATTAAACCAAGTGGCAGCGCAATTAATAAGCCACTTGAAAGTTTTAGGATAATGCTCCAAATTTTTTGGAATTTGATCAGCTTGATAATAAGCATGAATTCCATATCATAGGTCCATGAAGTTTTCAATTTTGCTATCATGTAAATCTCTAGAAAAATGGATGCGAGTGAAAGAGACCTTTTGTGAAGGAAAAATTAAAAATAACCTTAATCAGCAGTTCTTGAATGGTTGTTTATGAATTTACTGTTTATTATATAATTCCTTCAGAAATCACATGGTAATACCCATTGACACTTTATCTAAAGGTCTTTTAGAAGATGCAAGGAAGTTGTTTGAGGAAATGTCCCTAAAGAATCTTTAGATTGAATACTCACATATACATTTCATTCATTGATGGATGTAGCAACTTAGGTCAACTACATGAAATATTGAAGCTTCACTATGATAACAAGCTAAAGGACTAACACCAGATGAATTCACTGTCGGTGGAGTACTTAACAGCTATTGTAAGAACGGAGACATAGGAAGGTGTTCTTAGGTTCTTTTCTGAGTTCAAAATGAAAGGTACGCAACCTGATTTTTTGGTTTCATGTACTTGGTGAGAGGCTCAAGTGATAAAGGAAGAATGGAAGAATCTCGATACATTTTGAGGGAGATGTTTCAATCAAAACCTGTCATTGATTTTCTTGGCAGAGTTGAAAACAAGATTGAAACAAAATCTATTATAAGTTCTCTTTCTTTATTGTGTGAGTGAGGAAGCATCCAAGAGGCAGTTAATATTCTCAATGAAGTGGTCCATGTTATTCCCTATCAGAAGAGGGTGTGTTGTTTGGACTTTATCAGAGCGGCCTTATGACAGGAGAGAGAGAAGAGCCGATTCTATACACTTATTCTGCAGATAAAAAACAGATATAGACTCCAAATCGTGCAAGAGTTGGACAACATAGAAGGCATCAAACTACCACAATAACCAACGACACTCAAATAACCCAACTGCTCGACCTTAGTTCTTATGATTCATGTATTGCTTTATTGTGTTTAGAAAGGGAGTACGATAAAGCTAATGAAGTGGGAAAAGTTATTATTGGTTCCACGTAGAGCGTATTGGATTTTAGAAAAGGAACTAGGCAAGATATTGTTAATGCTGCTCCAAATTCTTCCAATTTATGGGTCCATTGTGAAATCTAACAGCTAACGAGGAATATGAAATTGCAAAGAAATCAGTTGGGCACATATTAGGATGATTTAAGAAATTTTTCAGATTGAATTTTGACTGTCAGTGATTGAAGAATTGGAAGCTCCGTAGATGGCATTGAGAAAATACAAATCCCCTATGATCTTCTCTTGGATTGGTTCTATGGCATTATGGCTTCTCTAGGTTTATGACAAGAGAAAGCTAAGATCCTGTTTCGCGATCTCGATAATTCCAGCAAGACCAGATGACATCAAAGTACCTTGTGGCAAGTAGATTCCATCAGAGCACAAGGATATCCCTATTAAGTATAATGAGTATGTTGGATATGATCCACCACAGGTACTTAATCTAACAATAGAATTGTCTTAATTGAATTCGAAGACAGTATATGGTATAACTGATCTTATGCATGATTCTTTTTTGCACAGTAAGCATAAGGTTCTTGGTGACTGTGAAATTAGAGGAACAGGAAGCAGAGTATGATACAGTAGATCACCAGATATGACGAAAAATAGTGAAGGACCAGAGGCTATACATGGATATTTTACCTATTCTCTTAGAAGACTTTTTATGGGATTTTATAGAATAGTGTACTTTTTGGGCCAAAGGATGGAAGTGGCTTTTCTAGGATTTTTCCAATCATTAGAGTGGTGTCATCCCCTTTCATTCATGCCTGATGGATAAAATCCCTTGGGCCTTTGTTCATTTTGTTTAAGAAGGCTGCGACATATACAGCATCTTTCCATAGATGGTTTGGCAAAAAAGTTTGTTAACTTTGGGAGACATGAGTAATAAACCAATTAAAGATCATCTTTGGGACAACCACGATTACTCTTAAAATCTCTGCTACCAAGGTTTTCTTGGTTTGGCATAAGTTGTTTCACAGTTAGCTGCTAAAATAAGTTCATACTCAATAACTGTTCAGAAGAAATTTAATTGCCTCTTTCCTTTTCTTTTTCAAGTAAACTTCTTTTTTTTTCTAATAGAACACTGTTATAATTAATGTAATATCATTATACTTTGATATGTGCTCTGATGTCAGAATTCCCCTACTTCTCCTTTTGCGGCTTTGCGAAATACCGTAGATTTGCTTCTTAATATCTAATTACACATGCACACCTACATTTCTCTTCAACTGTTAACGTTTCCAGATTGAATTAATCAAGTGTTACTAGCTTATCTATTAGTTTGATGTAAACATCAGTGCGGATAAGTTTTTACTATCTTTGATTTCATAATTTTACAGAAAGCAAAATTACATGTGCTCATACTAGTTACAATATAAAGTTCAAATAAATCTGGCAAAGCATAAATAGCATGGGAACAAGTGATTACCCTCTCTTTCCGGGCAGCTTTCTTCTGCTCCAATTCATCGAGAGCACGAGCACGACGAGCCTCAAGAGCCTTGAGTTCCTGCTCCTTAAAAGGCCAATCATTAGGAATTCCTGGATCTTTCTCTACCTTAGTTTTCTTATTAAGTCCAAGCTTTTTCGCCTCTTTGGCCTTCTTCTTATGGTGCTCCTTCACTTTCCTTATAATCTTATGCTTCTGCTTCAAAGACACCCTCTTACTCTTACTCTCTGCAAAACATCTACATATTATTAACCAAAACTCAAAGGAAAATTGAATCAAAACTTCAATTCAGTTACTTACTTTTGCTTTTCTTCACCATTTTTGCTTTGCTGATATGCTGTCTCTCTGCTCTTTCAGAGATTTAACAGGGAAGTAGGGGTTTTAGGGTTTTGGTGGTGGCTGCGGAAATAATAATAACGAAAATAAGGATCCGGGTCAATAATTCGGGTCGGGTTTACAGTTCGGGTTAAACCCGACCCTGATGTACGTATAAAAAAGGTACAAAAGTGGTTTATGGGGTGAGAGAGGCTCGAACTCTCGACCTCAGGATTACTCGCAAAGCTATGAGACCTACGCGCTAGCCAACTGCGCCACCACCCCAATGATGCTACCATTCCTCGCTTAAATTTATTCATACCTTGAACTACTTTCAAATATTGTGGGTCGTACTCAAACGTTAATTTTAACAATAATCGAATCATGGCATGTATACTTCGAAAAGCAATTGTGTTTTAACCCATAGCGTTTGGTTATAGATTTCTAAATATTTTTTGGACAGTTAAAGTTGGATGAAATTTCAACATGTTTCTTGGTCAATTAAATTTGAATTCGCGTTGAAAAGTTCATATTAAAGGATAAAGCACTTCCTAACAAAGGCGACTCACTAACCAAGAGCACTAAAAAGATATTGATCAAATAATCATATATTGTTTTTTTTTGTTGCATGTTATAGATTTTCTTTGAGTTTAACTTGTATCCACTACTAGTGCAACTCTTTTTACAATGGCCGGTAACTTTAATGCTCACAAAAGGTAAATTTTTTAATTATTTTTACTTTTATTTTATAAAACATAAGTATTAAATATAGAAGACTCTAAATATAGCAGTATAAGGTAATTAGGACTCCAAATTTATTTTATGAAGTTCGTCTTGGATTCTGTTTTGACTTACTGAAAATAGGAATAGTTCATCGTTCTTGTTTCATCATCATGGTATTCTTGTTTCTTCAATACCATTGAAGTAATTTAAAAGTTTCATCAACAAATTCATGAAAATTATTAATTCATTATTTTTTTCTATTTCAGATCTTAAAAAAATGTGTAGAAGGAACATAATTCAACTTACAAAGACATAATTATGTTTATTATGTTCATTATACTTGATATATTTGAATATGAAAAATACTCGAACTTAATAGCAATTTAAGATAAAGAATTTTTCTTCTTTAATAAAATATAGTTTGAAATTTTAGTCTACACTTATTTTGTTAGTCTAACATCCATTAAGTATATATTGTAGGACAACTTAGGATTCTCTGACTTACCAGAGCAAAGTGTAGAATATGTTAGATCTTCACATAATGAAATAGAAAGTAACACAAATGCAATTGTATCATTTATTTTTCAATTGGTGATGAAAAATCAAGAGTGTCGTATATCAATGTGGAATTTCAATCACTTTATATTGCATTTAAGTTTTATCTTGATCATGCTCATAGTAGTGATTTTAATATACGTAAAAATCTAATAAGTAGATCAAAAAAGATAAATCAAGAATTTGTTTGTTAAGAAAAATCTCAAAAATAATATGCAACGAGGTCAAACTAGAGAAGGTGTTGAATACAATGATGTTGAAGAAGTTTTCATTCAAGTTAATTACAAGATGAATAGTGTTTTCACAAAGTTAGTAAGTTGTTACAAGTTAACTATGATTAAGTTAGGACTAACTAGTGTAGTCAGTTAATAACTGAATTTAGGATCAGACTATAAGTATGTTTGTATTGATACTCTGCATTTTCTAATTCAGTGAAGTCTATTGAATAAATCTTCTCTCATTAACTTATTCTAGTTTATTCATTATGGTATCTTAGCACGAGGGTTTCCATTGAAGGTCTCAATATTTTTCAATGCAGCTAGAGGTTGTTGCATTGTCCATATAGCAATTCAAATCGTGTGTGATTTCCAGTTCTTAGGTGTTCATCCATGGCACCTCATTCAATATCAGAGATACCTTCCAGCACAGTGTAAGGAAGGGCAAAGGTGATCGATGCACAGCATCCTCTATATCTCCAAGCTTGTGCTACTCCTAGTAGCTCTCTAGTTTCCATTCTGAAAATTATTCACTATGGAGTATGTCGATGTAAATAGGTTTACTAGGTAAAGGCAAACTAAGATTTGTTGATGTAAAATATCTTAAAAGTCTATTTTCAGCTCCTCTGCATGATCTCTGGGAGAAGTGTAATGCTATAGTTCTCTCCTGGATTATGATCTATGTTAGCATGGAGTTACTTAGTGCAATAGTGTATGTCAGTAGTGCTCATCAAGTCTAGAATGATTTCAAAGAAAGATTTGACAAAGTTGATGGATTTAAGGTTTTTTTTCTTCATAAGGAAATTGCCACATTGACTCAAGGAGTCTCATCAGTGGCTCACTATTTCTCTAGGTTGAAGGAACTATGGATGGAGTTTGATTCTCTTATGCCCTGTCCTAGTTGTGCCTGTGAAGCGCCAAAAACATATGCCATTCATTTTGAGTATCAGAGACTAATGGAATTTCTCTTGGGGTTGAATGAATCTTATAATCAGTGTAGAAGTCAACTAATGATGATAGATCCTAGACCAAGTGTGAATAAGGCTTATTATTTGGTAATGGCTAAAGAATATCAAAGTCTTAGGTAAGTCCAACATAGTTAGTGCTGAAGCTACGCATCATGGATAGTTGCCAGATGCAATGGCATTTTTTAGTCATGGCAAGGATCATACTTCTTACTTTGGATTAGGCTCCTCTTCTCTCTCACGATCTAGCTTCAAAGCTCAGAGAACCTCTAAAAACAACCTATGCTGTGATTATTGTAATTGGAAAGGTCATACAGGGGTTAATTGTTTTAGACTTCATGGTTATCCAGCTAATTGCAAAGGCAAGAGGAGAACTAGCCCTGGACCTAATACTGTTGCTGCTAATATTGCAAAAGGATCTTTTCCTTATAGCACTGGTGGTCATGTAGAGTTTTTACATGGATCAGTGTTTGATGGTCAAGGTTCTTCCCCTGGCAGTTATGCAGAGAGATCTGAGCTTCATCAAAGACCTCTTTCACCATATGCTGGTATATCTTATCATAGTTCTATTCATGCACTTATGTCTAATGTGCACCACATAATTATCCATCCACAGAGTGGCACCATACTCCTACTCCTCCCCAATACATGTATCAGTCACAATCCTTTGAACAGGAGAATGGCAGGCCTAAGAGTGATTTCAATATGTAAATAACAAGTATGCTTAACTGTACTCCTCAGTTTCCTGTTGGTGGTAAATGGATTATAGACTCTAGAGCTTCTAAACATATGATCAATGAATCTACCTTGCTAACTAAATTTACATCACTTCCTGGTTATCAAGTTAGGAAAGTTTATTTGCCTACTGGTAGTCTAGCTAAGGTCAACAACATTGGTTCTTCTCAGATTCTAGGAGGGGCTGACATTCATAATGTAATTCGTATTCCTGAGTTCAAGTATAACTTGTTGTCTGTACCAAAGTTAACTAGCGAATTGAATTGTGGTGTATTCTTTTATCCTGACTTTTGTATATTCCAAGACCTCTCCAATGGGAAGGTGAGGGGGATTGGCAAGTTGGAGGATGATATGTATGTTCTCCAATTGAGTACTAGTTGAAGTCACAAGGAGCTCCATTACTATCTTCTACTACTAATGTAGTGTCTGTTTCTAAGTCTAGTTCCTTAATAATTACGGATAGTAGAAATTTATCTCTATGGCATAGAAGGCTTGGCCATGTATCATTTCATAATCTTAAAAAACTTGGTTGTTTCAACAATGTATCTTCTACTTCTAATGTCCCTTGCACTATATGCCCTTTAGCTAAACAGTCAAGACTTCATTTTCTTTTGAGTAATACTACAACTTATACTTATTTTCATACTTTGCATGTTGATGTCTAGTCCCTATAGAGTACCTACTCATGATGGAAAAAGATATTTTCTAACCATAGTTGATGATTACTCTAGATATACTTGGCTGCTGTTACTAAATTCTAAGTCTGAGGTAATTGTAGCCCTAAGAAATTTCTTTACTATGATCAAGAATGTTTTTTCTGCTAGTGTAGAAATATTGAGGACATACAATGGTTGTGAGATTTTTAACTCACAAATGGTTGAATTGCTTCAGTCACTACGAGTCCTTCATCAGAGTTCATGTGTATATACTCCACAACAAAATGGAGTGGTTGAGAGGAAGCACAAGCATATACTGGATACAACCAGGGCATTAAGATTTCAAGCAAGTCTGCCACTTAAATTCTGGGGTGAATGTGTACTCACTACTGTTTATCTCATTAACAGAGTCCCTTCCACTATTCTTAAGGGAAAAACTCCATTTGCTGTATTGTTTAAGTCTAGTCTATCACTGGATCATTTGAAAGTATTTGGTTGCTTGGACTTTGCATCAGAAGTGAAAAGGACTGAAAAATTTGCCTCAAGGGCTATCCCATCTATCTTCCTAGGCTATTCTTCACTATAAAAGGGGTACAAGTTATTTTCCCTGCATACTAAAGAGTTTATAGTTAGCAAGGATGTTGTATTTAAAGAAGTGATTTTTTTATTTCAGCATATGGATCTTAATGTGTCTTCTATTTTTCCAGTCCTCCAGCCCTCAAAAGTGTATGATAGCTCTCATCCTCTAGTTATTCCTATTGCATCCCCTCTTGGTGGTTATCTTAACTCAAGTTCTGACTCTTAGTTGGCTCATATACCTAATGTGTCATCTATTCCCTGTGATACTGCCACTGAGTCTCCTGCTATTTTAGAAGATTCTCTAGGACCAGCAGACCACTTATATGGATGTAAGATTTCCTCACTTCTCAGCCTAAGTCTGGAAGTTTATATCCAGTTTCAAACCATGTCAGCTATGACAAACTTTTCAAGATCTAGGGACAAGCCTTAGTTGCCTATTCAAGTGTTGTTGAAACTGCTTCCTTTGCTCAAGCTGCAACTAATCCTCAGTGGGTGGAGGCTAAGAAGTCTGAAATTTCTTCTCTCGAAGACAATCATACTTGGAGCATTACTGATATTTCTCCAGGTAAACAACTTATTAGATGTAAATAGGTATTTAAAGTCAAATACCTAGCCTCTGGGTTGTTGAGAGATATAAAGCAAGATGAGTTGTTGTAGGTTTCAATCAAAAGTAAGGCCTAGATTACTTAGAAACATTTTCTCCTGTGGCTAAAATGGTTATTGTCATATCAGATTGCTGCTGCTAAACATTGGACATCTTTCAGATGTCATAATGTTTTTTTGCAAGGTGATTTGCCTGAGGAGGTGTATATGGTTATTCCTCTTGGTTTTGGCAGACAAGAGGGTTCTAGGAAAGTCTGCAAGCTCCATAAATTATTATATGGACTGAAGCAAACACCAATACTGTAACACCCCAGAAAATGGTAGGTTAAACTAGAGCCTAAATGTAAGGGTAAAAATCATAAAAATGACTCCCCAAATTTTTTATGAGTCATTTAGGATTGAAAAGAGGCCTATTTGAGTCAAGACCAAGGGACAATTGCCAAGGCAAAGGGGCCAAGCCAAGGCTAAAGACCAAGGCTGCCCCTAGCTAGGAGCACACTGCCCCACCTTCACAAGAGGGACCACGGATTGTGGTCCACTCCACGACTCGTGAAGGTGGTCGTGAAGTTCCCTTGGCCTTGGAAAAGTGGCCACCCAAAACCTTAGCCATTGCCTTAACTTCACGGAAGGGACCATGGCTCATCGTCTTGACCACAACTCGTGGAGCCCTTCGTGAAGGAGACTTAGGCATGGGAGCTTGGGGGAATGAGGTAGCCTAGCTACTGCCTCACCCCTCATGAGCATGACCACGAGTCGTGGTGCACTTCACGGCTCGTGAGGATGCCTTGGACAAATGAGCCTTGTGCTCCAAAAACATGGCCACTGCCTCACCTTCATGGCCCATGGTCCCTAACAAGGTGAGTTAAGTGAGGGTTAGTTGGGTCATTTCCCTTTTAGTCCAATTAAAGTGAGGTTGTTTTGGGTATTTTTAGGGGAATTATATAAGTTGTTTACAAGTCAAATTTCACAAGACTAAGTCATAATTCACAAACACCCAAATCAAATCAAAAACTCCCTCATCTCTCAATATTTCTCTCTCTAAACACAAAGAAGAAGAAAGGAGCTATTGAAGCTAGGGTTTGTGGATTCCAAAGGTTCTTCCCCAAATTTCTTGGAGTTTCTTAGTCAAGGTATGGATGCTTTTCATCTTTGGGTAGCTATCACCCAAAGAGCCCCTTCAAACTATGTTTTTAAGATTCCAAATCCCCCAAACCTAGGGCTTTCAATCTATTGTCACGGGTATCCTTCTAAAACGTTTTCAATTGTTTATTTATGGTTGATTATGGTTGGTTATGATGAATTATGGTTGGATTAATGGAGTATTGATATTTTATGATCAAAATCTCCCTTGGACCCATGATTTCCCCTTTTTCATAAATTGTGACTATGGTATGACTTGATTGATGATGGGAGCTTGACAATTGATTATGTTTACATTGATTAAGTTGTTGAATCATGATATTTCCCCCACCTAATGTGGTAATTTTAGAAGTTAGGGTTGATCTTGATTCATAGCCTTGAAGGGCAACTTGTTAGGGCTTATACATGTTGATGAAGATTGTAGATGAACTTGTGATTCACTTAGATAGTGATGATCCTATGACTATTATGTAATTGTGGTATTGATGCAAGATCCTTCTTCCCTATACCCTTACACTTGATTATGCTTGAAGTATGTATGTATGTTTATGATAAGCATGTTGTGTTGATTGAAAGGCCATTCTCATGAACACACTATGAATATGATATGAAAAGTTTAATCACATGTTGATGATTCTAAGGCTGAAAGGACATACTCACCTAATGAATCTATAAGCTATTATGATGTATGTTGGTTTGAGTGCCTAGTGCATTCTCTCATGAACATGAACTTAAGTAAAAACTTAATATGAATTCTAAAGGGAATTATGCTTAGCACCGAGTGGATATGAGAATGAGATGGGTTCCTTCACGCTAGTAGTTGGGTTCCTAATATGGTTATCTCATGAGATGGAAACCTCCACGTTCGTAGTTAGGGTTTCTAGTACCAATCTCCTTATCCCATAACTATGTGCCCACATAGGTCTTTAGCTAGTGGATCCACCTAAAAGCTAAAATGTACATTCTACCTTAGGCAAGTAGGACACCTCTTTTCGGTGTGGGGGTAGAACACCGGATTCTATGTCGCTCACATGGTCTATGTCGGTTAAGGCTATTTTGCCCATATGATACGAATATGAACTATGATAAGAACATGGACTTTAATTATGACTTCTTAAGAGGTACTACTTAGTATGAGTGAGGGTATGAGACTTCACTTATGCATGGCACAAGTAGACTTTAAGAGGGGTTATGGTGAGGTTCTCTTATGTTATGAAGACTTATGGATTATGTATGTAAGATATGTATAGATGTTAAAGTTGACTTTATTGTTACAAGTTATGAACATGAATAACTTCTTACTCATGTATGTTGGTTATGGATGAGGCAAAAGTAAGATGTGTATGTTGTTGGGGACTTAAATGTGATACTTAACATTTGGTAGAGTTATGAGATCTTACCTTTGCATTGCACTAGTATGGCTTTGGGTTGCATATATGTTGGTTTGACTTATGTTTCTTCATAAATGTGCGTAATGGCTTTCAAACTTGATAAATGCATGATTTCAACTAAATGTCCCTTTTATGCATGTTTTAAGGATTTTTATGCATGGCTTCCATACTTAATACATTATTTGTGCTAACCCATATTTTCTACATTTACTATGAGTGTAGGTTCCAGTCGTTGAGACGTACTTCTTCTTTCAAGTAAAGCTTGGGTTGACTATTCCCTAAGCTTGATGAGTCCTCACGGTTCGAGGACAAGACATTATTCATTTCTAGCTTCTATTGTACTTTCTATTTTTGAGACTTTATTGATGTAAATGGCTTTGACCCTAATTGTATTATATATTGTACTAGATGGTGATTGAGACAAGGTCTAGACTCTTATTTTCGTTTATGAAAAAGAAGTTGACTTCGATTGTAAAAGTTTTAAATTTTCCGCATCATTTCTATGTACTTATGCTCATGATTATGCTAAGGGATTGTATGAGACCCCTTCAGGTTCAAGTACGTCGTGTTATGTCTAGGGGGTACTCCTGGGTCGTGACAAAGACAATGAAACCGTAAGTTGACAAAAGCCTTGATTCAGTTCGGCTTTGTTCAAAGTCACTATGACTATTCTCTTTTCACCAAGCATGTAGATAAGGAATTGATAGTAGTTCTTGTATATGTTGATGATCTTTTTGTGACTCGCAATTGTAATGATCTGATAGCTCAAACCAGAAATGATTTGAAGCTTAGATTCAAGATGAAGCATTTGGGAGAATTAAAATTCTTTCTTGGAATTGAATTTGCCAGGTCTGAGGAGGGGTATATAATGTGCCAATGCGAGTATGATTTAGAATTAATTTCTGAAATGGGGTTAGGTGGAGCCAAACTACTCTATACACCATTGGATCCTAATGTAAAAACTAACATCCATTGAGTTTGACTCACATGTGCAAGGAAAAACTACAGTAATAGACAAGCCTTTGGAAGACATTAAGAGGTATCAAAGATTAGTGGAAAAACTACTATATCTAACTCTATGACTAGAGTGGACATCTTTTTTGCAGTACAAAACATTGAGCCAGTTTATGCATGCTCCTAAACAATCTCATGTGGAAGCTACTTTAAGAGTGGTCAGGTACATCAAATCAGCTCTTGGTTTAGGATTGTTTATGCATGCTCAAAGCTCAGGAGCTCTAATTACTTACGGGGAACTTCTGTGCAAACAAGAAAGTCAGTCACATGTTGTTTGGTGAAGTTTGGAGAGGCACTCATGACCTGGAAGTAAAAAAAAAGGAGATAGTTGCTAGAAGCTTAGATGAAGTTGAGTTTAGGAGTATGACTTCAGCAGTTGCAGAGATAACTTGGCTTATTGGTATTTACAAGGAATTATGAGTTCATATCCAGCAGCCGGTGAACCTATTCTATGATAGCAAGGCTGGTATACAGATTGCAGCCAATCCCACTTTCCATTAAAGTTTGAAACACTTTGACATTGATTGTTATTTTGTTAGAGAAAAACTACATCAAGGCATGATCAAGACTCATCATGTATCTACCAAAGACCAGCTAGCAGACTTGCTTACAAAAGACTTATGGAGAGCTTCACATCCACACTTAATGTTCAAGCTAGGCTTGAAAGACATATTTCAGCCTTTAGCTTGAGGAGGGTTGTTGAAAACATTGATATTGAAGAAGCAATCATTCAAGTTAGTTACGAGATGAGTAGTGTTGTCACAAAGTTAGTAAGTTGTTACAAGTTAACTATGATTAAGTTAGGACTAACTAGTGTAGTCAGATATTAATTTAAGATCACACTATAAGTATGTTTGTATTGATACTTTGTATTTTCTAATTCAGTGAGGTCTATTGAATAAATCTTCTCTAATTAACTGATTCTAGTTTACTCATCCAAAGTGATAACATATTTTTGTCAAAGAAGGTGAGATCAAACCAGCTCACGTTGATTTCCATGTTATCTAGTTTGATACTTTCTATATTCATTTTTATTTGTTAAATATTGACCAAAACACACCAAGTAATAAATAAATTATAATTATATAATAATATTATTCAGAATTTTTAAATTCAACCAGTAAAAGTAAATAGTATATATTTTCAGTTGGATGGATCAAGAGAGCATAAAATAGAATCTCAGCAGCCGCTCCAAGTAAAGCAAACCAAATAAATAAGCAGCAAAAAAAGCAAACACAAATAAAGGGACTGCGGTATTTGACTTTTGGTATTCATGTGAATATCATTCTGGTGGTTATCCTCCTGTGCGGTATTTGGTCTATCCATCACTCCAGGTACGCACATTTCCAATCCAGTAAGCTTCGTTCCCACTTCTTTCTCAATCGCTTTCTCCGTTTTGCTCCTCTCCCTCTATGATATCTAGGGTTTTATTCTGCTCGCATGGATTGAGCTTTTAGACATCTAAGTAATGAGTTTTTAGAGTTCTAAGGATTCTGCATTCCGCTAGAAAATCATTGATATGTGTATCGCTGTTGCTGATGAGAGTATATGTTCTTCAATGCTCTGTCCGATTGTATAAATGTTATGCATTTTGTTTGTTGAGGTGAACACGATAAGTGAGGAGCTTTATTTATATGGTGAAGTAAATTTTTTGTTGGTATCGTAGATGCTATGGTGAAGTGTAATACACTTTGTGAACAATACAATCCTAACATGCGGGGAACTAGAGTGCTACTTCTTTTTATGCATACATTTGTATTGTATTTTGATATCCTATGATAGTTTATTTGTTTTAAGGATGCAAGTGCTTGTTTAGCCTTTCCAAAGCTTCATTTACAATTTGTACAGGTCATATTTAGGGCGGACAAATGTAATTTGATTCAAGTTTTATTTGTCTAATGCTTTGGAATTTTACGAAAGTTTGATTAACTCTATTGTAATAAAAGAAGACAAAACTCATTGTTTTTTTCTTCTTGTTGGAATTCATATGTCTTGGTGAGGACATGTTTCATTCATACACTATGAAAGTTGCATAGTCATGTTTTTGCTTTCTGCAAATTAGGAGCAACAATACACTTAGACTCTCATATGTTAAGCTGCCTTCTAATTTAATCCAAATACAAAAGAAAAAATGTGTCTTAGTGATAGGCAAATTAACGTGCCATATTCAAGGGGAGGTACCATGTTGTATGTTATTCACATATGACATAGTATTGATTGACGGGACTCGTGATGGAGTTAACAATAGGCTAGAAGTTTGGAAACAATCTCTAGAATCTAAAGGTTTCAAGTTAAGCAAGACTAAAATCGAGTATCTAAAGTGCAAGTTTCAAGGATGTAAACACATGAAGCGAAGGTGGAAGTGAAGATAGATACACAAGTCATACCCCAAGGGAGGAAGTTTCAAGTATCTTGGGTGTATGATCCAATTAACAGGGAGATTGATAATGATGTCACATATCGTATTGGAGCGGAGTGGGTGAAATGGAGGCTTGCATTTGGGTTATTTTGTGATAAGAATGTGTAACCAAGGTTAAAGGTAAGTTCTACAGAGTAGTGGTTAGACTTATATTATCATATGGGTCAGAATGTTGGCTAGTCAAGAACACATATGATCAGAAGATGAAGGTAGCAAAGATGAGGATGCTCAGATGGATGTGTGGGCATACTAGAGGAGATACGATTATGATCCAGGTTATACAAGATAAGGTGGGAGTGACCTTCGTGGTAGACAAGACGAGGGAAGCAGTGCTGAGATAGTTCATGCATGTGAAGAGGAGATGCACGGATGCTCCAGTAAGGCGGTGTGAGAAGTTGACTATAATAGGTTTTAGGAAATGTAGATATAGGCAAGAAGAACTTGAGGGAGGTGATTAGATTGGACGTGACACATTTTAAGTTATTGAGGATCATAGATAGAATGATATGGAGGTCAATAAGGGTAGAAGGGTGGTAGGTAGTAAGTGTTGTCGTACTTTTATTTGGGAGAGGCAAGGTGTCAATCTCCTCTTCTCCTTATTTAGAGCCCGTTTGGCTTAACTTAAAAAAGTAGCTTTCTAAAAGTAGTTTTTAAAAAGTCAAAACTTTAGTAACTTTTACGTTAAAAAAAATGAAAAGTAGGGGAGTATTTACTTTTAACTTTTTTAAAGTCATTTTAAACTTATTTTAAGTTATTTTAAATTTTGTCTAACACTCTTAAAAGCTAACAATGACTTAAAAGTAGGTTTGACCAACTTTTAAGCCAATCGAAACGGGCTCTTAGTAGTATTCACGTAGTATTTTATTCTTCATTTTTCAGTACTACCTGTTGCACCAAGGGTCTATCGGAAACAACCTCTCTACCCTACAAAGGTAGGGTAAGGTCTGGTACATCCTACCCTCACCATATGTTATGTCATTGTTGTACAAAAGAAAAAAGGTAAAACATGTAACATAGCACACCACGTGGAAAAGGAATGAAAATATTAGGATACCTTTTTGTAGTGACTGGATGTTCATCGTTGTAATTGATTATCATTTATTGTTATGCAGTTGCTTTGGAAGTCAAGGTCGTGTGAGCATCTTGCAGTATGTGAAAAATCAATTGAATCTTTTTACTAAGAAAACAAAATTACAGATGGCAGGACAGGTGGCTTTCACATCAAGTTTTAAGCTGCTTGACAGTGGACAGCTCTTGAAACAACAACTCTTCATACCGAAAAGCTCACCTATGTTGATGCGCAGGTCTTGTTTCCTGATCTGACCACTTAGATTTCTCTGGATATTTATTTTTTGAGATAAAGGTAACCAGATTTCTATGGATATAGTTGCAAAAAAAGATAAAATTATAAAACATTGCCCGAAGACTGTCACTCTAAAGCTTCTTTATCCCTTAGAGTTAGTTATGGAGTTTAAATTCCGGCTTCTATGTTTGAATAGACAGGCTTTCCTCTTATTTCCTGTTGCATAGCCATCCATATAATAAGGTCATTCCCCTTTTTTTTAAAAAAGAAAGAAATTTTATTTCAGTAATCAGTAATGTCTGATACTCACAATCTATGGCTCAGGAGT
Organism: Solanum pinnatisectum; assembly: GCA_035578085.1. NCBI lineage: Eukaryota > Viridiplantae > Streptophyta > Magnoliopsida > Solanales > Solanaceae > Solanum > Solanum pinnatisectum. Next base: position 37,278,717 of record CM069084.1, on the reverse strand, counting down.
TTTTGCTTTGGGAGTTGTAAAATATCTCGCTTTCCATCATCGAGCATTTGGAAGGTCATTACTCCGTACTTAATGAAGTTGGAGAGAAGATCAAAAATGCAAAGTTGCAAGAGTTGCTTTTGCCTCGCTTCTCTTGTTGATGCTGATGCTATAGTAACTTCTGAATGGGTTCCTACCATTGACCAAATGCTTCTCATGACCAGCATAGTCCTTACATATATAGCTGGAATAATACCTACTGAAAAAAATTCTCCTTTAGATACTGGAGGAAAGATCCAAAGTGGAGATGTGGACCCTGACAGGATGTCCTCTTTGGGTAGGTAAGAATGGTTGTTAGACCAGTGCATTTTTTAAGTGGTATTGTTAGTTAACTGAAGGTGCTTTGCAGTCTTTTGACAATGTTTGATCCATGTAACATTTTAATTGTTAGATCTATGTATCACTTTTCATTGTTAATTCTTTTCCATGTTTAACTGCAGTGTGAGGAGAAACAATGATCGCATCAGCATAGAATTGGCATGGGATGTCGTAAAAGAAAAACTGATGAATTCTCTGTCTTCCATAAAACAAGTGGATCTTGGTGCTATTGAATTTGAACAGAACCGTGGAAAACAACCTTCAAATTTGTCCGCCCTTGCTCAAGGTCCAAGGTTAAGGCTGTTGTGGGCGTCTTTTCAGTTGCTCAAGAAAGAGGCAGGCACTGTCTCTATCATTGCCTTATTAGATAAAATATCTTGGTGATACTTTAAACTAGACTCATTCACTCATGAAACTAGTGGAGCATAGTGAAACAATTTAGGTACATATGAATTTGTCTCGTGAAGAAACAGCTTGTACTAGATCCTTCATAATCTTACTGAAAGTACACTTAGGATTCAACCATTCTTAAAAGTGGAGTGGTATACCGGTTTTACTATTCCTCGCAAGCTCCATGATGGACACTTGGAGCGCGGATAACATAACATGGGGGTTGAAAATAGGGTAATACAACATGAATGGGATTGAGCATTTGGCTTTCATACCTTGTTAGAAAACACACGTACAGTTGACTCATGAGTCCTACATTGGTCGGGGTATGAGCTAGTCTCTTTACTTTGTATTGGACAATTCTCATCCCATAAGCTAGCTTTTTGGATTGAGGTCTAATGTTCATTTTTCTTAACATGGTAGCAAAGTCCTGTGCATCCCTGTTGTTGGGTTTCCATTGTTGTGCTCCCATGTAATATTATTCACTCTCCAGATGTGGTGTTAAAATCTCACATTGATTGAGGATATGAGTTATAGCCTCATGAGCCATCTCTCAGGATTGAGTTAGGCCTATGGTCCATTTTTTTTTTTCTGGTTGTTAGGACTTAAGACCAAGGTTAATTTCTTAATATATGGCATTGATGTATAGTTTTGCACTCCTATTGGATGAAGCTTTTTTCTTTTTTATCAATAATTTTGAGTCAGTATTTTGGTGTCCATGATAAGATTTGTGTGGTACTGGGACATTAGTATTTTAATGTTTCACATCGGCGTAAGAGAAGATGGAAGAGCAGAAGTGATGGCTTTATAGTTCACTTTTGTTTTTCCTTTCCTTTTCTGTCTTTAATAATGGTCTACACCTTAACAGGTAGGTAATATTTCTGCGAATGCTGTTACCTTCGGCAATGATGACTCTCTGGGCATTTTTAATGATGTCTTTCAGAAGTTGTGCCAGCCTTTATGTGTTACCTGGCTTGAAGAGGAACTCGCTCTGCGAAATGGCAAAACTAACACGGTATGACTTGAAATATGTATTTATATTTTGGGAAAGAACATAAGGCTGCAAGTCTGTATTATTTATATCTTTCTTCTTTCTATTACATTGTCAGGAATGTCTTTCTTCAGCAGTTAATAACTTAAATGGATATGGAGTCCTGACAAACATCAGAAAGTCAGGGAAGAAGCATCTATTTGCTGAATTTATTTGTGTTCTTAGCTTTGGTTCTCTCAGGTAAGAAAATCAGCCCTTGCTTCTCTTAGTCATGAATGTACAATGAACAATGTAGTTCTTGTTCTTATTTTTTTGTTTGTTTACCTTTTCTTTGGGCTAAGAGCTAGTCGTCACTAAACCTGCTGCCAACAATATTCCTGCTATATTCATGTATGTGTACTTTTAGCAGAATGAGTTGCCTGTATGATTCTTTCATTTCGAATTGTCTGTTGGAGCTTTTGATGTCTTGAAAAAGCTTATGAGGTGTTCCTAAATCTCTTTGAACAAATGGCTTGTTGAACTTTGCTTAAAAAAAAGAATTTCACTAGATTCAACAAAGCCATGAATGATTTTTCTGAATGCATAGAAGATATGGCATTACTGGATGTACAATTAGCAGGCAGTAATTTCACTTGGAGGAAAGGGGAAGGCCATGATATAGCTGCTAGACTTGATAGATTCCTGATATCTGAAGAGTGGGAAATCTCTTTTAGAAACATTAAACAATCAGTCCTGCACAAATTCACTTCTGATTACTGCCCTATAGTCCTTGAATGTGGCAACTGGGAGAGGACTAATTCTTTTTTCAAATTTGAGAATTGGTGATGGTTATAGACCAAAAATTTCAACGAAAGAGTTAAAGCTTGGTGGGATCTTGTGCTTGTGTTGGTAAAACAGAATACATCTTAGCTTTCAAAATAAAAGCTCTGAAAGTGAAACTTAAAGAATGGAGGAGAACTATCCAGGGCAATTTGGGGTTACAAAAACAAAATATCCTTAGTCAACTGACTGAGTTAGAGGAAATTCAAGATCAAAGGCTATTAACTGGTGATGAGGCATAGCCTTTCTTCTGAGAGAGGATTTAGGCAAGTGGATCCTTTGCCCCCTTTCCTTTTTGTTTTGGCAATGGAGGGTCTTAATGGCAAGTTAAGGACGACCCAAACAAACATGTGGATAAGGGGTTTTCATGCTGAGAGCCTAAGATTGGTGATAGTCAAGGTTTGGCCATCCCATTTTCAATATGCTGATGACACTCTATTTCCCATTCTCAGTACTTCACATCAACTGGGGTAAAAGCTTTTACCCAGTAAAAGTAAATGAGGTACCTGATATCATCAGTATAGCCAATATTTTGGGGGGTAACGTAGGAGAGCTACCAACTGTATATCTTGGCATGCCTATGGGATCTAAGAGTAAATCATAAGGTATCTGTGTTTTTTAGGATCTTCAAACAGTTTAAAAAAAGAGAGTAGATCAAAGGGTATCTGGAACACTGTTTTGGAGAAATGTGAGAAGAAGCTTGTCAACTGGAAGAGCCAATACCTGTCCCTAGGAGGTAGAGTGACACATGTCAACAGTGTTTTAGATGCTTTACCTACTTACATGATGTCCCTGTTCTCCATGCCAGTCAATGATAATGAACAAAGAATTTTCTCTGGCAAGGTGATACAATATCGAATGTGGAAGAAACCCTAAACTAAGAACAATAAAACAAAAGATTGATTTTTTTTCTGAGAATGGTAACTTTTTCTTCTATTTATCCACAGGTATACTACATCAAAGTAGCCCCTCTTCCAAAAGTATTACAAACTAGACCGACTCCATCTGTGCTTTTTGTCACAAATAGTCTAAAACATCAAAAAGTTCTTCCTGTTTACACCAAAAATAATAAAGAGCTATACAATTCATCTTGAAATTCTGCAAATTGTTCTTCTTGCCCTCAAAACATTTTTGATTCCTTTCTTTCCACACTGTCCACCATATACAAGCTGGGACAATCCTCTATCTCTCCTCCTTAATTGTAGTATTGCCAATATTGATCCAACAATTTAGGAGTTGTACTATGTTTCTTGGTTTCACCCAAGTGATCTTCCTAAGGCTGCTGAATATTCTCCATAATTGATCTGTCCATTTGCAATGCAAAAAGAGATGGTTGACTGTCTCTGCCTGTTCCTCACACAAATAGCATCTTGAGCATAGTTGGAACTTCCTCTTCTTTATATTTTCTTGTGTCAGGACTGCTTCCTTTGCTAGTAACCATGTGAAACAATTTACCTTGTATGGGATTTTAGGTCTCCATATCATCTGCCATGGCCAGAGCTCCATCCTATCATTTGAATTTGAGTGATTAAGATCTTTGTAAGCTGACTTGACACTGAAAACCCCTTTGCTGCCAATCTTCCACACAACCTTGTCTTCTTCCCTAGTTCAATTACTAATTTATGCCATTGTATCATGGAAGGCAGCTATGTTCCCCATCTCCCAATCATTTGGATTCCTCCTAAGATGTAAGTTCCACCCCTGTCCTGTCCACATTTCAACCACAGTTGCATTTTGTTGAAGGCTTAGTGTATATAAGTCTGGGAATAATTGTTTCAGGGTTTTTTGGGCTATCCATCCGTCCTCCCAAAATGACACCTTCATTCCATTACCCACTTGGAATATGATTCTAGAAAGAAATAGAGGCCAAAGATTTCTTATTGATCTCCAGATACCACATCCATATGGTATAGTTACCATCTTTGTCATCCACCTATTCTTCATTTCATATTTTGCCTTTATCACCTCTCTCCATAGCATATTCTCTCCCGTTATAAACTTCCAAAGCCATTTTAACATTAGGCTTTTGTTTTGTTTCTTTATGTTCCTGATCTCCAATCCCCCTTCGTTCTTATTTTTTATGACTTCTTCCCACTTGACTAGATGAAACTTCTTTTTATCTTCATTTCCTTGCCAAAAGAAATTTCTTCTCAAAGCATTTATCCTCTGTATGACTTTGTCTAGTACTGGGAGCACATACATCATATAAGCAGGTATTGCATCTAGCACACTATTAACCATGGTTAATCTACCTCCCCTAGACAGATATTGGCTCTTTCAGTTGGTTAGCTTCTTTTCGCATTTTCTATCACTCCATTCCAGATCCCTATTGATTTGCTCTTTCCCCCCAATGGCATACCTAGGTATATGGTTGGTAGTTCCCCTACCCTACCACTCAAAACCCCTGCCAAACTCTCCACCTGAGCCACTTCATTTATGGGATAAATGAAACTCTTCCCCCAATTGATATGTAATCCAGAGACTGCTTCAAAGATGATGAATATTACTCTTAGGATCAATATTTGCTCAATCATTGCTTCACAAAAAATAAGAGAAAAAAGGTGGATTTTTTTGAAAATAAATGCACATTCAAAAATGCTCTCAGGCACAGATATTGAGGCTGTCAAATTTTAGTTTAAAGTGTTTTAAATTTAGGTTTCAGATGGGTGGATCCGGCAAGCTCGCCGGAACACATCCAATAGGGGAGGATAGCATCTTTTACAATGCAGGTTTCAAGTCCTACGACATTACGAGAAGTAAAGACAAAGTTGGAGTTGGTTTGTATGGGTGGAACGCAGTCGAAGTCTGATGAGAAGAGTGGAAATTAGCATTAAATTCCTGAAATGGTTAGTTACAGTATTTATTGAAGCTTTCAAAGTGCAGGGGAGGACAGTTAAGAGGTGGAACATGAAGGACCACTTTGCAGAGTTCTATTGCACTCTCAAATACAATGAGAGCGGGAGATACATCAGTTTTATAGCATTACAAGGTCAAAACAGATCAGTCATAATTACCCCAGAATCTTCTTTCAAAGGAGGTTGGGGGAGTATAGCTCACAAGATTGCTGGGTTTATTTATGAACCAGACAAAACACAGGGGATAACAGTAAAGGACAACAAACAACTCCACAGATCCTACAAAGAAGCTTTATTCCGTGACAGATGGGTGTCGGAGGCAATGGAGAAGGCAGAGATACAAAGCACAACAAACAGAGTAAGGATCACAGGAGGCAAATCGCAATCAGAAAAGGACCTCTTGAACAGATGCTTAGTAGGAAATTCGGTCCCAAACAAATGAAAACCCTAACTTGAACGATGTAAGAAGATGGGCCTGCAACTCTTGGAAGTCGGCGATAGAAGTTAAAGTGTATGCCATGAGCAGCGACCATTTTATGTTTGAACTACCACAAGACTAGCAAGAGCATGTCTTATCGTGCCAATGGACTGGAAGAGGATGAAGTGGAACTTGAATGGTGGAAACCAACAATCGGTCACGCTTACAGAGGTAAGGAGAGATTGGGTATGGATCGATCGCTAGGTTTACTATGAATCTATGGTCATGAAGGTTTTCAAAGAGATTAACTGTGTGGAGGCTATATCGAGACGGAGGAGAGACCTCTCTCAAAAATCATCTTCATTGGGCTAGAATAAAAGTACAAGGCGGCGAATCTGATTCCCAGTAGAAATAACTCGCGAGGATTTCACTTACACCATTCCGGTGCGGTGTGAAGCTCACACCGTGAAATTTTCAGAGAAGAGGAGAGAGGAGAAGGAAAATACCCGATCAATACCCAAGATCGGCTTTGCGGACAACAAATGAGGTAATATGACTAAAAGGTGGATGGGCACGTGGGGTCTTCCGGTGAGGGTCTCTCATGCAAGTGGGCGAGATTTAAAAGGAGAATATAATGTTTATAGCAGACAAAAACTAGGTCAAAGGAAAGTGGGCCCAAATTTGGGCCCAATTCTTTTGGACCCAATTGCTGGAGAAAAGGCTAGAGCCCAAACTTTACAAATCCCGTCAGAAGACATTTTTAACATAGAGATAGCAGCGAATCAAATGAAGGAAAACAAAGTTCAAAGCCAGATTACACCATGGAATAGGGACGAAGGGGAAATGGAAGTTGCGAGACATATGGTAGGCATGCTTGGAAAAAATAAGGAAGAATTGGGGGAGAAAAGTACAGCGTTAATGGTTCAATCATTGGCAGAGGAGAATACAAATGGAGGAGCAGAGGATGTTATTCCACTGGGTATTCAATTCCCAGAGGAAGACTACAACACACTGAACACCTCAGAATGGTTACAACAAAATATAATCAAACTGAGCTTGGAATTTGGGGTTAATTTCAAAGGATGCGAGGAGAAAGCGAAGGAATTATTGATGACAATTGACAATAATAAGAGAGAAAGTAAGGGGAAACAGAGTGAACAGGCAACATGCAAGAAGAAAGGGCAATTGGAACTAAAGAACCTACAACTAGATTCTAAGTTTCACAGCAATGGCTCTAGAAGTAAAGGGGGGTATTTGTCCATCAGGGATCAATGAATTTAAACATTGTTTCTTGGAATGTGAGGGGACTGAATTGTGGGAAGAAAAGGTGTATGATCAGGAATATGTTAAGAATCTGGAAAGCAGATGTTGTGTGTTTTCAAGAGACAAAACTGGAGGGGGAGATGGCAAACATAGTTAAAGAAATTTGGGGTAGTAGATGGGCAGATTACGTGCAACTAGAAGCGAGTGGGACTAGGGGAGGCATACTAATTATGTGGGATAAAAGAATATGGGAAGGGGAAGTAAGTAGTGTGGGAGCATACTCAGTTTCATGTAGTTTCTCTAGCAAAAACCAGGATTTTAAATGGCACCTAACGAGTCTACGCCCAAATGACAGAGTTGAAAGGAAGAAACTTAGTGGGAAGTGGGGCGGCTAGAGGTCTATTTACAGTCCTTGGGTCTTATGCGGGGATTTCAATGATGAGATACCTTACGAAAAGTTCAAGCTATGAGAATCAAGGTCAATGACAGATCTTTGAGTTCATCAAGACATGGAATTAATGGACTTAGACTTAGCGGGGAGAGTTCACATGGAGGAAAGGTGAAAGATATTCCATAGCGCAAGACTAGACAGTTCATGATCTCTCAAGATTGGGATACAAAATTCGGGAATATCAAGCGATCTACTCGCAAAGAATTGTCTCGATCATTCCCATTGATCCTACAATGTGGAGAATGGGGTCAACCAAATCATATTTCAAGTTCGAAAATTGGTGGTGACTATAGAAGGTTTCAATGACAGAGTAAAGGAATGGTGGGGTCTTTTCATTTCAAGGAAAACCAGTTTTATCTTGTAGCAAAGTGAGGGCATTGAAAGAAAAGTTGAAAGAGTGGAGCAAGACCCGATCGAGGAATCAAACAACGAAGCAACTTGTACTCAATCAATTAGCGAAATTGAAAGGATACAGGATCGGAGAATTTTGGAGGAAGGAGATAGTTTCAGTTAGCTCTTACCACTGAGTTGGAAGAAATAGTCAAAAATGAAGAAAGCAGCATGGAGACAGAGATCTAGAGGCGGTTTGGCTTAGACAGGGGACAGAATACCAATTTCTTCCACAAGGTAGCAAATTCACCTGGAAGAGTCAACACTATTGATAAAATCAAAGTCGGGAAGAGTTACTAATCAACTCTGAAATTCAAAGAGAGATCACCGAGTACTATGAGAACCTATACTCTGGCGAGGATTGGAGGCGAGTGGAAATGAGAGTGTCCTATGATTGATGAAGATGACAACAACCAATCATGGCCCTTTCAAGCTCAGAAATTCTACAATGCATCAAAGCATGTGCGGGGACAAAGCCCCTGGCGGATGGCTTTTCAATGGCTTTTTAGACAATGTTGGGATATCATCAAAAGCAGAATTGGTTGCAAGATCCAAAACTTCTATGTGGAAGGAGTGTTTGAGAAGAGTATAAATGCTACTTTTGTGACTTTGATACCTAAGAAGATAGAGGCGTAAGAACTTAATGACTTTAGACCAATAAGTTTAGTAGGTGTTTACAAGATAATTGCAAAACTTTTGGTGAGAGACTAAAGAAGGTGATGCACAAGCTTGTGAACAAGCAACAAATGGCCTTTATCAAGAGCAGCGGATCATGGATGCGGTGTTGATAGCCAATGAATGTGTTGATTCGGAAAAAGGATAAACAACCGGGGATCCTATGCAGTGGATATCCGTAAGGCATATGATCACCGAATTGGAACTTTCGATGAAGATGATACGCAGAGGATGGTTTTGGTCAAAGATGGTTAAAGTGGATCGGACATTGCATAAGCAGTGAAATTCTCTATTCTAATCAACGAAACCCATGTGGGTTTTCCATCAAACGGGGGTTTGAGACAAGGATCCCTATCTCCTTTTCTTTTTATCTTGGCTATGGAGGCCGAGCAACCTATTCCGCACGGCAAGAGCAAATGGTTGGATCGGAGGTTTCAAAGTGGGAGAATACAAGAAACAATCTAGAGATCACTCATCTACAGATGCAGATGACACTTTAGTATTTTGTGGAGCCGTGAAGGAACACATGCTAATTTTGAGAGTCATTTTAAATATTTTTGAGGTCATGTCGCTTGCACATAAACCTGGAACAAGAGTTTCATTTATCCGAGAAACATAGTACCGGATATTGAGGACTTAGCTTACAAGCTTGGAGGAAAGTAGGTGAACTACCAACAACCTACTTGGGAATGCCTTTGGGGCTAAGAGCAAATCAAGTGAAATATGGAGTGGTGTAATTGAAAAGTGTGAAAGGAAGCTCGTGAACTGGAAGTGTCAATATCTATCCTTAGGTGGCGGACTAACTCTAGTTAACATGTCTCGATGCCTTGCCATCATACATGATGTCAATATTCCTATACCACCAAAGTAACCAAGAGGCTAGATGCAATTAGGAGGAACTTTCTATGGAAAGCGGTGAAGATAAGAAGAAGTATCATTTGGTCAAATGGGAGGAGTTGCTAGTTAGCAAGAGAGGGTGGACTCAACATCGGAGATCCGAGTGCAGAATAAGAGCTTGATGATGAAATGGTTGTGGAAATATGCCTCACCGAAGTATCTCTATGGAAGGAAGTAATAATGACAAAATATGGCATGGAGGACAAGTGGATGTAAGGGTGACTAGCCCTTATGATTGTAGTGTATGGAGATCAATCAGAACTTATGGCTCTTGGTCAAAGATAGAACGAATGTAAGGTTGGTAATGGAGAAAAGTGGCCTTCGGAATGACATCCAGTGCGGACAGAGACACTCAAACAAGCATTCCGAGCTACAGTCTAAGTCAAGCTCGGGAAGCATTAGTGGCGGACTTATGGACAGGACAAGGGTGGAATTTACATCCGAGAAGAAACTTAAATGATCGGGAAATAACATCCATAGCAAGATTCCATGACACAATGTCTAGGCTACCAATCTAAATGTAAGAGCAAGATAGACTGATATGGAAAGGGGAGAGAAAGGGAGAGTTCACGATAAGATTTGCATATCGAGAATTGAGACCTATTGAAGAGCAGCAAGTAGGATGGCCTTGGAGGATGATCTGGAGAACAAAAATCCCATACAAGGTGAATTTTTTCACATGGCTTTTGGCAAAGGAGGAAGTCTTGACACACGAAAACTTGAACAAGAGGAAACACAACCTTTGCTCTAGATGTTATTTATGCGAAGAACAGGTGGAGACAGTCAACCATCTCTTTTTACACTGCAAATGGACAGATCAATTATGGCAGATGTTCATTCACAAGAGGAAGATCAAGTGGACAAAACCAGGGAGAATCACAGACGTTTTAAAATGCTGGAATAGTGATGGAAATGCAGGAAAAAATGAGGAGAGATGGAGGATTGTCCCAGCATGCATTTGGTGGACAATTTGGAATGAAAGGAATCAAAGATGTTTTGAAGGAAAGAACAACAATATTCAGAAGATAAAGATAAACTGCCTAGGTCTTTATTATTTTTGGTGTAAGCAAGTAGTAATAGGAAATTCTGAAGATGTTTCTAATGTTAATGAGTGGCTGTAACTAAAAGATCTTAGGGTGGTTGTAAGTATAATTTTTTGGAGGGGAACTACATTTTGATGTGGTTTTACCTGTGGATATATAGAAGTAAATGTTACCTTTCTCAAAAAAAAAAAAAATAAGAGTATCATCTGCATATTGCAGATGGGTAATCTCCAAGCCATTTTGTGCACTGCTGTCCACCCTAAAGCCCCTTACCCAACCCTTCATCTTTGCTGTGTGAATTAGGTTACTCAAACCTTCCATGGCTAAGATGAATAAAAAGGGTGACAGGGGGTCACCTTGTCTCAGTCCCCTTTGGGATGAAAAGAAACCGCTAGGAGTTCTATTGACTAAAATAGAAAACTTGACTGTGCTTATGCAGAATTTCACCCATCTAATCCATTTGGCTCCAAAACCCATCCTTTGCATCATAAGTAGTAAGAAATTCCAGTTTAAATGATCATAGGCCTTCTGTATATCAAGCTTGCATAGAATTCCAGGGCACTTGCTTCTCTGTCTAGACTCAACACATTCATTTGCTATCAACACTGCATCCATTATTTGTCTACCTTTTATGAATGCCATTTGTTGGCTGTCTACAAGCCTGTGTAGCACCTTCTTTAACCTTTCTGCCAGCAGTTTAGCAATGATCTTGTAAACTCCACCTATTAGACTAATAGGTCTAAAATCTGTCAGTTCCTCAGCTCCCACTTTCTTAGGAATTAAAGCCACAAAGGTGGCATTAATACTCTTCTCAAACCTCTCTGCCTTATGAAACTGCTGCACTGTAGCCACCAGATCAGGTTTAATGATGTCCCAACATTGGCTGAAGAAAGCCATGGAGTAACCATCTGGCCCTGGTGCTTTGTCCCCTGCACATGCTTTTATGCTCTCTAGAATTTCCTGCTGCTCAAAAGGTGCCAAGAGTAATTTGTTTTCTTCTTCATGAATCATAGGATAGTTTCTCATCTCCAGGCAGGGTCTCTATTCTTCTGGCTCAGAGTATAGTTCCTCATAATAAGTTACTATCTCCTTCTGTATCTCCTCTGGTTCAGTCAAATTTTCTCCTCTCACTTTCAGCTCTTAGATTGTATTCATTCTCCTGTGTGCATTTGCAGTTCTGTGGAAGAAATTAGTGTTTCTATCCCCTTGCTCTAGCCACACTGCCCTACATCTTTGCCTCCAATCTATTTCCTCCCTTTTAGCTATGTCTTCAAACTCACTGATTAATGCTGTTTTAGAGGTTATCTCTTCTGGCCTCAGGTGGTTCTGTTCTCCTGTATCTCCTCTAATTCAGCTAGCTGTATCAAGACATTTTGTTTTTGTGTTCCCAAGTTCCCTTGTGCAGTTTTGCTCCATTCTTTCAGATTTTCTTTTAGTGCTTTGAGCTTTGCAACCAAGACATAGTCAGGTTTCCCTATGAGACTGAAGTAGTTCCACCATCCTTTAATTTTGTCATTGAAACCCTCTATGTCCAACCACCAGTTCTCAAATTTAAAGTATGACTTTGCGTTTTCCCAAGCACCGCATTGTAACATTATGGGAGAGTGATCTGATATCATTCTGTGAAGTATGTGCTGCCTTATATTTCTAAAATTTGCTTCCCACTCTTCTGAGAACAAAATTCTGTCAAGTCTGGCTGCTGTTGTATGCCTGTCTCCTTTCTTCCAGGTGTGTCCCCAAGATAATTCAGGATCAACTAACTCAATTATGAATCCAAAACAAACACCAATGCTCTTAGACACCCTTAAGAGGAAAAATTCCTCAAACAAGTAATTTTCCTCTAAGATGACCCTCAAGAGGAATGATTCCCAAGAACGCAATCCCATCAGTATTGTTTAGCAACAAAGGACAGCCTCAACTCTCACAAGAGTCACACACAGTTCATCAATCAACATAATCTACCTAATAAAATGACATTATGTAGTATTTATTAGACTAGGCTAAGACTAAAGAGTAAAGACTAATAATGGTTATTACAAAAATACCTTTAATGAAATAAGGGCCTTAATCTTCTTAGTCACGAGTGCTTGTGTTATAAGAATAACCTCTTTGTATGCATAGCCCCTCATGCCTTCATTCCAAGCACCCTCTAAGCCTCTAAAGTAGCAACTCGACGAAAAGTCTACGAACTCCTTAGCTCGACTTTGATGAAGCTTGCTTGCATCATTCTCCCTTTTTCAAAAAGATTCATCCTCAAATCCAAACCTTGCAAAACCATAGAAAAGATAAACAACAACTAGGATCTCATAGCATGAGGGTTAGCATAAGATACCACTAACCTACCAACATGCCAAGGATGTACAAACTTGTGATTTAACCAAGTATCAACTATTCTAAAAAGAAAGGCCTCACATAAAGCACACAGAAAGATCATGAAATAAGAAGATCATAAAAGCACCAATGGTACAACCTCATTAGTTCTAGTAGACATGAAGCACATACGATCCTCAATTTCAAGACAATACCATTTCCAAGGTGGTACGGTACTAACTCACACATTTTAAAAGTGTCACCAAGGGCAAAAGGAAAGCATAGCCTCACATCTTGGTCCAAAATACCCAAGCACCCCATTTAATTCCCTCCTCACATAAGATATGCCCTCAAACAAGTACGAACATAATCATATGCAAATAGATAATAAAGAAAGGTGTCACACAAAATAACTTCATTCTGAGTGTCCTCATTTGTAATATCACTATTAGATTCAGGAACATCATCAAGAATTGGAACACTCAAAGAAGTAACCATTTGGAAACAAGCATCATCTTCTTTCTCAACATATCATGGTGGGTTATCATACAAGTTATAGCCCTCAAGACGAGCTACATTACCATCACATATCACACCACTAGAATGATCTCATCAACTTCAAATAAGATATTGTACTTCAAGAGAGAATGAGCAATCAATGATGAAGAATTAAAACATGTAATCCCATTCTCAAAAAGACAAATGTCATCTTCCTAGGCAGTTTCAATCATATGACCTCTGTGAGAAGAACGAGTAATAGGATCTTCCACAAGAGATAGGCTCAAAGAGTCCCTCCTTTTCAAATGATCAACTTTATGATATCATCACTAATTTGAGGCTCATTAATCACATGACTAAATTCCTCAATTAGTGGACTAGAATCACAAACAAGTTGATCAAACAAGTTTCACATTACAATGCAATATCATCCAAAACACAAGTATCAACACTAGGTGGACACAAATCGATCTTGCAAGAAGAATCAATTCAGTCATGATAAGATCAACTAGTGTATGAACACTCTCAACAAGGACATTATCAACACGTGGAAAGGAATCATTAAGCTCGCACAAAGACAAGCTACTGCTCGCACTTTGTTCATTCAAAATGTGTGAGTGTTAAGTTAAACTATTGTACCTTGAAGTTTCAGAAGAAGCATTTTCTTTGCCTTGGGGTGGAATTCCCCTCAATATGTTGGAAAACACTTCAAGCTGGCTGCTCAATGAGACTATCATAATCTTCTCATTATTAAGAGTAGGCTCCTTGATTAATGCTTGCGTTCCTCCATCCGAGGGTCTTGTACCTACACAAAAATCCATACTATGAGAAGGACAAACAAGAAGGTTAGATTGGTTCTGTGGCAACTCGCTCACTGAAGTAGGTGAAAGAGAAGTTTCCCCGTTTGTCCACGACATACTTGTACCATTCTCGCTCCTTCAGAACTCAATGCTCGGCAAACCAATTAGCTCCCATACATAATTGACTTATCTTTACGTAGACGGGGAGGAACACCCAAAAGTTCGTCGGGTGTGGTCTCTAAAATAGTGTGAATAACTTGTCAAGAAGAAAAAAAGTATAGTAGAATGAATAACTTTTACTTGGCAGACATTATTGCAGTGGATTTCAAGCAAGACAGTAGGATCTATGCAGAATTGCATTCCAGTTGCCAAGTGGTTGACTGAAAATATGTTGTCTTTATTGACTGATGAGACACTTAACAGATTTGAATATTCATGATCATAATTGAAGTATGTGCAGACTTTATTAGTCCTTCCAACTTGTCACCTTAGCGGCAGTAAAGTGTAGCTAAAACTGAAACAGAACCAAAGTTGTGGCCTATTACTGCTTCGTATGTTCTCCTTGCAGTTGGTATTGTTTGATGTCCCTTTGGAGTTTGGATTCCCAACCAAAAAAAAAAAATTATCCCAAAAATGTCTTAATGTTCTCTATTGTTTATCATGGCAGGAAACCTGGGTTTTATAATGATAGCTTGTTTATGGAGCACGGAGTTTCTATACTGGAGGATTTGGTTATAATGTTGGCAGATGGGATTGCAAGTATGTATTTGGAGCTTATATCTGTTGATAGTAGTATGTCAAATGAAATGAACAACCTTGGGTTGAGTTTATGTACATTGTCAACCCGAGCACTTCAGAAATTACGCAATGAGGTATTAAACTTCTCCCTGGCTACAAACACATTCTTTTATTTGTTAATCATTGACCCTCTTTGTATATATATACAATTTATCTTCAATTGGAATTGTATTTTCTCTTTCTTATATATTCTTCTCCATCTGCACCAAAAGGGTGTGCCTAGTGGTCAAAGAAGTGGGTTGTAAATCTATGATATCAGGGCTTAAATCCCAGCAGATACAAAAAACTAGATGATTTCTCCTATTTGCCTAAGCCTTGGTAGGTAGAATTACGTGGTACCTATGTTGGTGGGAGGTTGCAGGAGTTCGATGGATGACAATAAGGATTAAATAAAGTTTCACATGTCACCTCCAATTCTTCTTCTTCTTAAAAAAAACATATCAACTCCAGTTACTTTCACTGCTTGAATTTCTGGGATTTTCGACGGAGGAAGTGGTAGGAAAGCCTTCGGAAATAAGAATTTTTTGACAGCTTTGGAAAGGTTGGAAATCAACTCGCCTGAATGAATTTTCAGTGGAAATAAGATGCCGTCGGTACTTCCCTAAGGCCTTCCATCGGTAAATATTCCCGACGAACTTTGACGCCCTGCTCATCAGTCTATTAAAATATTATTTTCCATTCGATGGCAAGTGGTCCAAAAAAACAAAAAATAATACTTTCTTTGTTTTAATTTGTTTGTTTGGTTTTGACTTGACATTGAGTTAAAATAAAATAGACTTTCAAATCTTGTGGTCTTAAACTAAAGATATATAGAATGTACCAAAGTTTCTTTTAATCTCGTGGTCGTAAACATGTCATGTGGAAAGTTGAAATTAAAGAGTAGCAAAAAAGGAAAGAGACATTCTTTTTGAAATGGACTAAAAAGAAAAGTAAAACAAATTGAACCTGAGGAAGTAATATTGTTCTACCTTTTCGATGGACAGGCTATCTCAAAGTTAATTGAACAATGTTAGACGTGCTTTGGGTGTGTTTTATGTCATGCTTGTTTGTTGAAATTTACAGGTTGTATGGTAGCCTTCAAAATAATAGTGTACTACAATGCAATTTCTGGATTTTCCAGTTAAAGCCGTTGAAAAAGGTAAAATAAAATTCCAAAATTGATTCTTTTTTACGGTGTAGCCATCATAAGTGCATAACTTTTTTCCGGAATGCAACACTTCCGGCGCCCCTGTCGTCAGACAAGCAAAATATTGCTCCCTCCATTTAGCTTACGTGTTTTGTTATTTGGGTTTGTGTGACGTTTTGATTTTATTTTCTATATCAAATGATACTCTTGTAAAATCACAAATGTTTTGAAGTCTAAAGCTATAAGCCAGCGGCTGTATTAGAGGACATGCATTTTGCAATTGATAACATATTGATCTAGTGATGAATAATTGCATTTTGAAATGTTTTAACAGGCTGCTATGAACCAATGGTTGCATCAGAACATGGAAGCAGTTGTCTCCATGTATGAAGATCGGTTTGACTTGTACACATTTCAACACCAGCTTATCGAGGAATCTAGCAAGATCAAAGTTCAAAATGATAATTGGTGGAAGAAGCTTAGAGTGATGAGTACTCAGCCTGTTTTATCTCAATTAAGTACTATTTTGATCAACCAAATCTCCATACCTGTTAAACGCACCAAGGAACTTAGGGCCTTGACTGGATGGTAAGTAGAAGCCTTCATTCTCATGCTTTTTGTGTATTATGTATTTCAATTTTGGTTTTCTTGTGATTCCCTGGGACTTGGGATCTTCTTGGTGATTGTCAAGGCTCGTAGTTGTGGGTGATTTAGGGAATTTTTGGACTTTAGTCCATTAATTGTGATACTTGAGTCACGATGTTAGAACTGTAATTCTACAACTAACCTTTAAAGTTTTTGATTAAGTAGAATATTAAACTTCATTCCCAATGTTGGAACTGCTATACAACAACATACCCTTGTGGGGTCTGGGGAGGATAGAGTGTACGCTGGCCTTACCCCTTCATGGAACTGAGATGTCTTTAATAAATGCAAATTTATAACATAATGTAGTGACAGTATATAGAGGAAATGCATGATTGTGTACCTAGAGAGTTACATTGATGATTGGGGACATTAAGTGGACAGAATTGCAATTATAATCTATGGACATGACATGATAGTAAGGTTCAGGACACTTGCTCTACTGCTGACCAGTTAGGGAATTGTTGGTAAAAATAATGTCTGTTGTTTGTTTTTATTTTTTTAAAAGATGTTGATAAGAATCAACTTACTTTAAAAAAAAAAGGAAATAATGCGAAAACAAAAGTATGAAGATTAAAGATGAGCAAAATTCGAGAAATAAATTCCCACATCTCGAAAGTAATTACTAAGAACCCTATTGTTTGTGGTAGAGCTAATTAGTGGATCAGGGCATATCATGTTTACTAGCAACTTCAATTCAAGAACTTAGATGAAAGTGATCTAGACCCTTAATTGAGACAATAATTAGTATAGGACAATTACACTTAATTGAGACAATAATTAGTATAGGACAATTACTTTCTTCAATTAATCGCATAAGAACCATAGACATCATGCACAATCAATCTTACCTCTCAAAATAAATACTCCCTACGTTCACTTTTAATTGCCATGGTTCCCTTTTTTAGAGTCAAACAATAAGAACTCTATCAAACATTTTACGATGTATTTTCATCATATTGATATGCAAAAAAATGCAATTTATAGTACTTTTCGTATAGTTTTTGAATATCTAAATTTTTTGTTTAAAATATCGAATTAATGTAATCTAATTTAACTTTGAAAATTAGTCAAACTGACTTTCGAAAAGCGCAACATGACAATTAAAAGTGGACGGAGGGAGTAGTTCTTATAAGGTTGGATGATAAACTCCAAGTAGCCAATATACAAATGTGTAAAGAAAATAACTCTCAATAATATTAATAATAATGCTGTGCTTAAAAAACAAAGGTAATACCCCGATATACACAATGTGTACCTCTCTCCCAGACACCATGAGATTCAAATTTTACTTTTATGGAAATAAGTAGTAAAATCTAACTAGGAAACTTTAAACTAAGAAACGTAAAACTAGGAAAACAAGTAGAAACTAATGTCACACTTCTTCCCAAAACTACCTAACAAAATAAGGGAAGTGTCAATTTTAGAATCAAAAACCACGCCTAAGTAGCCCCTTTTGGGTGTGAAATTACAGCTCTTTTGGGTGTGATTCTCAGCCCATTTTTCGGAAGAATTTCCAGCTCTTTAAAGTTACCAAG
This sequence comes from Solanum pinnatisectum, assembly GCA_035578085.1. Lineage (NCBI taxonomy): Eukaryota > Viridiplantae > Streptophyta > Magnoliopsida > Solanales > Solanaceae > Solanum > Solanum pinnatisectum. The sequence goes on along the minus strand of CM069084.1, from coordinate 37,260,453 downwards.
TTCAAAAAAATAAATAAAAATCCAGCTCTTTTGGGGCTTGGATCATAAAATATGTAAAGCACTTAGCCCACTCTTCGCCATAATTCTTGGGTTTTTCTTCCACGATAAGTATCTTCTTGATTTCCAATTGAAGGCCAGCAATGTTGTCTTGCATTTTATTAGCTTGAGACCTTGATGATGGTCTTCTTAGGGCTTCTATAGCTTCACCCTTTTCCGTGGAGCTATCAGATGTGGTGTCAAGATTTATATTGTTGAGCCCCATGAAATAATGAGAATCTTTGTTATTAGACAAATATATGTTTGTTGATGCTTTTCTGTTTTAAATATTGTATGCAGTTCGAATTGCCTGAAAGATTGGAAGTTCTAATGCTGTTTATTGAGATTTGGTCTTGTATTGCGAGAAGTTGTCTCACATATTCTGGTTTTGAATGAGTATAGTAAGTTGGTTTTATTACACCACTGATTATATTGGTACCTCAAGCCTCTGAAGCCTTAACGGACTTTAAGTCTTATAACTTGTACAAAAATACGCCATATAACCATTATCATTAGATTCTTGTTACTGATGACCACATCATACATTCATACACCAAAACATGTTTGAATGATCTTATTAGTGCACTTTGTCTTTGTATGTGTTGGCATTCGCAAGCCCAAAATATAATTTACTTACTGTCGTTGTCTTGCTTTACCCTTTCAGGAGATATTACTACAGCCTTCTCCTTGAATTGGCTGATATTGCAATGCCGTTGGTAAGAACTGTCATTTCTAGGCTGAGCGATGCTATCTCATTTTTTCTGGTTAGCTTGATAGGGCGATCTTTGGGACTTATCTATACTGGGATAAGGCAATCCCTGCGATGGAAGTAAGAACTCTAGTAGTAGTCAGTTCCTTTTTGCATTCACTACAAAATTATTCTTCATTGTTTATAGATGCATGAGAGAATGCTTCAATTCTTTTTAGGCGCCCATTTAAACATTCCCTGGTTAATTTCTTACCTTTTGTTTCCCAGTACTAGTTAAGATTTAACCTGTTGAAGGAACATCCTTAAGTTACTCTTCTTTTTGAAGTTTATTTTGTGATTGTTATCTTGTAGTATATTATTGTATGAACCCAAAGTATTCAAAGCGAATTCATGTAAAACTACTGTTAGTAATAATTACGGAAAGTAGAGTCAAGTGATAGACAAGACGCACATATTTTTTCTATTATATAGAAGAGCCATGGAAGGACGATCATGGCTATGAAGAGTTGTACAATGGGCAATACAAATTATAGTATTGTACTATGTACTTAGCCTTATCTTATTTTCTCACCAATAGCCTCTAAACATGTGTAACAATGTGGACTCGTTCTCTTTATATCATTACAATTTTACTATCTATTATAAATTTTAAATGCTTAAACATTATCAACTTCATTCATATTTTGTGCACCCCATTTATTATTCAATCTTCACTATATTTTTTACATGCCTTATATTCGGTCCTCACAATTTAAAATCAAGTTAGCTTTTTCAATAGTACAATTTTAAAAATGTTTTTAACTATAGAATCATTTTTTTAGTGATTTTAGAACTCAAATTTTCATTTTTTTTTTTAAACAGTAAAGTGCAATTTTTATTAGGCTCATCATTCTTAAATACTTGTCATAATTTTCTTTTTGAAAGTCAAACTATGCAAATTTTGATAAATTTACCAATTAACTCTCAATACTACTATCCTCTTGTCTCAATTAAGAAGGGAAAATTAACTTCTTTTTAAGCAAATTATCTTTTTTTTTTTTGAAATATTAATAAATTTCACGAACAAACTATATTGAAAAATTTTAATTTCAAAATTATTTTATATGTAGCTGTAATTCATAAAAAGAAAAAGATCATTAAAATACTTATCAATTGAATCAAGATAGAAAACTTACAAGCATAACTTATGCTTTAAAACTATACGTAATATCTTTCACTAGAGACATAAATGACACATACTTTTAAGTGTGAATCATCTCACCAATCACCATGATCAAAAAATTTAAAACAAATTTTTATCATACTAAAAAAGTAAAAATATTTTTTTTAAAAAAAAAAATATTTTCTTCTTTAAGATGGACAAAATAAATGTAATTTTACCCGAATTTTTGTTATTTTGTTATATACAAAAAAAAACTGAATGGAGCTGTGATTGTGCAAGTTAGATATAGTATTTTAATATTATTTAATAAAAATAAATTTATGACTTGACTTTATATATTAATAGCCCATTAAACTTGTCACAAAATTTCATTTTTGATACTCAAACTACGGCCTATTCCAATGGAGCATCTAAACACATGGTATTCATTTCACACATTTTTTGTTCAAATTTTGAAGAAAAAAAAACAAACTATGTGTGTGTGGCTACAAACGCTTATTAGATAGTTATGTTAACCACATAAAATATGTCATCTCATTTAATTATCTACATCCATTTAATAAGAACATGCTTGAGATTTACCCTTTTTGATTTGAGTCGAATACATAAAATTATAAGGAGATGACATATTTTATATCCAACATATGTTTGTTATTTAATTTAATGTATATTTCTAACATAATGTTGAAATGAATATTAGATTACGTATTCTTTTAATATTAGTCGTGATAACTTATAGAAGTTATAAGTTATTTTTTAATTTTATAAAAAAAAGTACTTTCAAAGTGTAATGCCCATTATTACTCTTTAATTTATTTATATGAAAATAAAATTAATTTATTGTTTAAACATATGATTGATTACGTATAAATACAACTTAAGACTGTAATGTTGTGCTCGTTAATGGGCCTTTTCATATTTAGTGTGTATATATATATATAGTACTAAGAACGGTCATGCACCACCACCATAGAATCATGAAAGAGCTCTCAATCTATCAATTCTTACTATGTTTGGATCAGATAAGTTTATCCGTGAGCCACTCCTAGATGAAAAGAAAAAAATCCAAAAGATGTAAAACCAAAAGTTGTGAAAGATAGTCTTTGTGCTGTGTCCCTACCATGTTTTACTCTTGCAATTTCTTTTCTAAGAATCTTCTTATACCTTAATTAATTCACACAATAGTTCATAGTGTTTTTACTTTGCATAAAGTAACCTTTCCCACTTTCCCTTCCCGGGTGGGGGTGAGGGGGTTAGTTGTAAGAGGAAAGTGGAAATACTGGATGGGGAAGTTGGGTGGTCAAATAATTACTTTTAAACATTCTTATTTAGAGGGAGAGAAACTCCACAAATGTTTGGTAGGGATTTTTTCACTTTTCTATGCTTGGTTAGGGAAAAAAGTTCTTTAAAAATGAGGAAAATGATTTCTTTAATGGAAGTATGAAAAATAAGTCACATAAGTTACATAAGTGACATTCGAAGTATATTGTCTCCACCCAATCTCTCCATCCCCAACCCTAACCGGCTAACCCCTTGACCATCCCACCCCTTGCCACCCAGGAATCCCCATTTTCCATCCCATTGCGCCTTCATAGTGTTTTACTAGATAACATATAAATGTTCCTTGAATAATATTTACTGCTTACTTATCAAACACTAGAAAATAAGTAAGAATCCACTTATTTTTCAAGATAATATTTTCTAGGAAATTATTTTCCAAGATTCATGCACTTAAAATACAGTCTATAGTTTTTACCCGTTACTATGAGTTTATAACCTATCGCGGTCTCTTTTGGTGTGGATAAGTTAATGTGATTTTCTTGATTCATCGTGGTCAAACACATTTAAAATGGTTAAAAAACTTAACTAGGATATATTTTACCCATCTTTCTCAGAGCATATGACATGATTGACAGACTTTTATATGTTATTTCACCTTTTTATAAAATAAAAAATGTGTGGTGGTTAGGTTGTGGCTATCAATCAACTTCAATTGATTGTAATTACTTTTACAAATCCTTCTGATCGCATTATGTGTTGTGACATAAATAATATGAGAATACTTACAAGAAAACGCATTTTCCTACTCCTCTGAATTTGCTTAATATGTGTCAGTATCACATTAGGGAGGGAGAAGTCGACAAAATTAAAAGTAGGATCCTAATTTGAGATACAAAAACAGAAAATTAGGCATGTTTTGGGGAAGTTGATGAGGCATCATTATCCAAGAAATAGATATGCAATATGTTTGAAAACACTCCTAAACTTGACGTGAATTATTAGTTTTATCTCCGAGTTATTGACAGACTTGACTAACTAAACTTAAATATACCCCGATCTTGCAACATAAGTGAAATACACCCCTAAATTCTCGTCAAGTTTAGTGGTGTTTTCAACATTTCACTCAGCTTTTTATTAAGAGTCAATATGCTGCTACTACAAGCATTTGAGACTACCTGCTATGTTATCTAAGTTTAATTGGTCAAGTAAAATAGTATTTTTAAGGTTGTCAATAGTTTGAGGACAAAACTAATAATTCAAGCCAAGTTCAGAGGTGTTTTCAATACTTTTCTCTTTTTTTCTTTCTAAATTGGGATATTTATGAAGGACTAATTATTAAGCAATTAGGATTTGATGATAGAAAAATTCAATTATATGTTGGTGAAGTATGGACCACGATATGAGTAATAATTAGTGTTGTGGTGCATGCAGCTTTGACAAGGATAGATTTGAGGCCGCGTGCTGGATTGCTCAGCCTCATATCCCTACACATAAAGGTCTCTATCTATGATCATCAACCTCATAAGCATGCATGCAAGATTTGAAAGAATAGGCAGGGAGATCTTCTTTTTATGGATTCTTAATATTATAAGTGTACGATCCATCGACATATCTAAAGTTTAAGATATTAGAGAAAATACGTTTCCAATCACTTTATTACTCAATCTTTTGATTCCTTTTTTAAGAGCTAATCATGTGAAGATTATTTTTGATGCAATAGATGGTGGAAAGCCTTGAAATCAGAACCTCTAGTTGCTATAATACCATTTGAAATTTTGAGATCACTTATTTAAAAGCTTAAGCTATAAGAGATAGCTCACTTTTATTTGATTATTTATATCTCCAATATTTATTCGTGAGATATGTTTATGACTTTATGTTATACTTGAAATAAAAAGGGAAAAGTTGGGAACTTTTCCAAGCGGATGACCTAATAAAACATTTTACGAACCTCCTTTGGCAACATGTTGGAAGCTTTCCTTGTGTTAATCAATTAGTAGACTAATTAATAGGATTCAACTATACATGCATATTTCACATATGCATAACTTTTATATATATGATTGATCAACCCTTGGTCCAACTAAAGAAGAAAGAAACTCAAGATGAGCTACTTTAAATGTGACTAATATTGCATATGTGTGGCCTATTGATATGGATGTGTAGCCCCCCAACAACACACACATGCACTAAAACAACAAACAAAAGAGAAAAAGAAAAAGGAAAAGAAAAAGATAAGTGATGAAGCTTTAGATCATGAAGTGCCATCATCTTTATGGGGACAGACAAAATGGTTCCCCTCTACACCCCCACGAACTCCCCCAGTTTTGAGTCGACATGAATCTAGGAGTTCTAGAATACTGAACTCTAATATGTTAGGTAAATAATTCAAACATTCAATCAAGTATATCATTTAACTTACTTGTAGCATGAGTGTCAACAAATAATATTATGTCAACTTTTAGAATATATATACATAAGATATCTAATTTTACATAGCGAATTCACATCTCTATATTTTAGCCTATAAATTCGCCCCTCAATTCTTAGGACTTATACCTTTACGTAGTGTAAATATTTTAGTACCATCAAGTCATATTATATGTTGTAATTAGGTAGCTTAGCTTGACTTAATTTAAAATTACAAATTCCAGATTAATTTTTCTTTTTTGTTATATTCTTCAAATGACATGATAGTGTAATTTTCTTAAAATATTTTTTTAGAACTTAAATTCTTAGTAAAAAATAACGGACTACTGCATATTATCTTACTTATAAGAATGTAACACCCCAGAATTTTTTTCGAACTGAGATTCGAACAATCCTTCCTTGTGAGTAGGATTTTACTGAGGAAATTAAAATTTCTTGAGTGTTAAGGTCACTAGATGTAGCACCTTGAGTTCCAAGAAGAACTAAAGAGATTTCATTCAAGTCATTCCTAAGTTCCTTTAAGTTTGGGTCAACTTCAAACGACCATAACTTTCAGTATAGGATTAGTTAGGTGGGCTACAAGGTACCCAAGAAAGGTCTTTGAATTATCTTTCCAACGCCGCCGAGTTTGCTAAATTTCGAGTTCGGATGAGTGAGATATGCCCTTTTGAAGTCAGGCTGTCCAAATAAGGAAAGTTGCCCGAAAATAGTAAGGGGTATTTTGGTCTTTTCCTTATCCAATCAGATTTAATTAGTTTTTAGTAATGTTTTAGGGGTCTAATCCTATTAGGTTCAGTTTTATAATCCTAATATACGCCTAGAGTTTTAGTTGAGAGTTCAAGAAGAGAAAAGAGGAGAAAAGAGGAGAGGATCAAAACATTCGTCGAGAGTCTTGCGTTTTGTTGCGGATTTTCGCCATGAGTTTAATCCCTAAGAGGTATGTAAGCTTCCATAGTGTTGGATTAGTTCACCCACACGCCAATCATGTTATTTTCAGCGAAATTTCATTCTTGAAGTTGAAAGATTAGAGTTCTTGATGAGTTCTTGATAGGTGTTCTTGAAGTTCATTATAAATCTTGTTGTGTTGGGGTTTTGATGATTTATTGAGATAAAATTTAGTGATTTGAGTGTTGTTTTGAGTCGATTAGAGTGTAATTATGTTAAGTAATCGAATCCAAGTGATTGGGGAAGAAACCGTTCGATTCTAGGCGAGTTAGGTGAGAAAACGAGCAAATAAAGTCATCGAAGTTTTCTGGGTTGGGGCCTGGCGCCCCACACCAGCCACAGCGCCCGCGCCCCAACCACTTCTTTGAAGTTTAGGGGCTAGCGCCCCGCACCACTCAGAGTGCCAGGGTCGCCTGCCCCCACCCGTTCTTCATCGTTTCGTCCGTTTGAGTTCTTTCAAAAGGTACCTTTACTCCCCTTTGATTCTAAACACTCTAAAATACTTCTAAACACCTAGAAATCATTCATAACATGAATCATAACCTTGAAATCATAATTCAAATTTAAGGTAGAGTTAAGAGTTAAGTTTTGAGAATTCTTTCGAACATTTTAAGAAAGTCCCTTGAGTCCTTTAATTTTGTGGAGTCTTCTACAACATCTAGTAACTTGTTGCAAGATTTAAGTAAGTGAGCATGAGAGTGAGGAGAATGTATTCATGAGTCTACTTTGTCATCATGAGATACTTCATATCATGAATTATAACTCTTGAATTCGTAATTCACATTCAAGAGAGTTAAGAGTAGAGTTCAAGAAAGCCTTTGAGTTCAATTGTGAATCCTTTGAGATCCATCATCGATTTGAGTTAAGTTTTGAGTAAGTATGATAATGAGAAGAGTCGTATACATGAGTTCCTTATTGATATTTTGACCCTTGAGTCGAGTCGTTCATGCCCATAACTTCCGCATAAACTCCATCAGTTGAGTACCTTTGAGAGGAGTAGTATCTTCAAGTTCTAAGTCTTGAGTTTTGAGTTCCTAATCCCCTCTGAAATTATAGTTCTAATCATGAGACTACTACATGTTACCATGAAGTCCTTGAGTTGATATGTTCATGCCCATAATTCCACATGAACCCTATAAGTCGAACAATCTTGAGATGAGAAGTATCTTCTAGTCCTTGAGTTGAGTAGTTCATGCTCATAATTCTACAGGAACCCTCTGAGTTGAGTATTATTTAAATGAGTAGTATCATTGACTCCTTGATTTATGAGTTGTTGAGTTCCAAGTATTGAGTTCAATACATAGTTATTGAAAACCTTGAATTAAGTCGTTCACGTTCATAATTCGGCATGAACCCTATTTTAAGAAGTTTTTTTACAATTTGTTTTAAAACTTGTTTTAAAGACTTGAGCACTGAGTTGAGAAAGAGTAGAGTTGAGTTCATTTACTTTAAAATGTTATATGGGAACTAAGTATTTCCAAGATTAAATGATTTTTACATTTAAGATGAGAGAAAACTGAGATTTCCAAAAGAGTTTTGAGCAGTTTGAGTACTACCTCTTTTAAGAAAAAGATGAGTTTTGAGAAGAGTTTCTAAAACATGATTAGTATGACCATCGAGTATGTCATCAATGTTTAAGCAACATGGTATCCAAATATACCATCAATGTTTATGCAATATGACTTCTCGAGTCATCAATGATCATATTAAAATATGATTTTGATATGTTTTTGGGATAGAGTTTTCAAGAGCAGTTACCTCTTTTAAGAGGGTAGTTTGAGCAATTATCTCAAACTAGAGAAAGAGTTATGTTTTAAAACATATGAGCTGACTATATTTTGGGAGTAGTATTGAACACCGATATGGGGACGCGAGTTCATAATAACTCAAGTCTCCATAAACCATGTAACCATCATGGGTAGAAAGGATCATACTTTTTAGATGACTCCTTAGTGTTTTTTAGTATAGACTAGTGGATCCACTTAGTTAAGGTGTCCTATATGACGGCAAAGTATAGGATAGTTCGACAGCATGGCAAAGACGTTGTATCATCACTTAGGCTCATAGTGGAGGTTGTTGGTTAGAGAAACTCCCACGGAGTTATATTATATTTTTATATACACATTGAGTATTATTGTATTTTTCAATACGTTGAGTTGCTATCTACAGTTTTACAGCTTACCATATATATTGCTTCTTTTACTATTGCTTTATCCTAGAGTATCATGAGTTGAGTCTTTCGAGTTGAGTATCTTGAGTTGAGTAGCTTAAGTTGATTTGTGCTTCATTGTGTCGAGTACCTTATTGTTGAGTTTCACTGAGTTGAGAGCCTTATTACTGAATTAAGTATCTTATCCTTGAATACTTTTGAGTTGAGTAAGTTTGAGTAGTTTTGAGTATCCTTGATTATTCCTTGAGTGAGTAAGTTTGAGAAGAGGTAAGTATGTTTCCCTTTTTTTTAAATCAAGTTTCAAGCTTATGTTATGCTTTAGAATTCCCCTTACATGCTCGTACATTCCATGTACTGAGCCATTTGGCCCGCATCCTTTCATGATGCAGATTCAGGTATTCGGGATCATTAACAGGAGCTTCATTGATACCACATAGAGTTCGAGTTAGCTATGATGAGCCTCCTTGCTTCCGGAGGATTTCATTTATTTTTTTAGTTTTGTTAGGATGTCGTGGGTCTTGTACCAACTTCCATCTTTTTCATTTAAAGGCTTCATAGATAGAGAGTAGAGCTTGAGAAGTCTATTTCATTTATCTTATTAAATGTATTAAAGACTTGAGTTGCCTATTGTTGGCAAGTTGAATATTCTATTTATATTCAGAGTAAATCTTTTGAATTGAAGCTTTGTATTTGAGTTTCATGAATTTTATTCAATTTTTAAGCTTTGTATGCTTGAATTAGTTTTTCGCTTGTAGTCAGCCAAGATAAGGGTTCGCTTGGGGACCAGCAATGGTTCTCGAATGCCGGCCACGTTCAAGGTATAGGCTCGGATCGTAACAAAAAAAGTCAAGTGAGAGATGTTATTTAAGATATCAATACTAACCAAAAAATTAAAATCTAGGTCGTTGCTATTTTGTTCGTGCGAACGTCGTGTAATCTAACACTGTTAAAACACTATGAGAATAGAAAAAAACTCAGGTTTGACTAATCATTCAATTGTGTTTAACCCCATTTTTATTTTCTTTATTTTCTTTACTTGTCATTATTTTGACTCTAGTTCTTACTCTTTTTCTTTGTCTTGCTTTATCGATTTAGTCGAAAAACAAAGAAGTTTGACTAATTATAATACAATTGTCTTTAACCCCATTTTTATAAATTTAATAGTTGATGCATTGTATCAATCTTTTCGGTAAACAATGTATTTCATTAGGTGTGAATGATATTTTTCTTATCAATACTGTAGAAATCTAACACTATTAAAAATATTCCTATGCTTTATTCTTTCGAAGGTAAGAAAAAAGACAAAACTTAATAAGCGGATTATTCATTTAGATTTTTCAAGTAGACACGTAAAAAATGTTGAAGAAGAGATATGAAGAAAATCTTGTTGGGAGCGCCACTTTCAAATAAGTCCTCTAGTGCGCGATCTGAATTTAGTTGAAGCTTCAATATAATGCGGGCATCAAACACCGCGTGGTAAACCAATATTTATACATGTACCATGTTTATATATATTCACTCTCCAAGATAGTTGTATCAGCATAACGAAAATCAAGTGTGTAACCATAGGAATAAATATTAATTTTTTGTAAAGGATGGCCCAAGGTAGCAACCTAAATATAAATATGTTAAGCTTTTTCCTGTCTTTAGGAAAGATAATTAAATTTCTAATTGGAATGAAAGTTAGGAAGATAAAAGTGGTATCATGCATTAAGGAAATAATTGTTTGATCATGTTTATATGTGTGGATATTAGAAAATCACGATTGTCTAATTATTTGTCATATGATCCTGGTTACCACCCAATTAAGCTAGCGTTTCGCCTTAAGTTCTCAAAAATTCTTGGCAAATAATATTTTAGGTGAAGTTTTTGGTGAAGTATCACCATGTGTTTGGCCCCAAAATTTTCCAAAAATATTTGACTATTTTAAAAAATATGATTTTTACCCATAAGTTCTAAAAACTATTAAAAATACCCATAAATTTGTATTATCATTTTATAATGAATATGTTCCGTTAAAAAAATAACCTTATAACACAATTGATAACAATCAACAACAACAAAATAACAATATAGACAAGAACAATACATTAATCGCATATTCAAACTTGTCATTGATTCGGTTATAATTATAACCCATTAAAAACAAATTATTCTTTTTTTTTCAATTTTGTCACTCAGAATAGAGAGAGGAGTAATCTAGGTATTTATTAGGAGTAATAGATATAGTAGATAAATATTAGTTGGAACTAATAAATGATGGGTATTTTTTTATAAAATATAAAAGTACAGATAATTTTTGAAAATTTTAAAATTCCAAATACTAGAATGGCCAAATACTAGTTTTTTCTAGTATTTGGGAACTTGAGATTGTTGGAAAATATATTTGCCAAGTTATATGGCCAAATGCCACTTCCTAAGTTTTTTCCAAATTTTCCCAAGTTCTTTTTGGGGCCAAACGGGTCGTTAGTCTTTAATCTTTTAGTTTTTTTTTTAAATATGAGTGCTAATTATATTTCAAATATTTATCCTTTTATTTAAGTTTATAATAACAATAACAATAATCGGTATGTTTCATTAATTGAAAAAAAGAAAAAGAAGCAAAGACCCGTCAAAGTAATTAGTAAGCATTGTGATTTGAAAAACACCTCAATACGACTTGGTTTTACACCACTCCTCTTCGCCATTTGTATAGTAAGAGATTGTTAGATTGGGTCGCCTTGACGATGATGTACTCCTAGTATTTGAATAAAAAACGTTGGCAATTTTTTACCTCCTTATCTAAAATGTCTTCGAAAGTCCATCTTTAACACTTAGTTTTTCTTTTTTCAAGTGTTATGTTTTAAATGAATGAATAAACCCAAAGAAAGGAAGATATTTTTCTTGCTCATCATATAAATCGCACTATACTCTATTCCAACAAATGAGAGTTTTAGTAAAACTCGTGAACCACACGAGCTACTTAGACACTAGACAAATAGTTAACCATACCTATTAGCGTGACTACACAAGAAAAAGGAAGGAACCTAAATCATCCGCAAAGCATAATTCATTTTTAGATTAAATACTTATAAAGTACTTTTTCATACTTTTCACATTCAATTCTAGCTATTTCTACTTTACTCATTCGATATTTTAGTATTTCTATTCGTGGTTTGACATCAAACGTCAAAAATATCTCCATTCACCATGACCTGTGAGCTTCTCATCCCATTATTTTTTGTCTCCGTGATCACCCCTCTCCTCCAAAAAAAAGTAATAAAGAGGGAAGAAATTAAAAAAAGAATGTCGAGGTATACAAAATACAAAATATAATTATTTTTGTCAAGTACCTTAGACACTGCCATTAAAATTCTTATTGAAGTCAAAAACAAATTAAACCAACTATTCATATAGTATATCACAATAAACTAAATAAAAAGTAAGGGGATAAAATTCCAGCTTGATTAAATTGACTTTGGAAAATCATGTAACACAACTCCACGATCACGAACCATCACTATTAAAACCAAACATATCTAGCTAGCCCATCTTGCATGCGCACTTAGAGTAAGACGAAATGATTGAGATTTCTCATCTTTAATTAAAAATTTAAGATTTCAACCTTGAGTATACGAGAGACACGACCCTTAGAGTACTATACCCTCTCATCTCACAAATCAAATATTATGACTTTAGATTGTGATAAAGGAGGTTGCTCTGATATATCATAACAATTATCATCGATCAGTATTATAAATCACAATTCGTCCAATTTTCCATACACGAAAAACACATAAGTTTTTGTTTTGCGATAATGGGTTATCTAATTAATTGAGATTAATGTGTCATGCGTGTCAATTGGACGTATAACATATGGCTAAAAAGAAACTCTTGGCCTTTTGGCTATGAGGTATCTAGGTAGTACTCCCTCTACCTACTCCCTCTGTCCAGCAATACTTGATCACTATTGACTTTGCACATTTCTTAAGAAACTATAAATAGAAGGATAATTTTATTATATCATCCTTTGAATATAATACTCCCTTTGTTCAACAATAGTTGTTCACAATTGACTTGGCACGCCCCTTAAGAAACTATAAATAGAAGGGTGATTTTACTATATCATTCTTTGAATATAATAAATACAATATCTTGAAAAATGTAATAGGGAAATGATTATAATTAGTAATAAGGGTAAATTAGGAACTAAGTGTAAAATTATCCATGGTTTTCATAAAGTGAACAAGTATTGTTGGACATCTATTTTTAGTATAGTGGACAAGTATCGTTAGACACGGAGGGAGTAAACACAATGTCTTGAAAAATATAATAGAGAAATGACTGTAATTAATGATAGGGATAAAATAAAAACTAAGTTAAAATTATCTATTAATTTTATAAAGTGAATAAGTATTGTTGGACATCCTAAAATAGTAAAGTGAACAACTATTGCTGAACGAAGGAAATATATAATTAATCAAATGAAAGAGATTGGTGGGGGGAATGGGTTGGAGAGCATGATATTCAAATAATTAATGTCAGTAAGATATGGATGGTGTCACTTGCTTATCTAAGGTTGTTGACATTTTAGGACACAAATAGTAGTAATTGAGAGGGGCCCAGATACGGTTGTGTTTTCTTGGAAAAAGTTGGAAATGATTTCTGACTTTTTTGGTACTAATTAATTTACAAATCATATACTAGTAATAATCTTGTCAATGCTTCATTCTTATTGACTGTTATGCTAATTAGGCAAACCGTCACCTGTGATGGCTTTCTCTATCCTACCCTATTTTTGGGACTCATCATTTTTTAATTATTCATATGTGCTTTTCATTTGATTTTTAATATTCATATTAGAGTTTGATTAAATTTGAATTTGTGTCAGAAAATTTCATATCGGAGTAAAACACTCTCTAACAAAGGTGATTCTGTATTCAGATGAATTCAAATCCGAGATATCTGGTTAAGGATAAAAAAGTGCTTGCTAAACCACCACAATCCTCGTTTGTGGCTTTATTAGCTTTAATTTGCTCCTTCTCCTTTCTTTTGTTTACCATATCCACTTTATTATATTATTTCTTCAAGTTTGTAATTATTGTTGTGTCATGCTTACGACATTCATTTTCCATCCAAAAAAATGGATTACTCTCTATGATCCGTTCATGAAAAAATGAATAAGTGGAAACATGCTATCATATAATTCTTTAAGCTATTTATTATTTGAAGAGAATGTAAAATTGTATCTGAATGTATGTTCGATCATAAATTCAGAATTTAAACTTTGATGAGTTCGACTAGTAACAAAGTTAACAATTTGCATAGAGATTTGAAAAAAGCAAGAGTATCTGAACCTATATTAAGGAGTATCAACAATTACTATATATTGTTCTACTTATACAATGTAATTTCTCAATAAAAAGTACTATTATACCCCGACTTTTAGCAAAAGGTGGCTACGCCCTTAGATTTGACCTTCATAATACTTTAGAAGTATGGAATTAGACCTATTATGTATTCAAATTTTAAATAGGATTTAGCATATATATTTATTTTTGTTAGGGCTTGCCCTGATTTTCTTACCATAATTTAAGAATTATTTTTCCTTAAAGAAAAGACAAAACATTACCATAAATGTTTTTACTTTTCCTAAAAGAAAAATATAATATTCTTTCATATTTGGTTTATTCTTTCCTTTTAGGAAAATGTTTTAGAGTAGCTAGTCCTTTTCTAGTAAGAAAAAGTTTTAGGACTCCATAAATATAGCTTTGTTTCTTCTAACACAATAACAATAATATTCATAATGTAGTTGTTTAAGAGTTTTGTTTATGGGGAGATTTATTCTCTCTAAAGTTTCAATGTTTTTCTTTATATTAGTTTTGATATAATAATATTTTGATTTTTAGTATAAGTTTTTTGTTATCTGATTTATCAACTATATGATTTGCAAATTATAAGCTCCCGCATGACGCCCTAATCACCCTTCATAACCCAACAATTTTTGCATTAAAAAATAGTGAATTTAAATGTACCGATGAATAAAGAGCTAATGATCAGTAGCTGAATTTAACATTGCATCTAAATGATGCAATATAGAGAGGTTTCTTTTTTTTTTTTTTTTGTTTTTTGAAAAAAAGTAGAACCAAATTATTGGGGAGAAAAAAATGAAAATGATTATGTTGATCACAAAACTATCCTTTAACGTAGTAGTAATTAAAGATCTTGTAGTTTAGTACTCCCTATGTCTTAATTTATGTGACATTTTTCGTTTTTCGAGAGTCGAACTGTTTAAGTTTGACAGGAAATTTGCACATGAAATCTTCAATTTCTTTCAATGAAATTTATATATTTGTAAACTATGTAAAAAGCACTATAAGTCGCAATAATTGATAATCCAAAATGCTTAAAAGATCTATAAAAACCTTACGTTCAAAGATAGACTTGTTTGAATCTCAAAATCCGGAAAATGCCACATAAAATAAAACGGAGGGAGTAGTAATAAGCAATTTTTTTCAGAATAAATAAAATAAAAATAGAGGGGGTTGGGACCCAGCCATGCATGGGAACATTATGGAGACAAGACGAAAGCCTATATATTCAATCGTTTCTGGTGCCGGTGGTGGTGTGCGTTCATCGAATACGATACTTTTCTTTGTCTCCTTTTTAATCTTTATACAATTCACACCCACAATTTTAGTGTTATACATCATCACCATATAATCTTTTATATATAATCAGGTCAAGTCAAATTTATCTTACCAGTTAGTTTGTCTTGACACGAAGTTTAAAAAAGAAAAAAAGACTTTTGAAACTTATGATCTGAAATGAGATAAATATTTATGTGACTATAAATCATTTTATTTAGGGTAAAATGGGCATTGTAAGTTAAATTATTACATAATACTTAATAATCATATACCAAAAAGGAAAATAAGTCATATAAATTGAGACAAAGAGAGTAATATTTTTATCAAAATTGATATGTTAAGTTGAAAATTAAAATAACCATGTGCAACATTTCGCTTACGAGGTTTGGGTGAATCTAAGACATATCTTATATTCGTGTTAGGAAATCTACGTACTATGATAAATAATTTATAAAAGAAATACTATAATTTTTTTTTAAGAATTTAAAATTTATGAATTTAAAATTCTAATTTCACCTCTGATTATCTCTTATCATAACCAGTAAAGTTCGGTCGATATGTAGTCTAAAAATTCTTACAACATTTAGTGTTGTAACTTGAGATCCTTTTTCTTTTCAGTAACATGAAAAAAATAATAATTAACAATTAGTAGAGAAGCCACTACGTACCTTTTCATTAACATGAAAAAGAAATATAAAGTTGAACATGATAAAGAAATGCTAACAAATAGAGGTAAATTAATTAATAATTACTCCAAAGGGATCACCAAGTCTTTTGAACATTCCACTAATTAAATGATATATGTAAACTAGTACTAACATTTTTCAGAGCTATATTTCGAGTTAATTACGACATATATAGGCGTATAACTAATTTAATTTGTACTTAAAAACGCATTATGATTTGATATTTTCAACATATATAAAACATAATTATGAACCGTGTAAATCTTAATAGCTTGATCTTGTGTTATAAAGTTTATCATTAGAATATTAGTCATAACTAACAACATGAACATTACTTAAATCAAATATTAAGATCTAATAGAATAATTCAAAACCAATTAGTGATAAAATTATTTGTGATTATGGCTGCCCATTTTGTGTTTTAAAATTAACTATGAAAAACGTCGAATGTTAACAGGTTAAAATGTGCCGCTTTTTAACAAATATCTATTTTCAAAAAATATATATCCACTTCGAATATACAATGTCTGAAATTGTGAAGTTTTTATAGTTTTTTGTTTTTAAGTTTAGACAAAAACAGTTGGACTTCAATTTTGTCTGAACTTCACTGTCTAAAGTAAGACAAATACGATTGAATTTCAACCACATATATACTTAAACTTCAGACAAAAATTATTAAACTTTAGTCATATGCGTCTAAATTTCAATCATATAAAATGTGAAAGCGCTCCCTTTTGTTTGGAATAGTAATGAGAACGGCATATATATTTGAAAGAAAAGAGAAGTGTAAATATTCCGAATAAGCGTTTCTTAATTATGCTAACGAAAAGTAATTAAGATATGGTTCTACTTTAATAAAGAGGTGTACGTACCTTATAATTTTTTTAATTTAAAATAAGAGCCCCCACCATTATGATATTAGTTAAGTAGCACCTTTTTACCTGAATTATTGCTCTATTGACCATGTTATATAGCCTATAATTTTGCCATTTTGGTCAATGGGTGGCGGAACTTTATCTTTAACCTGGAGTTTTAAAATTAAAAAAATTTTGTAAATTGAGTTTAACTACTTTTTTTATAAAGAGGGAACAAAAGAATTCATACCATAGAAATAAAAATAAATTAAAAATTTACACCTAAAATATAATTATTCCTAGAAGGTGAGACTTATAATATAATCTTCAAAAATAAGCAAGTTATTACTTATAACGTATTAAATTATATTATAGTTTTTTTTACAATATCAGGGTGTATATATATACATGTGACCCTATATTCTTTTTATTATATGTCGATTTTTAACTACACAAATATAATACTATGGCTACAAAATAAAACCAAGAGTGTATGTAGGTTTTTTTTCTTTTCAAGGAAATGGAAATGGAAAGGAGATTATAATGTGGGAAATTGAACCCTTATCAATAAGGTAGAAATTCAGGTAATCAACCAATTAGCTACTAAGATTCCTCGCCGAACTTAGGTTAAATTAAAATTGAGTATACTTTTGAATTCCCAAGATTGATATATTATAAAAATTGATAAAGGGAAGTAAAGGAAAACATAAGAAAGAAACATTAGTTTTCCAAACTTGAGGCAATATATTGCCTAAGTCAAACAAATATTTCCTTTAGTATTATTTTTCTTTTATTTTTCCTAGTGTAAAATGTCTTCTCTTTCTTTCTAAGATTCTTTCGTGGCCCGACAATAGTTAACCAAATCAACCAATTACTCTTATATTGGGTTTGGAAAATTTACCATAATGTCATCTCCAACTGTATACTTTATTTTTTGCTTTAAATATAGTAGCGCTTTTTATGGTCAGAGCTAGGTATTACTAAAGAGTTTCATCTCAATGTTTTTTGACGGAAAATTTCACTTTTATACCTGACTAAACTATATATTTTCATATTTTGAATCTTCTTAATGAAAAATTATACATCATGTTTCGAGATTAATTTTTGTGTTATATATATAGTGCATGAACTTATAACACTCTGGAAATATTAATTAAAGCACTAAACAAATTGAACATCAAGAAAAATGAAATAATGTTATGCGCGTTGGTGAAAGAGGGTTTATTTTTATTAAGACACGACATTTTTGTCCATTTGAGTCTTGTCAAAATCTTTTTTCTATATGGCCAACTCATAATGTTGAATATGAATTATTGATTACACTGCACCTATAATATAAGATCACTATATATTATACAAATTATTTTATCATCTCACCAGTTTTTTTTGTACAATTTGGTCACATAGATAAAGTCACTATTGATAGAAAGATATACTGTTATTAACTAGTACTCCCTTAGTCTCACATGTGGTTCGTAATAATTTTGATGGGCACAAAGTTCAGAAAAAAATTGAATATTGTGATCTTAATTTAATTTAAATTTTTTGATATTCAAGTTGAATTAATTTTCATCAACATTTTAAGATATATTTTCATCAATTGATATGAGAATAATTGCAACTTTTCGTACAATTTTGAATATCAAAATTATAATGTTGAAATATCATATTAACTAGTTAATTCAATTTAGCTCCAAAGATTAATCAAATTGGCACTTGAGAAGCGAAACATGAGAACTAACATGAGACATAGGGAATATAATATACCAAAATGTCATTTGAATCTTGTTATTTTAAAACACCACATAAAAATATGTTTGAATTAAAGAGTTACTCAATATAGGCAATAATTTTATTTTAAAGTAGATTAAAAAGAAATAAGACACAAATTGAATTGAAATGAATGGAGCACTAATACTGCGTTTAAATATCTACTACGCACACAAAAAATCAAGATACTTCCTCTAGCGTATAAGGACTAAAGGTTGTAAAGTGTGTAATGTAGAAAAACTTGTTAGAGTCCTCTTTAAAACAGAAGAAGGGACTGAAGGAGAAAGATAAAAGAGCATTTTATTCCCTAATTGTCACTCTTGTCGTTTCATGTTAATTTGACTTGACAAGGAGTTCAAGAAAGAAAGACTTTTAAAACTTATGGTCTAATAAGTGATAGATGTTTGTGTGACTATATATAAAATATAAATCATTTCATTAAGAGTAAAATGAGTAGTTTAAAGTTAAATTGTTACTTAATATAAAAATGTGTCATTAGTTTTGTGTAATGACCTGACCCAGTCATTATGAGTAAGTTCATAGGGAAGGAATTCGGGTCAGAAAAATTATCGAGTAGTAACTATAAAATTCTTGGCTAGGCCATCCTCAGATGGGATCTGGGCTAGGTGAGGTCTAGGGCCATCTGAAAAAATGAGGGGTCTTTTGTTGAGATTTGACTGATGTATACTTGTAGCCAAGACATTAAGAAATTCATAAGGCCTTTTAGAATTAAATTCAGGTAAGTAGAACTCCCAAAATTGAATTTGGTATGAAAGATATGTGTCAGAACGTCAAGAAAAGGTATTGCGTTAAAAAAAAAGACATATTTTCGGATGTTGAGCCACTGAACTTTCGACTATCTCGCTATAGCGGACAACCTCCCGCTATAGCGACGCTCAGACCACTATAGCGAGGTAAGTTGTCACTATAGCGAGGGAAACAAGATTTTATGCAGAAAACTGCACAAAATATCTACTTTCTGTAATTGTGTTCTTGAAAAAATAGAGAGAATTTTGGGCAGCTTGCATCAGTTTTCTCACGAAATTCACCAAGTAAAGGTAAGAATTAGACTCTCCAATTTGGTAAATTATATCTTAAGCCTTAAAAACTAGGTGGTTAACATTAAGAAAAGGTTTTGAGCATGTTTTCATGCTGGGAAGATGATCACATTTTTGCCGGGGCTGGGATTTCATGATAGCAATATAATCTGGATAAATTAATAGGTCATTTGTGATTGATTGTTGTTTGTAATGTTTATTATAGACCAAGAACAGGCCAAGGCACTTTGCAAGGAAAAACTCAGATTATTTAGAGTTTTCAAGGGGCTTGATTTGAGGAAGGTGATGGTTGTATGCTTCCGGATTATGTATATATGCATGTTTATTGCTTGTAGTGTCATATTGTGCAACATATGATAGGAAGCATATGAAATGAACTTGTGGGTTCAAGTGGTCTTGTTCATTGTGATGTGCTATGTGATTATGCATGCATGTTGTGTTATGTGATTAAGCATGCTTGATGTGCTTGTTGGGTGGTTTGAGTGTCACGTCGATAGAGGATATTGTTGGTTGGATCAGGTACCACATCTGGTATGATTATATATGATTAGCTTGGATATCACATCTGATATGATATTGCAATTTAGTTTGAGGTCCATAAGAGGATCGATATTTGCATTATGAATTGGTTAGTTATTGCTTTGTGGTTTCATGTCAAGTGACTGATAGTCTATGTTTGGTTGGTAATTGTTGCTATATTGTGTATTGCTTGTGATTACTATATGGTAATAAACTGCTTATATGCGTATGTTGGATTGACCGCGTGATCCTATCAGCACACAGTGGTTCTTATACTAATACTCCACTTATTTCTTTTCTTGTTGAGTGCAGCAAATTTTTTCGAGACCTCAGGTGAGAGACATCTGATTTCGAGTTCAAGGGTGAACATTGTCTTTTATCTTCCATGGATTCATTTACATTTTCTTGTCCATTTGATCAGACATGGACTATTGACTTTAGTTATGTTCAGCTTTAGGGATTGCATCTCCAGTTGGGTTGTTCTAGAGTTTTGGTATGGTGACTTCTAGTTCTTAGGGGTATTTTCACATTGGTTGTTTTTAGACGGTTGAGTTGAGTTTATGGGGACTCAATTCTTTTATGTCTAATTAATTGTTCCATTATTTTATATAATAATAGACTTGGATTTGTTTAAATGGTGTTGGCTTGGTTTCAGGTTAGTTTGTTCTCCCATCGATTAGTTTAGTGTGGGTGTCACTCATGGCGGTCTGGATCGTGACATTTTGGGACGGATTAAAAAGAAAAGTAAGTCATATAGACAGAGACATAGGAAGTATGTAAATATTTAGTTGGAAAATGAAAAGAATACATGCAATATAAATGGGGAAAATTACGTAATTAAGCAAATATATATGTATATATATAACTTAGTGATATTTTAAATTTTTTATCTAACATAGCTATATTTAGAGTATTATAGCAACTCTGTTATTTCTCACTCGCAACTCTCCTCGTCTCTCTCAAAAAATTATCTAACATAGCTATACTTAGAGTTTCCCGCATGATTCTATACCTTGTAGTATATTCTACCTATCTTTAGTTTAACACCACAAGATTAATAAGTCTTTATCTTCTTAAACTCTGTTTAAATCAAAATTAGACAAATAAATTGAGACAGAAAAAGTAATTTGTTTGGTTAAAAAAGGTATAAATGAGAGGGGCAAGAAAGTCAATATATTGGGCCAAGCAAACACCTTTCATATATACTTGCAAGATAAGTAGGTTCTTTTGTTCTCTCTGAATAAATGTATGTATCAAATTCTAATAAATAAACTTCTCTACTAATCTTTTTCCCTTGTAACCTCAACCTTCTCTCTCTTCTCTCTCTCTTTGGCCTGGTTTTTCTTAAGGCATTACTATTTTGGTGGGTGTTTAAGTAGTTGATGGATATTGATCTCTTGTGGACTCTTGGGGGGGTGTTATTATTTTTTCAATCAAATTATTATTGCATGGCAACATCATCACAATTCTCAACATTTAAGTCTCAATCTTTTCTCTACTTCATTACTCTTTTCTTCATTTTCCTCATCCTTGTCCATTCAAATCATCATCATGATCCTAATTATTCTTCATCATCATCATCATCGTCATCGTCTACTTCCAGTAAAACTAGAGCTACAATGAAGTTGCACCCACGAAAAATCCCAAAAAATCAAGCTGAATATGGTGGTGCTGCTCATGAAGTTCCTAGTGGTCCAAATCCAATATCAAACCGGTAATTTTTCAAGACAAGTTTGGACGAATATTATCAATCTCTTTAGAGTTTGTAACGGATGAAGATTACTTGTTTTTTATGTTTGAGCACAAAACGGGTATTTGCCATTAATATTACTTGTCCTCTTCTTTGAGAAGTTTGTTACTGTTAGCTTTGTTGTTATCGTTACCATTTTATGTTAGCTAGCTAGCCTTATAATTAATTTTCCCTTTTTTTTCTCTTCTGTTTTGGACTTGTATATATAGCAAGACACAATTTTACTACTATAAATATATATAGATATTTAAAATTATATATATTTGTAGGTACCAAATCTTTTATTGTGTTCTTCAAACATAGATCGATTGTTGTTATTTTATGAATCCATTAGTGAATTGCCCTTTTTTTGGTTTATTATTATACAAAATATATGACGTTTGCCTTTTTTTTTTTTTTTTTTTTGGGTTAAAAAGGGGTGTACTTCTATATGTGAAGGATTCAATTTTTCTCCATCTCTATAAATCATCCTCAAAAATCAAGATCATTAATTGTTGCCATATGAAGTTTTTAGATTATCTATTGGTATTTTTTTTTTAATCTTTTCTATGAATAAATTGTTTTTAAATGAAGCTTTTAAATCTTTGTGAGTGATCTGTAGTAAAAATTGTGAAAATAGTTTTTTATTGATATTTTCAAAAAAAATTAGGAATTCAAATTCGACTTCAAGTTAAATTTAGAATAATTATAACAATTTCATGTCACAAACAATGAAAAATAATATTTGGGGAAAGGGTGAAGGAAAATTAAATGAAAATAGTTGTTGACTGGATCCAGTTTATGGTGTTTGATGACTAGGGTTTTTTTAAGTTTAGAGGAAGGAAAGAGGGCAAATCTTCATGGGAGTGGGGGGGGGGGGGGGGAAGGGGAGAGGGTGTGAATAGGAGAAGAGGGACCTTAGTCATTTTTGTTTTGTTTTAATTTGAATGACTACTACTTTGGACAAATTACTTTTTGTCTTCTCAGTGCACAAACTTCAAGAAAGTTAATGCCTAATCAGCATATTATGAGGACATGATTTGATAATCATCATATTTCATTAATTAATTATTTTGCATTTTCCATCCTCATGTATTGTACATCAAATCTATTTTTAAGTTTGAATTTTGAGTGTGAAAAAAATTCTATTAGGAGCGTGGAACTCCAATAATAATAAAAAGTTATATATTGGATTGACTTTTAAAATTATTTAAAAGAATAGATTTTTTGGAATCAATTTTCAAGGGAATTTTTTTCAAGGAAATCAGTCAAAGAATCTGATTCTTTATAACACGCAAATATGCATTTCCTTTTCAATAGTTGGTATCCTCGTATAGTGTACATCAATGAATTTTTTAATTCTTTTTCCAACTTATATGCATATCTGAAATACAACTTTAATTTTTAAATAATTAATTTTTAAATTAACTTCAAATAATATCGTTTTTATTTCCAAAAACCTATTAACACTATCGTTTTTATTTCCAAAAACCTATTAACACTCTGGATCATTGTTATCCATTGTTTCATAATGTATTGTATTATATCAGACTTTATCAGACTGCATCTTGTATAGTAGATACAATTTGGCTAGATCAGATTGTTTGTTGTTGTTTAATAACATTTTTATTGTTTGATTTGACTGCATCGTACTGTATTGTAATTTATAAATTTACTAAAATATCCTTAATTATTCTAGGATAGGAGGTTTGACTAGAATTAAATAATATATGGTAAAGGGTAAAAAAGTATTATGAAATATTATGCCATGATATAATTGAAAAAAGAAATTAAGTAACAATGGGAACACACCAAATCGGTTGTTCCATAAAATGGGGGTTTTCATTGTTCCGTAACAACGAAATTTAACGATACAATACAATACGTTTTAAGTAACAATCAAAACAAACATTATAGCTATGATAACGATACAATACAATAAAATGGGTAATAATGATCCAAACAGCTGAGTGTAAGTGTTAATTAAAAGGACAAAAAAAAAATTAAGGAATATATTCTTTTTCTTTTCTTACAAATAAATAAAGGTATATCTCAGCTTTTCCTCGAGAAAATCTAATGCTACTGTGGAATTCTCTTTATTCTTTTGTCGTCTTTTATTTATATAATAAAAAAATATTATATATTATATGCTTTTGCCAGCTGATGATAAAAAGCACTCACGAGAATCCAACGTAAATTGCTGCATATATTTTGGGGAGTACTGTGCAAAAATTCTTATGTATTCGTTCATAGTATTGATTCATTTTAGGCGTTCTTAAGTTAAAATATTTTTTAAGTATTTTTACAGCAATTGGATAAGAGAAAAAAAAAAATTTTTGAGCACTTACTTTTAAGTTGAAACAATAAAAATAAATCAAAAATTATAAATTAGGATTCATGACTTATGACTTATGCTTATATGCTATAAGCTATAAATCCATCCAAATAGATCCTAAACGCCAAGGAGTGAAGAGTGATGTGATGTAAGCCGGTTAATTGGGTCAGACCAGGCTCTTAATTAAACGCCAAGGAGTAAAGAGGGATGTGATGTAACCCCAACTCATTACAAATACACCTTCCCGATATACTGGACCGGGCCGGACCGAGTTTCACATGGATCGGGCCGGTACAGTCTCAACAGTAATTCCAAGAAATCCCTTTCTAATATGAAATCCAATTGATAGGCTTAATGTGATGGGATATATGAATTTTCTTTATTTTTGAGTATAATCTTTGTAAATGAAAAATCTTTAGATGGAAAGCGACTTTACCTCCTTCGTAAATTCCTAAATTAGCTGAAATATAAATTAATGGAGTTAGTGAGTATTGGATATTAAATTTTTAAACAAGGAAAATTTAAGTACCGATAGTGCATTTTGTATGATCTCAATGAGTTTTATTTGTATAGAACTTGTTTTGAGCAAGCAAACATACGTCTTTTAATTGTAGATTGGTGATTATAATTTCGCTTCACAATGTACAAAAATAACTCTATTGTAAAACTATGTGGATAATCATGTGATCATTCATTGTACCTAACTATTATGTGTAAGTAATGAGGCAAACACATTATATCATATTTGTATGGACAAGTTACTTGAATTCATGAGGCTTATAAATAGCCTATTAGTTACTCATCTTAAATATGAGAAGAACACAAAAAAGTTACTTACTACTACTCTTTCTTTCTTTTCTTCTTATCATTTTATTATGCTACACATGCTTTATTTTATAACACGTTATCATCACGAGTCTCTTCATCTATGAGCATCTCTGAAAGTGCATTACCCCATACATAAATAGTAAAGAGTATATTATATTTTACTAAATAAGTCTTCTTATACTTCATAGTCTAAATTTGATGCTTCTAATGTAATTATCTTTAATGTGATCATGGATTTTTGAGCTAAATACTGAAAAGATAATTAGTACATACTTAACTGATAACCTTGTTGGAAGAATTCAACTCAACGAAATCGTTAGAAGACTAAAATTGCATAACATGAAATTTTAGTTTGGTTGACACTTTGTTGTGGTAATCACCTAGTAATACATAATCGCTTTTGAATGAGATATAATTAACTTTGATCAACATCATTGATTATTTTTTCACTTGTTCATCTTTCACTAGCTAATCATTTCCTTCTTGAATTATTATAATATGTTATATGTACTAACATAACCTGTTGCTTTAAAAAGGTAAGCAAAACAATATTTGAGAAGTATTATATTTTCTTTTAAAATCATCAAAAGAATTTTTCTATCAGAAAGGATTCTTTGAAGAGGCAATAGTATGTCATTTAGGTTGGTAATTAACAAATTTGTCAATGGTAAGCTAATGGCAAATTTTTGCTTTATGGTAAGCTTCCTTCATAATACTAGTTACATTAATTCTGATTTGTATATATCTACAAAAAGAGTATTCTAATTTTAGAAATCCATAAAATATATGCCAACATATAACCTACATGTCATTGAGACAATTTGACATGTAGACTTTATTAGGTCCATTTATCAAGTGTTTTTTAATTTTTGAATTTTGAGGTATCATTCTATTTATTATGATGATTAGTATTTACCTCTAGTTGCTTTATCTTCGAATTACAATTGAAGAAGGAAATTTTCTTAACTAGCAATAAATGAAGTTAATGTTGAGAATTAATTGATTGATCTTTCAATAAGTGAATTATTCATAAACCTTTTAAGTTGAAAATAGTATTCAGAGCTACCTATCAGGATCAACTTTGCTTCGTTTAGCAAAGATAATAATTTATATATGATCTTTTGAAGTGTTATTATGACTAAATTTATTTGTGCTATTATTAACAAAGGCTCAAGATTGAATTTTATTTTGGACTACAGAACCTCACTAAAGGTGGGACCATGAAATATAATTATTTTATAGAGTTATTATTTAATCAACAAATTAAGATTTATTAATTTAAAGAGTGTTTCAACACCGCAAAGTTTATTTGGGGATGAAATCTTAGAGAATTTAAATGAATCTACTTTTGAAAACATCATTCATGAATTTGATGTCATGATTAATGATTTTGGTTACCGCAATAAAATAGACGTTAATAATCTGTTAGATGAGTGAAAATGATACATGTTCAAAGGTCTAGAACTTAGAAGAAATTGTGAATACCATTGAAAAAAATAATGGTGATGATAAAGTACAAGATGATACAATACCTTTGGAATCAATTATGGTAAGGAAACGCTTATCACATTTAGAACTCTTCACAATTTTATGGTGTAGTTCGAAAAGACAACATCGAAACCTTTGGATGCAATAAGAAAAGTTAGAGATGAGCTTCAATAAGATTCAAATTTTAACAAAAAAAATAGAACACAATAGAATCATGTTTCACTAAATTGTCTTAGATATATTTGTACTTTTAACGAATTATTAATTTATAATATTAAGGAGACCATATATTTATATATGCGTCTTCTGAAAATATATTATCTTACTATCTTATCGAAATGAATGATTTTTTTCCATTGGCCCAAGTCGGGACCGGAGGAAAATATTATCTTAGAGAGATTATTAATTAATCGAATATTAATTTAGTGAGGTTTTATAGTATATATAGTGTCATTGATTCAAGGTAAGACAGTGGATTCAAATTTCGTTGCACCAAAATGGGAGGACGTTGATTTAAGTCTCGATGCATCATGATGATAAGATTTTGGGTTCAAGTCCCACTAAATATGGCCAACAAGCCTTCTTATAGAAAAAACATTCGGTTTAAATTCCAATGCAATATATTGATGATATAATGTTGAATGATCAAACTAATGCGCTCTTGATGAAAAATTATTAAACACATAATTTTGCTCTATTCTCTAAAATGAAAGTGTGCAGTACATGATAAGTCTGAAAGATGACAAAATCATTATTGTGATTGTATAAATAAATATGAGTGTGTCAAAGGACAAAACATATAGTCATCATTGTGATAATTATAAGAAAAAAGAATATTATGAGTTCTCAAAATGGTCCTTCAAAGAGTGAAGTCTGTTTCTATCATCAAATTTGGCATGAAAGGTATTGGGCACGCAATTACCGTGCAAACTAATTTGATTTTATAAATCCTCCATCAAAATAAAGAAATATAAAGTGAAGGTGCACTTGACCTTTCAAAAGTGATGTTGATGTATGTCATATTCATATGACAAATTTTACAGTATGACAATGAACTTCTAATGAAAATGAAAAAATAGATTATGAAGCATGTATATGTGATTTTAGTTAATTCGTTGAAGAGAATGTGACTTGTGATAAGTATCATAAAAATTGTAATGACTCGATCGGTTATTTTTTGGGTTTTCCGTAAATTACCATTGTCCTTCCTTGATTAACCCTGAGTCTCCTATGATTGAGTTTTAAAAAGCTGGTTTTGAAATTTTGAGTTAAAAGTTGAGAATTTGGTAGGCCTTGAGTTTTAAAGGCTAAGTTGTTAAGAAAGTGATTTTCGGTGTCCTTTGGGGTTTCGAGTGTCGGAATGAAATTCTATCGATCCCATCAGTTCAAAATTGTGAAATCTATTATGTGAGAGTTGTCGTTTCAGTTTTCATATCTTTTTGAGGATTTGAGGTCCTAAGTTGTGGAATGGTGAAATTTTAGCCTTTAAGTTGATTTTAGTCAACATTCGGGGTTCGGATGCTTGAATCGAAATTTTGAGAGTTTTATTGGATATGGGGGATGATTTTGAGCTTACTTGAGGTCTTGGTTGATTTTTGAGAGGTACCGAGCTTTGTTTTATCCTTTTTAGGCCTAAATTAGTTTTTTATGGTTTTCACGGTTGTTAGGTTAAGGAGACCTTAGATTTGTATTTTTACGGTTTCATTGAGTCCCAAATATTGAGTATAATTTATTTGCATATGTGGTTTGTGTGCATGAGATTTCGAATGAATCCGAGGGTTCTTTCGATGTTTTAGAAATTGGTTGAGTTGCTAGTGTCTGCAGGCCTCGCTTTTGCGGAGGACAGCCGCTTAAGCGACCTCCACTTAAGTGATTGGCCTGTTTTGCTTAAGCGAAGGAGGTTTCATTTTTGCGAGTCTGCACTTTTAGCGTGGTTCTCTTAAGCGAACCCCATGTCGCTTGTGTGATAATGGGAGGGTTTTTGCTGTAAATTTTGGGGTTTAAGCCCCATTTCACCATTTTTAAACTTGGGAAACCTTTGGTGGCAAATTTTGAAAGGATTTTCTATGCTAGATCAATTGGGTAAGTGTTCTTGGTCCTAAACCTTCATTTTCCTTTGATTAATTATGAGTTTTAACATCAAAATATGAGGTTTTGATTGGTGAATGATGAAGTGTTTCAAGAAACCAAGTTCTTAACTAAAATGGAGTTTGTGAATTGATTTATAGTCTTTTTTTTGAAATGATTTTCCCTAGTGAGTTTCTAAAGCATTGAGTAATGTTTTCAAGTATTAAATTTCAGATGCAAACCTTATTTTTAGAATTGGATTTGTGTTGATTGGCCCACTTTTCATGTGAAAATGATGTGGGTATTGTTGTTTCCAGAAATTTATTGTGAATACTTGCTTGTGCATAGATAGTATGGCTTTGGAAGTGATCTAGAAGGGGAAGACTCAACTATTTGAGTGATTGTTGATTGATTTAAGTCAAATGGCTTCCTAAGCCTTGTATTCGAGTTGAATTAGTATGCGTCCTTCACTGATTGTGTGTGAGGAGTAATGAGGATGAGGTAGAGGGTAGAAATTGTCCACTTGTTATATCTAAATGAATAAAAAGGGTTGAATTGAAAAAAACTATGTGTTGAATATGATGATGTGAATTGTCTTATTGTAACCCTTGTTGATTGATTAATGAAATGGTTGATAGCATGAATGTGACCTTGAATTGTATGAATTGTTGTCTCTCCCGTGTGGTGTGATGTTGCTTGTGTGCATTGATTGTGAACTGATGTACCGTGAACTTACGATATTTTTTATGCTTTAAACTTAGAGTTTTGCATGAGTCTTAGACATTTTGTTATTATATTTGATGATACTTTGGTGTAATGTTGCTGGAAATAGATTCTGAAGCAGTTAGTGTTCTAAGTATTGAAACAGTAGGAACTTGGTGACAGACGAACCCACCTACAAGCCATCATTCCATCAATGAGCCGTAGGTGGAAGGAGTGGTGAAGTGTTGAAGAAAATGGGCTACGTGTTGAACAACGGAGGCAACTAATGAGCTGTAAGTCCTATTGTGAGTTGTAGATCATGAGTCGTCGATGAGTTCAGAGAGGACGAGTTCCATGCCATGAATGATGAGTGAACAGGACGAGCCGTGCTTAATCCTACGAACCGTAGGTCATGCCCGTCGATGACACCCACAGAAATACTGGTTAACAGCTGGACGATGAAGGCACCTATAAGTTGTTGTTCCTTCGACGAGCCGTAGGTGGCCTTCCATTGGTGACACTGCCTAGAACCAAATTTCCTTAAGCTTTCCTACTGGGTTTAGAATTTATTTTCTATAAATATTAGTTGTAAATTTTGTTTTTGAGGAGTTAGACCTTTTGTGATACTTTGATTTAGCTTTGAGAATTATTTTGCAAACATTTTTAGCATTTAATTCTTGAAGATCAGTTTATGAAATTTGCGTTTGTTCTTCCATTCAAGATTCCAGATTTCATCTGTTCTCACTGTAAGTTCATTATTAATACTATTGATCCTAATATGAATTGTGAATCCTCTAGCATGAATAGCTAAATCTACAACTAGTATTTGTGGGAACCACGAGTAGTTAACAATGTAAAATTACTAATAATTAAGTAATTTTGGAAAAGTGTTTATGCATGTATTGTTAACCTCTTCATTTTGAATGTTTTTTAATGGTACACAACGTTAGAACTCGCCTCATTCCTACTTGTCCGACCAAGGAAGTACTGAATGAGAAAGAGGTTAAAGAACAAAAATTTAACGTGATAATCCGGTATCAAGGGTAAGGGTTATAAAGCACACACTCTTAGATCGACCAAGCATTAAAGCAGTCAATACTGCAACATGTTCCTAGGGAAGCTAATATGATTACGGATATGCTGGCAGGCTATCGATAGAAGTCTCAGAGACACGAACTGGAAACCAACACGCCTTATGTTTTTGAAGCATCTTCCTCGCTTTTGTTACTACCACTCTCAATACAGATGCTTGTGGAACTGATTATCTTAGACCAGTTTCTAATTGTATGTCTTTAGACGAATCTTATTAAATAAATAAAATATCCCAAAGCAAGTAGAAAAAAACTCATAGCACATAGTGGCCGTAGCAGTATGGAGGTGATTCGAGGCCTCTTTTAATAACTTCACATAACTTCATATCCTCAATCTACTCTCTCTTACTATTCTCGAGACTATTTGTGATAAAACTCTCATCACCCCTGTGAGACGAATCAAGAAAGTACGTAGTCAAATATCACTAGACATTTTTTAGGTCCTTGAGGCAATACGAGATTCGTGTCCATCCAAGATCGTACCTACTAAAAATGAGAATGCAAGTTTTTAATCTAATTCATCTTCATTGAATTGGTTTAGGGTCTGTTTGGAAAACCCCTAGGTAATTGGAATTGGTGCAATTACTAGGGTAGTAATTACCAACTTAGTAATTACACAACCTAGTAATCACACTGACTTGTTTGTTTGCCACAATATAATTACAATGTAATTGCACATATATTGTTTGGATGCACAATTGCAATCTTAAGATTATATCAAATTTTTAAAAATAAAAGCTAATTATTTAAAAGTTGTATTAGACAAATAAGAAACTTTATAAATGTTATTAACATAAATAATTTAAGATATATATTCTCTTTTGAAAATACATTAATTAATAAACATACGGTATTAACTAATATTATAAAAAAATAATTGATTTATAATTTTCAAATTAGTATATTTCAATTGAATTAATCATAAAAACTATAAGCATACGATTCCTATGAACATCATGAAAAATCTGTGTTTAACAAAAAGATTCATATTATAAATAAAATGTCATAAATTATTAAAATATTTGACAAAAAAGATAATCTATCAAGTTTAATTTAAAAAACAAATTACTTGCAGTGTGAAGTCTCAAGTCAATACTACTAAAACAAATGAAACTTAAAATATAACATAAGTTCTAAATCCAAAAAAAAAAAAAAAAAAATTAACATATACTCTTATGTCAAATTTCAACATAAAATAAATAAATAAAAATTAAAAGAAAAGGAAAGTGTTAGTCTATAATATTACTTAACAATGAATTCTACTTTAATTTAAAGATTTGAATAATAGTAAAATTATGTTATTGAAATAAATAAACATGATATAAAAAATAGATGATACAAAAAATTTCATAGAATCAATGAAGAGAAAGAGAAAGAAATAAAATAAAATAAAAATAAACTTTTAGAAATTTTTAGAATAATAAATTTAAAAAAGAATTTAAAATAGTAGAAATAGAAAATAAATTGAAACAAAAAAATAAAAATAGAAATAAAAAGAAGAAATTAAAAAGTAATCAGCTTATAATTACACCATGTAATTACCTGCAATTCACAGCTCCTCACTGGGAATTGGAGAGTGTAATTACCCCCTGCCAACTACACTCAATTACCTGCTGACAAGTAATTACATGGTCAACCAAAAAGGACAGGCAGTGTAATTACATCCAATTACACCAAATTCAATTACCAGTTTGGCTTTCCAAATAGACCTTTAATACAATGTGAGTGTGTATATGCATTTTATTATTAAAATAAAATATTAATTGCATATGTTAGTGGGTATAAATTGTGGTAAAAGATGACTATTAATTCTTGTAACTTATAGGACCATTAGTTCTTGTAACTCTCATGGTAATTAGTTTCCTGTAACTCATATTGTCATTAGTTTCTTATACCTTATGTAACATCTATCACATTTATCTATACACATTACCACCCCTAATTCGACCCATTGATTATATGGAAGATTCTTTCACCTATAAATGGTGGTGTTTCTTCCTTTGTGAAGGATCTCAAAAAAGAAGAAGATGAGAAGTGTGGAAAAATATTGTAGTGTGTAGTAGTGGAAAAGAGAGTCAAGACAAAAAAATTCTAAGTCTTCAACTATATTCACTATATAAAAGAATGTATTTATGTGTTGAAGGAACGTGTTCTTTTTGTGGAGCTTTGGACTCTTCAACTAATCTGGAGTTGCTTGAGTTATACACGTTGTTGAGTTGTTGTATCCTGAAGGGGACAAGTTAAGTGTGATAATGCTGGATCGGTGTAGATTATGTTGTTGTGGGTTTGAATCTCCTTATTGATAGCGAGATATACGTGCCTCAGCATGAATATATTATTTATTCATTTTTTGTTATTTTATTTTCAACTGTAATTTATTATATTTATGATATATTACCCCAACAAAATGAATAGATTCATGAACTACCTAATTTATCTCTGGAGTGAGTAGATAATTGAGAAGAAAATTACTGATGATGAATCCAATAAAAAATAAGAAGGTGATCTGTTTATAGGTATGCAGTTTCACTTTTTTTGATTGAATTTTGAATTATATTTTAATTTCCTTATGTTTGGGGAGAATATAAAATGATAATGGTTTTTTCCAAAATAATTTCTATTCTTTTTTAGTTTTAGGAACTTTAACTAATCTGTTAGACCTTAATAATTGAGAAGAAAATAATCGATATTGGAAAGTATTCTACTTTGTAGTGAGTGTTAAATTATTTATTTGGAAATTTAGTTTGATATTCAGTACAATATTGTTTCCAATTCTCTTTGAATTTTGATTGCTTATCAATTTTTTTAGCATTATTTAACATATTTTACTATTAGTGTGCTCCTATTTTGCTTTCTTTACTAAGTTCTCACCTACTTTTTTTCTTTCGATTTTATTACTTGATCAATTATTTATGACTTTTATGGATAGGAAATTAGAGAAGGAGGTTATGAAATGACTTTTTTTCTTTTGTGGTGTTTTCTTTGTAAGGGTTAGTGTTTTAATTAATTTTGAAATACATTCATTCGTTTTTTTTTTTTTGAAATACACAAAATACAAATGTGAATTGTAACATTCATTTTTTTTTAATTCTACGTTATAGGTTTTCTGGAAGATTGTCACGACTCAGACCATCGTGATTGGCACCCACACTAACTCTCCGGTGGGAGAACCACTACTACAACCCAAACCAAGAAACTAAACCAAAAATAAGGCATTTAAGTATAAGAAAGTAGAAATAATAGCTAAACTGAAGTTCCCATAAACTTCAACAAAAGATCTAACAACTAACAATGCGGAAGAAATAACCTAGAACCTGAAAGTCAATGTACCAAAATATCTAACAATGAACCAAGTCTAATTAGGAAGGGATGCAACCCCCAATCTAATGAACTAACTAGAACATAAGTCTAAGTCCGAAAATGGTGGACATAGACGAAAGAGAACTCCATGGCAGCCCAGAAGAATTGGCTCATCCTTGAATTTGAATGATCATTGATCTCCTAAGCGAGGTCTGTCAGTAGCTGCTTGAAGATGCCCTGTACTCAACAAAAATAAGAGCAAGTGCAGTATCAGTACATAACCACAGTGTACTGATAGGATCACGCGGCTATCCTACTAAATGCAACATAAGCAAGTCAAGACAACATTATAATCACATGCATATATATCAACATATAAATATTATCAACATTTACGAACAACGAACAACTTCACATTTTATATCAAATCATTGATCTTCTCATGAAACCCAAACCCAAACAGTTAGCATATCAGAACGTGGTATCCGATCCCATAATTATGTCGGAAAGTGGCAACCGATCATATAGTTATGCAGGAATGTGGCAATTGATCCATTCAACACACCACGATCATAATCACAAGTATATCATCAAGATCATACATTTAGGTCATGATTTCATGGCAATCATCATTCATCTATTTCATTTACAACAAGTGTGATCAACATTACAACATTCATAATGAAGCAAGAATAAACATACATCACAAAATCATAGAATTACAACTATCACCTACCTCAAAACAAGCTTGAAACCCTAAGAAACTTGATCCTTCCCTTTTCGAATTCGTTTCGCTTGTTCTTGGTCTATAAATAATCAATATAATACGGGAATCAATAAACAGTCATTAGTTACCCAGATTACTAACAATTCTAGGAACCCTAGATCAAACTCATGATCCCAATTATCTAAATTAGGGTTGTTTCTACCATAGAATCTATAACAAAACCCTCCCCCATCAATATTCACCCATTCTATTACATTCTATGGATCAAAAAATGGATTCAGAGGGGTGAAAAACTTACCCTTAGCCTCAACATTGGTGAAAAACGAGTAGGAGTTGCTTGGGATTTGTTCCTTAGCTCTAAAAATTGAAAAGTACCAAATAAGGTCATTTAGGGGTTTATTAACGACCTTAAGTTGCGTCGAGCTCGCCACAGCGGCCATCACCCTGTTGTAGCGGCCCCACCAGAGGCAAAACCCAGCGCCAAAGCGGTTTACGCGAGGCAGTGAGCTAATTAAAGAATTCCAAAATCTCCATTTCACAACACACCTCTATCCCACGACGCTTAGAAAAATACCCTTTACGCTAAGATCGATTTCGGGGGTTCTACTCACCCGAATTCAATTCCGTAAAGTCATATGAGTTCCTTAACGCATTAGCTATCTACTCATGTAATCAAAATAATAAATAAGTCACCCGATTGTTATCAGATTTCTCCATATTTTAATGACTCCGATTTTGTCCAAATCTGGACTATGTTGGAAAATTCCAAGTTACTACGAAAAAGTTTTCCGACCCAATCGTTACAAAGATATGTTTTTATTTTCAATTCATGAATTTATTTAAAAGTTTTCTCTTACAAAACTTTTGTGCTATAGATAGAGATTCTTTTGGTTGAAAAGATAAGCACTCAAAAAACTATACTTTTCCTTGAAAAAAAAAAATTTGTGAGACATTAATCAAAGGTGAAATCACCAATTCAAGAGTAGAAGAGCAACATTCTTGAATGCTACTTATTTTGTGGCTTAGTTGAATCCTGAAGATAAGGTTGTTATTTATTCTTCCATTTGCTTGTGGAAGAGACTACAACTAACTTCAAGAAACGTATTAACGTGCCTCTAAGTCAAGAAAATTTTATTTTGAATTCCTTGTACTTTTGTTATTCTTGTTTGACTAATATGTATTAGTCAAAAAGTAATAAAACACATGTACTAATAAATACATTGAAAGTGGCGGAGTCAAAAATATAAAAAAAGATATGTTAATAGTGAGATTCAAATTCGAGATCAACAATACTAGAAAGGAGCCTTACGCACTCACCCAAGAGCCAATGGACCAGTCAGATCATTTGTTTAGTAGGTACTTGTTACAGAATCTGTATAATAATAATATATATGGATAATATAGTTGATTTTTAGAGATTTGAATATTTAGTTACCATAGTTAGCTTATTCTCTCCATGTATTTATACCATTGTTCTCTTTGAGTAATATAAAAGTTATTCTCAACATCTTATGAATAACATGGTATCAGAGCCAATGGTTGAGTTGGTATTTTATCTTTGCCGGAATTGACTGTAGCTTCACCGAAAGTTTGAGACTTCTAAAGTTTCTGTCTCCGCCCACTTAGATACTTTCCACAATCTTAACCCCCTGGATCTCGGCGGCAGGAAGTTACTCGTGTGAGACTACAACATTAGTGCTGCATTATAAATTTGTGCTTGCTACATCATAAATTCAATTTGCTTGTTATTTCAATGTCACAATGACATTTCCAAGAAGGATTTGGTTGTTGTTTGTTCAGCAGATCACGATTTGAGAAAATTTTCCATTTCTGACCAATAATCTGGTGGTTTCTCTGTGTCAGACAGCATCTGGCAGTATATTGACATTCTTTTCTAGCGATTTCTGCTAATATTTGATGTTTTGAATTCCCTTGTGTCTTACAACTTTTAGCATTGAGATTTTTCTGTAGCATCATCAGGTTTTTCTCATCAATCAACACTTTTAGTTGGATCTTTATTTGATGTTTTCTGACTTTTCAAGAGTAATTTTTGGGTATCTAATTTGTTGGATAGCTAGCCTTGAGTGGAATCAGTGTGGGGAAGAACAATTACTTTGTTTATTGATCCAAAATAGGTTATTGTCTATCTTGGATATTGTTTGATTTTAGGGTATAATTTGGTTGAACTTGTTGGGGAAATGACCGACTATAAGTAGAGAACTCAAAGGTCTAAAGTTGTTAGTGCTTGTAGTCCATTGTCTGATAAAATGATCCTAATTTCAGCGAAGGAGTTTGCTAAATTCTCTCAATACCAGAAATTCTCGAAGGAATCCACTTCAATTAATTTCTTTGTTGAATCAATAAAACATGTCGTATCACATCTTCAAATAAATGGTTGATTGATTCAAATGCCACAAATCATATGACAGGTAATCCTAATATTTTTTCTTGCTTTCAAGCACACAGAGAACCCTCTCTTGTTATCGTAGCTGATGGATCAACTTGCAACAGTGTTGGATATGGGACGGTAAGACCAACCTCTTCTATTACTCTATCATCTGTATTAAGTTTACTTTGGCCTTTAATTTAATTTCTGTTAGCAAAGTTATCAGAGACCTTAATTGTTATATTTCGTTCTTCCCCGATCATTGTTTGTTTCATGATCTTAAGACAAATCAGATTATTGGCAAATGACATGTATCTGACGAGCTCTACATCCTTGATGATGGGAGCCTCAGTTTGTTTCCTACTTTAGTGTTGTGTCTCCCTTTGAAGCACATTATCGATTGGGACATCCTTCTCTACCTCTATTAAAGAAGCTCTGTCCTTAATTTCAGAATATTGCTTATTAGAATGTGAGTCATGTCGATTTGTAAAACATCATCGCAACTCATAAGTCCACGGGTTAATAAATGGGTTGAGTAAGCTTTTGAGTTAGTTCATTTTGATGTTTGGGGACCGTCTCCTATTGTTTCCAAAACTACAATAAGTACTTTGTTACTTTTGTGGATGATTTTTCTAGGATGACTTGGATTATTTTATGAAGAGTAGCTTGAAAGTGTTTACTCAC
The DNA here is from genome assembly GCA_035578085.1 of Solanum pinnatisectum. NCBI lineage: Eukaryota > Viridiplantae > Streptophyta > Magnoliopsida > Solanales > Solanaceae > Solanum > Solanum pinnatisectum. The sequence goes on along the minus strand of CM069084.1, from coordinate 37,222,867 downwards.
TTTTGTGCCTTCTGTGTTGTAGTCAAAACATAATGCAATGCTTCAGTACATATTCTTAGGAGTGACAATGCTAAAGAATATATGTCGAAATTATCTTAGTCGTATATGAGACAACATGATATTCTCCATCAGTCTTTATGTGTCGATACATCTTCTTAAAATGGAGTTGTTGAGAGGAAGAATAGCAGTTACTTGAGACAACTCGAGCACTTTTGTTCCAAATGAAGGTTCCTAAATAATTTCGGGCAAATGCGGTCTATACAAATTGTTTTCTAATTAATCGCATGCCATATGTTGTGCTTGCGGTAATGTACCCTACAATATTTTTTAAAAAAAAGTCACATTTTTCGATAGAAACTAAGATATTTGGAAGCACATGATATGTTCGGGATGTTAAAGCATTTGCTACCAAGTTGGATCCCAAGGCTTTGAAGTATGTTTTTAGGCAATTCTCATCTTAAAAAAAGGGGTATTGGTGTTATTAGATTAGCGTTTCAAGGACACTTCATCCAATTCTAAGTGTCAATGATCGTTAGTCAGTATATAACCCAACTAAATGAGTTGGGGTTGAACACCCACAAAACAGAGTCAAAACACAAATTAAACACAAAACTCAATATATACAAAAGTAATAATCACAAGAGGTAGGTATGGAAATACCTCACCCCACCACAAACAAAAAGCAATTTGTCCTCAAATGTAATAAAGTACTAAAACATCAATAGAAATGATAGAGAGGGAGGTAAAGAGAAGTCCTGTCAAAGTAGTCGCTCTATCTATCGGGGCATCAGTACCCGGTGCAACACTCTGAACTTGGGCCTCAGTGCTTGGAGTCACATCAACAGTACTAACTCCACTTGAGTTATCCAAGGGTGTGTCTGCCAAAGAGGTCTGCACACCTGCATCTACCATGACCTCCTCAATCTTCGTGAGACCCTTATACGAAGCCTCTTTATCAGCAAAAAGCAGCTTCTCATCGATATCATCCTCAAACTAGGTAACAGCTACTTTCTCAGTTCGAACCTCATCTCTGGTGGTGGCCTGAGGCACATTTGGATCAACTGGCACATCAGGGATCTCTATTGTCCCAAAAATCATTGACATGTCGATGGACTTCAGCTGGTCCATATCTCTCCTCAGCGCAGCAATAGCGGCCTTTAGGGTCGTTACCTCCTCAATGGCCCCTTGGCCACGCTCGCACACCATTATCCTTGCCACAAGGGCATCAATATCCGTACTCAAGGGTGTCACAGCGACAACAAGAGATCTCTCAATCAGCCCAGGAATAGTGGCTTCAACCTTGGAGGCGCGTCTATCAGCAGAATGGGCTAGTTGTCTCATCGGTAGTAATGCAGACTAGGTGAGCGAGGGTCGGCCAGCAGCAGTACCAGAATTGAGAGGCAAAGGAGCAGTAGAGAAACTGAGAGTAATGCAGGCGGCAGACTAGATGTATGAAGGCGCCTGTGGTCCAGAGTAGGCAATACTGCCTCTACAGGTAGTGTTTGAATATCAACAACCGGGGATGTATCCACCGGGGCTACCTTTTTCTTCTTGTTCTCATCTTTCAAGTACTCAGCCTCAATCCTCCGGATTTTGGTAGAAGATGTGGGAATCTCTTCCACATCTTTCTTCTCATCTCTAGGCACCCAAGCTTGTCTGCACAACTCGGTAATCAACACCAGGAAATGTAGAGATGTTTGGCGCTGCTTGGCCCTCATAAGCATCTCTTGTGCAATGATTATTCCCAGGCGCATCCTTGCCCCAGAAATAATGCAACCAAGACAGGCTACTTTGGCATGACGGAGAATCGACTCGTTCTGGGATAACATGATGGTACTGTTGATGATGCCAAACTAGAACCTTGCTGCTATATTTAGGTCCTTCTTCTCAATGAGTGCTCCAACCTCAAGACACTTGGTAGTACCGTAAGATATTAGAGGAGCCAACCACTTCTTCATGTTTTATAATGCCTTTGTCCTGATCTTATATTGGCAGTCATCCTCAATTTGTGTTGAAACCCCCAAGACTGCATTGATAGCATTACTATGACACTTCACCTTTTTACCCCTGACAACCAAATAGTCAACCGGCTTGAATTTGGCTGCCAGTTTCTTCCCTTGTGGCACCAGGGCTCTGTAAGCAGTGTAGAACTCTCGGACCGAATTTGGAACATAGGAGCCTTGGGGTTGGGTGAACAACTGGAACTTGTGGGACCTCAAGCAACTCATGATCTCTGGGTACCTGTCTATGACGTTATTAGTAGACATCCTCTTCTCCTCTATTATGGTCCTCAATCCCTCAGTCTTCAGTCTGTTCATAGATCAGGGAGGAGGGCTCTGTACCGGTGGTACTAGGACCACAATATATGCTGGAGTAGGAGGAGTAATGGTGGCCTGGGGAGTCCTGATCCTAGACGGATCATTCATCCTCTTGGATCACAGCTCCGCTCTCTGGGATGCTAGTAACTCATCGTCCTCTGGCTTAGAAGTGGTAGACCGAGGATCCTGGTGTTCACACTCACTCTCAGAAGTGGTGAGATGAGTGGCAATGATCTCGTCACTATCGGAGCTGACCTCCGGTGATGCAAGTGCAGGTGCCTTGCCCTTTCCTTTTCCCTTCCCACCTGTGTAGGAAGTTGGGTAGCCTTAGTTTTGGCTGCAGCTACATCCTCGTTGATTTTTATTCCCTTAGCCCTCTTGCGGTACGACATATCTCTACCGGCCACTTTTGGTCTAGCCATATCTGCAAAAACATCAAAAAGAGTTATATTCAATACGAGAGATGTTGCAAAAAAATATTGTAGACAGACTCGCCGAACCGATCGGCGAGTTGCCGAATCACTTTAGTGAGCCTAATCAGGCTCGCCAAAAGGATTGGCTCAAAATTTCTCAGAAAAATTGGCATGTTAGCGATGGGAAGAGCCTTTTGGCAAATCGCCAACAACATTCGGTGAGCAAGGGCCAGGCCGCCAAAAGTTACAGTGCATTTTAGGGGTTAGGGGAGTAGAAAGGACGATCAAGAAAGACGATCGATGAGTCGTCGAGTGCACTCGGCTAACTTAGGCTGAAAGTTATAGAACCCAAACTCAATTTTAGCATGAAATTAAAGGCGATCAAGAGGGATTCGGCAAACCGCCGAGTGGTTTGGCGAGCTAGACCTAACTCACCAAATTGCCCAACGTGCCTACTTTCAACCCCGACTTACAAAATCAACCCCGCAGCCCCTGAAAACAAAATCAAAGCATGCACTCATTCAATTAAACTTAGACCCATTACACCCATGCCCCCGGAATACTCAAACTTCTCCCGGTTTGGCCAAATTTGGCGATTTGACGACTTTTTCCCTTAAGAATGATGTCAACCGCACCATCATTGGGCAAAGTATGTCATTTGGGACAAATGTGTGTTACTTAGACTTCACCCAACTAGATCCAACAACAACGCAACACAACCCAACAATATTTTGATCAATTTTAAGCATGACAATTCGGGAAAAATCAACAATATAGACAATTTGGGCAAAATATTCGAATTAAAATAGGCACACATTCACACAAGCACAAAAGCAATGAAATCAGAGAGCTCCAGCATACTTCACAAAGATAAACACAATTGCAAATGAGTAAAATCGCTAAATACGAGTTTGGGGTTCTGAAAACCAACTTTTTACGTCGAATACGAGATTTGAAAAGCTAGGCAGCAAAGATATCCAACTCCAAACTCACAATCAACGACTAGAAAGCGGAAATAATGCGAAAATACAGGAAAATATTGTGAGGGTGTGATTTTGGAAAGTTAAAAAGTAAGGAAATGTGAAAGAGTTTGAAAGTTTAAACCTTTGGCCTTTAAAACAGTCTAGTTCTCGCCCAATCAGTGACATTAATTTTGCTCGCCAACCCACTCGGTGACACACCGAGTGGACACAAACATCGCCGAGTTTTACAGGACCTCTAGTTAATATGGGGGTCCAATGGTGGATAAAGTCGTGATCGCCGACTTGTTCGGCGACACACCGATTTGCTCCTTGGCCCACCGAGTTTTATAGATTCCAATTTCAAAATTGCTTGAGTCCAACGACGAGTCACCGACTGGACATTTAGCTTGCCAACCTGCACTTTTCAAACACATTCAACACTTTAACTTGCAAAATCAACACACAATTATTTCTAAAATAAAAATAAAGCGATAAACACTTGGGTTGCCTCCCAAGAAGCGCCATAGTTAACGTCGTGGAACGACGCAAGTCCCCACTTAGGTTTCATTATTGGGATTTGCCTCAGTGTCACTCGGCAACTCTCTTTCTTGATGTGGGTAGAGATAAGACAACACTTGACCCATTTGGGAGTCTAGTTGCTGAATGAACATCGAGTGAGAGGTTGTCATCTAATTTAGCATTGAGACATTCTCTCTTATCTCTCTCAACATTCTGTTGTGTTCTTCGACTTTGTGATGAATGAGCAAGAGCACCTCTTCTATTTGCCCCCTCAAGCCCTCTTTTCCTTTGACGCTCGTGAGGGGGAATATACCTATCTTTTCTTTGGTACATTACTTCTAGTTCTTTGACCTTTTTGGCCAAGAGATCCAGATGACCCAACAATGTGGCCAAGTCTTGGTCCTTCTCTGTCTCCATGTTGATCTTGGCCACACAATCAAGGAGTTGGGTTGTTGTTTCATAGGGTTGTCGTATCAAACAACCCGAAGAGAGTTGGTCAGCCACTATTCTATTTTCTGGACCAAAACCCCTCATAATCATCTCCTGTGCAATGATCATTCCTAGGTTCAGCCTTTTCCCAGCAATGATGCAACCAAGACAGGCTGCTTTGGCATGGTGGAAAATCTACTCATTCTGGGATGGCATTATGGTACTGCTGATGAAGCCAAACCAGAACCTTGCTGTTATGTTTAGGTCCTTCTTCTCAATGGGTGCTCCAACCTCAAGCCACTTGAAAGTACCGTCTAATATTAGAGGAGTCAACAACTTCTTCATGTTTTCTAATGTTTTTGTCCTGATCTTATACTAGCAGTCATTCTCAATTCGTGTTAAAATCCCTAAGACTGCATTGATAGCATCACTATCACACTTCACCTTTTTACCTCTAACAACCACATAGTCGATCGACTTGAATTTGGTTGCCAACATCTTCCCTTGTGGAACCAGGGCTCCGTAAGTAGTGTAGAACTCCCGAACCCAATTTGGAATATAGGAGCCTCGGGATTGGGTGAACAACTAGAACTTGTGGGACCTCAAGCAGCTCATGAACTCTAGGTACATATCTATGACTCCATCAGTGGACAACCACTTCTCCTCTATGATGGTCCTTAATCCCTCAGTTTTCAGTCTATTCATAAACCGGGAGGAGGACCCTATACCGGTGGTTCTAGGACCACAACATGTGTTGGAGTAGTAGGAGGAGTAATGGTGGTCTGGGGAGTCCTGATCCTAGACGAATCATTCATCCTCTTGGATCGCAGTTCTGCTCTTTGGGCAGCTGGTAACTCATCATCATTAGGCTCAGAACTGGCAGCCTGAGGATCATGGTGTTCACCCTCACTCTCAGAAGCGGTGAGGTGAGTAACATAGATCCCATCACTATCGGAGCTGACCTCCGATGATGCAGGTGCAGGTGTCTTACCCTTTCTTTTGGCCTTCCCACCTGTTGTGGGAAGATTGGTAGCCTTAGCCTTGGATGCAACTGCATCCTCGTTGATTTTTATTCCCTGTTGCGGGACAGCATGTCTCTACCGGCCACTTTTGGTCTGGCCATATCTGCAAAAACATCAAAAAGAGTTATATTCATTACAAAAGAAGTTGTAGAAAAATGTTGCAGATAGACTCGATGAACCGATCGGTGAGTGGCTCAAAATTTCCCAGAAAAATTGGCATGTCGGCGATAGGAAGGGCCTTTCGGTGAATCGCCAATAACATTCGATGAGCAAGGGCCAGGCCGCCGAAAGTTACAGTGCATTTTAGGGGTTAGGGGCGCATAAAGGGCTATCAAGAAAGACGATCGGCTAGTCGCCGAGTGCATTCGGCGAACTCAGGTTTCTCACCGAAAGTTACAGAACCCAAACCCAATTTTAGCATGAAATTAAAGGCGATCAAGGGGGATTCGGCGTATAGCTGAGTGGTTCGGCAAGCTTGACCCAGCTCGCTAAATTGCCCAACGTGCCTACTTTTAACCCCGACTTCCAAAATCAACCCCGCAGCCCCTGGAAACAAAATCAAAACATGCACTCATTCAATTAAACTTAGACCACACCCATGCCCCCGGGATACTCAGACTTCTCCCGGTATGACCAAATTTAGCCATTTGATGACTTTTGCCCTTAAGAATGACGTCAATTGCTCCATCATTGGGCAAAATACATCATTTGGCACAAATGCGGGTTACTTAGACTTCACCCGACTAGATCCAATAATAACACAACATAACCCAACAAGATTTTGATCAATTTTATGCATGACAATTCGGGAAATCAACAATATAGACAATTTAGGCACGATATTCGAATTAAAATAGGCACACATGCACATAAGCACAAAAACAATGAAATCAAAGAGGCCCAACACACTTCACTAAGATTAACACGATTGCAAATGAGTAAAATCACTAAATATGAGTTAGGGGTTTAGAAAACCAACTTTTTATTTCGAATACGAGATTTGAAAAGCTAGGCGGCAAAGATATCCAACTCTGAACACACAATCAACGACTAGAAAATGGAAATAATGCAAAAATATGGGAAAATATAGTGCGGGTGTGATTTTGGAAAGTTAAAAAGTGAGGGAATGTGAAAGAGTTTGAAAGTTTAACCTTTGACCTTTAAAACCTTCTAGTTCTCACCCAATCGGCGACATTAATTTTTCTCGCTAGCCTACTTGGCGACACTCCGGGTGGAAACTTACCTCGTGGAGTTTTACAAGACCTCCAGTTAATATGGGGGTCCAAATAAGGGATAAAGTCGTGATCGCCGACCCGTTCGGCAACACTCCTAGGCCCGCCGAGTTTTACAGACTCCAATTTCAAAATTGCTTGTGTCCAACGACGAATCACCGACTGGACATTTAGCTTGCCAACCTGCACTTTTCAAACACATTTTACACTTTAACCTGCAAAATCAACACACAATTATTTCTAAAATAAAAATAAAGCGATAAACACTTGGGTTACCTCCCAAGAAGCGCCTTAGTTAATGTCATGGCACGACGCAAGTCCCCACTTAGGTTTCATTCTTGTGGTTTGCCTCAATGTCACTAGGCAACCCTCTTTCTAGATATGGGTAGAGACAAGACAACACTTGACCCATTTGGCAGCCCAGTTGCTGAATGAAAATCGAGTGAGAGATTGTCATATGATTAGCATTGAGACATTCTCTCTTATCTCTCTCAACATTCTGTCGTGTTCTTCGACTTTGTGATGAATGAGCAAGAGCACCTCTTCTATTTGCCTCACTCAAGCCCCTTTTTCCTTTGACGCTCGTGAGGGGGAATGTACCTATCTTTTATTTGGTACATTACTTTCAGTTTGTTGACCTTTTTGGCCAAGAGATCGAGCTGACCCAACAATGTGGCCAAGTCTTGGTCCTTCTCTATTTCCTTGTTGATCTTAGCCACACAATCAAGGAGTTGGGTTGTTGTTTCATAGGGTTGTCGTATCAAACAACCCAAAGAGAGTTGGTCAGCCACTATTCTATTTTTAGGACCAAGACCCCTGTAGAAGCATTTCAAAAACATCTTATCTAGAATTCCATGAGTTGGGCACTGCTGCAATATGGCCTTAAATCTTTGCCACAACTCAAATTATCAACCTCCAATTGCTTGAAAGTTAGGATGTTATCCCTGAGAATCATCAATCTCAAAGGAGGGTGATCGATTGGGTCACCGTTGCTACCAGATATGCTCAATTTCTCTTCTCAACAAGTAACACAAAAACCAAAACTAAAAATAAGTAGATTCAACTATGACTAAGAAGAACATTAATTCAACTTCACCACAAGAATCTTAACCAACACCACTCCCGGCAGTGGCACCATTTTGATTAACGTTTCAAGGACACTTTAGTCAGTATATAACCCAACTAAATGAGTTGGGTCGAATCCCACAAGGAGTAGTACATGTTTAAAATTCAATAGGAAAGTGTGAATATATTCAAATCATCCATAGGAATAGACATTATCGAATAGAAACATAATTCAAATTAGGGGATGACACGAATGTCAAATAACTGGGGTTTTGGTTTTAATTATCAACTACAGCAGCAACAAATAACACAGAATAACAATAAGGAGACGGGTTCTTGGGATGTGATTCGATTATAGGCCAATGTAGACAAATGGGTGATTGCAACTGTTAGGAAATAACTGTAAATTAGTGAATAAGCTAAACTATAGATGAGGTAAATTTTCTCTCGAACAATTTACCCTCAAGCAAGTCTATTTCTCTCGAACATTGACAAGCATGCAAAATAAGAATAGCCTATGCCTTAGTCCATTCACTCTCTCAAGCTGAATGTGTGGAAAAGGGTTTAGGATTCACTCTCTCGAGCTGAACCCATGACAACCCAATACCCACAGACCATCAACCAATAATCTTGGTTTTAAAACTTCTCTCTCGAGCAAGCCAAAAACACGAATGTAGAACTGCATTTACAACTACAATTCTTTAAATTAAACCGCAATTACTGATTGAAATCACTTCTAAACAGCATTTAGACTAACAATTAGCAATATCCATAAACTAAATCAGTCTATAGTCACACAATCACACCCCAAGAATTGGGGTTTTAGCTAGACATCATAAAAAGATAGAAATCGTTACCAAATTGTGTTTGCATCAACTGGGTAAGATTAATTTCGTTTTTACAAAGGTCCAAATTGAAGAAGCTCAAAGACCCACATCCAATTTCTCAAAAGTGAAAAACTTCACTTCTTCAAAGCTAAGGAAATCTTGTCTCAATACTGAGAGTTCAAAACTGAAAATTCAAAGAAAAAGCTTCCAAAAATATCTCCAGATCCTTAACTAAATGTTCAAAAACATATTTATAGTCGCCAAAAATATGTTGCGAAGGACCATTCGGCATAGTAAGTCGAGCTCACCGATCAACTCGGCAAGCTACCCTTTGGTCAATTCCATCGCCTTTCTCTCGCCAACTTGATTTTATCCTTCAGGGCTTGGCACACTGGAACTTTAGGCAGTCAAATGGCCACTCGGCGACTCGCCAAATGGACTTGGCGATCACCATGCTCTCTTTTCTTCCTTCTTTCAGCTCACTTCGTTCCTTTTTGCAAATTAGTGTCCTTGCTTTGTTCCTCAATCCATATACCTGGAAATAAAGGGTTTTTCATCAATTATTGGCATAAAACAAGCATTTAAGGACACTAAACCTATACAAATACCACATTAAATGAGTCCAAATCTCAGACTCATCATTATTCTACCGAAGTTGGTAAACATTTAGTGTCAGCAAATGTGGTATTTTCAGAAACTACACCATTCTTCTATGCACCTCTCGTTTCTACAAGTCGGGGGGAGGAAAATGAGTGGTTAGTCTATCAGGTCACCCGTATTTTGACAAAAGAATCAAATATTGTCCCTCCATCTCTCAGTTCTTCTATTGATGACCAATCGACTATTATTTCAAAAGCTCCTTCTCTAGATGATGTGGCAAGAACGTCAATTATTCAAGTTTACTTGAGGAGGCGAGAGGCTAATGATACATGTCTTACACCAGTTTCTTTGTCATCACATCCTTATTCGTCTGATCCTGCATAAGATCTTGACTTCCCAATTGCTCTTCGCAAAGGTACACGTAGTTGCAAATCTACATATCCCATTAGTAGTTTTATTTTCTATGGTCATTTATCCTCTACATCTAGATCTTTGATTGCTTCTCTAGACTATATTTCTACACCCAAAACAGTGAAAGACACCTTGAATCATTCTGGATGGTCTGATGCAATGTTGAATGAAATACATGCATTAGAGGAAATTCACACGTGGGAATTAGTGGATTTATCCAAGAGAAATAAATCAGTGGGATGTAAATGTGTCTTCACAATTAAAGTTAATCCAGATGGATCTATAGTGAAACTTAAAGCCAGACTTGTAGCTAAAAGGTATGCTTAAACATATAGGGTAGATTATTCAGACATATTCTCCCCGGTTGCCAAACTCACTTTTGTCCACTTGTCCATTTCTCTAGCTTCTTTCGAGAATTGATCTTTACATCAGTTAGATATTAAGAATGTACTCCTTCATTGTGATCTTCGAGAAGAAATATATATGGAGCAACTATCTGGTTTTATTGATAGGGGGAGTATGAGAAGTCTGTCATTTGAAGAAGTCCTTGTATGGATTGAAATAGAGTCCTCGAGCTTGGTTTGGCAAGTTCAATAAGGTAGTTCAAAATTTTGGGATAAAAATGAGCAAATGTGATCACTCAATATTTTACTGGCAATCAACATCGGACACTGTCCTCCTTGTTGTATATGTTGATGACATTGTCATCAGAGGAAGTGATTATGTAGGAATCTCTTCCCTCAAATATTTCTTGCATACTAGGTTTCATACAAAGGACTTGGGTCCTTTGAAATACTTTTTGGGAGTAGAAGTAACCAGAAGCAAAAAGAGAATTTTTCTGTCTCAGAGAAAGTATATTTTTGACTTGCTTGCAGATACCAGGAAGTTAGTAGCCAAGCCCTATAGTACTCCAATGGTTCCCAATGTACATCTTATGAAAGATGATGGTAATCCTTTTTATGATCCGGAGAGATATAGAAGGTTGGTTGGGAAGTTAAACTACCTTATTGTGACTCGCCTGGATATTGCTTTTGAGGTAAGTGTTATTAGCCAGTTCATGTGTGCACCTACTGTCAAACATTGGAAAGCTTTGGAACATATCGTGTGTTACTTGAAAAGAGCTCCTAGACTTGGCATATTGTATAACAATCACAGTCATACTCGTGTTGAGTGTTTTGCAGATGATGACTGGGCTGGATCCAAAATTGATAGAAGATCTACTACATGCTATTATGTTTTTGTTGTAGAGAACCTAGTATATTGTAGTAGTAAGAAGCAATGTGTTGTATCTCGATCTAGTACAGAATCTGAGTATAGATCTATGTCACAATCTACATGTGAGATTATGTGGATACATCACCTTTTATCTAAAATTGGGTTGCAACATCATACCCCAGCAAAACTCTGGTGTGATGATCAAGTTGATCTTCATATTGCCTCAAATCCAGTGTATCACGAAACATATTGAGGTTGATTGTTATTTTAATCATGAGAAGATCTAGGAGAACTTGATTTCTACTAGCTACGTGAAGACAGAAGAGCAACTATCTGATTTGTTTACAAAAGCGTTGAATGGAACTCGAGTTGATTAACTTTGTAACAAACTAGGCATGATCAATATCTATGTTCCAGCTTGAGGGGGAGTGTTACAGAATTTGTATAATGTATAATAATATATATAGATAATATAGCTGATTTTTAAGGATTTGAATATTTAGTTACCATAGTTAGCTTATTCTCTCCATGTATTTATACCATTGTTCTCTTTGAGTAATATACACGTTATTCTCAACACCTTACGAATTACGGTACTCTATGTTAATTTTATATAAATACCTCTTAATTTCTACATAGATATATATATTTCGAGACGAGGTTAATGGATGCTCGAGCATCCGAGAGACTCTATATGGATCCGTCCCTAAACAACTACCACAAACTCATGAAATATAAGTAAAAGAAAATAATATATTTTTTAAAAGTTGTATAAAAAGAGATTTTTTTAAGAAAACCTTTTTTAAAAAAAAGTAAAATCTAATTATAAAAAATATTATTTATTTAAGATTTAATTCTAATAAAAATATTTATAAATGGAATTGATTTATTTGTTTACATGTAATGTGTTTAGCAAATAAAAATCACAATCATGATTTGATAATGTCTGGTTAAATATGTATTAACTCAATATTATGTAATGTGTTTAGCAAATAGCATCACAATCATAATTTGATAAGGTCTACGCATTTTGCGGGTGCTATACTAATAAATAAAGGATTGATGTGCAAAAACAAAAAAAAAAAAAAGAAAAAAAAAAGGTAGATATGGAAATTGCACGATGGCCAACAATTCTTTGAAGGCAAGGGTTATAACAAAGAGAAAGACAACAATACCTACCCTCTCAGTATGCCTTTTATTTATTTATTTTTTTTAAATTAATTCATTTAAAAAAGAATATTCTCATACATTTGGCATATTTATAATGAAACCATAAATGTCAAAAATATATGGGAAAAATAAGCAAATACTTCATAAATGTAAATTAATTACAAATATATACCCCTTACATTAATACTTCACTAAATAATTATAGTAAATGTCCAAACTAATAATTTTGCTTAACTGATACTAAATCAGTATATATATAATACACTATATATATATATATATATATATATATATATATATATATATATATATATATCCAGTATGTGAAGCTCAATGTCAGTGATAAATTATGATGATGTTTGATTTCCTATAGGTACTAAATATTTTTAATTCTATGTATATAGTAAAAATATGAATATAATTTATTTTTATGTCTGTTCTTCACAGAGACTTTATTCAGATCCATCTGCATGTACTGAATGTTTGTGATCCAGAAACATTTTCATATTCTTCTATGAAGTATTTGACCCAAAAGCCTGGTAATTTTTGATAATATTTTTCAAGATATGACAGCATTTCTTTACTGCTATCAAATATTTTATAATATATTCTTCAAATTCACAAATGTATTCTTGAATATAACTCATTTTACAGATTTGCAATTTTTCTAATTGTTCTTTTGCTATTATTCGTAATTTTTCTTTGTTTTGCGATGCGCTTCCTTCTCCACCTAGGAATTCATTTCCTATGACTTGTACAAGGTTTCTCAATTCCTTTTAGGACATGAGTCCAAATGTTCACATAGCAATAAAAATTCATTCATGTTCTCAGCTTGATCATTGCTTAGTTGATTGATTTCGTATTGCATTTTTCTTACTTGTTCAGACAAGCTGGCCAATTCATCTTTGATGTTGAATAATTTGTGGCTTTTGTCATCAATGGACTTTTTCACAATTTGTATTTTTTCATATACCCTGTTAATCAGGATCTGTGTTCGATTGTCCATATTGGACGTTCCTTGAGAGAAAATCTTCAAGAGAATTATCAACTCCTTTAATATGTTCTATCTTAAAAGAATAGAATGATAATAGAACCTGCCACCTATGCAATCTTCGGTATTGTGGTTCTGATGGAAGTTTGTTTGAAATTAGTCCTGACACCTGCGTGTTATCAGTTCTAATAATAAATTGTTTTGATAAAAGGAAAGCTATCATTAAGGTTTTTTGTTCACACCCTACTCATTTGTAATGAATTGTACAAGTGTGTGTGTATGTATATATATATATATATATATATATATATATATATATATATATTGTTGTGGTATCATTAAGGTTTCTTGTTCACACGCTACTAATTAGTCAATGATAAGAGTATAAATATATTGTTGTGGTATCATTAAAATTATTTGTGCACACCCTACTCATTAGTCAATGATACTGTACAAGTATGTCTCTCTCTATATATATGAGAAAATATAGAAAGAGAAAAGAACAAAAGAGAAAATAAAAATAAGAAATGAGAAAAGAATAAACGCAATGAACAAAAAATAATTCAATTTATTTTCTTAAAAAGGTAAAGAGAAACAAAAGAAAGGAAGATAAACTAATAAAAGAAAAAAAGAAAAAAAAAAGAAAAGAAATAATAGAAATGTTACTGCATGGTATCTCTAACAAGGATAATATGAGAAAATAATAAAAATAATAAATGAGGAAATAATAAAAGAGAAAATAAAAAGTAAATTAAAAAGGAACAAAAGTAATTTATTTTATTTTCTTAAAAAGGTAAAAATATAGAAAGAGCGAAGAAAATTAAAAAGAAGATAAACTAACAAAAAGAAAAAGTAGAAATAATAAAGAATTACCAAATGATATCTCTAATAAAGGATAAAAAATAAAAAATAATAATAAATAAGAAAAGAATAAAAGAGAAATTAAAAATACTAAATGAGAAAGAATAAAAGAAACTAATGAAAGGACAAAAATAATAAATGAGATAAAAGAACAAAAATAATTAATAATATGACAAAAGACTTAGACTAAGGTGAACTAGGCTTAAATTTAAAAGGATTAAGGCGAAATTGGGCTTAACGTTAAAGAGGATTGGAGGGAAATAAGCCTAAATTAAAGGGGGACATGTGTTGTAATTTATTTTGAAATAATGAATAATTTGAATTAAGTTATAAAATTGTAATTATTTTATGTTTTGTGATCCATTCATGTAGTTATTTCACTAATTAAGATTTTTTCTTTGAGAAACTCATTTCCTTTTCTAATGTCTAGTGATAAATCTGCCCTAAATTAATTAGTATTGAGAATAATAAATTAAATTACAAATTAGAAAATTTTAACCACTTCGATTTGAATTTTACTTGGGTGAGTTATGAGTCAAATTTAATTAGGAATTTATTTAACAGGATGGTTTAAATTAAAATCAAATTATTTTTTTTAATTTAGAAATTTCATCCAAATAAATACTTCAAAGTTAACTAATTGACAAAAAGGAAAGGCTCGAAATATATTAAAGTTCAATTAAATTTGAATGGACAGGACATGAATCATTTGAGGATGGCGAAATACTAACTAGCAGTTAAATCTTGTTGAAATGTAAAAAAAAAAATTATACTAGATAATTGTATTTTGCAAGAAGTTTTCTGAGTAGCCCTAAAACTCAAAACCCTGCTGTGAAGCTGAAAAGGAGAGGCTGAGTATGGCTATGGCTCTCCGAGTTAGACGCCTGAAAGAAGCTTATAAGCTGCTCCCTCTTCTTTCTGCTGGTACCTATTTACTCCTTCTAACGTCTGATTATTTGGCTAATTTTTTCTAATTATTTTTTGCTAATATCAATTCCTCATTCTGGACAGGAAAAGACAGCATTTTGCTGCCGCCTCTTTTGAATTGTTCGAAAAATTTACGTGCAAACATCAATACAATGTGCCTATATAGATGTCATCAGGATCACAGGTAACAATTTCTATTTTCTGGATACAGGGTACACCAATTTGAATTTCTTTAGAACTATGTTTCCACCTCATTGAACAACAATAAATAGTAATGTGCGTTATCTCTTTATCATTTTGTTAATATTTTTTTTTATTGAAATTCTTTCAAATTTCAGTAAGGAAGAGGAGAGTGAGAAAATCATTTTTTCAGTTGATGTTCGATTCAGCTCACATTAAAAAAATACTATCCTGAAAGGTTTTTCTATCATTCTATGTTATGAACATACAAAGTGATGATGCAAAGTTGTCCTCAGAATTTCTTGTTTAATTCCTTAATGGCCGTATATATGTATTAACATGGAGAAAACTTCGGTTACCTTGGTATATACAATTGTTATCATTGTACCAAACTAATATACAATTGTTAGGGTTTAATATTTATCAGAGGAAAGAGATTATAGGGAAAAAAAAGATTGATCAGTAATTCTAAAATTTTGTTTTTCTAGTGCTCCATGTAGTAGTTTGAATTCTTTCAGCCTACTATTTTGGAGGTTTTAGTAGTCTTCACTTGTCCTTGACAGTCTCTTTCAGGTATTCAACTATCTCAGAAGCAGTGTCGGAGCCTCTTGTACAACTCAATTTCCCCTCCTTCATTAAGTCTACTATTGATAAACCTGAAGGTGAGCTACTCTCACTTGGTAAATGTGATTTTGTTTTTCTTTGTAAAATTGTGGGGATGAAACCATGTACTGAGGTCACATGTGGAATATGTCTAGATACCAATAGGTTAGTAGGAAAAATTCATCAAGTTCTGGGGATTTCTGATCAATTAAAGCCGTGTTGAAGAAACTTACCTACGAAGAAAAGAAAAAAAATCCTGAGCTGGAGAAATTTTTTAATACTTTTCTCTTTCCTATATGCTGCACCAAAGATTTGCACAGATGTCCAATAAATGACTGTTGTACTGGACCAACTTGTCAGCGGTTGAGTTAATCATGTACCTTCTGTGGATCTTATCAGTGAAATGAGTCCTGAGAGCTCAATGTTTAGTAGATGGATGCATATGATAAATTACTTACGGCCTTAGCATACATATTCATGCTTCTTATGTCATTAAGATTCTACCTATGCAGTAGATTTTCAGTTGGAGGCTTTATTAGCATGTGTCAATCCGTGGATTGCATGTTTGAACTCTGAGTTCATTTTCTAGTTTGGTATATGGTGTACCTTATTTTTTGCAAAAAAAAGCAAGTGTCGTGAGTGGCAATCTGTTTTCCACAGCTGTATGCATTTGCTTTTTTATTCCGATAATGAACAGTATGATCCTGATTTGATGTCACCAGTGACCAGTCTATCTTCCTTACCAACATATCTATCAGAAGATCACCTACGAGTGTTAGGACTTCTAGTTTGCACCACCATCAAAGCTCCTTGAGTAGCATGATGACTGCTTCAGCAACATCACAAAGACCATCATGTCTTCCGTGTTGTTTTCTCTTCCATCAGTTAAAAATTAGCAACAGTTGAATCTATTTCAAGACTTTCCCAAGCAAGCAAGGCTAGCCATCTGGCATTAAACCCCTTCTAGCTCCATTTCTGCTATCATTTTAGAAGAGAGAACATCAACATAATTTAATGAACTTGCTACAGTCATAATATATCCAATGACCATCGATTCCTATCCTCCAATTTGATGAAATATCTTATGTTATTCTTCCAATCGACACTGGTAAATTGCTGCTATGTGACTAGGAGGTCACATGTTCGAGCTGTGGAAACAGCCTCTTGCATAAATGCAGGTAAGGCTGTGCACAATAAACCTTGTGGTCCCCCCCTTTCCTTGGACCTCATACATAGAGGGAGCACAGTGCACCAGACTGCCCTTCCAATCGACTCCTAACTTGTTTATATTCTTCACATTTCTTGCTTAATTTTTGGCGCTACTAACTTGTTCATTATCTGGTTTCTGTAACTGGATATATATGCATACTTGCCTCATTTTCCGTTGCTTTTTGAACAAAATGTACAGGCCCTTCTCATTGTTGGTTCAATGGAATTCCGGATAAGAAATCTCTGAAAGATGGCATTTTCTTAGTGCTCATAGCTGGATTCGTAGAGAGTTCCTCAATCACGGAGGCAAACTTTGTTAGCATGCTTGAGAAAGTAAAGTTTCTCCAGGATAGGTAGCATAGATCCTTATGCAAACTTGTTCTGTGTTAATTTTCTTATATACATGTTTTCACAGATCTCTACTTTCTTCCAATGTTGCAGATATCCTTTCCTTCAAATAATTGGTTTCCAGGATACGAAGATCCCACTTTGTTGCAGTGATATTTGCACACATCTGCTTGGGAGAACCTTGAAAGAATACATTGCCTTTCCTATCCTGCTAGCTAACAAGAATGTTCTAGAGGTATGTTCACATAAGTTGTTGCTAAATTAGTGCAGTTTGAAGGATCTTATTCAATCTGCTTTTTTCATATATTGTGTCATACGACTTGTTAGCTGTTTCAATGACGGGACTCTGTTGAAATATCTGTACTTAGTCAGAAGGGAGTTGCAAATTTTGACTATTCAATGAAGATTTGAACTTTCTGTCATTAGTACCTGGATACTGTGCTTTCTTATATTTATTTGCTAACTTGGTCTCCTTTAGTATGTAAAGTTTATATGTCCATCATATCCTTGCTGATGTTCTAAGGAAAGCAAGATAAACTCTATCATTGGTTTTAAGAAAATAATCATGGGGAAAATAATAGACAAATCCCTTCTATGTTTCTTTCTCTATTCTGTTAATGAATAAGCTCATGTTTTTGGTACTCTATAAAAACATTATTTCATATACTGTCATAGGGGTTATGAATAACACTATGATTTTAACAGGCAGAGAAGAAGTAGTAAGTCCCTAGAACTCTTATAAGTCATAACAGAAAGTCTTGACACACGAAAACTTGAACAAGAGGAAACACAACCTCTGCTCTAGATGCTATTTATGCGAAGAACAGGTGGAGACAGTCAACCATCTCTTTTTACACTGCAAATGGACAGATCAATTATGGCAGATGTTCATTCACAAGAGGAAGATCAAGTGGACCAAACCAGGGAGAATCACAGAAGTTCTAAAATGCTGGAATAGTGATGGAAATGCAGGAAAAAATGAGGAGAGATGGAGGATTGTCCCAACATGGATTTGGTGGACAATTTGGAATGAAAGGAATCAAAGATGTTTTGAAGGAAAGAACAACAATATTCAGAAGATAAAGATAAACTGCCTAGGTCTTTATTATTTTTGGTGTAAGCAAGTAGTAATAGGAAATTCTGAAGATGTGTCTAATGTTTTGAGTGGCTGTAACTAAAAGATCTTAGGGTTGTTGTAAGTATAAATTTTTGGAGGGGAACTACATTTTGATGTAGTTTTACCTGTGGATATAGAAGTAAATGTTACCTTTATCAAAAAAAATAAAATAACAGAAACTATGAAAATCGATAGGAATTATAAACTAGATAATAATGCTTTCAAAGATTGTTGAACATTGCTAGAGAGTCTCCTTGAGGACCAAATGGATGAACTCAAAAATAACCTCATCACTAGATTTTGACTTCTTTAACAGTATTGGTTAAATAGTTCAAATTTTGTTTTGGGTCTCAACTAAATCTCCTTTTATGTGCAAAGTGGTGCTGATATGGTAGTTAGACCTTGAATCTCGTCTGAATTAGAGAAAATTGGCATTGTGCTAGAAGATGCAATGTGTATTGTGGGGTATGTCTATGTCATCAATCTTTCTTTTCATGTTTTTAATAGGCAATCGATGTTAGCTACATTCAATCTTCTATATCCTTTGGTCATATATTCATGTTGATATATGGGTCGGTATTGGAAATGTTGTGCTTAATTGTTCTTGCAACACCCTCATCAAAAACATCTTGGTTGTGTACTTGGGTTAACATACAACTTCTGTTTCTTGCAATTTGTCCATGTTTCTTTTGGGTATTGAGTATTACTTTGTTGTTTGTTACCCTCTATATATTTTAATACAACATATGTATAATAAGTTGTTTTTGGGTGATATTTTCTCTTTGTTGACCTAGAAAAAGTGTATGATGGAGTCCTAGGGGTTTTATGGAGATGCTTGGAGGCTAAATGTGCACATGTAGCTTACATTAGGGTGATTAAGGACATGTACGAAGAAGCCAAGACCTAGTGAGGACAACGGGAGGAGATTCAAAGCACTTTCTTGTTGTGATGGGGTTTTGTCAAGGATCAACCCTTAGGCCATTTCTATTTGCCTTGGCGATGGGTGAATTGACGTGACATATTCAAGGGGAGTTTCCATAGCGTATGCTATTTGCAGATGACATTGTATTGATTGATGAAACATGTGGCAAAGTTAACCATATACTGGACGTTTGGAGATATGCCTGGAGTCTAAAGGGTTCAAGTTGAGTAGGACTAAGACAAAGTACTTGGAGTGCAAGCTCATTGATGTAATACGTGGTAGATGGGCAAGTGAGGATTGATACACAAATCATCCCCAAGAGAGAAAATTTCAAGTACCTTGGGTCAATAATCCAAGGAAATGGGGGAAATTGATGATGATGTTACTCATTGTATTAGAACAAGGTGGATGGAGTGGAGGTTCGCATCCGGTTTCTTGTGTGATAAGAATGTATCACCAAGACTTAAAAGTGAGTTTTATAAAGTGGTTGTATGGCCAATTATGTTGTATAGGGTGTAGTGTTGGCTGGTCAAGAACTCACACGTCCGGAAGATGAAAGTAGCGAAAATGAGGATGTTAAAATGGATGTGTGGGCATACTAGGAGAGAGATTTATAAACAAAGATATTCGGGTCAACGTGGGAGTGACCGCTATGATGGACAAGACAAGGTGGCGAGTTTGTGATCGTTCGGAAATGTGAAGAGGAGATGCATAGATGCCCCAATGTGGAGGTGTAAGAGGTTGACTACGGTGGGTATGGGGAGAGTAAGGTAGTGGTAGATCGAAGAAGTATTGAGGAGAAGTGATTAGATTAGATATGACTCAGCTTATCGAGACATGACTAGACAAAAGGATATGGAGGTCAAGGGATTAGAGTAGGAGGTTAGTAGGTAGTTGAGCATTGTCTAGTTTTTCTTATTGGTATTGTTATTATTTCTCTCCTACATTCTTATTTTTCTATTTCATTATTATCTGTTTTTTCCTTTGCCTCAGTTACTGTATTATTAGTTATTTCTACTGTTTTCTTCTCATTTACTTTTAGCATGGCTTCTTCATTATTATATTTCTTTTCCATACTTGATTTTGATATGCTTTATTTGAGACGAGGGTCTAGCGGAAATAACCTCTCCCCAGACCCCACTCTTGGTATTACACTCGGTTATGTTGTTGTTGCTCTTTGTTGATATCTGAGCTTCTGCAACCTTTATTTCATGTTTCTCATGTTGTGATTGTCACTGGATTCATTCATTGCTCATGAATTGACGTACTACGTCCTTTTTCAGATTGCTTCTGAGGCCTGCTATGTGTTGTTTAATGGTTCTGAAAGTTCTTCAATCTATTATGGGAAGGAAGCAGATATTGTGATTCTAGACAAAGGTAGGGTGTGTCTCCTTTTTTTTTTTAAATATCTGCCATGCTGAATAAATGTTAAGTACTAATCTTTTTTTCTTGGAGCTGCTACTACTTTTATCCAAAGATTTAGTTAATAAGGATAATTAGTTCCCTTTTTTTTTTTTTTTTTTTTTTTTTTTTTTTTTAATTAGAAGTATAGTTGATTACTTCTGAATTGCATATTCATCCCAAAATATGACTTTTGTTGGGGGAGTGATGGTGATGGTCAGTGTATGGCATGATTAGAACTGGAACTCTATCATCCATTTTCCTTTTATTGTCTTTAAGCTAAGGTTCTCTGTTACATTCTGCAATGTCAGCAATCAAGGATTTCAGAGCACAAGACAGTGAGACCCCCAAGATCATGCATAATCTGACAAGCACATGGGTAAAGCCAACTGATGACTTCAAGGAACCACCTCTCTGTTTTCCCTTGCGAAATCTGCTTCTTTACTTTCCAGGTAGAGGTTCCCCTGTTGAGCTGTCCCCCGTACTTTGATTTAGCACTTACTGAAAAAGATAATTATGGACATTCCCATATATTAATTACTATGAAGGTGCAAGGCTTTTGAGATTTTCTGCCTCAAACGTGCAACTTGTGTGTTTCCCTTTAGTATAAAATTACGAATATGATGTTTATCTACGGATTCCTTCTGCCTACCCCCTTTCTTTTTGTTGCCTTGTAAAAATGATGGAAAATCAGACTAGAAAGGAACAATTAAGCATTTAAAGAAGGGATGAATTCAAGGTGTAATTTGTATGAAATGATGTATTATAGCTCTTCCTACTGATGGGATTGTAAACCTAGTGCAATTTAGAGGTTCTAAGGATCAAGTAGAGGAATCATCAAACAGTAGTTTGCTAAAATTTCAAAATAAATGTTGATGATGTTCAGTGCCATAAAGCAGTGCTATGATAGGAGGAGGTAAAGAAGTATGTCGTTGGTGTTCTCTTTGAATCAGTATGAGGAAGCTTGAACTTATGGTGTGGCCTGTTGAAACCCAAAACTGATAGCTATGTCAATTTACTTTTGAAAAAGCTTCCCTTGTCTGAATAATTTCACGGGATGATAAAAAGATGCGAAAGCTTCCATAGACAAATGCGAGGATTGTAATTTGACTGAAGCCCCTTGTTCCTAGCATTTGTCTCTTATACTTAAGTTTCTGAATTTCCTTGCAGGTGGCATTTCAGTTGATGAGAGTGGCAATCGCCTTTTCCTCTCTGACTCCAATCACCATAGAGTTATTGTACTAGATGGCAATGGAAAGATCTTAGACTCTGTATGTGTCAGGCATGCATGTGTTGCTTCATCATCTTTGATTGTCATATCCTACTGTTTAAGCATGAAAGGAATTTCTAATGCGAACATGATCATTTTGACGTAGATTGGTTCTTCCCCTGGTCATGAGGATGGAGAATTTGAATCAGCAAAGTTAAGGCGTCCGGCAGCTTCTTTTTATCATGCCGCTGAGGACTGTCTATATCTTGTGGACTCGGAGGTAATTGCATTGGATCTCTTTAATTTTCTTGTTATGATGTCCTATTTCTCATTATCTAATATTGATGGTTACGAGGAACAAAAAAAGAGAAGGGTGTGGATGTGTCTGATTTGGCAAGTGAAAAATAAAACCACTTCATCACTCAAGAGTTCAATTGTTTGGGATGTCTCAAATTGTTAATTCACTTTCAGAAAAAATGTTGATGTCTCAAGAGCAGAATTCATTAATTCATTCATTTCTTAAAAATTACGTGCTGTGTTTCATGTGAAGCTATGAAAATATTTTAGAAGTCAATAGTCTTTCTTCTTACCATAAAAGTAATATATACATGAGATGAGTCTCCAAATTGTTATATAAGAGGGAGTAAATAGTTCGGTAAAAGTACGCGAAACTGAAGCTATGAGCAATAGTCAAAATACCAATGTTTGTGTATTAAAGAATGCAGCCTGGCCTAAGCTCATTATTAATCAGCAATTTGAGCTTGTACAAGTTTGAGATTGGCCGTTTAAGTTCCTGGGGTCTTTTTTTCTAACTTCTACATATTTGTATATTGAAAATAAAAGCAAAGATATAAATTAGTTGAGCTAATTTTTTTTTTTTTTTTTTGAGCTAATTGTTTTCCAATATATATTGGAAACTCAATACTAGTTATGCGGAATGTTCTGATCCTATCTAGTATTAGTGTTCTAATGTTTCCCTTCTTAATTTCTAACATATGCATACATCATGTAAAAAATTAATAAATTCCTTTAATTATAATTTGTGCTCCAGTAAAGCGAAATCAAGCTCAGGCTTGTTTACTTTATCAAGAGAAGCTCAATTTTCTAAATTCAGTGGGTTGAGCTTTTAACATTTGAGCACACATGAATTTCAGGAACTTGAGCTAACTGACCATGATTACGTGTTTATACTTCTAACTCAAGTGAACCTAGTGAAAGATAGTGGTAAAAGGCAAATGTGGTTATGCAACTTTTGAGTGATGTTGTTTGCCTTTTTAATTGAAAATAAGTCTGCACTCAGTGCCAGACATTTTGATGCAGTACATGGTTGCCTGAGTTAAAAAAGGAACTTCCACTCCACCCAAAGTGAATTTCCTTGTATCCCTTTTGGTTCTTTTGAAGATTATGTCCAAGTTCTTTCACAAGAGAGGTCTACCATATAGTCTCAACAGAATAAAAGATTGCATACTGACTTTTATTCTTTTCAATGTAATCTTTTTTATTCCTCTCCTAAGAACCACAATGTAGCATGGCATCCCACACATTTCCTATTTAATCCTTCGGAACACCCAACTTATAATTTCTCTAAATAATCAAGTGAAGTAGGAATGGAGCATTCAAATTGGGTTTCACAGGGTAATATCTGTGTATTTCCTTGCTTCTCCCCGAGTCATATTGCTGTTGAATTAGCCCTCAATCTACAGTTCTCTCTACAAGTATCAATAACTTTCTGTTTTTTAGGCTGAATGATAAAAAAATTTCTGTCAAATGGGATATAGAATGATCTTAAGATATGTTATTCAAAAGACAGTATTTCTTCCATGTATCTCCTTTATGTTATACCTGAATTTTATAATGTTCCACTATTTTACAACCTTAAGATTTTGTCCTAGTGGTTGAGGACACCCTTACTGTTCCTTTTTTTTTTTGGTAGTCCCTAATACTTCATAAAGCTAACAAATATGTCCCTGTTGTGAAAGAATCATGCTATTAGGAGAGCTGATATGGGGAGGAGGGTTGTGGACACGTTGTACCCAAGAAGCAAAACAAATAAAGATAGCAGTATATGGAGCTGGATATTGGGAAAGCTTTGGCCTAGAAATGATCTAGCTGCACAGTCCGAGGAATTGAATCCGGATGCATTGCTGTTTCCATGGCACATTCTGAAATCTCCAAATGGTGATCTCCTCATTTTTAACCGCAGGTAGATGCGACATCTGGTCCATTTATCTTCCAAGTTTATACATCTGCAAATGTTTCATATATATCATCCGCACTTTGTTTTAACTTCTATTTCAAATGCAAGGACACTTGACTTATTTTGCACGATGACTTTGTATTAATGAACATAGAACACTAGCTGTGAAATTTTAACTGTTTTCGTTTGAGTTATTTGGTGAGGTGAAAAGGCATAATCTGCTTGTTGGTTTTTTGATACAGAAGCAGGATAGGAAAGTTCCTTTCATTGGTTCTCTATCAACCTAATGGAAATGGATCAATTATCTGTTCTAACATTTAAGTTTCCTGAAGGCTTAGTTTAGAGTTACCTTATTACAATAGGCAGAAAGCACCGTTGTCAAACAATAAAGAAAATTAAAGGAGGGAATAATCAGCTGATGGATGCTGGGAATATTATCTGTTTCTGGATTTCCTTGTACTTTCTTCAATTGCAAATGGGAACAAGACGATGAAAAAAATAATTCTTCAATACCAAGCTAGTTATTAAGGTTGGGTATATCCATATATGTATCCTCATTCATTTCACTCCATTTGAATTTGTTTTATTTCAACATTTAATAATTTAGACACTAGTAACAGTAATAGAAGTTTTCTACAGTTTCAATTGACATATAAAAGCCAACTAGCTTATATCTCCTAAATGGATCTTCTTCTTCTGGTCTATTCTATATTTTTTTTTGAGGATTAGTACTGTTTATTCTTCAGCATTGGGAATGCTGGCGACCATCAGAAACATGTTACAAAGCAAGTAGACTCTAGCTTTACAAAGCTCCTAGAAAATCTACTAAACTCCTCTATTTCCTCTATACAGTTCTGTTTACACCAAAAAAATAAAGTCACCAGACAATTCCATTTCACATCATGGACTGATCTGATTTTTTCTTCAAAACACCTTCCATTTCTCTCCCTCCATACTGTCCACCATATGCAAGAGGGTATTATTTTTCCACCATTTTTTCTGACTTTTTACTTCCCCCTCTTTTCATCCAACAACTCATTAGATCAATTGTATGTTCAGGCATTGTCCACACTGTCTTTGTGAGTGAAAAACAGGTTCCACAATTGAGCAGTGAATTTATAGTGTTGGAACAAGTGATTGTTTGTCTCCCCAGTCTCATTGCACAAAAAACATCTAGTCACCACAACTCTCCCCTTCTTTTGTAACGCTTCATGAGTAAGGCATGCCTTTTTTACCACTAGTCATGTGAAGCATTTCACTTTTGTAGGGGCTATGTTCTTCCAGACATTCTTCCATATCTTTAGCTCTTCCTCTTGCATAATGCTATTCTCCCTCGTGTATAACTTATTTACTGTGAAACTTCCTTCTGAAGTGTGCCTCCATCTAAGTCTATCAGGCTCCATTATTGTCCCACCAAAAGTATCCACTTCTTTTAGCAGGTCAACTACTCTTTCTACCTCCCAGTCATTTAAGTGCCTTCTGAAGTTGAGATCCCAACCCTGGGGGGACCAACTACCAGACACAACAATTTCAGGGTTGCTAGATAGTAACATGAGATCTGGAAATTTATCCTGCAGTGGTACTTCCCCTATCCAATTATCCTTCCAAAACCTAACATTATTACCATTGCCCACTCCGATTTTAGAGTTCTCCTGGAGCTTTGACCATAGACCTCTGATAGCCCTCCATACACCTGTCCCATAAGTGCAATTTACTTCATTTGAGCACCAAAGACTGTTCTGTCCAAACTTGTTCAATTACTTCCTTCCAGAGGGAAGTTTCTTTATCACAGAATCTCCAAAGCCATTTCATCAAAAGGCAGCTGTTGTGAATTTCCTGATTCTTTATTCCTAGTCCTCCTTGCCCTTTTCTTAATTGAGTGACCTGCCATTCAACCAGATTATATCTCCCCTTCTCTTTCTAGAATCTCCAAACTGGTCTATTCTATTTTTCGCTAAATCTGCATGTAGTCTAAGAGATTATAGGTATTCTGAGATAACTTCCTTCATGTGGTTTTAAGATTACCTAGTCTCCTTTTAACATCTTATCATGGTTTCACACCTACACTTTAGTTGGCATTATTATATTTTCATTAGGTTAGGTTTTAGGGGTACCTCGTCTCCTTTGACACTGTCATGAGTGTGATAACATCTAAATCATATGCATACTTTGATCAAGCTGTGATACACGTACGATTCTAGAGCCTCCTTCTCACAACCTTCAAAGGCAGATCCATTAGTGTTTTTTTTTTAAACTGGTAACTTAAGTCTATATATCCACAGGCATACTACAACAAAAGTGTAGTTCCCCTTCAAAAGTGTTCCAACTTACAGAATAAAATAGTCTTAGTCTAAACTGCTGCCTATAAACAATCTAGCACATCAAAGATGTCTTCTGTCCTAGTTAATATATCTTGTTTACACCAAAAATAGAAAAGAGCTAAGCAGTCCATCTTGATCTTCTGTAAGCTATTCTGCCAGTTTTCAAAACTCCCGTTGTTTCTCTCTTTCCAGATTGTCCACCAAATACATGCTGGGACAAGTTTCCAGGTTTCACCCATTTTATCCCCTTTAGACAGATGAACATTCTCCATAACTGTTCTGTCCATGTACAATGCAAAAAAAGATGGTTAATTGTCTCAGCATGTTCTCCACATAAAGTACATCTAGAAGCCAACTGATAGCCTCTTTTCTTTAGATTTTCATGAGTCAAAACCGCTTCTTTTGTCAATAACCACATGAAGCAGTTTACTTTGTAGGGTACTTTTGGTTTCCACTCCAAAACATTGGAGTTCGCTCTGTTACATTGGCTGCTAACCTTCCAAACTTTCCTCCTTTGTTCGAGATTGAAACGGGCGATATGAAGCTCAAATAAGATATGATTCCTTCATAAGGGAAGTTGAAAAATCAGTAGCGTTTTCCAATTCAATCTATTGTCTTAAGCGTTAAATGCTATAGAACGTTCATGTTACACAGTTAGTTTGGTCATTAGATGTCCCATGTTGATGTGCAAACACAAAACACCGTCAGCGACCAGCTATGCCCATTTAACTTTTCATTTTTGTTGTCAACTGGTTCTGGCATAAAATTTCTTCAGAGATCCGGCTTTGTAGTTTCTATTTTCTTGTTTCCCTTTGACTTTACAGGTTCATTTTTTCCTTGTTCTCTCTTTAAGCAGAATGTCATGAAATATAACGCAACTGTTTTGTCTGTTAATAGTTGTTAATACTATGTAATCTATCTATTCTTAGGCCTTAAGCTTTATAATCTATCTTTGGGCAGCATAACTAGGTATGTTGGTATAACATAACACGTTTATAAGGTTGGAGATACTTGGAACATATGCCCCCAAATTGGCTGTTAATTTTGTTTTAGAACCCAATTGGGCAACATTTTATGAACTTGCAATTTAAATATAATGAACAAGCTTGTGATCTTGTTTCTATGACCCCTTTAGGGAATCATAGAAATTGAAATACTAAAAGCCCCAGGATTGCTCTTTCTAAATTCATATATTGCAGAGATTGTTTTCCTTAGTTTGAAATTAAATATCTTGACAATATCTGCACTCGTATTTGTAAATTTTATGGTTTGAGCTGTGGGCCTGCCCTCACTTCAATTTTCTTACATGAAGCTGTGAGACGTTGTGGATCATGGATTTATCCTCAGGCTTGATTAGAGAGGTTATTAAAGGTACATAAATTATTGCCAAAAATGTTCTTAAGTTGTCTCTATTCTATCAGTTAGCCTTGTCAGTTGTTGACTCATCCATGCTCTAAAAGGATTTTCAAATATTTTGGAGATCTGTGAGCCATTGATCCTGGAGAAGTCGATGCTTTTGAATCAAATACCTAATGATTGGTTGCAGCAGCAAGTGGATGCACATTGCTCGTCGAAGAGAATTCCATATGTTGAGCTTATATCTTCTGTGGTAACTTTTCAGGATCAGATACTCATTTGTGATACAGGTAGTCATGTCTTCAATGATTGGATCCGTTGTAACATCTGCTTTGCCTGATTAAATTTTTGATTGTGCTTATCTGTAGTTGGTCAAACGGTATTAAAACTCAATAGAAACTCGGGTTCTCTATCAAGCTTCCAGTTTTCTAATTTGGGGATCCTTGGGTTTCCTTACTGGTCCTCATCTCCTCTGGAACGAGTATGTGCTGCGTAAGTGTGACAGATTAAAGAAGCTTTATATGCCATTGTTCTTTCCTGCTTTTTCTGGGCAATTATATTAATTTACTGTATTTGATGCTGGTGTTACAGTGATGCAGCATTGGCAGCAAATTCTATTGATCACATAGAATCTTTCAACTTGTTGCCAGGTAGTAATAGCCTATTGGTCACATGTAGTTTAAATAATTTGTGAAAAAACTTACCTGGAATTTTTTTTACTGATATTTCAGTTGTTTATTAATACCTATAATTTTGATCTTCAATATTGTATCTTAGTTATCTACTTTTTCTGGATCATATATTCTTGCAAGAATTTGGTTGTAATTTATATAAATTTTGTGATACATTTACTCTTCCTTTAAAAATAAAAGAGCTTTTTTGGTTAACTCCAGAGGGGGACTAGTAAGTGTGTTATAGATTAGTATGTTAGGAGTTAGATAAGCATTGAAAATATACTTGAAATGTAAATATATCAGTAGAGGAGGATCCAGAACCTAAATTTGTTGGGTTCAAATTTTAGGTTATTACTCTTGAACCAATTACATATTTGAAATTATGGTTTCAAATTTACAACCTGTTTGACCAAGCTGTCGAAATCAGCTTTAACAGTTGCTTATAAAAAGTGTTTTCTGAAGTGCTGTGGAAGTGTAGCAATTTGTGTTTGGTTATATCATGTGAGTAATACTTCCCTTAGTGGTTTGTGTTTGACCAATATTTTCTAGAAGGTACTTTTAGGTGTCAAATTACGCAAAAGTAAGTTACTTAATTTGGTAAGTGTAAATTTGTGATGAGTAATCTTGTCCTAAAAATCGAAAGCACTTTTTTCAGCTTCTGCTTAAAAGTGGAAAAAAGGCTTTTGCTACTATTCAAAAACATTTATTTCTTCACCAAAAGCTTGGCCAAACACCTTTGGTCTTTAAAATAAGCGATTTTCTCTGGTCATAAAAAAAATAAGTGTTTTTGTATAAGCACTTTTAACCTTTCAAAAGCTTGGCTAAACAGGCAATTGCTGTTTGTGAAATTTTAGTGATTTTTACACACACACTTCAGGGTGTAATTAATTTAGTATATGTTAACTCAAATTTGAAATCATATACGTACCTTTGATGACCAATTTTATGTGATCAACAGATAGAAGGAGGGAGTCTAAAATGTTAATCTGACTAGTGTGTTGTTTCAAGGTTTAAAATTTAATCGGTTTAATTAACGGTTATGACAATCAGCAGTTTGAGATGTCCCAAAATAGAGAATGCATTACAATGGAGAGTAGTTATTGGGTTGTCACTGCTACCTGTTAAAAAAGTTGTTTTTTATAGATCAATGTAAAAAGAGAGAGTAGGCTAAATTTTACTAGATAGAGGGAGTACTACATGATAACCTCGCTTCATTTTCTCAACAGGTAAAATTGACATACGACTGGATGTGGATATTCCAGAATACGTTGATTTAATTGAACCATTGGGTGAAAGTTGTATATGGCGGCAAACTAGAGGGGCAGCAACTGAAATATCCGAGGCAGATAGCATGATTACATCTTCAGAAAAGGTTTCTGAGTATCTTTAGGCTTCATGTATTTGTATTCACCCATAAATTCTACTTCCTTCATCCCAAGCTGATTTTTCACTCTTCATTTTTGGGTATATACCATATACCACAAATAGTTATCTGGGACCACTTTTAAAAAAAAGGAATGTTGTCCAACATTTTTTCTCAACAAATGCTGAATAATTCATTTTTAAACTCCTCCAGTAGCAGCGCAGAGTTAAACCAAGAGATCTATGTGAAATGAATGGAGTATTAAATAGCACATACCTTAAGTAGTGCATTCTTTCCAGTAGTTTAAAGAGTTAAATTGATGAGGATATGCAGGTTGGTATTGCCCAGCAATGGTATGATGAAATCGACCACCTTGCCTTTTCAACATCAGAAATTGCAGCAACCATAGAAGAGGCAACAATAAACCGTGGTGAGGAAATTCCTGAAGGGAAAGTTGAGATAAGTTGCTCCGTTAACACAAGTCCTGGAACAAGTGAGGTACATTATTCTTCCCAGCAATTTCCTTTTGATTCTGAATTGCTGAGATTCACCAGGATATATGTGAAATTTCTCGCTCAAGTTGTTTAAAATGATAAATTAATTTGTATAATCGTCTAGTCTAGAAATACTTGCATTTCATACTTAATTTCAGATCCAAAAATGTTGCTTTAGTCATTATGTGATTGTCTTCATTTCTCTGGTTCTCCACCAGGTTATTCTGCTGCACTATATCTGAGACTGAAAAAGCTGGATAATTTAAGAAATACCTTACGAGGTTTCCATGTATCATTCCATACAACAACTCACGTTATAAAATATTACTAAACTTATGAGTACCAAAGTTAACTGGTTCATGCTTCATACTAACATCGAAAACAAACAGTAAGTTTAGTACATTACAAGGCATGGGTTTATACATCCCAAACACCAAAACATGTCACCAAATTTAAGTTACAAACCATGGTGTCATGATTGAACCAACCTTCAAAATTTCATATAAATGTATAACACATGGATCCCATACAAGTCCCAAGACTATTACAAAGTATGGATGCCTTTATGCAAATGTGATCTTCCTTAAAGCTTCGAAAAACTCATTCTAATGGCCAGCTTCAAGTATCCTCTCGAACATTCCCTACGATAGAAATAACTATCACTAAGCATAAAGCTTAGTGGTGTAAAAACTATAGGTTTGGAGCTATTAGATTCTCTAATTACATTTGAAGTCGTGGGAATCTCAATTATATCATATATAAACAAATCAAGTAACCATATATATCAAGAGTATCAAATTCGATCGTTTAAGATTTAGGTGTCATGAGAGCTCATAGAACAATTTCACAAAAGATTAAATAACAAGTTTCGCCCAATATGTAGATCATGACATCACACCAAGCATAGTCATGTATCAAGAAAGATCGAAGCCCTGTATCAAGAAGGGTCAAAACCCAACAATCAAGAGAATCAAGAACCATATTAAAAATGGCTTTCTAGTTCGTACATAAAATGAACAACTTCATACTTAGCACCAACCAAAAATCCGGTGTCAAGATGACAAAAGATCCGAATCAAGAGGCATGTTAATAGTGACAAAGTCACTGCAACAAGAAGGACAAAGTCCCAACAGAATGCCAAGTGATACCAACACGACAATACAAGTGACAAGAAGTAACCAAGGTACCAAGATAACCTTTCAAATATACCAGTAGGGAACAAGAGTACAAGTTCAAGCTTACACAAACCTCATCCTTTTAGCATACAAACAGTCGAACACTACTTCAAGAGTCCAAACGGTAGACCAACCAACGTCTCAAGTTCCTCATCATGTACACGAGTATACACAACCTTGAAAATACAATTAAATACCCTCTATAATTTTTTGCAGCTCCATCATGTTGACATAAAACAAGATTATCATCAAAAGTAAGTCTAGTCTGTGTAAATGTGTAAATAATACTGTCTTCAAAACAGTAAATCTGGCCAGTCCCAGTACCTTATGTTATAACTTAGTTTTGAAAAGGTAAACGGCAAAATTGGACTTAATGTCCTTCATAAAAGATGTAGGTATATGTCTTAAGGTTGCAAAGAATGAAGAATCACCAGAAATTACCTTTCGTACAAGAAGTTATAATCAAAACACTAGCGGTTGGAGATAAGGGATTTCTAAATCGGAAAACTGAACAAAACTTGTCCTATATTGCATCCTCTTTTTCGAATGCATAACTGAAAAACTAGATGTCTACATAAACATAAGTGTTGTTGGTATACGTGTTAGCTTTTCAAAATGTATTTATTCATCAACATCAGAGCTCTACATAACAAGATACGCTGACAATACTAAATACTGCACACCTCAAAAACAAATTTGATCACTTACCCAAAAGGTAAGGTGAGTCTTCAGTTTTTAGCCAAAAGGAACAATTTTTTCTTGTGATTTTATGGTATGGTTATGAGAGAGTTCTCAAGGTTTCTTAGTCTTAAGGAAACCGAATTCTAGAGAGAGGGTGAAAAACATATGCTATAAAAGTGATGTTTATCACTTAATATAGCTCGAAAAGTTGAGGAACTTGAGATGTTGGTTGTCTACAGTTTGGACTCTTGAAGTTGTGTGGACTGTTTGTATGCTAAAAAGCTGAGGTTTGTGTACTCTTGTTACCGGTTGATATATCTGAAAGGTTGTCTTGGTAACTTGTTGTGTTGGTATCACTTGATATTCTTGTTGGGACTTTGTCCTTCTTGTGGCTGTGACTGTCACTATTGACATGCCTCTTGATTCGGATCTTTTGACTCTAGATTTTTGATTGGTGTTAAGTATGGAAGTTGTGCATTTTAAGTACGAACTAGAAAGCCATTTTAATATGGTTTTCTTGATCAATGGGTTTTGACCCTTCTTGGTACAGAGCTTTAGTCCTTCTCGATACATGATTATGCGTGGTGTGATGACATGATTTACATATTGGGCGAAACTTGTTATTTAATCTCTTGTGAAATTGTTCTATAAGTTGAATCTTTAAATATTGAATTTGATATATTTGGTTACTTGGTTTATTTATATATGTTATAATTGAGCCGCCCACGACTTCAAAGGTAATTGGAAAATCTAATAGCTCCAAACCTATAGTTTTTAGACCAGTAAGCTTTATGCTTAGCGATAGTTATTTCTATCGTAGGGAATGTTTGAGAGGATACTTGAAGCTGGCAATTGGAGATGAGAGTTTTTGGGAGCTTTAAGGAAGATCACATTTGCATAAAAATATCTATATTTTGTAGTAGTCTTGGAACTTGTATGGGATCCATGTGTTATACATTTATATGAAATTTTGAAGGCGATCTCGTTACAACGTTCTTTTTTTTTTTACATAGATTTCTGGTGAAAACTTCAATCTTGAAACTTAAATTTGGTGGCATGTTTAGGTGTTTTGGGGTGTGTAAACCCATACCTTGTAATTTACTGTATGTTTTGGATGTAACTTTGGTACTCACAAGTTTGGTAATATTTTATAACGTGAGTTGTAGTTGTATGGAATGATAAATGAAAATCTTGTAAGGAATTTGCTTAAATTATTTCGAAAAGTTCTTCTGCTATAAATTGGAAATTTTTACTTGTTTAAATTGATATCAACTGAATTTCTAAAAGGCAAATTTTTTTACCTTTAACTATTTCGAATAGGCCTAATTTCACTACTAGATTATGAATAATATATATGCCTTACAGAAAAGGGTCACTTGAACTCTTAGAAAAGGGTCACATTTACCCTTCGTCATACTTTTTTGATATATTTGCCCTTACCATCCAACTTTGGGTACATATTTGCCCTTGTACAATTAAGTATTGTGTCACCAGTTTTATTAGACTACGTGGCGCCTACGTGGCTCCATGTGTATATATTTTTATTATAATTAAAATTTTACTTTCTATTTAGTATTCTATCCGACCCATTTAGTAAAATTCGACCCAACCAAAATAAAGACCCATTAACCCGATTTCAATACCCATTAGCCCTAATTTCTATTCTCTTCATTCTTGCGACGCTTCATATTGAGAGAAAAGTCATTCATGTCTTTGAGAGATAAGATCCAACAATAGGTAAGAGTTTTATCCTTAAATTATCTCTTTACTCTTTTGTATTGTATTTGTTTCTTGAATCTTTTCAAAATCTGGACAAAAGATCTCAAAATCTGTATATATCTTCTTTTATTGCAATTAGGGTTCGTCAATTTTAGCATTTATAAGCTTGATAATGGTAGAGCTTGTTATTTCGTCTATCTCAGCATGTTCTTTTGTCTATGTCCAAGTGACTAGTATTAGCTACTGATAATTAAAAATCCACAAAAGAACAAATAGGTTTGAAATTATCTCATTTCAACCTTCAGTCACCATAAGAACAATGGTCGAGCAGAAGCCGCCATTCTTCCCTAACAAGATCTTGTCAAAACGACCTTTTAAGTAAGTGTGCTTGTGGAAGCTTTGGTAAAACTTTAAAAAGTACTTCTTCTGAGATTTTATAAAGCTACGGAAAGAAAGTTGAAGGTGGTTGTCTCTGTATTATCATGTTTTGATGATTAAATTAATGTGAATGGATGGTATTGGAATCGGGCTAATGGGTCTTTATTTTGGTTGGGTCGAATTTTACTAAATGAGTCATAGAAAATAAAATTTTAATTATAATAAAAATATATACACATGGCGCCACGTAGGCGCCATGTAGACTAATAAAACTAGTGACACAATATTTAACTGTACAAGGGCAAATATGTACCCAAAGTTGGATGGTAAGGGCAAATATGTCAAAAAAGTATGACGAAGGGTAAATATGACCCTTTTCTAAGAGTTTAAGGGCAAATATGACCCTTTTCCATATGCCTTATGTCAAGCTCCTTATAAATTTGGGAAGTAATATACTGAATTTCAGATCCAAAAATGCTGCTTTAGTCATTATGTGATTGTCTTCATTTCTCTGGTTCTCCACCAGGTTATCATTTGTGCTGCACTATATCTGAGACTGAAAAGGGATTCAGATGGCCGTAGTGACAGTAGACAACGGAAAGCAGCCAGGATAGCAGATCTGCTAAACCCCGGGACAATGGTAAGCAGAGATGTAATTCTTCAGTTCTTGCTGGCATCAAAAAGAGATCTAGAAGAAATCATCATAACAAGACCTATACATGTGAGACTCAAGTTTGATTGTCCAAACCATCCCAAAGCAGATAATTCCAAAGATATAATTTTGACAGACACCTCTTTAAATGTGAATGTTGCTCTAAAGTAAACCTTTAATAGTGTAGTGTATGACTCTTGAAGATATTCGTGGCTCATTATTTTGTATGAATGAGTGGCTTTACTGTTCTATTTTCTAGTGACTTTTCTATCTATTTACTAGTAAATTGTTGTGTTCTTAGACAATTAATAGTTCTACGTTGGAGAAAACCTTCCAGTTTCTAAATGTTCATGTTTCCTGCATGATTTTCTGAACTTTTCGCCTGTGACACTGACTGGGTTACTCATTTGAAATTTCACTTCTTTTTCTTATGTAATTCATTTTGAATTTTTCTACGTTACAAATCTTCTAATTAGGAAATTCTTTGTTTACAAAAATAATGAAGCAAGTCGAACAACAAATGTGTGAGGTAAAACTATTTTCTTTGATTTTGAAGTCAAAAATGATGATACTAAGAATCATTGATGATAGTAACACCAATAAATGTGTTGATGATCAAACTGTAAATTTTGTGAAACGTGTGTTGGATGATTGTGCCCCGATGACATTAAAATATACTCGACACGACCTTTAGGCATTAAAGGGGTATATGTGCTTGAAATAACATGAGCTTGGGGGTAGATTTCTTAGTTCTTGCCTAATTTCATACTTGAATATCTCTATCTATGAGTTGAAAAGAGTTTTTTTGATTTATTATTATGCTCGAATTACTCTTGAATGTTGGGAGATTCATTAGTAAGGCTACGGTTTACTATCGTTCCAAGGGTGGTTATAGATGCTTGTATTTTTTTTTTTTTTTTTTGGACTATGACTCATTCGATTTCTTTGTTCTGTACAAGAACAAATGAGTATAAATAGTCTTTATTGTTCAACATAAGATGTACAAGAACAAATGATTATAAATAGTCCAAATAAAGAATGAGACAACACGGTTTAGCATAAGATGTACAAAAAAAATGATTATAGAGTCTTTGAGCAAATAAAGAATGAGACAACACAATCTAACATTCTTGATATTATGCTTATTATCTTCCTTCCAACATTCTAGTTAGTTTGAACCAATTATCACAAAAACAAATGATATACTTGAAAAATTAAAAAAATTCAAAAGTCAACATGTTATAAGAGATCGATATTTCCAACATTCTAGTTAGTTTGAATCAATTCACAATAACAAAACAAATGATATACTTGAAAATTTAAAAAATTTCAGAAGTAAACATGTCAAAAGAGCTTGATATCAACAGATTGCTCATATAATGTTGACTAATTTTTTTGTCCAAATCAGGGACAATTTGTGTTTGTTTCACCGCTCATGATATTTGTTTTAAATATGGGCAACAAACAACACAAACCAAAATCATTTAATAACTATCTGTTTAACATTTTTTTTTTGTGATCTATCAACCGATGACAGCTAATCTCCTGGTTTATGTTCACTAAGCTAAAGAGTTTGATGCATGCCTTGACTTCTTACAAGATAAAGATTCAGATAGTCAAGTTTCGAGGTTTATAAAATTTTTTATTCGAAAAAATAAATGGTTTTGTTGTATGGGATGGTGTGAATGCTTTTCAGACTTTAAAATAATAGGTGGCATTTTTTTTATGGTAAATAATCATAAAAGATAGTTTGTAAATAGTTTAACTTGATAATTGATACATTAGTAATAGTTGAAAGAAAGAAACTTTGATTGGCAACATATAATATCTTTTGGGTTCTAAATAGCAATAAAAGGCAGTTTTATACGGTTGTACCTTATGCTTTTAGTATGACAATATTAAATGTCAAAATAATGAAAATACTATACACAGTGGTTTGATACTTTACCTTAGATATTCTCTTTTACAACTTTATTTAAAAATAATAAAAATTAAATAAGAGATTTTAAGAAAATAATTTACATGTATAGAAGTTTATTTTATTTTCTAATAACATAATTGGATGAATTCAAAACATTAAAAGATTCTAATTTTATAACTGTATTTTTACTAATATAAGTGTTCTACTGCAATAACATTTTAATACTCTTAATTGCCTGAAGCTAAAAAATATCTAACAGTAATACTTATAAAATAAAAGTGGAGATATTAATAAGTGAAGGTTCAAAAGAATTTGAAATTAAGTAGTAACTTTCAAAAAAGTTAACGTAGAAAGAATACAAGTTAGAAAACTCTCTCCATACTTCCTCCATCCTACTTCCATATTCCTTTATGTACCAAAAATCCTCTTTTGTATATTAAAGTTTGTGAAATAAAAATAAGTGTGCTTGTGTGGTAAAGTTTTTGAAAGCGTTTCCAAGGTCCCTCGGGGGTTCCCGAAAGGGAAACCTCTCTCAGTTTATCATGTAAGTTTTACGATGTTTACTTCCCAAAATTCCCCTCAAAAATATGTTATTTAATTTTCTAAGTTGTTAGTTTTAATGTAATTATTGTATATATGTTTTAAAATTTACCCTTAGTATATGGTTAACTTCTTAACTTCTTAATAACGACTATGGATTAACCTGTAAATTCCTAGGATTCTTGGCTTTATAGTCCGCTTGATGAAAGGACGAATTTGTTGCCAGTTTTATATCCGGGTGTGGTTAAAGACGAAGTTTTTAAGAACAAAGGTTAAGAAGAAGATATGAAATGGGTAAGACAAAATCCAAAAACAAATATAAAAATAAAAACAAAAATAAAAAATTGAAAAACAAAAATAAAACATGGGGAAAATAGGGATTTAAGTCTTAAACTAGCTTGATTAAACTAAAGGAGAGAGGGAGTACTGAGTAGGACGTACAAAATATCTAAAACAAAGACTGGACACAGTTGACACGAAACAAAGACTGGACACAGTTGACACGGAACAAAGACTGGACACAGTTGACACGGAACAAAGACTGGACACAGAACAACTTACCCGCACTACTAAATTACATTAATAATCTACTACTATATATATATTATATATATACTACCATATATTATATTTATATATTATATAGACTATATATATATATCTACTACTATATATTATATATATTATATATATATTATATACTATATAAGTATTATATAATACTATATATAATATTATTATATACTACTATATATATATCTACTACTATATATAATATTATACTACTATATATATTATATACTGCTTTTACTGGTTTTACTGTTTTTTACTGTATTTACTGTATATTTGTAGTATTTGCTGTTGTATTTACTGTTTTTGTACTTACTGTTTTCAACTGTTTTTAGTGTTAATACTTAATACTATTAATACTACATACACTACATACCTATATACAACTTATACCAATACTTAATACTATTAATACTACATACACTACATACCTATATACAACTTACACCAGTTCCCCCAGTACATCCATTAATACTTAAAGGACAAAGACACTTTAATATAGAAGACATTAAATTAGTTCAACAAATTAAAGAAAAAGTTAAAAATATACCAGATTTACAAATACCACTAGAATCAGATTATTTAATAGTTCAAACAGATGGTAGTAAATTAGGATGGGGAGCCATATTAAAATCAAGACCAAATAAATACAGTCCAAAAAATGAAGAAAAAATATGTGCCTACCAAAGTGGACAATATAAAGAAAAAGGAAATATGAGTAGTATAGACGCAGAAGTATTAGCTGTAATATATGGACTAAATAGTTTTAAATTATATACATTAAATAAACAAGAAATACTAGTTAGAACAGACTGTGAAGCAATAGTAAAATTTCATGAAAATCTACTTTACTGTATAACGGTTGATATTTTTTGTTTTTTTTTATTGAAAAAAAACATTTTTGTTAAATTTGAACCGAAGCGTTAACTTTTTAATTTGTATTTCATATATAGAATTGATAAATTGAATACTCGAAAAAATTATAATCGAAGTTTAAGCCAAATAACAAAGTGAAAAAAATAATAATAAGAAAATTTATGTGAAGCGATTTAATGTGGGGAGGGGAGGGCGGATCGAAAATTGTAAATTAGTTATGCGGGGTGGGCGGGGCAGATTAAATTTTTTGCGGGTTTATGGGGTTCACCCCGCAACCGCCCCACCTTGCTTCATTGCCATCCCTTATCATTTACTACCCTACCAATCAAGTGTAATGTGAGAAAAATCTATTATTTATATCTTCTAATGGTGTCGGTCTTCGATATTCATTGTAATAGATTGTACGAAAAAGGGTTAAAATGACCCTTGAATTATCTGAAATTGAGCACATATACCCTCCGTTTATTTTTGATATAAAAAATGCCCCTCGTGTCTAACTAAAGGACCACAAATACCTTCCTTTTAATGGACAACTACTAGATACTACTTGACATCCAACGTGTCAAAAAATTGCCTACATAGCTGTCCACCTAGGCAGCCAACGTGGATAAAACACTCCCCTTTAAATTGGTGTCTTCTTCTCCATTTAGAACCTAATTCCAATTTCTTAAAAAAACTTTCTTGCATTGCAATTATTTGTTGTAAAAGAAATTATTAAATGGTGGATAGAAGGGAATGATTACAATAGATTATAAGCTTTTGCTGTCTTTTCAAAGAAAATCTCGGAAATGTACCGATCAAGGCGTGCTGGAAATGACTTTGGAATTCAAAAAAGAAGCTTTTGTGTTGTAATTAAATAGAAAATTCTCAAAGAGATCAGAGAATGCCATACTAGAATGTTTTTACTGCATCTGCAATTTATCTTAGTTGAGCAATAATTATTCGATTATCTATTTGTTTCTGTTAACATCATAATGTTGCTTTTATATTGTAATTATTTCCTTCTTTCCGTCATTTAATAATTTCTTTAGGGAAAAGGACAAATATACCCCGAACTATCGTAAATGGTATGCAGATATCATTTGTCATACTTTTGGAACATTGGTGCCCCTGTCATCCAAAAACTAGAGCATATATGCCCTTCACTCTAACGGAAAATTATATAGGGACACGTGGCGCAATCTTATCCATCGATCTGATATTTAATAAATGTCGGATCGGTGGATAAGATTATGACACATGTATGTCTATTAGTATAAAGGATATATATGCTTTAGTTTTTGGACGGCAGGGGCACCAATGTCCCAAAAGTATAACGGAGAATATCTGCATACTATTTACAATAGTTCGAGGGTATATTTGTCCTTTTTCCCATTTCTTTATAATAAATAATTGCGACGGAAGAAAGCTTTTTTTAAGAAATTGAAAAAAAAAATGAAATCAAGATTCTAAATGGAGAAGAAGACATCAATTTGTAGGCAATTTTTGACACGTCATATGCCAAGTAGGATCAAGTAGCGGTCCGTTAAAAGAAAGGTATTTGTGGTCCTTTAATTAGATAGGAGGGGTATTTTTGATACCAAAAATAAATGGAGGGTATATGTGCGATAGTTTAAGGGTAATTTTGACCCTTTTCCATACTTGGTCTAATTCTAA
Source organism: Solanum pinnatisectum (assembly GCA_035578085.1). Classification (NCBI taxonomy): domain Eukaryota; kingdom Viridiplantae; phylum Streptophyta; class Magnoliopsida; order Solanales; family Solanaceae; genus Solanum; species Solanum pinnatisectum. Next base: position 37,182,342 of record CM069084.1, on the reverse strand, counting down.
ATTTAGATTCCCACTTACATAGTTACAAGCACTGTTATACACTTGTATATCTGAGGGACAAGGGATGGGAGGGAAGATTAAAATACATACCATATGTATACAAGTACATTTATAGGAGATATTAAAGTTCAAATAAATAGAATATCTGATTCAGGCTACTATACAAATTAAGTCCAATAGAAGTAGTGAAATCAACTAGAAGTTAGTGCTCTGTTGAGTGTCAAGCATCAAGCCTTTATTTCTCTGGGGAAACCACCTTACTTTGAGAGTAGCCCAAAGAAGGGATTTGTAATGGCAGTGTGCAAAACCATGCCAGCTGATCTCAGTAGGGCCATATCGACCTTGTCGCTGTGCAAGACCAAAAAATCGCCTTCCTCAGCTCTTTCAAACCCACAGAGTTCTAGAAACTGCATGCTTTCTTTGAAAATCCCAACTCTAGCCTGCCATCCCAGAGGAGAAAAGAAACATTACCTCAAATCATAATCCACTAGATCTAAGCAACAGGAAATGATATCATTTGAAATTGGCAAAGTTACAAAAACAAGCTATCCCGAATTCTATCAGATTTCTGATTCACAATTTCGGCCTTCACAAAAAGAACGTGACACTAGAACATAAAAGGCAATCTGGTACGGAACAACAGTAGAATGGCATTTCTGGAAACAGCACATTACACTTTTCGTTGCTAAATGTACCGTGAGTGAAAGCAGATAAGACAATACAATTACACATTATGGTAGACTTATTGATAGACTTCATACCTTTAGAATATAAAGAGGGAATGATTCTGAGGAACTACTGCACACATGGATCCGAACATGAATGAAACGGACAAGATTATATTGAATGGATCTAAAGATCCTAATCTACATCTACCCCATTACACAACCAACACTTCACACATGTCACCACCATCAGATATACATGCAAAAAACTATGGAGAGAAAGGAGGGGGTAGGGTGAGAGATCCAGCTCCCAGCCTCTCTCTTCATAGTGATAACTGTCTCGAACCTTACAGTATAAGAAAATGAAGTAAAGTTTCGTTCCTTCAGCATGTCCTTAAAAGGTATTCACCTGGAAAGCTGGATTACTAAGCCGGATCTTCCTGAACTTCCCTTCATCAGGATTGCTAACGATGTTTCTCACATAAACTAACAGAGTTTTGAAGGCCCGTTGCACTTTCATATCCTCCTCCTGAAACATATGAACATTTGCAACATGATTATACTGGATAGAGCATGGTTTTCAAAGCTGATATCTGATAATTCGGTGTAACTTGATATTTTATAATGCATATATTGTTATAATTACTTTCCTGAACAGCCTGTAGCAAACAGAAGGGAAGAAGCTAAAAGCTAATTCGCATAGTCTTGTAAGAAACTGGAAACTTATTGAGAACTAAATAGTGAAACAGAAGAGACGACAAAATCAGATACCTTGTGCTGACGCCTGAGAGATCTTAAGCATTCCATCAAAACCTCTTTCTTCGTAATTAAGTTACCAGATAACGCGGCAGAATCAACTTTCAAAGGATTCTGAGTTGTGAATTGTGATTTTAAAAGAGAAGAATCAAAAGCAGTCAAATGGATGAATCCAATCAATCTTAGGAACCGTCAACAGAATTACAAAGCAAAATACCTTTGTCTCTGGCTCCGAGGTTTTAATGGATTTTAAAGATGTACCGCTATTCAAAGACGAACCAAGTCTAGCCCTCCTGTCTGCCTGTCAGGACATGAACTCATGACTTATCACAGTCCCAACAAGATCTGAAGTTGGGTAACTAAATACAGAACTAAGGTCCATATAGCGAACCAATATGCAAAAGTTTCAGTTTACACGAAAAAATAGGGTGGGCTACATTTATTCAAATTTGATAAAGAATAAACAAACAGATAACAGCACGACAAAATTTTCGTCGTATCTAACTGCATTTGCACTAGTAAATACCTAAACTTACTAAAAAAATGCAATTACAGCACATATCTGCATTTGATCATCAGATTAGTACTGTTTGGACAAGTACCAACAAAACTTGACTAACAATTACAAGTAATACCATGTCCTGCTGAAGCTTTTGACGAATTCTTTCCCTTGCCCTTCTCTCCTCCTCTTTTTCGGTCTTCCTCTGTGCTTCAAAACTGAAACACGAGCAAAGTGTAGAAACCTAGAATAAGGATTTTTGACCAACTAAGCACAAGGTATTTTATAAAGTAACATAGCCAACTTAGAAACATACCGCTTCCTCTCATTTTCCTCTGCCATTCGTTTTGTTGCAAGCCATTCTTTGCCTGCACGTATCCTTTCCTGCAAATAAAATGAAACATTTAACATTTTAATAAGTAAAACACCTCCACATATAACAGCTGAAGACTAATAATTCTGTGAGACCATACACACTAGTTTCAAGTATAAATATTTGACAGAACAAGCGGAAGCTGGAAATCACAAAAAAAAAAAAGAAAAAAGTGAAACAATAACTAACTGCACATTGCTCAGCAACGCGCTGCAGGTTATTAGTTTAGTTTCAATCATAGATATGTTGGGTTTTTGGGTCAATGCATTTCAAATTATCTCAATAGGTACTGCCTGAAATCTTTCCCTAATTGCTTCAAGGCTAAAACTACATGGACTTAACATCTTTGCATTACCATTAGTTAGTGAAGAATGTTTTTTTGTTGGTTGACATTAGTCACTCATTGGAATCTAAAGTTTGAAGTTGATCCAATAAGTGGGAGATATCTAGAAGGTGATGCCATCTCTCGAACAGTGAGCCTAGAATCCCTGCATTGGTTTGCATTCACTTGTTCATGTTGAAAATTAATCAAATCATGCATCAACCGTTCATCACATCATTCAATCACAGCCATTAGATCTCTCACATTAAACATATTGACGATGAACTTTCTTCATTGAATCAGAACTTACACCAGAGAAAGTTCTTATGAGAATGGGAATATACTCCATACCTTCTCCCTTTCCTTGTCCAGTTTTTTCTCTTCTTCTTCTCTCCTCTTGTGTGCTCGCTCCCTATAAAAACAGAATTTTCATTCACCAAAAGCTTCAGAAAGGATTAATGTAGTAATAAAAGACTAAAAACAAGCCATAAGCTAAATCACACCGAAGCAGTTTCAAAATTTAAACAAGAGTCAAGGAGATAATACTTCCAATGACAGTTTCCAGTTTTTGGATTAAACATGAAACCTCCTCATGAAACTTTCATATAAAATCAAACCTCAGCTCTTGTGCTTTCAACTTTGCTTGTTCCGAATCGAAAGTAGGAGCAGGAGTTTCAATAATGTCGACTGAAACCTGTATGCAACTCTCTTGTTAGAACTTCTAGGATTGAATTGTACAATAGGACAGTTATACAAGATAGGAAACATGGAAAGTAAACAAAAGGTGTGCTGGATTTAGTTCAACTCCAGATTTTTCTCGAATATCATCCATTCTTATCGACTCTCTTTCTGTTTTTTCGATTTGACGATGGAGCTACTTTTACTCTGTTTTACTCGGAGCATTTTGAATTTTTCATTGTCAGTATTGAAGAAGCAAAGCTATTTCAGAGCTTAAGTAACTCGACTATGGCGAACAAGTTAACTTCATTTAGTTTTCCCGCTTTATCATTATCACTTCTTCGAGTAATGTACTAACTTTGCAATTGAATCAGAGAAGGTTTTGCAGGTTAAGTGTAAACGATGAACTCAGGCATGAAGATGCTGTAGATGAGCCAGAAGCCATTGCTTCCATGGTGGATAGTGAGTTAATTTTGAAAACAGAAGGTGAAAGTTTTGCAAATTTGAAGCATATTTAGGAACAAATCACATATTAAAAAATCAACATTAAATCAACATTCAAAATTACAATAGATATTAAAAACTTATTAAATTTTAAGAACTAATTTCACTTGAAAGTACACATACTCAAACAAAATATACTTCTCACCCTCATAACTATTTTGCTAAAATTTTCACCATATTAGTTTTAAAGAACCACTAATGTATCTGATGTAGAATGTTCTTCTTAATTTTGACTATAAAACGTAGAAAGGTCCAGTTAATCATCTCCTGCAAGCACTAGCCATTAGAACTTAATTCACCATCTAACTTATGTATCAAGAGAAGTGGAAAAATACTCCAAGGTACTCTACTGTACCTCTCTCAAATACTTCAACCATGCTATAGTAATGACTCTCTCTTCTTTGAAGATGAACATACTTGCTTATTGTTGCAATTGTGTCCTGAATGGATGTCCAAATCTTACAACCAATTGAAGGTGAAACTATTACTAAAAATGCACTTGGAACTTACAATTAAATTAATCTCTCTCTGAACTTATTCTCATCCTAAAAGTGACAATCAAGTCACAAATGAAGTTATCAAATTAACCAGACACACTGTTGTACATGGTAAAGAAAGGCAATCATCATTCATTCAGTGTTAAGCTACATACCATGGGCATCTCATCATTGTATGCCTCATCCTCATGATCAACAATCCAATTTACTGCAGCCTCAAGGCTTGAGTTACCTGAAAAAAGTAATGATTTGGAATCATAAAAGTGGAGAGTTTAGTTAACCACAAAAGGATACATCTAAAAGATAAAACAGCAGGTCAGTGCTAGTAAATAGATAAACTCTCTTTCTTTTTCGAAGGTGGGGCTCGGGTTGGGGTGAAGGCAAAAGCACCAAAGGATGAAAACTTGGACCAGACATCTAAAGTGATAATTCCCAAGGTAGTGATCATGAGGTTTAAGCCAACCTTTCATGCATAAAGAGTTTAGAATGTATCAAAGATATGCGAAGGAAGATTTGAAGGCTCAAAGCATGCTCAGCAGCTCAGATGGAAGTTCGAGGCCACATTTTACAAAGACGGCCAAAGGATAGTTGACCACATTTGCAATTAGTATTAGCTATAAGTTAGGATTGGCTTATGCTTATAAGCCATAAGTTATAAGCCCATCCAAACAGGCTCTAAACCTTTTCAAGGTTTGTCAGGATAAATGGACTTGCAAGAAAACAAAGGGTTAATCAATATCACTTTAAAACTTTGTTGATCCAACATCAGATCAGGATAAATAAATCTCAACACAAACTATTTTGAGTTGACCTAATTAACCAAATCTACAAAAAAAAAAAAAAAAACAAAGAGCTAGTCAATATCACTTTGAAACTTTGTTGATCCAACATCAGATCAGGGTACATCTCAACATAAACTATTTTGAGATGACCTAATTAAGCAAATCTACACAAAAAAATAAAAAGAGCTAGTCAATATCAATTTGAAACTTTGTTGATCCAACATCACATCAGGGTACATCTCAACATTAACTATTTTGAGATGACTTAATCAACCAAATCTACACAGGTCTTCAAGAGAAAGCTGAACAGGTTGTTAGATACAAGAAGAAGACATATATGATGCGGTTATTTGAATTTAACGAGCCCAGTTTTCAAATATTCCCATAATATAAGATATGAAAATGGATCAAGGAAGAAAACATGCATATAATTCTCTCAAGAATCTACTAACCCTCCTTGCTGCCTGATGAGCCCACAAATTGGACTCATTTAGGGCTATATTTTGATAGAATTAGTGTCCTCAAATGCATATTTTGTCTCAATATCTAATGAAAACCCTTAAGTTTCAGGTATTTAAAGTTTGAGGGAAAGCATGGACACTACTTAGCAAAAAGGAACAAAAGTAGCTGAAAGATCGAAGAAATGAAGACCTGAGAATCACCGAACCCATTCGGTGAGTCGCCAAAAGGTCTTATCCTCGCCTTTTGTTCCAGTGAGCTGAGCCCTGAAGGAAAGGATCAAATCGGCGGTGAAAAGGAGCAGTCAGCATGTCGCCGAGTAGCTCCGCGAAGCAGTACTATGTCGCCTAATGGTCCAAACACGACGATGCTAAAGGATAGAGCAAGATGTGATGAAACCTACCAAAGGGCGGATCGCTGAGTTGATCGGCAATCTCGACTAACGACGCTGAATGATCCGCTACAACACAGATTTTTGAAAACTAAAAATACTCGTTGAAGAGTTGTAGTTTAGCAACAGATTTTCTAGAATCGAATTTTTAGCTTTGAATAGTAATTTTTTAGACTTTGCTTCTATTTTTGAGTTCTAAGTTTGGAGAGGGTTTTGAAGAACTTGAAGGCTCAAAGGGTTTCAACTCCAAGATTTTGGGTTTGGGTCTCTTGGATTCTTCACTCTTTGCTTGTTTTAAGACTTAAATCTTCATACCCATTTGAATGCAAACTCATATTGGTATAAATTTCTATCTCTTTTACATGTGTAGCTAAAACCCCAATTTTTGGGGTGTGATTTTGTGAATATGGGTTAGATTATCTATTGGGTCTTGCTTGTTGATGATTTATTTGTTGTTTAGATGTGATTTCGTTTAGTAGTTGTGGTGGAACTTAATGAAATTGTAGTTGCAAATACGATTTCACCTTTGTGTTTTCGGCTTGCGAGAGAGAGAGGTCGTAAAACTAAAACTACTAAATTGATGGCCGGTGGGAGTGGGTCGACATGAGGTTCAGCTCGAGAGAGTGAACCCTAGTCTCATTCCCACACACTCAGCTCGAGAGAGTGAGTGGGTTAAGGCGGAGGCTACTCTTCATGCGGCAAGTGGGTGTCCGAGAGGAACCTATTTGATTCAGGGTAAGTTGCTTGAAAGAGAATTTATCCCCTCTATAGTCTAGCCTAGTCACAAATATTCAATAGATTTATTGTCAAAAGCATGTACCCAATAGTTTAGTTTTTCCCGTATTCCTATCACATCCCAAGAACCCCATCTCCTTGATTAGTACTTTTTGCATTCTTGTTGTTTTTGCTTACTTGTGACAAAACCCCCATCGTTAATTGACACTTTTGTGTCACCCCTTAGATTTAACATGTTTATATTCGGAAATGTTTTTAGTAATGACTAATTAGAACTTAATTTTATTTTACTATTAATTCTCAAAACCACTCCCTTGGGAACGATCCCAACCCTTGGTTGGGTTACTTTACTATTGTATGATCGTAGACACTTGCATTGGAAGTTGTGTCTTGATTACTCAAACATCACTGCTCTTGAAGGTTGCAACATACCATCAGATAAAATCACTTGGGACAGCTAAAAAGATGGTATGTTCACAGTCAAAGCAGGCTACAGTCACAATTGTGCACATGCACAGAATGGAAGGATAGAAGATTGAGTATATATAGAGGACTAGATTACCTATCAAGGTGATTTGCTTCACCTGGGCCTGTCCAACACCGGGTAACCTCAGTAGAAGAACATTCAGTTTGTCAAAAGATACTACATGGCCTTCAAAGCTCAGAGAGTATTACTAGCCTCTTTCTTCATTGCACAACTGCAACAGACATTTGGAGCTAATTCTATTCTATTTTGGACTAAGTTGGGTAATTCCACAGTCAACTAAAGAAGTTTATGAAAGCTGGAATTTTTGGAGAGTTGATAAGGCCATGAAAGGGATCTGGAAAATGATTCCAACAACTGTTTTTTGGTGTATTTGAGCAGAGAGGAATCATAGATGTTCTAATGGAGTCTCAATCTCTAAACACTTCCAGAACGCTAGATGTTTAGTTAGCTTTTTAATCTGAAGCATCCTCTAACCTCTGTAAATAGTACTGATAATTTTTTAGACTCATTAGTTCTCTGGTCTTAGCATAGTGCCATAGTTAACTCATGTATTGGAGCTAGCTACTACATCTCTTTTGTACTTATTGCATCTCCGTGATGGCTTATTAATGAAACCTTCTTACTTCATAAAAAAATATTATATCAACGTGTCCTTTACATCTCAAGGATATGAAACAGAATCATGGAGAGAATATTCGTACAAAAATCGGAATACATTATAAAACTAATAAGTTAATGTAGAAGCATAAAGTGATTTGTGGAGCTACATCCAAAATGGAAAATTTGAGCAACTTTCCTATACAAAGCTGGAATCTTTTAATCAGGTTGAACTAACCACCATATTGTCTAAATGTTTTATACTATTCCAGAAGCAAAAAGGTATTTACAATTGTCTCCTGAACCTTTTAAGCGAATATACGAGCGACTCTTTTCCTATAATATATCTAACACCAGAATGATGAACATACCTGAAGAACAAAGAGCCTTGGTGGCTTGAACCTCTGAAAATCCCATTGCTTCGAGTTCACTTACCAAGCTTCTGTTAATGTCAGAAGCATCCATTTCTGATTGTCAATATATATTTTCCCAAAATCAGCAATATCAAAACTACTTCTGCGAAACAAATGTTTTTCAACAAGGTATTTAATATATGGAGAAAAGGCAGCTTAACTATAAACAATATACTCCTTAGTCCTTATATGTATATACTTTTGGCATTGTTTTAATCAGAATACTGGACACAAACCATTCAGAAAAGAAATAAAATCAGAATATTGAACCTAATGCAGCAATATAGAAGCCTTTCCGTGCATTCATCTTTCCTGATTGTTTTTTATTTTATGTGGCAAGAAATCAAGAAGATCAAGTTTTAAACTTCAGATTATATTCAAAGATGCCTAATAGCATAAACTCCCTCCTGAATATAAATGCTAATGTAGAAGGACTTGCTAGTGACAAACATGAATCTTCATGTGAACAGTAGAAAGATTTCACATTTGAGTCTCAATATTCCTTTTTTCGGTTTAGTCATTTAATTCCCAATGTTAATATAGTTGGCTTTGATTTTTTTTCCTAAATGCAGAGGGGTCACCATCCTGAGGTTTTTGTACAACTCTTTAGTCACTATGACAAGTGCATCAATCTTACACAAAGTCATTCCGGTTGTGCTTTATAGTGTGAGAACCATCATAAACATTGTCCGCATAACGCCCACGTAAAAAAAAAAAAAAACAACAAACAGTAATGTAAAATTTATTCAGTATGAGATGGGAGATGGGGGAAAAGGAAAAAAATAGATATCCAACATGTATCGGCATCAAATGAGTGTGGCAATATAAATGGAAGAGGGTCAAAAACAAATTACTTTAATACTATGACTTAGAAGTAGTTACTGATTTAATCTATATAACAAACCTACAACAAAATAACCCATTCAATAAAATGATTGAATCGATTTACTAATAAAACCCAATTAATATCCATTCCGCTATATTTTGGTGCCAAACACTAAATAATTTGTATAAAATGATGTGAAGTCACTAAAGATAAAGAACTTAATTCAATGTACAGTGGATGCATAGGGAATATGAAGCTACAACCAGATCAAAATTCCTGGAAAAAAAAACTAAAAATCGAATACTATAATATAACAATAAAAGGAAGGAAACTTACTCTCTTTGTGGCAAATAAAAATTTAGGTGTTATTGTGGATTTGATGGTGAATAGGGAAATGCTGATAAAATGCCGAGTAAACTCAGATTCTACGAAATTGAGGAAGAAAGTGCAGAAGAACGCCATGGCAAGTTAAGGAAGGATGCGGATTCTTTGACTCAAGGCTTAAGGTAAGTAGTTGTAGTTTTTGGGTCGATGGATTCTCTGCACCGCAACATCAGAGGTGAAGGTATTCGGGCGGGAACCACCTGGCCAGAATTTAACCCAATTTAAAAAGGGAAAACTAATTACTTCATTTAAATTTTTTCAAATTATTTTATTCTTTACTTTTTTATATCATAATTTAATTTATACTCGACATTTATTTTATATACTTCTTTTTTTTTTTTCATTTATTTATCCATTTTTATCATTTTTTTTTTCAAATTACTTTTATTCTTTATTTTCGTTTAACATTATAATTTCATTCGTGTTCAATTTTTATCTTATATACTCTTTTTCTTCTTTTTATTTTTCTTTTTTCTTATTTATTTCTTTATTTGTTTATTTTATCTATTTTTTCCTGCTTTTATTTTTCTCCTTTATTGGATCCTTTTAATTTCTCTTTTTTTCTTTTTCTTTTTAAATTTTTTATTTTATGTTCCTTTTTTTTTTCTCTTTTTTTGATTATTTTTTTATTCTTTATTATTTTTTGTCCCTTTTCGTTCATATTTTTTTCAAATCATAACATTCTTTATTTTTCATCACAATTTAATTTCATATTTTGTTTTTTAATTTTTCTCATTTCATTTAATTTTCTTTTTGGTTTTTTAATTATTTTTTCATTTGCTTCCGTCTGTAATGATATGATCACAGTATACCAATACACTTTCATGATATCATTGATGTATATTTCAATACTTTAGTGAGACCTCTATGATGACCTCCATGATGCCATCGTTATATATCTATATACTAACATGATATGCTTCGGTCCGTAATGATACCATCACAATATATTTATATATTGTCATGGTAATGTTGATGTGTATATACTTCAATCCTTAAGTGACACCTCCATAAGACCATCATATGATGGCATGGTATCACTAATGATTGTTTCATATAACCAGTAACACTCTAATCATGTATGATACCATCACAATATGTGCATATACTGTTATGGTAGCACTAAGGTTTCTTTCCTTCATTCATTCACAATACTATTCATTCATTAATGATACCATAACAATATATTGACTAATGATTAGTCATTCAAGGGCTTAAGTCATCCACAAACCCTTAACATTGTCCGGATATTTCACTTAGGCACTCCAATTCAACCTTATACCTATTGAACACCTATACTGCAAGAAATTTGTACCTATTAAATATTTTTTATTGACACGGCAGCATGTGTGTAATACACACATGAGAAGAGTGTGTAAGGCATAGAAAAAGATTTATCTTTTTTAAAAAAAAATTAAATTATCATCTCTTCTTATTCTTTGACTCAACCACCATTGTCACCGCCTTTCTGCTATATTCGTCGGTGTCACCACCATGAAAGCTCATTCCTCTTCTTCATGCCACCTTGATTTTTACCGAATATGTCGTCACCATACCTATACTTCTCCTTTCCGCTCTTTTCTCCGATTATCTTCTTCCCCCCTTTTTTTTCTTCAAGTAATCGTCTTTGTTTTCTTTTTTACCAATCATCGCCCCACCACCCACCATTAACACCACCTCATTTTTCTCCAAATCTATCGTCATCAATATATTTCTTTCTCCATAGAATTTCAAACAATCAATCATAACTTTTAGATTTTCCACCTTAGTTTGTTCGTCGGAAAACTCTGCCACAAAAATGCTTGAATACATTGTTGTGGTAGCACTACGATTTCCTTCATTCATTTATTTACGAAACTACTCAATCCTTAATGATACCATAATAGTATATTCATATACTGCTAAGGTATCATTTAGGTTTTCTACAATCGTTCATGTACAACCAACTCATTTCTCAATGATACCATCACAACAAATCATATATTGACATGGTATTATTAAAGAATGAGTCGTTTTGTAAAAAAATAGTGAATTTAATATTATTATTTTTATTAATCTAAAAGTAGTTAGTTACTATTTTTATCTCAGTGTTTTATTTTTGTTTTTGTTAAAAAGAAAAAAGAGAAAAAGAGAAAAAAACATAAACAATATAAATTATTAAAAGGGAGAAAAAGGACAAAAATAAATTATGATGATATCATGGAGGTCTCACTGAAGGATTGAAGCAAACATCAATGATAACATGACAATATAAATATAATGTGATGGTACCATGAAAGTGTCGCTGAAGGATTGAAGTATACATCAATGATACCATGAAAGTATATAAATATACTGAGATAGTATCAATATATACATACATTAATTGTGAAATTAAAATTCTTTCATGATAAATGTAACACCTCGGTGTTTTAAAGAACTAGAATAGAAAGAACTATTTTTTTGGAAAGAATAAAAGTTGGAAATTTTGGCAAGTTATGCTAAGTATGAGTTTTGGTTAACTTCAAACGACCATAACTAACTTTCAGTATATGATGAGTTAGGTGGCCTATAAGATATCAAATGAAAGGTCTTGGAATCCTCATTCCAACGCCACCAAGTTTGCTAATTTTTGAGATCGTGTGAGGGAGATATGCCTGTTTGAAGTCGGGTTGTCTAGATAAGGGAAGTTACCCGAATTAGGAGGGGTATTTTGATCTTTTCCTTACCCTATCAGATTTATTTCGTTTTTAGTAATTAATTAGGGGTCTAAACTAAATTGGTTCAGTTTACACAATCAAAATTCACACTAGGGTTCTGGAAAAAGGTTCAAGAGGAGAAAGGTCAAGATTTCATCAAGTTCTTGAGGTTTCGTTGCGGATTTCGCCAAGGGTTTGATCCCTAAGAGGTATATGAGTTCACATAGTGTTGGGTTCGTTCACCCACGCGCCAATTATGTTATTTTCAACGAAATTCATTTCTTGAAGTTGAAGGATTTGAGTTCTTAATAAGTTTTGTTGAAGTTTCTTTCATAATCTTGATTATTGAGATTTTGATGAATTCTTGAGATAAGTGTTAGTGTTTCAAGGGTAGTTTTGAGTAGATTATCGTATACTAACATTGAGTATTCGAATCTAAGTGATTGGGGAAGAAATCATTCGATTCTAGGCAAATTGGGATTAGAAAATGAGGAAGAAAAAGTTGGACATAAAACAAAGTATTAGGTCCGCATCGTGGACATGTTTCTTAAGAGTGAAACTTTCCCCTCCGCGTCGCGGAGAGAACGCGGACTCCACTGTTTCAAACTTATTTCTTGACCAAATATTATAATGCATCTCCGCGTCGCGGACTTGCTCCCAGACAATGTTTTTTTCACTGTTTCTCATGATTAACTATCTAAAAGCACTCTTAATCATCACGATATCTTTCCTATCACAAATCATAACCTTGAATTCATAATTCAAATTCAAGGTATATTTAAGAGCCAAGTATTGAGAGTTCTTCGAGTAATTTAAAAATTCTTTTACAATCGTTTTAAGACTTAAGCATTGAGTTTGAGAAAGAGTAGAGCCGAGTTCATTTCTTCAAAAGATTATATGGGAACTAATTATTCCCAAAGATTAAATATTTTCATATTTAAGATGAGAGGAAACACCGATTTCCATAAGAGTTTTCATGAGCAGTTCTGAGTACCATCTCTTTTAAAAGATAGATTTAATTTTGAGTAATAATCTCAAACCACAGAGAAAGTTATGTTTTAAACATATGAGCTAGTTACATTTTGGGAGTAGTATTGAGCACCGATATGGGGACGAGTTCAGATAACTCAAAGTCTCCATAAACGGTGTAGCTAACATGGGTAGAAAGGGTCATACTTTTTAGATGATTCCTTAATGCTTTTAGCATAGACTAATGGATCTACTTAGTAGTAGGTTCTATACCCTGGCAAAGTATAGGACCGCCCTGGCAGCGTGAGGTAAGACGTTGTATCATCACATAGCTCAGAGTGATGGTTGTCGGTTAGAGAATCTCCCACACAGTTACTTGTATTTCATATACAAAATTAAGTTACTATTGTGTTTTTCAATACACTAAGTTATTATCTACATGTTTTTAAACTTTTCTTTATATTGCAACTTTATTACTGTTTTATATTGAAAAGAGTTGAGTTGAGTTGAGACGTTTCTTCAGTTCCATTTCATGCTTATGTCTTGTTTTAAAATTTCCCTCACATGCTCGTACATTTCATGTACTGACGCCATTTGGCCTGTATCTTTTATGATGCAGATACAGGTAACCAGGATCAACATCTAGCGCTTCGTTGATCCAGTTGAGCTTCAGAGTTGTTGGTGAGCCTCCTTGCTTCGAGAGGATCCCTTTTATTTGATTTGTCATTCTAGTTTTGTTAGGATGTCGTGGGTCTTTTCCCGACATCCATCTCAGTTATTTTGAGGCTTCATAGATAGTTAGATATTGTTAGTTCACAAGTCTTTTCATTTTCATTCAGTTATGTTGAGATTTGAGTTGCCACTTTGACTAGTTGAATGTTTATTTATAAAACATTTTAAGTTATCATTTGAGTTACAATTTATTTTTAATGTGCTTTTATTATGAGTAAGTCTTCTGCTAAGAGTTAAGCCAGACCAAGGGTTTGCTTGGGGCCAACAATGGTTCTTGAGTGCCGGCCACGCCCAGGGTATAGACTCGGAGCGTGACAGTAAACCTTATTAATATTACTCTATATTGTATGGACAAAAAGGGTCGAAAAAATACATGGCATGAATTGCATAATAAAGAATGCTACTATTGAGATCTATGACAAGGTAAATGATCTTTTGGATCTCCCGATTTGAGGGGCGGTCCATTTTTGGCTATTTATTTTTGAATTCTTAGATTTCAAAAGCAAATATTTTACACTTTTACAACATTTTATAATGAAAATGTCAACTTCAAAATCTACAACATCCGAACATATAAAGTAGTAGACTCTCACTCAATTTGTATTGTTGGTGGCAAAATCACATAACATTAAAAAATTGTAAGCACTAAAAACCTTTCTATTTTTTACGTTATACGAACCTAAGAATCTTTGGTTTAGGTTCAATCTTAGTTGTTTAGCTTAGGTCCATCAATCAATTTATCGTAAAATTGAAAATACTTGTACTTGATATTCACAAATTAATTTGGTAGATTAGAGTATTGCTTTGAAGACATTATTTACAAAAAAATAGATAAATAAATTTGGTAGATTAGGGATTTGCTTTGAAGACATTATCTACGAAAAATAGATAAATAGTTGAGTGTATTATTAAATGAACTCTTACATTAGTTATTATCGTTTTACTCAACTTTCATGAGGTTTCATCAACCTTTCATCAAAGAAGACATCTTTAATGTCATGGTTTGCACGGTTAGTCCATGTGCCGATGGACTAACCGATTGAGGATGATTTGGAGGGTTCATTAAAAAGTCGGTCTTTCTTCAAGAGAACAAATCCAAAGAACATAATTAGGATAACCCTCCAAACAAAAGTTTTCTGTTTAAAATCTTACTAATAATTAGAAAAGTTTATGATCATATTTTTTAATTTATTGGGGATTTGAATTGACTTATTGCAAGTTCTTTTGCCTTTTAACTAATATATTCAAGCATTTTATTTTAGATACAAAAAATATAAAAATAGTTAAAGTGTGTTTGATACTTTCATGTTATGGTTTTTAGCTTATAAACTATTTTTATAAGCTTTTAACTTTACACACTAATATTATTATTTATAAAAGTAGAGATTAATTCTAGTTAATAAGATATTAGCCATTTGTTTATAATATATTATCTTGATCATCGTTGTATAAACTATATTTATTACTATAAAGATTTGAGTAGTTTAATTCAAAGTTCTAAAATATTTTTTATAAAAAGACACTCAAAACTTATAATATTAAATAAAAAATAGATTGCTAACAAGGACCAAACAAAGAGAAAAAAACAAGAGAGTTGAATTTCATTTGATTGAATAAAGAGTTAAAGCTATGCTGACATAGGAAGTTAAAAAAAAAGAGTTGAATTCGCCTTTTGGATTATACTCCCTCCGTCCCTAATTACTTGTCCATTTTTAAATTGACACACCTATTAAAAAATCAATTAATGACATAGTGAGTTTACCATTTTACCTCTGTTAAATATGAAGTGGATGAAAAGTTCTGCATTTGTCAAAGTAATTAGTTATTTAATTGAGGGTATAATAGGTAAAAAAATTGTCCTTTCTTGATTTGTCAAAATGAATAAGTAATTAGGGACAATTATAAAAGGAAAAGTGAATAAGTAATTAGGAACAGAGGGAGTAACATATAATCAAATCAAGTTCCAAATAAATTTACTCGTCTTTGGGAGATGAAATATAAGTGGTATAGATGGAAAGGGAAAGACTCAATTTATATTATCAAATTTTGAGAAAAAAATCATCATTAAAAATTGGGCTAATCAATGTCACGAGTTTAATATAGTATCCATAAATGTCATTACCTTTTAACATAATATCTATTTAATTTGGGATAATGCATAAGTACCCCTTAGATTATAACCGAAATCTCAGAGACACACATAAACTTAACTAGAGTCCTATTACCCCCTAAACTAATTTAAAATGGAATAAATACACCACAAACACTGACATATCATAGAGAGTGTGCACACTCTCTTGAAGGCAAGTGATGAGTGCACAAATTGAACACATGTCATTTTTTTATTGGTAACTTTTTAATTAGTTAGTATACATTTTTATTGATAATAAAACTTATATATATTTAATTATTTTTGTTTCTTTCTTTGTAAAATATTTATTTTAATTTCTTTTCACTTGAAACTTTATTTAATTAATTTATTATCTTTTCACTTTTAATTATTTTTAATAAATTATGTGTATTTTAAAAAATAATAATTTAAAAGTTTCCTTTAATTTTAATGTTTTAATATTTTTATGTTTTATTTGATTTTCTTCACTTATTTTGATATCCGTTCAAAATTAACTTATTTTAAATACAAGACATTTGAAATCAAATCAAAACGAAAGACAAAGAAAATAAACTCAATAGAAAAATAAAAGAGAAAAAACAATGAATGTAAGTAAAAAATAAAGTTTCGATACAAGGTAAAAAATGTATATTAACTTAATTTAAATACAAGATAAAAAAAATAAGAATATTTTAAAAAAAATAAATTAAAATTTAACTTTTTTTTAAAAAAAAAATTAAGATTTTTTTTAAAAAAAAATTTTAATAAAAAAATATATATTTACACACATGGCGGACGACTGTGTACAAACACAACCAACTTCGGTGGTTTAAGGTGCCACATCAGCACAAAAGGTACACAAAAATATGAAAAAATGAGTTCAAGGGTAATAAGATCTTGATTAAGTTTAGATGTGTCTCTGAAATTTCGGTCATCTTATGGGAGAGTACTTATATCTTATCCCATTCAATTTTTAACAAATTACTTTGTACACGTGACCAACTATCATTTGACCACATCATTAACTAAATCAACCGTAATAAAAAATTCATCTAACTTTTCAAAGAAAAACAACCATAAACCCATCTACCAACATCCCTTTTAACCCAAAAAATCAAAAGCTTCACTTTATTTCAAGACAAAAGAACGCTTTATTGGAATTTTGAGAGTTAGAATTAGCTAGCATTTGGCCATAAATTTCCAAATATTCTTGACAAATATTATTTGGGTGAAAATTTCACCATGTGTTTGGCCATAGTATTTGGGAAACATATTTCACTTTTTTAGAAAAATATGATTTATACCCATAAGTTTTAAAAACTATCAAAACTAACCATAAGTTTGTATTACAAGTCAATTGGATCTTCGTTGCAACAAATAACAAGTAGTGTCCATGACACTGGAGCAATGTGGTAGTTTGGAGTGAGTGCAACAAACATCATTCCATACATCGTGAAGTAGACAAAACACATGACTTTGTTACCCTGAGCCGATTGTTCATCATTTTCATCAACAACCATATCATCACTTTCATATTCACCGAATATTTTCATCACTATTTTGATGTTCATGTAAAAAATTATATAATACAACGCAAACAACTACTATAGAAGGTGTTTTTGTAAAAGATAAAAGTTTGGTGTTCAATTTTTAAAAGATCCCAAACAATGAGATTTGGCCCAAATACTAGAAAAAACTAGTATTTGGGAATTTGGGATATTTGCCAAAAATATTTGTCAAATAATGATAAATTGTATGGACAAACACTATTTGCCAAATTTTTCACCAAATATTACTTGGAAAATCTATAGCCAAACGGGTCCTAGAGTTAGAGTTGAAGTTCACTTGTTTTGGTCATAATTTTGCGTATGATATTTAGAACTTAAATGTATTTAAAAAAAAAAAATTATTTAAATTGAGATAGAATTTAAATGTGGTTATTTTATGAAAAAAATTAAAATTTTTAAAAGGTAGATAACAATATGTTAAAATTATTGAAATTAAGGGAGTTAAATTGGGCGAGTCATGACCCAACTCGATTTTTAGTCCGTTTGAGACTAAAGTTAATTTGGACGAATTATGACCCAATCTAATTTCATTTCAACCTTTTTTAATATCTTCAATTGGAATCTAAACCGTTCATTTAATACCCCTAGTTTGAATCAACAATATTTTTTAAAAAAATTTCATTTGATATTCGGAATTTATATTGTAATATAGCTAAATTCAAATTCATACCTAAAGTGCTCTCTCTAATAAATCTGACTTTGTATCCAAAGATTCAAACCCGAAACAAAAAAAGATGCAGCACTCTACCACAACTGGTTTGAATCAACAAATTTAAACAAGCAAGGGAGTTAGAATAAGGCGGTGGCATGAGTACGTGTCCCAATATTCTAGAGCGAAGCACGCTCTCTCTTAGTAGAGATCAACACAAATATTTCTACGCAAGTCACGCATATTGTTCTTCCCATCCCGCCCAGATGAAAAAATAGATAAGGAAATTGTATTCCGTAATTCCATTGTAATTTAGAAAATGGTTTTGTTGATTCAATCGAATATTGCTCGTCGATCGGCGATACAAATTGCCTCTGCTCTCCGTCAGCTCCACCACACAATTGATCTTGCTTGTTGTGTGGGAGTGAGAGCGAGATTTTTCTCGACCAATATTGATGCTGCAAAAAAACAGAGTCATGAGAAGGTGTTGAATAAGCCACCGATATGCACCGCCGACGAGCTTCATTACGTCTCCCTTAATACTTGTGATTGGAGGCTTGCTCTCTGGCGCTACCTTCCTCCTCCGCAGGTTAACTTCCTTTTTATTTAGTAATTGAGAGAGTTGTACGAATTAATTTTAATACTCCAACGTCGTAATTAACAGGCTCCAAGGAGAAATCATCCTCTTCTTCTCTTGTCTGGCATAGGGACTAATGCTATTGGATATGATCTTTCGCCTCAGGTAATTTATTCCCTCCTTCCCCACTGATCTCTGCATGCATATGCCGTTCATTTGTAACTGAACTGGAAAATTCATTGCTATTTTTATTTTAGAGGGATCTAAAAGTTGAGTTTCCTAAATAGGCTTTGCTTGATTATCTCATACTTCTGGAGTATGTGAATTTTGATGCATGTATGTGCTAATTATTTGATTATTATGATAAAATAATGTGCCATAGTTCCAATCCGAGTATGTCATTATTTTGAATAATATCACTTTCAAGCATTTTATATCTCTCCAAAGCGCACTTTGCTATTGAGTGGTGGTTGAGTTCTACTTGGATCTTGCAAATATCTTTGAGATATAGTTTATGTGGTTGCACCATGGATGTCCTTATCGATAGTTTTGAAGCTGTTGTAAAGAAATGAAATCATTTATTTATTAATTTATTTATTGTGATTTTTCAGTCATCATTTGCTCGGTACATGTGTAATCAAGGATTTGATACGTGGATTCTTGAAGTCCGTGGAACTGGGTTGAGCGTGCGGGAACCAGATCCTAAAAACATTGAGAAATCTGCACAGATGGAAAATGCTAATGACAAAGGTCTTTCTGCAGCACAGCAGTCAACAAAGGTCCAGGGTGCCTCAGAAAAGGACCATGCAGCCTTGGTCCATGAAGAACCCACTGTGGTTTCAACAATATGGGGTGAGTCAAGACTGCTGACCAAACTTACAGAAACTTTTATACGCTTGTCAGAGAGAGTCTCTGACTTTGTCAGCGGACGTTGGTCGAAGATTGTCTTTCCTAAACTTGTTCGTCGAATATCAAAACGATTGGAGGATTCTTTTCCTTACGAACGGGTCAACAGAATAAGGAAGAAATTGTTAAGTCTGCTAGAGATGAAGGAGAACTCAGCTGTCGTTGATAGCCAAGTTGGTGCACTGAGCAAGAAGCTAGTAAATATCTTTGAAGAAGGTCATCGTTCTGTTTCATCCCCATTATTTGATCTACAACAACGGTTGACAACTACAGTGGGAGATTTTCAGGAACAGCTTGACTTAATCCTCAAGTATGATTGGGACTTTGATACTTACCTAGAAGAGGATGTCCCTGCTGCGGTGAGGTGGCATTTCTCCATATTGAGGCTGTAAATTTTTTATCTCCTTGAATCCGCTCTTTAAATTTGAATAGGAACTTAAAGATCTCAGACATCTTTTCTTAATTTTCTCTTATATTAAGCAGTGATTGAAAATTATTACATCGCTTGTTTAGATGGTAGTGATTGATACTTTTTACATTGTTTGTCTTAGATGGAATATATAAAGGCCCAAACCAGACCAAAGGATGGCAAACTACTCGCAATTGGACATTCTATGGGAGGAATATTACTGTATGCCAGGCTATCACGGTGTGGTAAGATGAGATCTAATTTTATAGAGCTCTGTCTGCTGGTGACATGGTAGCAATGAGAACCTTAAGCAAATGACTAGATTTTCATTCATGTGTCTTGAACCAGTGGCAAGGAGAACATATTGAAGCTTGAAATTGGTAAATAAACTATGTTTGCTATCCAGCTTAGTGGTATTTGGGTGCTTCATGCAGACATATTACTTTGGTTCTTCAATTTGTTTTTCATCCCCATCATATCGTGTTGCATGCATGTATCCCTAGTTATACCATCAGGTGAGCATGCTTTTGTTTAATAATAGTTGGGCCTTGCTCCAATAGGCTCAAAGAATCCTTTGGATGGAGTATTGTTTTTTCTTGGTGGTGTTTAATCTGTATTATTGTTGCCTAAACCAACATTATGGTGCACTTAGTAACTGCTCTTGTACTTTCAACTGCATAGCTGGTAATATCCATGGGCTTGACATTATTATTTAAGCATCCAAAAGAGTACTCACAAAAATGAAATGCATATTGGTCTCTCCTGGTATAATGTCGAGTTTTTTCTGTGCTATGTTGGATCTAGTTAATAGTGGATCCCTTAGTCTGTGTCAGAGAATCGATAGACAATTAATAAGAACGATCTTGTGTTGTTGATACAGAACATTTCTTCTCTGTAGACCTTGGTGTGTAATTGGCATAACTGCGCTCTTGTAGTGACTCTGAATCTTTTGGTGTCTAATAAAAGTTCACTCTCAGAAAGAGTCTCATTCCTGGTTAAAAAAAATACGGAAACCACTTGTATCCCTTTTGCTACCTCAAGTTAACCTTGGGAATTCTATTCAAGTTTTCATCATTGACTATCAATGAGCTGGCATCAAGTTCTCATCTCCAAATACTGATGCAGCTACTTTTCGACTAAATCTCAATGAGTTCTTAATCCAGAACCTTTACAAAAGGTAAGAATTTGCTATTGAGGAGAATCTTCATTCTTCGGTCGTCGTTGTAATAGCCACTAAAGGGTGTCTAGATTTAGCCACTAAAGGGTATCTAGTTATAGCCACTAAAGGGGTGTTATCTATAGACACCAAGGATGCTGGAATCATTCACATTCATGATAAATTTGAGCTGGAAACTGACCAGCTTTTGCGTATGTCAGAATTGCTGGCCGTGTGAAATGCTATTGTTATCTCTCCATATATTGTGGTTAGAATGACTTTAAGTGATGTTATTTTAAGGAATTTGATTCATTTCTCAGATGTAAAATCCCTTTCCCTTAGCAAGCAGAAGTGCTGGCAACATAAGGTATATTTTCCTTTAATTTAGACACGGTTGTGATAAAGCTGGTGCTTCAGACTAGTTTCATGTGACAAAGTATCCTGTCAAAGTTGTGCCAATCTTCTCTATTCTGCCTTTTAGTCTCCAGTCTTCCTATTTGCAGGGCTGATCCCCCCTATCTTGTTTAATGTAATGAGTCTTCGTGAGAGCAACTTGAAGAAATGTCTTAAGTAAAGATCTCAATTAAATTCTTAAAAAAGGTGTTCATTAGATCTTTGCGAATTGAATACCATGAAAAAAATGGAATATATGGTAAATTTAAGTTAATGATGCCTTCTCTTTTATGATAATCTGGTTGCTGGCCCACCTTTTTAGTTTTCATTTGGCTTCACAGCTTTCTGTATGAATTGGAATACTTTCTTCTTTAAGTTTCAAGTATCCTTCTTTACTGTACAGGGAGTTGCATTTTATATTACATATTAATGGGCTATTTTTCAATGGATATTTTATTTAGGATTTCTGAATTTATCAGAGAAACAAACTAGACACATAGTTCATTTTGTTATTCCTTTTATTTTTCCTTTGTGAATGAAGCTTTGGAAGGAAGAAAGCCTGGATTAGCAGCTATTGTTACTTTGGCATCATCACTTGATTACACATCATCTAAGTCCGCACTCAAACTGCTTGTACCCCTTGTAAGCTGAAATAATATGTTTCAACTCTTCTTTAGCTTCAATTGCTACTATCTTGTGTTACTGAGTAATCTTAGAGCTGTTTACGTTGCTACAGGCTGATCCTGCTCAGGTTCTCAATGTTCCTGTCATTCCTCTAGGGACATTAGTGGCTGCTGCTTATCCTCTAACATCTCGCGCTCCTTATGCCTTGGCTTGGCTTAATGAAATGATATCTGCCACAGACATGATGCATCCAGACCAGATGAAAAAACTTGTAGGGAGCAGCTTTTGTAAGTATTGGCATGAGTATAAAAACAGCTTCATGCTTTAACTCCTATCAAATTTGCATGAATTTTTTTTTAAGGTCTTAATGTTTATTGGTATAGAGAATATGCTTTGAAGATTTCAAGAGTTGAGGTTAAGGAGATATTTTTTGGATGAGAGTTTAAAGGCAATAGAGAGAACTGGAAAGACTTACGTGATCTAGAGGATTATTCTAGTGACACTGTATGATGC
The DNA here is from genome assembly GCA_035578085.1 of Solanum pinnatisectum. NCBI lineage: Eukaryota > Viridiplantae > Streptophyta > Magnoliopsida > Solanales > Solanaceae > Solanum > Solanum pinnatisectum. The sequence continues at coordinate 37,159,690 of CM069084.1, read as the reverse complement.
TCTCAGTTGCTGTTGCTAGTGTTTGTCAGACGATTGCTGCATTAGTAATGAATTATTCTAATAGCCCATTGCCACACAAAATAAATCCTCTTTGTCAACCATTTGCACGTATTGAAATATTTATTTAGGCATTTATTTATGAGCTATGTCTGTCTCTTCATGATTTATAATGTGTTTGATGCTCGTGTAGTTCTGTTTAATAGATGACAATCTGGTTTGTTATAATGTTTTCAGAAAATTACTGGATAACTGTCCTGTTCATAATTTGTGAAAGTTGGTAGCTTTGAATAATGTTCCACCAGAAGTTTGTGTGAATTCAGGGCCATTTCTTCCTATTAACACGTGTTGATTTGGGGTTCCATACAAATCTTTTCCTGCAAAATTTGCTGATAGATCTCCCTGCAGGTAATATTCCTGCTAAGCTTCTTTTGCAGATGACTACGGCTTTTCAAGAGCGAGGGCTCCGTGATAGAAGTGGTAAAATCTTCTACAAGGATCACCTTCACAAAAGTAGGGTACCTGTCTTAGCTCTTGCAGGAGATCTAGACCAAATCTGCCCCCCAGAAGCTGTATATGGTATTTTTTTGGTACTTCAGTGCTGAATACCCTGTAAGAGGTTAAGAATTCTCTAAGATATCTTTCTATAAACCATGATTCAAGCAGAAACAGTGAAGCTTATCCCTGAGAAGTTAGTGAAGTACAAAGTATTTGGCGATGCTGATGGTCCACATTATGCTCATTATGACTTGGTGTGTGGACACATGGTACGTCGATAAGATCTCTATTGAATTTAGAAAAAAGACTGGAAGAAAAAAAAAGAGAGGAGAAGGAGATATGTCTTAATTGCGTAGAATTCACATTTCATGCTTTCTTTTTCCCATTTCTAGTATATTCAGAGTTCTACATACAGCTTAGATAGAGAATACACTTCTATTTGAGTTTCGTAGAACACTCTCAGGAATATCGTGCCTTGAATACCCCCTATAGTAATATATTATTCGGGTCTTGACACTGCAGGCTGCAGAGCGATTGTATCCTCACATAGTCAAATTTTTAAGCCGATATAATCAGACCAGCTAGGAGATGGATATGCATTGACAATCATGCTTCAGATGCTGAGCTTCATATCAGTTGGCATATCATTTACGCATCTCATGATTGTTTATCATCACTACTCGTATCCGATGATGCTATAAACAAGTGAGATTTAGCTATACTACATGATTTTCTGATCTCTTCATTGCAGTGTGCATCTGTCTGAGTATCCATTATTGTATTCTCTATTTGCGCGGTGAAATCTTAGTTGTAATAATGAACCTTCTCTTGTTTTAGGGGAAATTGTGAAGACCCGAAAGCTGAGGGGAGCTCATACACAGGAAGGAATTTGGCAGATGTGGTTTGTGTCAACCTTATTTGTAATATCATCCTCTTTGGTTGCTTTTCACCTGACTGTTTGTAAGAACTGAACTCACAAACATCTAAATTAGCTTTGTTGGTTTTGTTTTGCTAATACTAAATTAGTATGAGCAATTGTGTTAGGATTTTGTAAATTAGAAGAAGCAATTGTTTGAAATGGATTATGTTAATCAATCGTGTTAGGCGTTTGTAAATTAGAATTTAATGTGTTTGCTTATACTAATATTTTCCAATTTGAATTCATTAGATGGGCACTGGCTCTATGTTCACAAGTAAGAATGAATTGTACCACTAGACAAACGGGAATGAAATAGACAAAGTTATCTAGTGTATTGAGATATTTCATGAGATTAATTATTTCATTATATATATGAGATAATTTATACCATTATTATTGTATGATTATAGTACAAATGTGATAAATAATCTTGAGACTAATTAATATAACTAAAATAATTCTGCAGGTCCTCATATCAAACGACCCATTTATATATTCAACAGTGATTTGTTGGATCCGTGCTTGCACATATAACATCTAGTAATTATATATACACAATACATTTTATAAATAATTTTAAATAATTATATAATTTTTCATCAAAATTTTTATTCCTACCGTTAATTTTATCTCTTATACACTAATAGAGTTTGGGTCGTAAATTCATTTTCTTATAAGAAAGACATGAAATCAAAATTAATTTATGTAAAATGTTAAGCATGATGAATTGGAAGCTGAGTTGGATCTGACAGCTAGAAGCCAACTGGCACAATCTGATGTAACTAGCTTAAGAGTGAGTTAGTGGTGTAATTAACTCGGTTATTTTGAGTTAATTTTAGAGTCGGATAATTAGATATTTCAGATTTGTATAAAGACTAATCTTGAATAGTCTTACCTAAACAGAAGAAATTATTTTGTTGGCATTCAATTTTGACTTTTCGTCCTTAAAATTTATTCATTTGAATTTTCTTATCGTAAAAGAATATGATTCGATAGAATGAAGTTTTTAATATTAATGATACTAAATAAAATAAATCAAGATAATTAGAAGCTCTATAAAAAAAAAAAAAAAAATAGGCAGAAAAATGAGACTTGAAATATCAAAAGAACAAAGATTAAAGAAAAAAATTTAAGAGAGATGGTTCATATTAATTGAAGGTCTTTTTTTTTTTTTTTGATATTTTAAAAATATATGCAATAACCCAACTCATTTCTAGTTATGGATTTAAGATCAACTAGGTTTATTATTCCATTTAAAATGTGAAGTAGGTATTATTTTTCAAATTAAAATGTTTAGAGGTTATAGTGAGTTTTTATAAGAAAAAAACTTTAAATTGAGTAGAACTGTCAATATGGACTAGCACAGCCTATTCAGACTAATTTATACAGGTTTTGAAATTTAACAGGTTAGGTCAGGTTGACCCATTTTTGTAAATCAAATTATAATTTAAAAGTTTTATCATAAATATCGACAAGACCTTATTACATAGTGTTAATGTTACTACTTGTTAATCAAATCACTAATAAATTACTTTATAATATTTAGGGAAATGGTTTGAAAAATACTCCAATCTTGACCAAAATTGTTGTTATGATACCAAATTTTATGGAGGACCTTTTACCCCCCTGCACTATTTAATAGTGTATTTAAAAGGTATATATGTGTCGACGTGGACACGTTATTATTTATAATTATGTAATATTTATGATGTCCACATGGGCATATATATACCTTTAAAATACACTATTAAATAGTGTAGGGGGAGTAAAATGTCCTTTCCAAAGTTTGGTATCGTTATTGCAATTTCGGTCAAAGTTCGGATATATTTTAGACCCTTTTCCCTAATATATATTAAGTTTGATTTTAAGTAAAAGTATAAATAGCTAAATAGAAATATTGACCCAATTGTTTTCTAATGATCATAATAAAACACAAAAAACATGACAATATTCCATAGGCTATACGACCTATGTAATGATTCCTTAGAATTTTTAGGAAACTTTATTTTATGTAGTACATATTTTATAAACATAATTTGTGTTTTAAATTTTAATATTTAAAACTTTAAATAGATTTTGAGTTTGGACTCTTGTTATTTTAATATTCTATTTTATTTTTATTTTTTAATTAATTTTTATTTGGGTCAAAGCCAGCCTACCCATATTTCTCAATTCCCACAAATTAGTAGGCTTATTTAGGCCGAATTAAAAAATTATTTTCTTAAATGGGCTCTGAAAATCTTAGTCCAATCCTGTCAAATCACGAGTTAAATCAGGCCGGTCCAACGAGCCTAATCCATACTGACAACTTTAAAATTGAGTTATCTTTTTAATCCAATACAAAGTTTAATGATTTTGCTATGTAATTCCTCATTACCTGTTCAAATATTTATTCTGACATTTTATCCGGGAGGAATTCATTTGCCTTTCAAGTTCATTCTATCTTGAGTTCAAGGGTGTGCCAATCAATTTATAGCCTGTTTGGATTAGTATTTTTCATCCTTCCATAATACATCATTTTTACTATATTGTATTATGTAATTTGAGCAATATTTAAATAGATTGTGTTGATTGATAATATTTAGTATCATTTTAATTTCATTTGATTATAATAACTGATGAATATTTTAAAGAGAAAATTGCGTAGAATAGTAAATATTTTGCCTATATTAGGTACTATAGCTATAGTTTAAGAAAATTGTAATTTCGGCTACATTCTTTCCAATTCTTGCTATACGCCTAATTTGTATAATTTGTTTGATTTATATAAATCCAGAATTTATATAATTCGGTTCTTGATTGTATAAATTCAAAATTTGTATATACTTACCCTAGCTATTTGTATACGATTTATGAAAAAAATCATAATAAATTACCCTGTTTGTAGTGTCAAGCGAAATATACAAAAAATTTCTAAATGTATAAATACAGAATTTGTATATACTTACTTCTATTTGTATATTCGCAAACGAAATATACAAACGGGCAGAAATATACAAACCGCATCCTCCATAGCACACAAACTATATCTATGAAGTGTAATTATCAAAACTATAGCTATAGAGCCTTATTATGTGTTTGCAGTGGCAGATCCAGGATTTCTGTGAAGGGGGGTCGAAATATAAAGAAGTAAACATGTGAAAATTACAAGATGAAAAACTGAGCGACATAGGAGGAAACTAGTAATCTGAATCAATAACTTTAACTTGCCTTGTCATGCCGCGTTTAGTTTTTTTTCTTTACTTTTACCCTATTTCATCGATCTTTTAAAAAAAATATTTCTTGTGCTTTTTTTCTCTCTTTTTATATTGCAGTGTTCTACTCTATTTTTTGATTTTTTAAAAATTCAACCACTAAGATATTATAATATATATATTCATAAGATCAATAATTGACATCGTCGATTTTTTAGTTCATTTAATTCAATTTACTAGGTTAGTCATTCATGAAAAACAAATGATGAATAGAACAAATAAGTTTAGTTTAGTTTTCATCTTTTTAAAATCGAACTGAAAAAAAAGAGAAAGAAATACTATAAATTAAGGGGGGGAGGGGATCAATTACTTAGATTTTATTAAAAGATTATTCACGACTTTTAAATTTCTTCATTCGATTAACTTTAACTCAATTTATTTTATATAATATTTTTTGTAAATCAATTTCAAATTTAATAATAATTCATCGTTAGTACATGTAAAAAGACTTATGTAGAAATAAAATGAGAAGTATAAATAAGAAGAATAAAAGACAAAAGTATGTAAAATATGTCTAATAAATTTAAATAAAGATAAGTTGAGAAAACGAAATAGCTAAGGTTGGGCACCGAACCGGGTTGGACCGGAACCGGTCCGGTACGTTCCGGTACCATTCCGGTTCGGTCCGGTCCTATAGTCTTCGGAACGGAACGGAACACCGTGAATTGGTACACGGGGAATCAGATCATGATTTGATACGGTGTCGATGCAGTTTATCCCGGTTTATTCCGGTTTCGGTCCGGTCCGGTTCCGATTAATTAGTTTTTATTAAATAATTTATATTTTATATTATAATTTATATATATAAAAAAAAAAAATCTACTTTGTTTTTCAAATCTCCTATATTCAAAATTCAAAATGACTACAAGTCTACAATGAAAGTTGAAACTTGAAATTTCTTGAAACAATGCAATGGTAGCCTTAGGCCTTTGAGCCTTTCCCAACTCCCAAGCCCAAGCAGCAGCTTTTCTGAAAAGCTGTTGCCGCCCCCTGCCCCTGCCCCCTGCCCCCTGCCCCAAGACCCCAAGTCCCCAACGGAAATAATTCAACGGCTCTAAATTTCCAATTCCTAAATCCTAACACATAATCACAAATTCACAATTTCTAAAAACTATATATACTCCCTCTCTTTATATTTTAAATTACAATTCACATATTTATAATGTTTAACAATTAGCAATCATCAATTTCTCTCAATTCTCAATCTCTCTCAAAGTTTCAAACTTTCAATATTCAAGTTCCAAATTTCAATTTCGACATCAATTGAAATTTTCGGTTATAATCATTTATTATTTATACAAACGTTTGGTAACTTCGTTCCACTCTCTAATCTTATATTTATTTTTTGTATTTATTATTTATAAGTTGTTCTTGTTATATTTTATTTGTTCTTGTTAAATTTCGTATTTTATAATTTATAATTTTATATCATGGAGTCTTCTAAAAAAAGTGGAGGTAAAAAAGGTATTGTACACGGAGTAAAAAATATGTTTACAAAAAATAAGAGCGGTTCTAGTTCTTCTAAATCTAAATTTCCTCTTGTTAGAATGAATACTGATGAATTTACTCATGTGAATGAAATTAGTTTTTCTCGTCCTGGTCATATAGAAATTAATTCGGATACTCCTATAATTCCCGAAGAGGTTTATGAAAGACATTATGGTAATTATCAAGAAAATGAAGAAATAGAAATTAATGAAGAAGATTTAGATGATACACCGACTAGTCCCGACCTCAATAGTACTGAAGTTCCACCTCAGGAGGACAATCCTCTGGTTGAAACTAGTCGTCCCCCTATTGTTCCAACTAGAGGTAAGACCAAGGTATAAACTTTAAAATCAAATGTGTGGAAATTTTTGTTATTTGAATGAAGAAAAAACTTTTAGTATATGTAATCTTTGTAAACAACATTTTAAATAGACATCTGGTGGGAGTGAAGGTTCAACGGGGGGATTAAAAAAGCATTTGATGCAAAAACATAGTAAAGAGTGGTTTGCATATTTATCTTCTCTTAATGTTTGTGAAGATTCTAGCATTGAATCATCAGCTAGAGGGTCAAATATGGTTCAAGGTGAATTAAATATTTCGAACCCAAGTGGTCCTCTTACACATCGATCCTATAATAAGGATCGTGATCGTGAAAATTTTGCAAAAATGGTTGTTGTTTGTGGTTTACCTTTTAGTTTTGGAGAACATCCGGGTTTTATTGCATATATTCGTGATACATATAATCCTAGTTTTAAAGGTTTATCAAGAAGCATGGTAAAAAGAGATATTTTCGAATTTCAAGAAAAACATTGTCAATTTTTGCGTGCCTATTTTGAAATAATGGATTGTAGAGTTGCTATTACCATTGATATGGGTCGTAGTCCTAATGGTTTTGATTATTTAACTGTTACTGGGCATTGGATTGATTATAATTGGAATTTACAAAAAAGAATTATCGGTTATAAAATTTGTCAACAGAAAAAAACTGGAATGTATATTGCTACTACTGTGTTGGAAATTTTAGATTTTTTTGGTCTTTGTGATAAAGTCATTAGTATTACTTTAGATAATGCTTCTGCTAATTTAAATGCGATTAATATGCTAGAACCTAGAATTTGTCCTATTAGTAAATATGCTTTTCATGTTAGATGTGCTGCGCATGTATTAAATTTGGTTGTTAGTGACGGTGTGAAATTATTTGAAAATAGTTGTGATAAAGTTGATAATGCTTGTTTTTATATTTTTCATATGCATAGTAGTAGTAGAATTAACCAATTTAAAGAGCTTTGTAATGCATGTAAACTTCCGTTTAGAAAAGTTCCGAAACATGTAAAAACTAGATGAAATTCCTTTTATGATATGCTTGAAGTTGCTTATACATATAGAGAACCTATTACTATGCAATTTAATAGTCATAATGCTTATCCTGAATTAAAACTTAATGATAGTGATTGGAATGAAGTAAATGAACTTAGAATATTTTTGAAATCATTTTATGATGCTACTAAAATTTTTTTTGGAATGTATTATCCTACTATTTCCGAAATTTTAATACATATATGTGAGATTTCATCTCTCTTTTCTGAATATAAAACAAATGAATTATTTACTAGTGCCATTGAAGTTATGATTACAAAATTTAAGAAATATTTTTTTCCTATCCCCTCAAATTTATTTAACTGCAATTCTTTTCAATCCTGAATATAAAAAATATGGTGCAAAAGCTTTAGTTGAATGCATTTATCAAAATTTAGATATTAAACCAGAAGAACAACCTGATTTGGTAACATGTCAAAATAGTATAAAATTACTTGCTAAAGAAATGTATGATAAATATTGTTCCTTAAATGTCTATGCCTCGAGTAGGTGCCCATGGTAGAGTGAAACATAAACTTGGTCCTGACTCTTCTAATAAATGTGAATTTGTTAAATATCTTGAACAGGGTTCATATAATATTACAAACGAGGAAGGTATACCACAACTACTGAACTGGTGGAGGGCTCGTGGAGCTCAATTTCCAAAACTTAGTAGGATGGTGAAGGATGTGCTTGCAATTCAAGGATCATCAGTAGCTTCAGAGGCAGCTTTCAGCGCGGCAAGATTTCAAATTGGAGACCACAGATATTCGTTAGCAGAAGACAGTTTGGAGATATCGGTGCTTTTTAGAGATTGGATAAATGCTGAGCGTAGAAATCAAGGACTTCCAAAGTTAGATAGTCAATATGAACTTTTCATAGATTCAGCCATTGGATGTGGTAGTGACGATGGCATGGAACTTCAAGATCGTCAACGAGCTTTACCAAGACCAGTAGTTGATTACGGTCAATCTATAGCTGAGTTAGAGAAAGGCTTTACGGGACTATACAACTATTAGTATTACATTTGAGGCTTAGTTGAAACAGAACCCTTCCTAGAAGGTGGCTGCGTAAAGTATGCACTTTACTAATAGTTGTAAATTGTAATTGTAATTTGTAATACAAATTTAAAATTTTAAATAAATTGGATTGATATTTCTTAAGTTTGTCATGTGTCATTGTTTTATCCTTATTTTTATTTATTTTTTTAAAATTACAAACTTAAGTTATTTAAATTACAAGTTATAAATATAACTTATAAGTTATAACTTATAACATATTAATAAGTAATAACTTATAAACTTCAAAAGATTCAAATCTTGAAATTTGAAAACTAAGCTAAAAACTTTTTAAAAAAACTTTATTAAACTTAACTTGTAAACTTAATAAGTAAAAGTTAAAAAACAAAAAATCTTTAAAATAAACTCAAGTAAAATTACATTATAAATTTCAAAACTATTAATTTAAAGTTTAAACTTAGAAAAAAAAAAATCATATTTTCGTAATTCAAAAAATCAAAATAACTAAAATTTTTTTATCATTTTTTGAAATAGATAGATGTGTCGTCCCGTTTATCCCATCCCGTTCCATTCCGGTCCGTTCCGGTTCCATCCCGGATATAGTGGGACTGGACGGAACCGAGTATCCGTCCCGGTAATTCCGGTCCGGTTCATCCTGGTACCGGTCGAACCGTCCTGTTCCGGTCCGTTGCGCAGACTTAGAAATAGCATAGAGAGAAAAATAATGATAACAAAAATAATAAAGCTTTACATTGAACAAAAAACAATGAGGCATTTCTTTGAGTTGAGATTTGAGCCCGAAATCAGAGCCCATTCAGCCTTCCAAAAATAATGAAATGAAGTTAAATTTGAGCCCAAAACAAGAGCCCATTCAGCATTTCAAAGCAAAAAAAAAAAAAAACAAGTGGAAAATTGTTGCAAGCAGGAATCAAACCCGAACCATCTCAATCAAAGTTGAACCGCTTAGCCGCTAAGCCAAGCTTCTCTTTTGTTTTGAGAGGGTTCATTTTAATATATGTACTCATAAAATCAGAAATAGACCTTATATATAGTGTAATTTTTTGACGATGGGGTTCGGGCGAACCCCCTGACCTCCACCTGGGTCCGCCCCTGTGTGTTTGTTATTTCAAAAATTTTCTCTATGATATTACTGTAAATATTAGACTTGGACGCTTCCTTCTCAACTAGGAACCATAGATATTTTCCCTCTTTTATCCTAATTGAATTTTCTAATTGCTTAATTCACAATTTGTATTATCAATCTTTGTCTTCTCTTTTTAACTTTTTTAAAATCATGAATTTTTATTCTTTTAATCTATGTAACAAATTTTGATTAAAAAAAATCAAAGTAAAAAATAGTACTTGAGGGTAAGTTATTGGTGTTCTATAATGAAATAAATGAGCAGAGTAAAAAACTTAATATTTTAATAAATAAAAATTTTAATATTTATTTATACAGATAAAAATAATAGATACTAATAACTATATATATATATATATATATATATATATATATAATAAAGCTATATTTTTATAACAAAATTTAAAATATTATTTTATCTATATTGTAAGTAAAATTTTAATTTTAAATTTAAAAACATTACATTGTTGATAATCAAAAATAGAAGTATCTATATAGAGAAACTAAAGAATAAGAAGAGATAACTGAGACATGCATCTATATTCATACTAGACAAAGATTGCCCGTTCAGAGCACGGACCCAACTTTGTGCCTTTCAATGTTCTATTTCTTTAATTCAAGTGATTGGAAATTGTCTGTCTTATAAGTTATTGAGAGCTTAATAAATGAAACACAATACTATTATAGGACCGTATATAAGTTAACATTACCAGTTGTATGCATTGTGCACTTCCTTGGTGGAGAGAAGTAGTTGATGTATGCTAGTATTGTATTCTCTTTGTAACATCACGAAAATTTCTAAGGTTTTTTTTTTTTCTTTTGATGACAAGGAAAACCCGCAGCCGCTACCCTTTGGGTGCGCACAGGGTAAAACCCCCGCTTCTATGCAATAGCTCGCAAACCACATAGGAGAGGTAAACCGCACTAGACAAGCCTGGTGCGACGAGTTCGACCTAGAAGGCAAACCCCTTGCTTTCGCTGGCAAGGGGTTTCGAATTTGAGACCTCCAATATGAAAGTCCCAAGCCCAAACCACTGGGCCACCCCGAAGGGTCGAAAATTTCAAAGTTAAGATTCGAGCCATTCTTTATTTGTGAATGAGATTGTATCCGAGTGATTCTAAATTTTCTTAGATGTTAAGGTCACTAGAGTCCCCTAGCATAAAAGTTGAGTTGAAAGTTTTCTTTCCAATTGGGTTCACTATGAGATGTTATTGGGTCAACTTCAAGTGACCATATCATTTAGCACATAGAGAATTAGGTGTCCCATCACCTATCAAATAGAATGTCTTTGAGTCCTCTTTCCAACTCCGTCTAGTTTGTAAAATTTCAAGCTTGGAGTAAGAAGTTATGCCCGTTTGAGTGAAGCCCCCTCTAGTTAAGGCCATTCATCCGTTTTAGAAAAGGGTATTTTAGTCTTTTCCATTTTTCCACTTGTCTTAGCACATTTTTCCTGACCCATTAAGGGTTTGATTAGATTCTAAATCACCCATTCACATTCCAAACAATTAGAATTTTAGGGCGAAGTTTTAAGAAGAGGAAAAAAGGGTTTCCAAGTGTTCATTCAAATTTCGCCAAGAACAATCGTTCTTTCAAGGTATGTGAGGTTTCCCATAGTGATGGACTTGTTCGTCCTCATGCCAAACATGTAATTCTTCCACTAATTCATTTATGAAATCATTTATGGAAAGATTCTTGAGTTTTAGCTTTATTCTTTAACAATGGAGGTTTTGAGTTCTTTAGGTGAGGGTCTTGCGAATGAGTGGTATTTCTTGATAGAATTTGAGTGAGATTTCAATGAATTTGTGTTGGGTTTATGAATCAAAAGGAGTTTGAAAGAAACCAATCGATTCTAGATGAGTTAGGACCCGAAATAAAATAAGAAAATTCGTTGGATTTCTGGGTTCGGGCTGGGGAAATTCGCTCCCATAGCACCAGGAAGGCTGGCGGCCTGCGCCACCAGTGATCCCCAAACTACCCCCACTATTCTTGGGGCTGGCGCGACGCGCCATTGATGTGCAAGTGTCGCCTGCCCCTTTTCTTCTCCGTTCTTCATCCCATATGTGTTCCTTTGAATTGTGTCTACGTTCTCTTATTAATATTAACTCTTAAAGTCTTCATTAATCCTTTAGAGATCCTACATATCCTAATCACATCCCTTTAATTTACATTTCAAATTAAAGTAAAGTTGAGAGGAAACGTTGGAAAGGTCCCTTTTGAGTCATTTTGAGAAGTCTTTTGCAATTAACTATAGTAAATGAGTATGAGAATGAGAAGAGTTGTATTTGTGAGTTTCTATATTGTTATTGAGATCCTTGAGTTGAGTCATTCATGTCCATAATTCCACACGAACCCTATGATTTGAGTATTCTTGAGATGAGTAGTATCATTGAGTTCTGAGTTCCTGAGTTCTTGAGTTCTAAGTATTGAGATCCTTGAGTTGATTTGTTCATGTATATACTTCAGCATGAACCCTATTTTGAGATATAATTTTTGAGAATCTTTAAAAGCAAACATTTTTGTCTTAAACTGATTTTCCGAGGAAGTAAAGAGGAGCTTGAGAAAAGAGTATATGAGAACTATGTATTTCCCAAATGTTTCATTTTTTTAATGAAGAAAGAGAATATTATTTTGAGAAAAGAGAAACTTTGATTTCTAAAAACAATTTATGGGTTCAAAGGTATTTCAGAGCATTTACCTTTTTTAAGATGATAGTTTGAGGAATTATCCCAAACCAAAAGAAGAGTATGTTTTATACATTTGAGCACGGGTATATATATTATTGGGAGTAGTATTGAGCACTGATATGAGGGATGAGTTTAGACAATTCACATTCCTCATAAACCATGTATGCCAACATGGGTACAAGATCATACTTTTTAGATGAATCCTAAGTGCCTTCGGGCAGAGCTTAGTGGATCCACTTAGTTGAGGTGTTCTATACCCTGACAAGGTATAAGATAGTTCTGGCAGCGTGGATGAGACGTTGTATCATCACGTAGCTCATTGTGATGGTTGTTAGTTAGAGAATCTCCCAAATAAGAGTAAAGAGCGTATTATTGTATTTTTATACATTTTGAGTTGATATCTACTGTTTTGAGTTTTATTGTATATTTATATACATCCTAGCATTAATATATGTTTATTATGAAGCTTTAAACATTTTATCTTTTCGTATTGGAGGTGAGATGAGTATTGTCTTCCCATGTTATTAGTTCAGTTAGCTATGTTACAGTTTCCCTTACATACTCATACATACAGGTGTTCAGGATTATCAACAGATGGTACAGTTAGCTTTGGTGAGCCTCCTTGTATTCCGAAGGACATCACATTTACTTTCCAGTTAGTAGTTTTGAGGTGTCGTAGATCTTGTCTTTACATCCTTCTGACGCAAAGTTTTACTTGAAGAAATATTCCACAAAAGTTGATAACATTGCATCCAGAGATGTCGGACTCCTTAACAAGATGGCTAAGGTAGCGGTCGGTAAGGTAAAAGTCACAAACAAGGAAGATCCAAAGCTTGGCAATCCAAACAAGATGCCCAACGTGATTGGTGCCTTTTCAAGTAAAAAGGTCACACCCATTCTTCGTTATGTCCCAAAGGCAAAAGAGGACAAGGGACACTCTCTCGAGTTGCGAGAAAATGCGCCGGAAGGTTTGACCCTTCATGTAAGGCGAATTGATATGATTAAGTCATCCACAAAATTACTTGGGAAGTTTGTGGCTCCTAAGTCATTACTTCACGGAAAATTTGTGGCCCCTAAATCAACCCAATATGAAGCACTCCCAATGAAGCGTACAGAAGAAGGTTTTGATCCTAATGCTTATAGGCTGTTAGCAAAAGATGGATTCGATCCTAACGAACTGTCAAAATTGGGGAAGCTTCCATCAGAACCTGCTATGAGGCAACAATGTAAAGGGTTGGGCTACAAACAACCTCCACTTATCCGCATCTCCATAAAAAGGGTAAGCAACAACTACATAACTATGGAAGATGAGTCTACTAATTCTAACAAAAGGCCTTCTGTCTTTGATTGACTTGGAAGCTCAACGAAAAGGATTTTTGTATTTGAGAGGTTTGGGCCATTGAGGAAGAAAAACAAGAGCAAGAGTATGCAAGCATCTGCTTTACCAAAATCTCAAAATGCTCCTAAAGACTTTCAAAGTCTGATCCCTTCTAGAATGAGGCGGCAGATGAACATAGTGGTCTCATGTGGAGAAGTACTAAAGGTAAAGTTGCATGTTGTGGTCTATACCAAGCAACGTGATGAAGATGAAGAAAGTGTTTGCTCTTCATATCATGTTACTACACAAGATGAAAGGCACAGTTTTTCTCTAATTAAAATTGATGGAGAGTTGGAGAATGTTTCATAGTGTTACCATATATCTTTCAACGATGGAGAACCTCAAGAAGATGAAGATGCTAAAGATGCACCGCCCGAACTTGAATGAGGAGTAAAGGTGACAGTTGATACATTAAAAGAAATCAACCTTGGAACTGATAAAGATCCAAAATCCACTTATGTGAATGCTTCATTGGCGAGTGATGAGGAAAAGGCCTACGTTGACTTACTCAAAGAGTATAAAGATGTATTTGCCTGGAGTTACAAAGAAATGTCTGGATTAGACCCGAAGGTAGCAGTTCATCATCTTGTTGTGAAAAGCAGTGCACGTCCCATCAAGCAAGCTCAACGGCGTTTTAGACCTGAATTGGTTCCCGTGATCGAAACTGAAGTTAACAAGCTTATTGATGCTAGCTTTATCCGTGAAGTTAAGTACCCCACATGGGTTTCAAGTATTGTCCCCGTGAGGAAGAAGAATGGGCAAATTTGAGTTTGCGTTAGGGATCTCAATAATGCATGTCCCAAAGATAAATTTCCACTTCCTATCCCTGAGCTTATGATTGATGCCACCACTGGGTATGAGGCGATGTCTTTTATGGATGGTTCATCCGACTACAATCAGGTCTGCATGTCGTCAAAGGATGAAGAGTTGACCGCATTCTGCACTCCTAAGGGCATTTATTGCTACAAAGTAATGCCTTTCGGTTTGAAGAACGCATGAGCAACATACCAAAGAGATATGCAAAACATCTTTGATAACATTCTTCACAAAAATGTTGAATGTTATGTTGATGATTTAGTAGTGAAATCAAGAAAAAAGTGTGATCACTTGCAAGACTTGAGGATGGTGTTTGATCTATTGCGAAGGTATCAACTTAGAATGAATCCTTTGAAATGTGCGTTTGGAGTTACCTCTAGAAAATTCCTTGGCTTCATTGTACGACATCGAGGAATAGAAATTGATCAAGTAAAAGTAAATGCAATGCTGAAGATGGTAAAGACAAGAAACATCCATGAATTGAAGAGTCTACAAGGGAAGCTAGCATATCTTAGGAGATTCATCTCGAATCTAGCAGGAAAGTGCCAACCATTCAGCCGTCTTATGAAAAAGGGCACTCATTTCGAATGGGACCAAGCTTGTAGTAATGCCTTTGAGAGCATCAAGTCTTACTTGACAAAACCACCAGTTTTAGCAGCTCCTGTTCCTGGAAAGCCATTGCTACTTTACATATCAGCTCAAGAAAGATCAATGGGAGCACTCTTAGCCCAAGAGAATGGCAAAGGGAAAGAAAATTCCATTTACTACTTGAATAGGATAATGACACCAAATGAGTTGAAGTACTCACCAATCGAAAATCTATGTTTGGCCTTAGTCTTCTCAATTCAGAAGATGAAACACTACTTTCAAGCTCATGTCGTCCGTCTTGTTTCTAAAGCCAACCCCATCAAATTTGTGATGTCGAAACCTGTCCTCAATGATCGACTAGCAAGATGGTATCTCCAGTTTCAGCAATTTGAAATTGTATATGTTCCTTAAAATGCTGTGAAAGGGCAAGCATTAGCAGTCTTCTTAGCAGACCACCTGATACCTGATGATTGGGAACTCACTGATGAATTACCTGATGAAGATGCAATGGTTGTTAAAGTTCAACCGCCTTGGAAGATGTATTTTGATAGGGCCTCACATTGCGAAGGAGCTAGCGCTGGGATGATATTTATCACTTCTCGAGAGGAGATCTTGTCGTATTCCTTCACCTTAATGCAATGTTGCTCCAATAATGTTGTAGAATATCAAAGCCTTAATACTTGGGCTTGAAATGGAGGTTGATATGAAGCAATTGCAATTACAAGTGTTTGGAGGCTCTGAATTAGTGATCAATCAATTGTTGAGTAGCTATGAAGTCAAAAAGCCAGAATTGTGTCTCTATCATGACTATGCACAAAAATTTATTAGATGGCTCGGAGATGTAACTCTTTAACATGTTGCAAGAAAGGAGAATAAGAAATCTGATGCTTTAGCCGCTTTGGCTTCAACTTTAACTCTGCCTGATCAAGCGCAAATCACTATCTGCCAAAAATGGATAGTACCACCGGATGTGGATGAAGAAAGCAAATTTGAACATCTTGTAGCTGTCTCACAAGTTGAGATAGTCAATTGGAGACATGCTGAGATTGATTATTTGTGTTACAATATACTTCCAGAAGATCCAAAGGGAAAGACCGAAATTCGTCGTCGTGCTCCCAGGTTTCTTTACTACAAAGATACTCTATATCGAAGATCTTTCAAGGGAATCCTCTTGCGTTGTTTAGGGGAAGAAGAAGTGATTCAAGCTATGCAAGAAGCACATTCTGGAGTTTGTGGATCACATCAATCTGGGCCCAAGTTACACTTTCATATATAAAAAGAATGGGGTATTATTGGCCAACAATGGTAAAAGATTGGTTGGATTATGCTCGAAGATGTCAAGCATGCCAATTTTGTGCAAACTTTATGCACCAACCTCCTGATGTATTACATCCGACTATTGTATCTTGGCCATCTGATGCTTGGGGGATAGACATGGTTGGACCACTACCTAAATCTTCTGGTGGTCACTTGTACATCTTGGCTGTGACAGATTACTTCTCAAAATGGACTGAGGCTGTAGCCCTTAAAGAAGTAAAAAAGGAAAATGTTGCAAACTTCATCAGGGTGAACATCATCTATTGTTTTGGCATTCCTAGTTATATACTAACAGATAATGGAAAGCCATTTGCCAATAAATTTATGGATAAGATCTGCGACCTTTTTGGCTTCAAGCAACGTAATTCTTCAATGTATTATGCTGCTGCAAATGGAATAGCTGAAGCATTTAACAAGACCTTGTGCAACTTGTTAAAGAAGGTTGTCTCCAAATCTAAAAGATATTGGCATGATAGAATGGAAGAAGCTCTTTGGGCATACCGGACGACTCATCGCACTCCGACTCAAGCAACTCCTTATTCTCTTGTTTTTGGAACAGAAGCAGTCCTTCCACTTGAACGACAAATACCGTCATTGAGGCTTGCCATCCAAGAGGGACTTACTGTAGAAGAAAATGCTTGTCTGCGCCTTGAAGAGTTAGAAGCTCTCGATGAGAAAAGGTTGGAAGCTACAAAGTCTTGAATGCTATCAAGCTCGTCTTTCTCGTGCTTTTAATAAAAAGGTTCGCCTAAGGTCCTTCCAAGTTGGTGATCAAGTCCTTGCAGTTAGAAGACCAATTATCATATCTCATAAATCGGGAGGCAAGTTCACATCAAAATGGGATGGACCATATGTCATTCAAGAAGTCTATTCAAGCGGAGCTTACAAACTTGTGGATTCAGACGGCTTGCGGATTGGTCCCATCAATGGAAAATTCTTGAAGAAGTATTATCCTTGAAGCGGCATCATACTCCTGGCCCACAGAGTATAAATTGTGTACGGCTCCAAAAAAAAAAAGGGTCCGCTAGGTTGAAAATCTCGAAAGAGGCGGCCTAGGCAAAATTTAGGACACAAAAAAAAAAATTCATTCTTTGAACTACGTAATGACTGATCCTCTTCACTGAGGTACGTAGGCAGCTTAAAGTATTATTACTCTAGGTTCAGTCATAAGAATAATAATAAAAAAAAAACGTCGCCATGTAGATATCATGCTAATTCTTTCAAATGAAGATTCAAGCATGCAAATTTTGAGCTGACTTTGAAGACAAATCTGTATTAATCCGTAAATCCTAAGGACGTGATCTTTATAAAGATTGAAGATCTAGAAGTATCTTTCCAATAAAAAAAAGAAGCTCATTATTCCGGCGCTCCTACTCCACGTTATGAATTTTCTTCCTCATGTGCGCAAAGCTGAAGAAAGCTGAAAAGTTAACGTTTTGTTGCTATCCTCATATAAACGCTAGCTTATGGAGTCTTTTTTTTCAATAAGAAAAGGGGGCTTGTGGAAAGAAACAATCAAAATTCAAGAGGAGAAAATTCTTATTGAAATATAAGTCACTATTTTATTGCTTCAAAAAAAAGTACCACTACACCATAATGAGTGAATTAGAAAATCCTAAGCAAATAAATAAAACAATCTAACTACGGAAAAAGTTTGAAGGTTATGATTTCTTGGCGACTTTTCTCAACCGCCCCTTCTAGCTTGGCTAGTCTCTCAACTTCATCTTTAGACATCACATTATTTGCCTCAATGGTATAAATCTAGCCCTCCGTAATGGAGACATTCTCTTGACTTTTGGACAGCTTCTCTTGATATTTGTTAATGAGCGCAGTGACCTTCTTTTTCTTGGAAGTCAAGGCTTTTAAGTCTTTCTCCACATCTGCTAGAGTTGCTTGAAGTTTCTCCATGGATCCATCCAACTTTTCATGTGCCAGCTTTGCACCATCGAGACGGCGTTGTGCATCAGAGATGACCTTTTCATGTGATTCTTTAGTCATCTTTGATGATCTTAAAGTATCATACTATGCGTACGACTTGAAGAAATTCTCGACATGATCCTCCAAAGAAGAAACATCAATAATGTTTACCTTTCTAATCTCCTCAAGAGTTGAAGCGATACTTGACTCCAATTCTGTAAAGCCATCTGAAGAACCTAAGGAAAATTGTGTAATCCATCCACACAATGCGCCCCACATCTCAGAAACAAAGGTTGATTTGGCGCGGTAAATGGTTTCTTGTGGCTCAAAAGTAGGAGCACCAGGTCGCAATGGCCTACTTGGTGACTTTCTTGGTGGAACTACTTCCAATGAAGGCATCACGTCATTAGAAGGTGACTTTCTTGGTGGAACTACTTCCAATGAAGGCATCACATTATTAATGGAAGAATGAAAGCCTTTTGCAGCCACATCAAGACCATTAAGATCTACTGTGAAATCTGCAACCGCACCATTGTTAAGGTCGCCACCATATAGTTTTTGAAGGTCCAACTAAAAAAAAAGAAAAAAAAAAGTAAGAACAAAAATATGATCAGATTCAAAACTTTTAAAAAAAAATGAGGGGGGCCTTACTTGTTTTACCAATTCAAACAACGATGCTGAATTCGAATCCTCATCAACAAAGTCATTAATATCATCAATGACAATTGTATCTAAAATATCAATACCACAACAAACATCATCTAGATCTTGTGCCTTTATTTTTGGATGATACCAGTGACGATCCGTTGGATTAGGAGATGCATTGGGTCATTCAACACCATCCAGTGAAGCATACATATGAGAAATTTCATCACAAGGCGTCTCAAGGTTTGACGTTTGGTCATTACCATTGTCTGATGATACATGAAGTTCATTTGTTCCAGAAGAACCATGGCCAACTTCGAGAGCAGGTGAAGTTGCCTTTGAGGCTAATGTGAGACGCCTCAATTTTGATTTCGCAGGCACATCCCCATTTTTCGAGATTTTAGACTTCGATGAAGTCTTAGCGACTTGCAGATCATCATTTGACTTCACTTGAGATTTGGAAGAAGGATGTGACTTTTCCTTTGATTGATTAGAAGCCCCTTTAGATGAAATGGATGTAGAGTCTTGCTTTGTCTTCTTCAAAATGATGCGGAGGTTTCCTTGGGAAGTATTCATCCTTTGGGATGGCCACCAGTCTACATACTCGCGAGTCATTAAAGGAGCACCCTCTAATGGGCACGTTGGAATCATGACTTTAGAAAAAGTATTAAGTCGAAAAAAGGAATTCCAAAGTTGCACCAATGTTAATAGTGTACCATCGTAAGGACGCTCCATAAGATCTGCGGGAACATCTTGACAAAAATCGAATTACCGACTAAATCTGATAGGGCTGTAGGACTCCACGATGAAATTTGAATCATGCCTAAGGGTTACATAGCCTGAATGAAGGCTTATGATATATTCGTTCCACGAATTTGAAAGCTTGCCATTATCAGTAAGGTGCAAATCCCTCCCTTGCAGCATTGCTAAATGATGGAGGCGACGGGCATCATCCTGTTGAAATAAATTTTGGGTGTCAATAAAATCAAAACACTTGGCCATCTTCTCGCCAGAAATTTTGCAAAGAGGTATCGATCGATGTGAACGATTGGCACGATGATGAGTCCCAAAGTATTTCCCAAGCCAACCATATACATAGTGTATGGGGAAAATTATATTTGCCACACTCAAGTTTGAAGAAGTAGAGATTTCTTTCAGGCTGCGATATATGCTTGCAAGAACTGGGACCGCTAAGGAGAATTTCTTTCCATGAGCCATCAAGCTCGCAACTTTAAAAACACTAGCGCGCACATGGTTGACTTTCTTATTTGGAAGCACAAATTTGCAAAGCCAACAAGCAAAGAAGGCTGCCAAGTTAGTCTCATCTCTAAGTGATTCTTCCACATCTAACTCGACAAAGGGGGCATTCTCCTCGTCAGTCCGTGGTAGGAAGTTCGAATCAATATGTCCAGAAGATTATGGTTTAATCTTGGCTTTGTGGCTCGTACCTTTGACACCTTTTGTGGAGGCTCGACATATCTATTAGGTCCTCTAAACCAAAACTTCACCCAATCATGGACGGACACCTCCTGGAGATCATCTTTCGCTAATCTGTAGAAGGCCGAAAACAAATATCAACAACTTAGGAGAAGAAGCAATTCTTTTTTAGTATCCGTTTGTGTCAATTCTTTTGCTGAGGGAACGACTTCGTCATAAAAGTGCCCTTGTACAGGGAGACCTCCAATGGCTTGTAAGTCCCAAAGTGATATGGACATCTCTCCAATGAAAGTAGAAAGCGTATTGGTAGATGGGCGCCAAAGTTGAGAAAAAGCATTGTCGTCGTAGTCGTACGTGAACAAAGAAGTATATACAACGTCATAGACCTTGATGAGCTCCAAAATCTCCTTGTGGTGGGGCAGCACGTCCTCTACCCATTCCCAGTAGCCAGTGTGTAGAAACATTGCCAAAGTTAGAAGAGGGAACACGCCAATTGTTGAAACTTCCATCAGAATGAGAAGATTTCGAAGATGCTGCGTCATGATGAATCGCGGATTTCAGTAAAGGAACTTTCATGCTAGTAGCCTTTCTCGAGAAGTTCTCATAACATCTTTGGTATCCGTTTTTGACCATTCTTTAAGGAGAAGAGATTCATCATATGCTCCACTAACAAGGGAGAAGATGCCGATAGCAGGAGGTTAAACCTCCAAAAGTAGAACTTTGGTATTTGGATTTTGTTGGTCGTCGCCCAGTATTTCAAGAAGAGGATGCGGCGGATCTCGGTCGCGGAAGTGCATCATGTTGCGGGATCGAAGTTGTATTTCTCTATCAAATATCTGCGAAAAAAATTAAACAAAAGAAAAAGTTCAGATTCGTATGAACATATCCACAGTAAAGGTGGTAACCTCAAATTTTTGCGGTTGGTGAAAGGCTGATTTCAAATAGAAAACTGAATCAACACAGATGCAATCTAATTGTGGTTTTCATATATGATGTATCCCTATGAATTTACTTTCCAACACCGCAAACCGCTTGTGATTTCGTTATTCCTACGTCGAGATATGAATTTTTCCACGAAGTCGCACAAAGCTGATGCGTTCAGTTTATCAGAATTTTAGGCTAAGTTCAAAAAATCACCTGAGTAAATTCGAGAGTTTTCTGATCTTGATTTTCGGATATGTTGTAGCTCTATGAGTCTAGTTTCTGGAAAATCAAACAGATCACAATTTCAATATACCTACAATGAGATATGAATTTTCTACCAAAGTCGCGCTGAGTTGACAAAAAGGGTGACGAAAATCAGAGTTGAAAAAGAATTTACTTGAGAGAGAAGGTCTCAATTGAACTTGATGATGCGGCAATGCGATATACAATCACCGGCTGAATGTGGGTATATATAAATTTCAAAATATGGAGACATCAATTTGATTCCTACAAATTATGAAAAATTATAATGATGGAAAGTTTAGTTCCTACAAATTATGGTAAGTTTTCATAGGAATTAAATTATGGAAATTTTCCATGGGAATCAAATTATAGAAACCAGATTATGGCAAGTTTTCATAAGAATCAAATTATGAAAATTTTCCAAAGAAGTCGAGTTATGGAAATCTCATAGAAACCAAATTATGGTAAGGTTTTCTCGGAAACTACAAGGGGAGTAAAAAAAAAAAGCCCAGTTGTGGCAAAAAGTTACTTGTAGCCCTTTATATGACCACCAAATCTTTTCTGCATCGTTATGACAATACTAGCAACCATTTGTACTGCTACTCGTAACCCTTCATATGATTACCATTCATGTTGTGCCTTATTAAGGCAGAATTAGTAACCCTTTAAGAGGGCTTAAGCAAGGAGAACCTCTTTCATCATTCTTATTTGTTAAAAGGGCAGAACTACTTAACAGAATGACAGACAGTCCACTACAACAAAAAAGGATTTTGGAGCAATAATATAATTGTCACTATATTATATTTAGGTGCAATAATAAATATGAGTATTTATAACCAACACTTTATATAAATGCCGTTAAAGGCTTTAGTGACTCTAAATGCACTCAATTGGCTAAATATTTTTACAACAATAAATAGTCACTGAATGGAAAACCTAGTGCCTGTTTTGTGGTCGTCTAAGCCAAAATTTCATATCCCTTTTCAGACCAACAAGAAGGGACCAAACATCTCTCATCTATGCTATGCAGATGACACTATTTTGTTCTCTTTTAGGGAACCCCTGTCTATTGCCATTGCCATGATGATGAATAAGTCAGAGATTTATGAGAAAGTTTGGTTTTCTGACTCATCCAAAGGCTTCAGATAATTAAGGCAGGAGCTACCAGATGCAATTGTTGTAATGATTATATATACTAGTCTTTGGGCGTTTTCACGTTTGTCCTTATTATTCTTATAGAATTTTTATATATTTAAAAAGTTGAGTTATAAAATAGATAATGTTGAAATACACAATATGGATTTTATTCATCAATAAAATTCATACAAGCAGGACAATGTATTTCCATTAAAAATATGTGAAGCTACTTAAGATAATATAGTCTCTAATGATATGAATGTTGATAAATTTTTGCTTGAAAAAATTATAAATGCATGTAGATTGCCTTTAACGAAATTTGCAAAAACATGAAGAAGATTATTCATATTTTTAATGTTAATGATTTAATATCATTTATTATAATCTATTCAATTTAGAATGAATTGTTTGAGTCTTCCACTAACTATTACATAAATAGATGACATAAGGATAAAAAAAAAAGTTCTACGAACACTACTTTAACATCTGATTATTCATCTCAAGTATGCATAGAAATTGTCGGTTTATCATCACAAGCCATCCTAAGTTATTTCAAAGAATGAATTAATAATAGACTAAATTTTCAGCAACAAATAAATTAGTAATTACCAAATAAAATGTAACATCACTATTTTATATGAGAAGAAAAATGAAAAAAAAAAAGAAGTAATTAATTGCATAGCATACCAAAAGAGAGAACATCTCTTACTATTTCATGTTAAATTTTATTACAAGTCATAACGAACCAGATCTTGATAAAGATATTTTTTTCTCAACTAAACTTATCAAAGGGTTTTAGGATGAAATTATGTTGATCCTAGCACTCAAGGAATAACTCAGCATTCAATCAAGTGAATCATTTAGCCTTTGTTGGTTTTGGAGCATTTTAATATTATAAAATTATAGCTAAGATGCACATTTCATTTCCAGATCGTAAGTCTCTTTTGCATCATCCTTGGAACAATGTATTATGAGGCTTAATTACATTGATTCTGCCACATTTTCATTTGGTGCACATTATTGTGCCATTGTGCAACTCTTCATTCTGCCCGTTAGTGGCATTGGATTCACTCTTTATTCTCCATTATTCTTTGTAACCTATGTAACTCCTAAGACCATTATCTTCACTATTTACTACCTCATTATCTTCCTATTCATTGCTAGGAAGACTTCTTCTAGTATAAATAGTGGTGGTCTTCATTTGGTTTGGGAGATAGACAACACACAAGAAAAAAATAGAGTGAAAGAGTTAGTCAAAAAAGAGAGTTCTTATTAGTTGAAGGGAGGTGTTCTTTTTTGTGGAGCTTTGGACTCAACTCTTGTCCAGAGTTGTTGAGTTATACTTTGTGAAGGTTGTTGTATCCTGGAGGGGATAGGTCAAGAGGACTACTGCTGGACCGGTGAAAACATTTGTTGCAGTGGACTTGAATCTCCTTAAAGAGAGCGAGATATCCGCGCCTCAGCCTGAAGAGATTTATTTCTTCAATTTTATTTTCAATTGTAATCTTGTATTTTTTGTTATCTTGTAAATTTTTGGGGTGAAGATTTTAGTCCTGATTTTTATGTGTTTAATGTTGGAGATGACCCTCTCACTTTGAAAGAAGCATTATCTTCACATTATTCTATATTTTGTAAAGAGGCTGTAAATGATGAAATGGAATCACTGATTTCTAATAAAACTTGGAAGTTAGTTGATTTACCACCGGGTTGTAAAACTATTGGTTGCAAGTGGGTCTTATGGAAAAAGTTGAAACTGGATGGATCTATCGATAAATATAAGGCTAGACTAGTCGCAAAAGGTTTTAAACAATTAGAAGGCCTAGAATTTTTTGATATTTTTTCACCGGTAACAAGAATTACATCCATAAGACTTTTAATTGCTATGGCTGCAATATTTGATTTGCAAATTCATCAAATGGATGTAAAAACTGCCTTTTTAAATGGAGACCTAAATGAGGAAATTTATATGGAACAACCCGAGTCTTTTGTTGAAGCAGGCCAAGAAAGCAAAGTGTGTAAACTTACTAAATCCCTATATGGCTTGAAACAGGCACCAAAGCAATGGCATGAAAAATTTGATACCTGCATGATTGAAAATGGTTTTAAAACAAATGAGTGTGATAAGTGCATATATCATAAGTCTTGGAATAATTCACATGTGATTATTTGCCTATATGTTGATGATTTGTTGATCTTTGGCTCTAACATGAATGTTATTGACGAAACTAAGAATATTCTTAGAAGCCATTTTGATATGAAAGATCTTGGTGAGGCAAATTTTATTCTTGGAATAAAAATAACAAGAATATGTGATGGAATTTTTCTTGACCAGTCACATTATGTTGAGAAAATTTTGAAAAAATATAACTTTCTTGATTGCAAGCATGTTGCTACTCCTTTTGATTCAAGTGTTCACTTATTTCCTGTTGAAAGTGAAAATGATGTAATAAATCAAAAGGAATATGCTAGCATAATCGGAAGTTTGAGATATGTGACTGATTGCACTAGGCCTGATATTGCATATGCAGTAGGAGTACTTGGCAGGTTTACAAGCAAGCCAGGTAATGAACATTGGCATGCTGTAACAAGAGTTATGAGATATTTAATTGGAACAAAAAATTGTGGTTTGTTCTATAAAAAATATCTTCTTTGTATGAAGGCTTTTGTGATGCAGATTGGAACACTTTATCAGGTGATTCGTGTTCTACCACTGGTTATGTCTTTACTTTAGGTGGTGGTGCTATTTGTTGGAGATCAAAAAAGCAAACTATAATTGCTAACTCTACCATGGAGGCTGAACTAATTGCTTTAGCTTCAGCTAGTGAGGAAGCGAATTGGTTAAGAGATTTACTGTTTCAAATACCTTATTTTGAAAAACCAATTCCTCCTATTTTAATACATTGTGATAGCACCGCTGCGATTGGTAGAGTTCAAAATCGTTATTACAACGGTAAATCCAGACCTATAAGGAGGAAACACAGTAATGTAAGATCGTATTTGACAAATGGTACCATTAATGTTGATTATGTCAAATCTTGTGATAATCTTGCAGATCCTCTTACTAAGGCCTTAACGAGAGAGAAGGTCTGGAGTACATCGATGGGGATGGGATTGAAGCCTATAAATCCTTGAGTCATATATGAGGAAATCCAACCTGGGGACTAGAGATCCTATAACCAGGTTCAAAGGGAAAAACTAATCATATGATGACTTCTTGTGAAAAATGCACTATCTTTTTATTCCTTCCCTATGATGTGAGTGCATTGGTTCCCATAGTGATTTGTGAAGGTTGAGTTGATAAAACTCTTAATGAATATCTATAGTCCGTATGAGTGGAGTGTTAAACTTACAGGAGCACTCTCGACAGATTTCACCCATGTGAGTGTGGAAGTAGGTCGCTTCTTATGAGAATTTGGCTTATTCTCAAATGCACTCATGAAACCGGGATAACACATAGCCATAATGTGCTGGCTTTTAAAGCTCATGTCAACACCTTGATTATTATGTGTGAGCAGTGATATTTTATTTCCCTTAAGCAGTCATAGTTCAAGTCTGAGACCACTACGACTCTGGAGTAAAAATTATTGTTTCACTAAGTGGAGGTTCAATGCAGAGCACACCTTCATTATGCATAGTAGTCTTCCTTTAGCTGATATACTCTCTTTTCTAATATTATAATGAGTGGGGGATTGTTGGTTTTGGAGCATTTTAATATTATAAAATTATAGCTAAGATGCACATTTCATTTCCAGATCGTTAGTCTCTTTTGCATCATCCTTGGAACAGTGTATTATGAGGCTTAATTACATTGATTCTGCCGTTTCTGACATTTTCATTTGGTGCACATTATTGTGCCATTGTGCAGCTCTTCATTCTGCCCGTTAGTGGCATTGGATTCACTCTTTATTCTCCATTATTCTTTGTAACCTATGTAACTCCTAAGACCATTATCTTCACTATTTACTACCTCATTATCTTCCTATTCATTGCTAGGAAGACTTCTTCTAGTATAAATAGTGGTGGTCTTCATTTGGTTTGGGAGATAGACAACACACAAGAAAAATATAGAGTGAAAGAGTTGGTAAAAAAAAGAGTTCTTATTAGTTGAAGGGAGGTGTTCTTTTTTGTGGAGCTTTGGACTCAACTCTTGTCCAGAGTTGTTGAGTTATACTTTGTGAAGGCTGTTGTATCCTGGAGGGGACAAGTCAAGAGGACTACTGCTGGACCGGTGAAAACATTTGCTGCAGTGGGCTTGAATCTCCTTAAAGAGAGCGAGATATCCGCGCCTCAGCCTGAAGAGATTTATTTCTTCAATTTTATTTTCAATTGTAATCTTGTATTTTTTGTTATCTTGTAAGTTTTTCACTAACAGCCTTCTTATAGCATGAGTGTCATCATATAATATTATACTAATTCTAAAAATCATATACATAAAACACCTAATTTTTTCAGAGAATCTACAATTCACGTACCCCATATTTTGGCCTTAAATTTGCTTCAACGTAGAAAAACATATATTGGATCGACATTTTCAATTCATCATCAAATGTAGTATTTTTCTTCAAACATCACCTTCACCTATAAATTTACAGTAATATATGAAAGTCAAACGGGAAAATAGCAAAAATTGAGAAAGACACAAAAAATTTAGAAAATGTGTAGATGAAGAAAAAAATTCTGAATCGAGAAGAGAAAAGAAAATTAGATACTGTATGTGCTTACCTTCGTGGAGTGCATAGACATAAATGCACAAATGTTTACAAGAATGTTGAAAACTGATATATTGATGGTAATTTATAATATAAATATTTGATATTTTAAGTATCCATAATGTAAAATATGAATTAGACTTACAAGGAGCTGGAGGGAAATAAATTAATGAACCATGACTTTTAAGAAACGTTTCATGAAGAAAATAAAAAGGTCTAAAATGTTGTTGTAATAACCACCATAAATGTATATGTAACCATTTTTGGGTATGCAATAATTGAAGAAAAAAGAAGGGGAAAATGGAGAAAAAATCTAAAAAATAAGCGAGGAAAAAATGTCATATTGTTTATGCCTAACGTATAGTCTATAGATGGATAGATTGAATTAGTTGCAGATTAATTGGCAAAGTAATATTTTTTGGTTAATTACAATCATTTCATTTGCTAATTTCCAACAAAGAGTAATGAAAATTAATTAGTTAGTTAATTTATTATTATGATGATAAGTAATGTTCTTTTTCATTGTAATTTCTAATGAAAAAATGTTACAACTTCGAATGTACAAAAATAATTGCTCAAGTTTTACATCAATCAAAAAAACCAAAAGACCTAATAAAAACTGAGAATTTCAATGGGTTAGCATTTATAAATTTTTAATATAAACTCTTTTTCTTCATCAAATGTTTAATTAGTTAGACATTTTATAATATTTTAATTTAGAGTAGGGGTAAAATGGTAATCCAACTTTGTACTTTGGAGCTTCCCACTTTTAACAATACTAGTATCTGGGCACGTGTGTTGCACGTGTACTCCATAATGATGAATATGAATTATTAAAAATCACCTAATTTCTTTTTAAATTGTATTTGAGTTACAACAAAAATATGAAAAATAAAAAGTATATAGTTAACTCATAAGAAGAAACTCTTTTGCATTTAGTCCTCCCCTTATTATAATTTCGATATATAAATTTTATATTTGTTTTCAAAAATAAAATAAAGTAGCAAAAACAAACATAGAGACATACTACTTTATGATTAACTTCCTTAAAATGTCTCTCTTGTCTCATAGTATAGAGTAAAAATGTTGAAATTAAATTAATAGCTACACATTTCAAAAAGATAAAATGTTTTAACATTAATTAGTAGAAGATGAAATTCTCCTTCTCATTAAGTAGAATGCAATTAAGTAATTTAAATTTATAACTAAGGAAACTTAATTAGAAGGAAATAACTAAAGAATTAAAGTGCAACAGTTGGTATTTTATTTTGTCATTATATAATTAAAATATTAATATTTAATTAAGTAAATCATATTTTAATTTAGTGGAGAGCTAAAATGACAATATTAATATTTTTACAATTAAAATTTTGTTAAGATATATTTTACGTTTTTTGTTATAAATATAATAGGAGCAATATTTGGTCGGAGGTTAAAAGATCTTCTAATTTCTTCAACATTTTGGTGTAGCATTTTTTTTTTACTTTGGGATTTGGATCTCATGATAATTTTAATAAAAAATTGTCTAAAAAATATAGATTTTATCCACAAGCACATATAAGAATAATTCTTTACAAATATTTAAAATTAAAGGTGCAAAAATGCGTTATAATAATTTGAAATTAGAATATCTTGTAGGCGTTAATTGTTTGTTTTTACATGCCTTATAGGCTATTATGATGATTCTATTTGTTTTATTTTCTATAGGAAAAAATACATCCTTCAATCATATACATTCTTAAAATGAAATTACAAATACAAAGAAAAAAATATCACAGGAGCAAGCTTAGCATAAGACTACCAATGAAAATAGAAAAATTCTAAGACGATCTTTTTTTATTGATAATGCAAATTGAAACAAAGCTATAGTAATAAACATTCAATCTTTGACCATAAAAAAAGAGTTAAAATCTTGAAAGACAAGTTAACGGAAGTGACATTCAACTACATAAATGGAGGGGTCTTATCATAATTCTAATCTCGGTAAATAGGTAAAAAAAGCAAATACATCAACCTCTGGTATTCTAGTAATTGAAGTGTTATTCATCCCTATAATCACATTATGCCTTATAATTTTGACACAAATCCTCTTGTCTTGAAATTTTCTTCACCTGATTAAAGCTTCTCTAGTCTTCGACACACAAAAATTGTATCACATAAAAATCTTTCTATGAAAATACTATTGAAAGATTTGTATTTATAGGAAAAAATATAGCTTTGGAATATGAAGATTCACTTACAAAGTTGAAAGGTCAAGAGTTACAACAAATTAAATACAAATATTAATTAAGAACATAAATTAATTTGGAAGATGAAACACGTACAAGTATCTATTTAATTTACATACTTCAAATACAACTCTTTGACTTTTCCGAGGCATGACATACTTAATGACTTAAGTGAACTTGATTTGGATTTCAAAAAATACACGTTTTTATGAGGTCAAATACTACTACTATATTAAGTTATTTACATAACAAAGAGAAGTGGAAAAAGCTTAGTTGATTTTCTTTCAGAATAAATGTAATACTTTCTTATGATTATTTTATTTTTTAAGTTTTGACTTAATATCTCCTTTCTTTTATAATATAATATAATATAATACTGAAAAGTGAAAAGGCTATCATTAGTAAATAGAATAAGATAAAATTTATAAAGAAGACAAAAATACTACATGTATAATAAGATTAAAAATTCTTTCAAATTCAGTAGTAGGCTAACATTAAAACATACAAATTATTATATTTAATAGGAGGAATTTACTTATAATAAATGATTATTATTGTTTTATTTAATTAAGTATATATTTTATTATATTTTAATTTGGTGTAGGGGTAAAATGGTATTTCAACTTTTAACTTTGTGGCAAGTGGTTTTTGTGTCTTATCTGAAAATTTATGACCTCCCCGAGAAGTCACAATCATTTGGAAAAGTCACAACTTTTTGAAAAAGTCACAACTCGTTGGAAAAGTCATAACTCATCAAAAAATACAATCCTTAGAAAAAAGTCACAACTTATCAAAAAAGTTACAACTCATTGAAGAAGTCACAACCTAAGTTAGGGATATTATAGTAATTTAACATTCAAATTAGGAGTTCATGCTTTTAAGGTAATATAGATATAGATATATGATATGATATGATATGATGATATATATATATATATATATGAAACATTTGTTTGTGGATAATGAGATGGCTCAAATCTGGCAGTACTTTGGAAATTTTTGTGGCTACTCGCAATGGCTCTATTAGAGCTATGGCCATGCAATGATGGATAGACAAATCCAGAAAAGAAATGCAGGTTGCCTTATTTCAATGCCTTCCTTCAATTCTGTGTTGGGAATTCTGGAAAGATAGATGTCAAGCCAGATTCGAGAATCGTCAAGATGTATAAATATATGATCATTGTTCAAGTTACCAAGATGGTGACTTAGATCTTTTACACTCGATTTCCTTAGAGAGAGTTGTCTCGCGCCCCTAGGTATTCTCTACCTACTCACATGTGTCGGTTTCAGGTACAGGTACCCTCTTGCTCATAGTTCTTCGAGCTTTTCCTGAGAGCATGGCATGGGTTACTTCAGCGCCTGGTGAAGCAGCTTGATGTGGAATTCTCACATACCATGATGATAATATGAATATGGTCTTCTATTCTTACATTGGCATCTGCACAAATATGATAGAAAGTCTAGCTCGTTTGAAAGGGATACAATAGTGTGCGCCCAGAACCATATTTTAATGTGGACATTGAAACAAACTTCTTGATTATCACTAATATGAAAACTGACAAGGCTAAAGTCATGTGGAAACAGTTTCCAAATCAGATATTGTTATAGAGAAGTTAATTGTACAGGTGACTGTCTTGCTAATTTTGGTTCATAGTATACAAGAATAGCTCTTCCGGATAAGATGGCTATCAGTATAGTAAGTATCTGTGACATTCAAGTTTAGTTACCTGTTGCAACTGCTCTGCTGCATCATTCCTCAGCAGATGCACAGGCCTGAAAAACACACCAAAATTTTACTTCATGAAGGAAAAACTAGTTTGGTAACTAAAGCAGGACATAATTAAACTCACACTTAATGCTTCAGGCACTAGAGTCTGAACAAGGATATCTGAAAGTTCTAGTCATAATCATCTTTCTCGATCGAGCATCATCACCTTGAACAAGATATCTATCAGGTAGGAAAATTTGAGAGGGTTGCTTTACTTGAAGATCTGTTGAAGATACAATTAGATCTTCCGCTATCCTAAATTGAACCTCCACGATTAATATGGTACAAATATGAAAATGACCCCTGTAATTGTATCGCTAAAGTTAGAGAGCTTGATCATTACATTTCACTAACAAACTGTGTTACAATATTTATTATATATATATCCGATTAACCTGCCAGAGTAACATACAGCAAATCCCGAGAAGTTATCAGGTACATACCAATTTTAAGGCAAATTGACTGATACACTTTTATCCATTCCCACCATCCTCAATGGCAAACGCTCGTAGTGACAAGGAATCTGAAGCAGAGATGTCATGCTGCATTGACGAGACATTCTGACACAACAAGCATGGAAATGAAATATGCATTGCATTTAGATCCCTCATCATCACCCTATCTAGCATGTGAATCGCCGACTCAAGTTCCATGTGTCCGAGCATTTCAGAAAAAATTTCTAAACCAGAGCACACCTGTAGAGTCAGATATTTAAGGGAACAGATGCACAGAGATGGAAACCTCTTAAGCCGTTTACAATTGGTTAATACTTATGTCCAAGAGGTTGTTTCCACGACTTGAAACCGATGACCTCCTGAACAAATGGAAACAACTTTACTAGTTAGGCCAGGCTCGGCCCCCTCCCCCCAACCCCCCCACCCACACACCATGGAGGTGGACTAAAAAAATAAATAACTTTCTTTACTTTAGAAGTATAAAAAATCCAATCTTTGCACATTTCATAGCAAGTATAAAGAAAACTTCCAACTTACATACTTTCATTAACAACTTCCATAGAAACATGCTTTGAAAGATTAAAAGAACACTTCTTTCACAAATCGATAATGTAAAAAACAATAGAGTTACCATCAAATACTGATCGGTATGTCACGGACTTAGAGTATTTGCTAAAGCTCCGTGCGGCACTTGACAACTTACTCACTATTCTTTCAAGATCTCGTAAGCTCAAGTAAGCCTTTAAGACTAAGATCGCTAAGAGAATGAAAGGAAAGACTTAGAAAGATTTGGAAGAATGCTTTTTATATTGCTTTACAACTTGCTTGCTTGCTTGCTTGGTTGGTGCCTTGCAAATGAATGGCACCTCTATTTATACTAACTCCTAAGGGCCTAAGTGTAAATAATATTTACTTACAAGTCCCTAAGTTATTTACAGTTTAGTCCTATCTCTAGAATTCTCTACACACTCTAGAGATCTCCAAAGCCTTCTTGAAAAATCTAAAGGATTCTAGAGTTCTCCACAAGCCTCTCCTCAACTCTAGAATCTTCCGCCCCTATCCGGACGCCAAATTTGAACTGTGAAGTGGCGGGACATGACACTCTCCCCCACCTATTGATGCAATGACCGCATCGCATCGTTGCTGCGTTGCCAACCGGGTCTTGTCCTCTCGTACACGTGGCCAATACTTCATTCACTCGATCAACGCCCTCTCGCAATGCCTTCAGTTGCTTTCCGATCTCTTTCAGCTTGGTCTTATGGTCTACCTGCTTCTTAAGAGGCGTGCGCCTTGACAGCTTCTTTGACATCACGACATTGTTCCTTTCCGGAACCTTCTTTATGCATGGTGGTAAGGACCTTTTTGCACCATTGCCTTCTTTCAAACTTGCAATGGTGTCTGTCAACGTCGACTCCTTCTTCTTAGGGTTTTCTCGAGCTGCATGGCTGTTAGACGAACTCGTCCTTCTGCCGTTGGTATCTTAACCAAGGGCACCATGCATGACCCTCCTTGCTCTATAACCATGAGTTGTTGGAGGTAAGGATCGATCACCGCATGGCACTGTTGGAAGAACTTTTGCCCCAAGAATTATGTCAAAGAGATCTAAAGGAGCGACAGTGAAGTTGGTCTTACTTTGTCACTGGCCCAGCGTGATGCTTATTCTATGCGCCACTCTACACACGGGAGTCGGTGGTGCATCGACCGTCCTGAGTTGGGCGTTACTTGGACTGTAACTTAGCCCCAACCTTGTCGCTGCCGTCTTGGTCATGATATTGACCTCTGCACCCGTGTCGACCATAGCACAAGCCGGTCTTCCATTGATCGAGAGGTTGACATATTGCGCGCCGTATCCTTTTGGCTTCCCTGGCTGCTTGGTGATAGCTCCGCATAGTCCTATCAAGCCCAACTGCGTCGTCTCTGCGCCTTGTCCTTGCTCCTGTGCGTCTTTCTCCTTGCGCTCTCGCAGGATAGCACCAAGGCTCTTCAGTTCAGGGCACCTTGCATAGCCATGCGGCCCACCGCATATGTAGCAACCACCTCTTTTGGCCGTTTCTGCCTTTCTCTCCGTGTCGCCATGACGTGCAGACTTCTTGCCATCGGACTTATAGGTATCATGCTTCTTGGGATGTGGCCGCTGCTCCTCGACTTTGCCACGATCTCCCCCACCATGGTCATGACTACCTCTTATCTCCTCTCCTCTAGCTCTGTCGGGCTTCGTGCTCAAGTCCGCCAAAGCTTCACCGCGTGATGGCTTCATCTATGGTCCTGACCTGCCGACGTTCCAACTCCGTCCTGGCCCAATTTTGTAGCCCATCCATGAAGTGGAACAACATATCATCATCCGTGAGGTTAGGGATTTGAAGCGTGAGGGTGGTGAACTCCTGCACATATGCGCATATGCTACCCGTTTGCTTCAACTCCCTAAACTTGCGCTTCGCCTCATAGATGACGTTGTTAGGGAAGAAGGCCTTCTTGAACTCTTCCCGGAATTGCTCCCAGGTGTTGATGGTGCACATCCCCTTCCCTACTCGGCCTCCTTGTGCCTCCACCATAGCATGGCCATTTCCGAAAGATATAACACAGTGGTGTTGATCTTACTCTCGTCGCTCTTCAGCCTGTTGCACTTGAAATAATTCTCCAAATGCCATAGGAAGTTCTCCACCTCTTGCGTGTCACGGATGCCTTTGAACATAGGTGGCTTGGGAGCCTCGACCTTGGCCTCCTTATCCCGGTCAGGCGACGATGATCCTCCAACTTCCACACCCTCCTTAAGTGCTTTCATCTCGGCCTTCATGGTCTCTATCGTGCTTAACGCCTCCATGAGCCGACACTCCAAGGAAGTGATAGCCTCCTTCATCTTGAACTCGGCCCGCTGACGTCCCTCAAACTCATTACGGACGGTTTCGATCTCCTCAAGGGTGAAGTCCTCTAGAGTCTTGAACTTGCCATCGACATTATTTAAGCGTCTGCCTAAGATCTCCACGGCCTGCCTCGCTGTTTCAACCCTTGCGATCCACTCTTCTCCGGGTGTGACGTCAATAGGTTCCTCGCCACGGTCATCGTCACTTGCTTCAGTGGTCGAGGGTGGATGAGATGTTAGTGCTTCGCTCGGGGTGGGTCAAGCAGCATTTCCTCATTACCCTTTTGATTCTTCTTTCCCTTGCAGTTTTTCTTGCCACCATCTAAATGGACGTTGGTGGTACTAGCGGAGTTCATGTCTCCTTCGTTTGCCATTCTCCTAGTATCAAACCTTCGCTCTGATACCACTTTGTCACGGACTTAGAGTATTTGCTAAAGCTCCGTGAGGCACTTGACAACTTACTCACTATTCTTTCAAGATCTCGTAAGCTCAAGGCACCTTGCATAGCCATGCGGCCCACCGCATATGTAGCAACCACCTCTTTTGGCCGTTTTTGCCTTTCTTTCCGTGTTGCCATGACGTGCAGACTTCTTGCCATCGGACTTATAGGTATCATGCTTCTTGGGATGTGGCTGCTGCTCCTCGACTTTGCCACGATCTCCCCCACCATGGTCATGACTACCTCTTATCTCCTCTCCTCTGGCTCTGTCGGGCTTCTCATGCCTGAAGTCTGTCAAAGCTTCGGCCTGCGTGATGGCTTCATCTATGGTCCTGACCTGCCGACGTTCCAACTCCGTCCTGGCCCAATTTTGTAGCCCATCCATGAAGTGGAACAACATATCATCATCCGTGAGGTTAGGGATTTGAAGCGTGAGGGTGGTGAACTCCTGCACATATGCGCATATGCTACTCGTTTGCTTCAGCTCCCTAAACTTACGTTTCGCCTCATAGATGACGTTGTTAGGGTCTTGAACTCTTCCTGGAATTGCTCCCAGGTGTTGATGGTGCACATCCCCTTCCCTACTTGGCCTCCTTGCGCATCCACCATAGCATGGCCATTTCCGAAAGATACAACACAGTGGTGTTGATCTTACTCTCGTCGCTCTTCAGCCTGTTGCACTTGAAATAATTCTCCAAATGCCATAGGAAGTTCTCCACCTCTTGCGCGTCACGGACGCCTTTGAACATAGGTGGCTTGGGAGCCTCGACCTTGGCCTCCTTATCCCGGTCAGGCGATGATGATCCTCCAACTTCCACACCCTCCTTAAGTGCTTTCATCTCGGCCTTCATGGTCTCTATCGTGCTTAACGCCTCCATGAGCCGACACTCCAAGGAAGTGATAGCCTCCTTCATCTCGAACTCGGCCCGCTGACGTCCCTCAAACTCCTTACGGACGGTTTCGATCTCCTCAAGGGTGAAGTCCTATAAAGTCTTGAACTTGCCATCGACCTTGTTTAAGCGTTTGCCTAAGATCTCCACGGCTTGCCTTGCTGTTTCAACCCTTGCGATCCACTCTTCTCCTGGTGTGACGTTAATAGGTTCCTCGCCACGGTCATCGTCACTTGCTTTAGTAGTCGAGGGTGGATAAGATGTTAGTGCTTCGCTCGGGGTGGGGTCAAGCAGCATTTCCTCATTACCCTTTTGATTCTTCTTTCTCTTGCGGTTTTTCTTGCCACCATCCAAACGGATGTTGGTGGTGCTAGCGGCGTTCACGTCTCCTTCGTTTGCCATTCTCCTAGTATCAAACCTTCGCTCTGATACCACTTTGTCACGGACTTAGAGTATTTGCTAAAGCTCCGTGTGGCACTTGACAACTTACTCACTATTCTTTCAAGATCTCATAATCTCAAGTAAGCCTTTAAGACTAAGATCGCTAAGAGAATGAAAGGAAAGACTTAGAAAGATTTGGAAGAAGGCTTTTTATATTGCTTTACAACTTGCTTGGTGCCTTGCAAATGAATGACACCTTTATTTATACTAACTCCTAAGGGCCTAAGTGTAAATAATATTTACTCACAAGTTCCTAAGTTATTTACACTTTAGTCCTATCTCTAGAATTCTCTACACACTCTAGAGATCTCCAAGCCTTCTTGAAAAATCTAAAGGATTCTAGAATTCTCCACAAGCCTCTCCTCAACTCTAAAATCTTCCGCCCCTATCCGGACGCCAAATTTGAACTGTGAAGTGGTGGGGCGTGACAGGTAGCTCGTATACAGATATACAAAAAAAAATCATCTTACCAAAAAAGTTTGACTTATCGTATCTGATCCTTAAACTTGGAAGCTGCCACTTATTAAAATTATAGTCTCCTTTGGAGGATTGCAGCAAATTCTGATAAATGGAGAAGGAGATATAGGCAGGGTATGTTAACTCTGTAGCCTTCTTTGCAAGCACATCCGTACTTGATTGGCCTCTCTGTAACAGTGAAATCTCTATAGTTAGGAAAAGATAACCTCATAACAGCTTTCAAGTTCCAAATAACAAGGAATTTCATACTACTATATACATACTGATTTTTGTCACCATATTTACACGACGCATATTATCATTCAAAAACATTTAATCAAATTACCTTATAGGCATGACTTTCGTAAGAAAGAACTGTAGTTAAGACAAGTCTAAACTGACTTCAAGATTCTTCCTTTCTAGCAAGGTTAACTTCTACGTTTGCCAACACCAGTCAGCATACAACTAAATCTACATAATAATCGGGGTTCAAATTTATTACATCAAATATACAACTAATAGCAAACATGGTAAGAAGAACATATGAGTTACCTAGTGTAAACATTATGTCATACCTTCTATTTTATAATTATTTCTTCCATTTAACTAAGTCTCAAATGATCCTATATCCCGGAGCTCAACATAAGTCCAAGATAGCTAGCTAGAGATAGTTAATGAGATAACTTAATACAATGCAAATTTCCTAATATATTATACCTGCATGAATAAAGAAACAATTTACTGCATATATAAAACGCCAATAAATATCCAACGACTTTTTTCTCCTTAAACATGGATTTAAATTCATCTATGATAAATCGGGCATGTGTTTAGGGGTGTCAAATGAGTGTGTTGAGTCGAATTTGGAGGGGTCAAAGTAAAACGTGTTGAGTTAATAAATGAGTTGGTTATTATTAATCCGCCCAAATGTTATTAATTGGGCTGAAACAAATTGAGTCAAAATGGGCTAAACAATGGGTAGTCCAGCCCGCCCAACTGTTACTAATGTTATTCATGTATCAATTTGATCTATATATCAGCCAAACTTTTAGATGGGCTGAATTAGACTGATCAAAATGAGTTGAGTTAATAATTGACGCTAATGAGTATATTTAGAATATCAGGGGTCTTCTGACTTAGAATAATCCAATCAGTCCGGCCCATTACAAAATGGACATATCCTTGCAATATAGTAGAAAGGCTTAGAACTGTAAGAGATGGAAATAACATAAGTTTGGTGGAACAAGGCTCCTTATGGCACAATCAAAGTGAACACTGATGGGAGTTTCTCACAAAAATATGAGCAAAGATAGTATATGTGGAATTGTTAGAGATAGTCAAGGTGATTTAATCATGGTTTTCTCTATTTCAGTTCAATGTAGCAATAGCAATATCGCTAAATGAAGCTACTGCAGCAGAGTTTGAAGTGAAATGGTGTTGTCTCAATGGAAATACTTAGAACTTGACTAAATGCACAACCAACATGGTGACAAAGGACGACACTTTCTACTTGAAGCTTAACCATATTGTGGACAAAATCATTAACTACAAGAAGAGGGCTGGAATCCAAATCACTCATCGCTACAGAGAAGGAAACCAAGTAGCAGATTTTCTTGTTGCCTTTTTCATTCTAAGGACACAGGTAGACACTAATGTGCCAAAAAAACAAATACTAGTGTGCCTACTATAACCAAACATGGAAAATGAACAACAACTACAAATCATAGAGACAAAGTGAGTTGGTAGAAGAGAAATGGAGGAGGAGGAGACAGAGGTTTGTCTGAAGTATGTCAATGCGGGCTACAAGTTAAATATTTTTTGAAAAAAACAAAAAAATCTATAGCATTAAAAGTGCGGGGAATCTGACCACGTCATTAACTTTTTACGTATAATGTAACAAACTAGAATTCTCAACACAAATACTCGAGTACTGTATAATCACTCATAACCAAATTACAACACCAACACCTAAACTATTGGATTAGGCAACTATTGAAATAACAAATAACTAAGAATAAAGATAAGAATGGAGGATGAAAAACTTAGACTCTAGAAAGTGTTGAGAATTCATCACCAACTTAGTTAATATCTATGACATGCCAGAGAAGTATCTCGAATATTCAAAGTTGTAAAGAAATGAAGGCAGATATTTAGAATGAGTGTTTCTGAGAGAAACATATAGGAATATTCTAGAAAGGATAGTTATAGAATTACGCAGTTGGAGGAACATTCTAGAGTAGAATAGTAAATATCCTCCACTAGATCTGATCCTTCCATCACAACCTATAAATAGAGTGGGTTAGGGCTGTTCAAAACCGAACCGAAACCGATAACCCAAACCGACAAAAAAGTTATTGGTTTATAGTATTAGGTTATTGGTTTAGCGGTTTTGATAATGGTTTTGATTCTTTTTGTTATTGGGTTATCGGTCCTCAACGGTTTGAAGTTTTTTCTTAACGGGTTAATCGATAACCCGATAGTATATTAAATAATTATATTTATACCATTTTGTATATAAAGTCCTCGACTTAGAGTTTGATTTCCTACTTTTATTTTTGGTTGTCTCAACACTTTTTGTTATTCTACAATAAAAGTGTTTGCTTTTTTTGAAGATGAAACTGATGTGCATGGTTTATTTGGTTTGTCACCTTGTTTCTAAGTGATTTTCAATGTTTTATTTTTAAAAGTTGGAGGAACATTCTAGAGTAGAATAGTAAATATCCTCCACTAGATCCGATCCTTCCATCACCACCTATAAATAGAGTGGGTGCTCAACCTAGATTTCAAGTAAATCTATTATTGGGATGTCTACTTCTTGAGCCTCTTCGTAGTTTAGCCTTAGGCCCAACAACTTGGCTAGCATCTGGGCTATCCGTGTTCACAACATATAATAATTCCATCCACACTTGGATGCTATATATATACTACTCCACTAGATTTAACTTGCAAAATCAGGATGGCATGACATTGTAACATGACAAAGAACAAAAACAATGATCAGAGAAAACTAAACAGGCTAAAATTGGAAAAAAGCAAACAAATGAGAAGTCTCAAATAAGTGTATCAATATAAATGATAATTGCAACAACACATATCTCACAGTCTTGAGATTTCAAAAGTCACAAAGAAGGGAACACATCATCCTTCAAAACCATTAATTGTCTAAGTTTTAAAATCTTCAAAACAAACAAACAACATGAAATTAAACCATCATAAATCAGAGCAACCCAATGCTGCTTTGATTTTTAAAATTGTGGCGCTCAAAACGCCAAGAACAGAAGCCACTACCTCCATTTGTTGCTGCTTGGAGGTTGGATTACTATGACCACAAATCAATATTTGAAAAGCCACTGTCAAAATTGAACCATTATGTGCATTTGCAGTGTTGTCCCTATTCGAGGAGAGCCGACCATCGGGACTTATGATGATACCAGAGGGCAAAATGGGAACTTTTGTTGCATCACCTCCATTGACAATTGAAGTAATTGCTCGTAACTCTATGGGTGCATAGACTAAAAATGCTCCCATTTCATCAATGCTTGTCTCTTCGAGCACTAACATTTCCTTATGCATATTATAAGGCTGTATATACATTACAACAATTAAGAAATATTAGGGTAAATACTAAGAATAAGTGACAGATAAGTTATGTTGCTAAACAACAAAAAATCCATAGCTAATCCTATTTAATAATGAATTAGTGAAGGATTATAAAACAATTAGGTTATTTAACAATAGATTAATAAGGAATTTCATAGCTAATTCTTATTCTTTTTTGTAGTGAAATATATTTAGCATTATTAATTCACCTAAAAGATAGTTAAAGGTAATTCTTGGATCACCGAAAAAACCAAGTGGAATTATTAATATAGAAAATGAGACAAACAACAACTTGCTATAAATGGCTAAGCTATGATAATGTGAAGAAGATTTTCAAATTATGAGTGTATAAAAATTAAACGCCAGAAAAGTTGGTCTTTATTTTTGTGTGTGTTTTAATTGTTAATTGACTACAAGTCAAAAGTGAAATTGGACCACATAAAATTCCTTTTGATTCAATATTGGGAAAAGGGTCTCATACATCCCTCAACTTTGTCATTTAGAGATGATATACCCCTCATTATGAAAGTGACTAATATATATCCCTACTTATATACAAATGGCTCACATATACCCTTTTCCTCTAACGGAAATGAAAAAAATTAATTTTAGTTTAATTTTTTATTATTATTTTTTAAAAAAAATATAATCCCATATGAGTATATTTAATCCTCCTCAAACATATTTTTTTTTGACTTTTTTTTGTTTCAATGACTAATTTAGATATATTATTTTGATGGTCAAATTTATTTATGTTTCACTTGTAAAACTTATTATAGATGACCAAATTTTTTTCTTCAAATACAGAAATTAAATTACAATTTAGACAAAAAAAATAGTTTTAAATTATAATATAGCCATAAAAAAATAGTTTTAAAATTTTTTCTTTACACTTAGGAATGAAAGAAAAAAATAAAATAAGAATAAAAAACTCAAATAATTATAATCAAAGAAGTCAAAAAATAATTTATCTATGAAAAAGATTAAAATATACCTTGAACTTTGCTAGAAGAATCATATATACCCCTCAATAATTTTTAAGAAAATTAAAGTCAAAAATATAAATTTAAAACTAATTTTTTGCACTTCCATTAAATGAAGGGTATATGTGAGCTCATTTTGTAACGGTAGGGGTATATGTGAGCCATTTGTATAACGGTAAGGGTATATATGAATCACTTTGATAACAAGGGGCATATCAGCTCCAAATGGCAAATTTGAGGGGTATATCAGGCCCTTTTCCCTTCAATATTTAAGAACAAAAAGTCTAAAGGAAAAAAAGATACAAATTAGAAATTTTGGTATTTTTGGATGTGAAAAAAGATAAATCCAATCATAAGTAATATTATTTGATTCTTGAAAAATGTCATTATTACTTGATAATTTAAGTAGAAATAGCAAACTATAAATAATTAAATATGACAAATACCTGAATAATTGTAATGTTGTTTCCTGGACAAGTTCCTGTTAGTACTCGATCTAACTCAATCACATTATTTCCACCGGTCAAAATATCCCACTGGAAAAAAAATCAAATGATAAACTATATCATAATTTAATTGTCAAAAAATTAGTTTGTCGGATGAGTATTATTTAAGATCATATATTTAAAACAATATATGTACAATCAATGCCAAGACTAGCAAAACATGTAGATAATGTAACATGTAGGGGTGTGCAAAAACTAAATCAACCAATAAATCGAATTGAAAAAAGTGTTATTGATTTATTACTATTGGATTAACAGATTTTTAATGGTTTTATAAAATAAAATAATAGAATTATCGGGTTATCAATTTGGTATTTGGTTTTTTAATATTGGGTTATTGGGTAAATCGATAACTCATTAAGACTATAGTAATTTACAACTTTACTCATACATAAATATTAAATATTAATCTCAATACCTTACTAGTTATTGTTTTTGCCCTTTAGCCTTCAATTCACACTTATAGTGACTTTGAGTTCATAATTTCACATTATATCACTTGTCTAAACTTAAAATAAGAACCTTATTCCTCTTAATTTCTCTTTGTGTAACACTTGTATAATTCTTTTTATGTTAGTTATTATTGTTTCTATTTTATGAGTATTTGTACAGTTACATTATTGTCTTATCGCGTAAAATTATTGGAGAAAATTCATAAATTTTCTAATCATTTTCTTATTGGTTAAACTGAAAATCGAACCGTTAAGGACCAAAATCAATAAACCAAAAATTGATTAAAAATATCTTATTGGTTTGATTTTTGATTTAGCATATTTAAAAACTAATAAACATACCCGATAATACATCAAACTGAACCTAACTGGCATATGCACACTCTAATAACCTAGGAACATAATATTAGCAAATCAAAGAAATTCGGGACTTTAACTTAGTTGTTCCAAAAATTGTTAACACTAAACTCATTCTATTTTAATTTGAAAATTATGATATTTATTGAAATATTTGAGAGTTTTACATGAAAGTCTATACAGGAATTGAAAAAAAAAAAGTCAATTTCTATATGGGTATTTTTAGGGGTCATTTGGTTAACAAGTTATACAAGGATTGAAAATGTAAAAATTACTTCTTTTATCAGATGTTTGGCTCATTGCATTAAAAATTGAATATCAATGCAAAGATATATACAATCATTCCATTATGACAATTATTCTCTATAACAACATTTCACCAATTATATGCTTTAATAACAATATATCATGTGT
This sequence comes from Solanum pinnatisectum, assembly GCA_035578085.1. Classification (NCBI taxonomy): domain Eukaryota; kingdom Viridiplantae; phylum Streptophyta; class Magnoliopsida; order Solanales; family Solanaceae; genus Solanum; species Solanum pinnatisectum. The sequence goes on along the minus strand of CM069084.1, from coordinate 37,116,373 downwards.
AATCTCACAATGTGAAGCCAGAGGGTACAATGTATATAAAACTTACCCTTATCTCTCGAAGGGTGAGAGACTGTTTATGAAATACCCTCGGCCAATTCAATGTAGAGTCAAAGTTTTATTTGGAACCGATATAATATCATGTTATATTATTATGTTCTCTATAATAACATTTTGCTATAACAACTACAAAAGCTATCTGATTGACATTATTATAAAGAGGTTTGATACATACGTGATTTCTTGTCTTGTCATCTTTGAAGAAATTGAAGACATCTTGGAATGAAAGAGGAAACCATAGAGAAGTAGTGGCAATGGCAATAAAGCCTTTTGGTTGGGTAATTTCTTCATTTTTTCTTATTGAAATCCTATCTCCGCGGTTTAACTGTGATGAAGTTGAAAAATCTAATTTGTCTGTCGTGCTTAGGATTTCAAAAAAACTCTTCACCATCCTTTGAGATACTTGTATCGTATTTTTCAGCCCTTCTGGATCATGAAACACTGAAAATAAAATGAAATTTAAATATTACAACAACATTTATATCTAGTATATTTTCACAAGTGAAGTCTGCAAAGGGTGGTCCTATCTTGAGAAGGTAGAGATTGTTTTTGATAGATTCTCATTCAAGTAAAGTTTATCCAAATTCAGCTATGAAAAGCAAATACATAGGGATATAAAGGAGACAACATGTAATACTAAAATCGAAGAATAAAATATTAGGAAAGTAATTATAACAATACTAATAAGGAAACAAGATAAGGGTGTGTTTTTGTTTTTTGGAAAATAATATATTTTAGGAAATCTATTTTTATTTTCAGATTTTGTTTGGAGAGTACTAAATATATTTTCTAGAAAAAAAACTTCTATGAAGATTGATAAAAATATTAGCATATCGGAAAGTATTTTAATGAGATTTTTACATGTTAAAGGTGATAATAATATCTGAGTGTCGTTAAAGCATTGATATAATGTTCAAAGTTGAGATTATTGCAAAGGAAAATGACTTTCCTCGGAAAATGAGAGAAGTGGTCATTTTTCCTGCTCCTTTGGTTAGCAAATATTTTCTCTATAAATTGTTTTTTTGGGCCAGTCAATAAACATCAAAGATGACTATTTTTTTGAAAAAAAATAAATCATACCAAACACACCCCTAAAGAAAATAAGAAAAGTTTGAAAAGGAGATGTTTCAAATTAAAAATTGAGAAAATTGTAAAGAAAAATGACTTCCGAAATAAAAAGTGATCATTTTCCGGGCCCATTTAGACCAAAAAAAATTCACTCGTCGAACATGGATAAAATACGTATATATATCTTTCTTCCGTGCCAAACATACTTTGAAGATGAAAAACTTTTAAAAGTTCATATTTCAAACATATAAACAAAGAAAAGGGATGGATTTGGACCCCTTCAAGATTTTTAATTTTTAATTGAAGCTGCCTTGAAGTGATGAAAATTTTGAACTTGATCCTTTTCACACCTTATAAATTAAAATTCAAAAACGTAGTAAATAAATAAAGGGGATATAAAATCGAACCTCCTTTGAAATCATGTCTAGTAGGACATGTTGAATCCATTGCAAAATTATATCTCTCAGACATCCTTTGAAGTGTAATAATCCATCTTTTAGCTCCGTATGCTTCACAACCACACAACAAATCTCTAAAGATACGATTAACCTGATATTTTTCATATACTTGAACATGTTCCACCCAAGTTACCTGCAAGAGTAAAAATAATCAAGAAACCAAAATAAAAATAATTAACTTGTTGGAAAATAATGAGGAAAGCATGTTGGAAATTTGTGTTTTTTTAGCAATGGATGTCATAAGGCAAGAATTGATCAGGAGTCAGGACCATATGAGGAGAAAAAATAATTCTTGCTCGTTTAGATTCAAACATCTGGGACATGAACAACATAGTATGGGCCGGAGTTCAACATTGTTAAATGAAGACTAGCAACTCTGATACCATGTTAAAAGGATGGTTATTGAATCTAAATCAATCCTAAAATAAAACTTATTAGGTTGTGGGCATTTTCCAAGGCTATACACGGATAGAAAGATCATTTTCTAAACCAATACGGGGACACTTAAACAGCCCCCCAATGCACGTCCCAACGCTGATCATTTGGAGAATAAATTAACACAACATGAGGATCCAAAATTGGATAAACCGAGAATAAAGATTGTTTGATTCTTATATCATATTAGGAACAATAGACATCATGAAATAGGCATCAGTACGAGTAAATTTTTACCTATGTAACATACCCTTTGGAAAATAAGCTACATATAAATAGTGATATAAATGTTACCTGTTTGAGTTGTGGAAACAACCTCATGCACAAATGCAGGATAAGACTACATATAATAGACCCCAGTAATATGGACCACGTGTATAGAGGGAGCTTAATGCACATAGTTTTCCTTTTATATAAATAGTGATATAGAGAGAGGAAATGATTCTTACCTTACTTTGGCCATTGCCCATATCTTGAATTGCACAACCAGAAGGGAACTTCCAAGAATAACAAGGTACACCACTTTGAATCTCATTGAATATATCATATGATACATCCACCATGATCCATGTTGTTGGATCAAGTTGTCTACAACAACGTATGAAGAAAAAATCTCTAGCTTCAATTAGAGGAGATAAAATATGCAACTTTTCATACATCTGTATTCAAGAACCAAGAAAAAATTAGATCATTTTATGAATCAATTTTAATATTGATTTAATTTCTAGTGGAACAAAATCTAAAAGATGGATTAATATTTTACCAATTGTATAGAGCCTCCCCAAGTACCAGAATCAAGAACTTCAATAGTCCTAGCTTTTGTGACTATAGTAGGAAACAAGTTCATCCATTTGACCTACATATAGAAATCAATCATTTTTAAGTATATGATTAATTATTAAACAATAACAATGACAACTATGTCTCAAAATAAGTACTCATTTTCCATGTCCATCACTCCATATAAACTCATCTTAATCAATATTGTATGGGAGAAGATTAAAAAATAAAACGGTATCAGCCTATTGAGAAATAGCCAATTTTTGGAATTCATGACAATGTGTTAGATTTCAAAAAAATGGTACTGGCATGGCATGTTTCCACATCAAAAGTGGCAAGTTTCCAACGAATTCTCAAACATTGGCTACTTTTCAAAAATAAATCCAACTAGGGCGCCCAATCTTTAATATACTAAGCATATAAGAGATATGCATATATATATATAGCGAAGCAAAACAAGCCTTAGATCCTAGTACTGACACGTTCTAAACCTATGCATCAGTCTAGGTTCAAAGTAGATAATATCACTTGTAAACTGAATATTTATAACATGAAAGTGTTCATGAAACTTACTGGATCAAGAAAATTATGGATCAACTCAATTGCAGTCATTGATACAATTCCACAATCCTTTGATGATTCAATTCGAGCAGTTGATGTTTGGTAAGCTTGAACTTGATTTGAAAATGTTCTTTCAGAACTCTCACGATGAATAAAACACCTCCCATCACTTGATGAATCTATCCAAATTGGATCATTCATTTTCCAAAGTTCAACCATTTCATTCATAGAAGCAACAACAGTCTCAAACATATTTGTTTTCTGCCTGTTATCATGATGAAATTCATCATGTTCTTGTGGTGATGGAGACATTACTGGGATATTATTAATATTTATTGAATGTGCTTGAACATTATTATCATTATTATGATTGTTTTCTTGACGAAGAGGAGGATATCTAATGGGAGAGCCACATATGTTTTGGTTCAACAAACTTCCGTCAGATGAATTTGAAGATGATCCAAGAGTTGATTTTGGTGGTGCCAAATTTGAATCCATCACAAAAGGCCTTCCAACAACACTTGAGATGAGATTTGATATTTTTTCATACTGCAAAAAAGAATTGTTAAGTTGATTTACTTACAATAATAGGTAAGTATCTATAATAAACATGATTTGAGAATCTAAAAGGGATAAGAAGTGTATAATTTGCTATTAGTGTATATAATTTAAATTCTTTCAATCAATTAATTGATTGTGAGATCAAGATGATCTCTCTTGTCAAGGGAGGGTGCAACTCATAAGCACGGGGCAGAAACAAATCCAAGATATAAGCATGATGAGTCAGGCTTTTCTAGGTATTTAATTAACACATTTAACACTCGTGTAAATCCCATAAAAAAGAGAAGAACTTCCTATTAAGATTTTTTTGTACAGAGCTCAAACTTAAGACCCTTGGTTAAGGGTAGATGAATCATATCCATACCATCACAACCCTTGGTAGTAGGATTCTAACACTTAATTCGTTGTATTTATAAAATTATGAATCCAAATATATTATTTGTTTAAATTTTAGTAATTTTTTTACATGTATCTATGCCTTAAAAAATACGAGATTCAAATGAACCCGGTGCTTATGATCTGCATCCACCTCAATATACATCTATAAGGTGGAATATAGACATATATATGTAAAAACGAACTAAAATTTCAACAACTGACCCCTTAATTACTAAAATTTCAACAAATATAATAGATCTGACCCCTTCATTTTAAATTCTAAGTTATGAGCTAACACCTTAAATCCCGGATTAATCCATCGAGTTCAAACCATGAATTTGCCTCGTCTTTTGTTATATATAAGTAATTCTTTTCAAGACAAATAAATAAATTAACATAAAAAATAAAATAAAGTAAAATAAATAGGATAAATAGAAGGTTTACCTCTTCTGTCAACCATTGATTTTCCATTTTCATATTTTCTAAATTACGTTCCCTTTCTTCTTTTCCAATTGGCGGTCCATCACATTTTGGACACATAATATTCTTCATTCCCTCTTTCATTGCCTTATTTTCACAAAGAAGTCTTTCTTTTTCTTTTCGAAGAGCATTGTTAACAGATCTCTCATTTTGAGTCTGATGAAATATATATAACAAAAATTAATCACATATGGAATAACAAGATAAACTTAACATAACACATAGGTAATTAAATAATTGTACAATTAATCATTATTAAGTTTGTGAATATTCACAAACAAAGGGATCAATAGTGCACATTCCAATTAGTTGAAAATTGATGCATTGAGCAAGATATTACTAGTATCAAAATTAGAATATTATAATAATTGAAGGACCAAACATGCCACTTAGCCTTTTTTATAATGCGCGAAAATTATTTTTTCAGTCCATCTTTGATTAAAAGTTCAAAGTTCCATTCTAATTTTGAACAACATACACTTTCTTCCTCATATAAAATATATATTTTAAAGAATTTTTACATTGGTGAAAAAATTAGTCCATGAAAATTTAATTTACTCAACTCGTCCAAATTTAACTAGAAGTCTTGAACCACATATATCTGCATCACAACTACTGCCCAAAGCTCCCACAACTAAAAACTTCTCCGTCATATCCAGAGCACTGACCATATTCAAGCTTCCCCATTTTATCCTCGGTCTATCATCCACGATCCTCTTCTTCCTCTCCCTTCCAATCCAAAATCCAACATATGGAGTTAATATTAGATTGTTAAATTCTCACTCGGGATAACCAACAGTCTTTATAAAGACCTTTATCTTCCTTCCTAAGAAGCAAATAGTCTATCTGAGTTTTATGTACCGTGTTATAGAAGGTTACCAAGTGCTCCTCCTTCTTCGAGAAACTCGAATTGGCTACCACCAACCCAAAAGCTCTTGAAAAATCCATAAGTGAGACTCCTCCGCATTCTTGTCCACGAAACCAAAACCTCCATACTCATCACTACACCCCATCGGAGTAGACCCGATGTGACCATTAAAATCTCCTCCTATGAATGACTTCTCTGTGTGTGAAACACCTCCAACCACCTCGTCCAAATCCTCCCATAAAAACTTCTAGTCCTCCTCATTCAAGCCCACTTGCGGAGCGTAAGCATTAACAATGTTCAAAGTGGACCCTCCAATGACTAACTTAATCGTCATCATCCTATCATTGATCCTCCTTACCTCAACCACTTCCTCCCTAAGCTCACAATCTCCTAAGATGCCTACTTTATTCCTATTCCTCACACCTCCCGATATCCTACTCATTTGGTCTCCTGGATACAAGTTATCCTTCTTGAGAATCTTCACTAGCTCTATGAAATTCATCATCAAAGACCATACTCTTAGCCTAGATGTGATAGATATAGTCGTGTTAAAAAGGAAATTACTTGTTTGGTAATTGAATTTAAGAAAAATAATTTTTGGTTAGAAGTTGGAAAATTGGGTTGTGGTCTATTTTAAGCCCAACCCAACCCAAATAATTTATTAATCCGCTCATTTACTTATACAAATTATTTTGACTAGCCGGGACTTTGTTCGATCCGTCTATTTAATAATGCAAGATTTCCTTCATTCATCAAATAATCTAGAAAAGGAAAACCATTAGTTCTAAGTACCAAAACCAAATTTTTCTGACTTTAAATTCTCAAAATCTTGTAGAAATATAATTTTTTGTCCATTTAGTAATTCCTGGATAAGTTATGGAACTTGCTAGGGAGTTCATGTACTTTGAATACTTTAACATGATTCTATCATTGATTTTATTGAGCAACAACTTAATCGACTTGGAGGTCAGATGATAAAAATAACTTTAATGAAAAGAAACTTCTTTAATAAAATTCATATATTAATGAGGCAAAGAACATACTTTCAAATCTATTGATCAATTCAACATGGAAAATCAAATGAGTGATTTAGGAAAACTATATAGAAATTGAAATGTGGAATCATCAATAATGCAATTGATTGTACACGAAGGGTGGGGGTGGGGATGAAAGTGGAAGTAAATAACCTAATTAATAAGAGGAAGAAATTATCGTATTTATTCACACATTCTAATAACTAAACCAAATTTAGAGAAACAATTTAACAAGAGATTCACTGCATTACCATTAAACCGATCCAACTTTTATCGTCACTTTTTCTAGTTTTTTGAAAAATTTAATGAAAAAAAAATAATAACAACAAATTAAGTATAATTGATAATATCTAAAAGAATAAATAATTAAAATTACCTTTGTTTGAGTCCTTTTGTTTTGAAACCAAAATTTGACCTGCTTATGGTCAAGCCCTGCTTCCCTACCCAATTGTTTCTGTTGATCTTCATCTGGATGTGGACATTTCTTGAAGAATCTTTATTCAAAATTCACAAAGAAAAAATATTATTCATCTTTTTTTTAAAAAATAAACCTAAAAATGAAAATAACAAAAAAAAAATTGTCATAAAAAACATGGTGGATTGACAAGTATTTCTCCATCATTAATCGGGTCTTAAGTTCGAGCATTGAAACTAAAGCCTCGGTCAGGAACGTTTAAACCCTAAAATGGGACTTGATTCCCCACTTGAATTTGAATTTGTCGGGCCTTAGATCAAATACCAGATACTCACCAAATATTGAGGAGCATTAAGTACTTGTTTATTCTTAACTAGAGGCCTCGGGTTGAGTCATGGGACAAGAGTTGTCACCATCGATAGGGAGAGGTTTATCCCCCAATGTGAGACTTTCTAATGCAAATTTGAACTAAGCAGGTCCTAAAGTGGGACTTTTCAATGCAAATCTAGATTAGTCGGTCCCTAAAGTGAATTTTTTTTATGTGATCTGGATTAGTTGGGCCCTAAAATGAGATTTCTCGACACAAAGTTAAATTAGTTGCGCCGCAAAAGGGGTATCAAACATCATGAGAAATAGATTGTTTATTTTTTTGGTGCAAAAATAAGAAAGAAATTAAAATTAAATAAACTCATCTCCTTATGCTAAAGTTATTAATGAATAATTAAGAATAAACCAATTCATTTATAAAGATGTATATACATTACAGATTAATCATCAAAATAAACTATTTCAAAACTATTTTAGCAACTCAATTTAAAAAAAAAAAAGGAAAGGTAACATCTAAAGTACAAATCTTTTATCAAATAGAATGGACATGTGGAGAACAAAACAAAAACACCATACAAAAAACAAATTATTCTATCGCTAATGAAATTTAATTTTTTCACTCATGCATTTTAAGAAAATAAAATCATCTCTTTGAACAAACAAAAAAAAATTGAACATATCTAAAGGATAAAATACATTTTTAAAAAATTGATCTTACGCTTCAAGCCTTTGAAATTGTTCCATAGAATGTCTGTGGTATTGTCTATGCCTTTTCGACCTTTTATGGGAATTTGATGATTCTCCAACAGGTTCTTCCCCAGAATTTGTCATTTTTTTGGCAAATTTTCTGTTTGATAAAACAAAATAACAAAAGAAACACAAAAAACCAAGTGTTAATCTATTTGATTTATTGTATACACGATCAATTTATATAAGAAACAACTAAAATATAACAAAGAGAAAAGAAATATATAAGAGAAAAATTTTTACACGCCTTTTGATTGATGAGTAGAGATAGAGAAAAAGAAATATAAGTGGTCTATTTATATAGTAGAAAACAAGTTGACTGTACATGTGAAAGATACATAGAATATGATATATATAAAAATAGGGGGAAACTCTAAAGAATACTAAGGGTCTGTTTGGAAAGACACCCTGGTAATTAGATTTGGTGTAATTGAGTGTAATTACATTGTTTGACCTGTTTCGTTGATCATGTAATTACTTGGTCAGCAGATAATTTGGTGTAATTGGCAGAGGGTAATTACACTCTCAAATTCCTAGGAAGGGGCTGTGAAACAAGCTGATTACTTTTTAATTCTTCTTTTTATTTTTATTTTTTCATTTTAATTTATTTTCTATTTCTATTATTATAAATTCTTTTTTTATTTTTCATTGTTCTAAAATTTTCTAAAAGTTTCTTTTTTATTGTATATTATTTATAATTTATTTCTTTCTCATTCTCAACCTTTACTTCATGTGATTCTATGCAATTTTTCGTATTATTTATTTTTTATACCATGTTTATTTATTTCATTAACAAAATTTTGCTAGTATTTTTAAATTAAAGTAGAATTCATTGTTGAGTACGATTATAGACTTATGTTTTCCTGTTCTTTTCAATCATATTTATGAATGTTATTGTAACACCCTAGAAAATTTTTGAACTAAGACTCAAACTATCTTTCGTTGTGAGTAGGATTTTACCAAGGAATTTAAAATTTCTTGAGTGTTGAGGTCACTAGATGTATCATCTTGAGTTCCAAGAAGAACTAAAGAGAATTCATTCAAGTCATTCCTAAGTTCTTCTAAGTTTTGGGTCAACTTCAAACGACCATAACTTTCAAATGAAAGGTCTTTGAATTATATTTCCAATGCCACCGAGTTTGCTAAGTTTTAAGGTAGGATGAGTGAGATATGCCCTTTTGCAGTTAGGCTCCAATTAAGGAAAGTTACCCGAAAATAGTGAGGGGTATTTTGGTATTTACTTACCCGGTCAGATTTAATTCATTTTTAGTAAGGTTTTAGGGGTCTAATATGATTAGGTTCAGTTTATAATCCTAATACACGCCTAGGGTTTTAGTTGAGAGTTCAAGAAGAGAGAAGAAGAGAAAAGAGGAGAAAAGAGAAAAGGATCAAGGCGTTCGTCGAGATTCTTGAGAGTTGTTGCAGATTTTCGCCATGCGTTTGATCCCTAAGAGGTATGTAAGTTTCCATAGTATTGGGTTCGTTCACCCACACGCCAAACATGATTTTCATAATCGAATTCGTCCATAAAGATTGAAAGATTTAAGTTCTTGATAAGTGTTCTTGAAGTTTCATTCTAAATCTTGTTTTGTTGGGGTTTTGATGAATTCTTCAGATAGATCATTGGGATATTAGGTTTGTTTTGAGTAGATTAATGTGTACTTAGGTTGGGTATTCGAATCTAAGTGATTGGGGAAGAAACTGTTCGATTCTAGGCGAGTTAGGGTAAGAAAACGAGTAGAGAAAGTCGTCGGGGTTTTTTGGGTTTGGGCCTGGCACTCCACGCCAGCCAGAGCGCCCCAACCACACTTTTGTAGGTAGAGGGCTGGCGCCCAGCATCACTCAGTGCACTAGGGTCGCCTGCCCCCCACCCCTTCTCCATCATTTCGCCCGTTTGAGTCTTTTAAAAGGGTACCTTCAAGCCCTATCGATTCTAAACACTCTAAACTATTTCTAAACACCTAGAAATCATTCCTAACGTGATCATAGCCTTGAATTCATAACTCAAATTCAAGGTAGAGTTAAGAGTTAAGAGTTAACTTTTGAGAGTTCTTCCGAACATTTTGAGAAAGTCCCTTTGAGTCTTTTTGAGGAGTTTTCTACAATTTTTAATAACTTGTTTCAAGACTCGGGCAAGTGAGTATGAGAATGAGGAGAGTGTATTCATGAGTCTACTTTATCATCACGAGATCCTTCAAATCATGAACCATAATTCTTGAATTCATAATTCACATTCAGGAGAAAGTTAAGAGTAGAGTTCAAGAAAGCTTTTGAGTTCAATTGTGAATCCTTTGAGATCAACCATCGATTTGAACTATGTTTTGAGAAAGTAAGTATGATAATGGGAAGAGTTGTATACATGAGTTCCATATTGTTATGTAGACCCTCGAGTCGAGTTGTTTATGCCCATAAATTTCGCATGAACTCCATAAGTTCAGTATGTTCGAGAGGAGTAGTATCTTTAAGTTCTAAGTCTTGAGTATTGAGTTCCTAACTCTTTTGAGATTATATTCCTAATCATGGGGCTATTACATGTTACCCATGAAGGTCCTTGAGTTGAGTTGTTCATGCCCATAATTCCGCATAAAACTTATGAGTTGAGCAATCTTGAGATGAAAAGTATCATTGAGCCCTTTAGTTGAGTAGTTCATGCCCATAATTCCGCATGAATCCTCCCTATGAGTTGAGTATTCTTGAAATGAATAGTATCATTAAAGTTCTTGAGTTCTGAGTTGTTGAGTTTCGAGTATTGAGTCCTATCTATGGTTATTGAAAACCTTGAATTGAGTCGTTCATGTCCATAATTCGATATGAACCCTATTTTAAGAAGTCTTTTTACAAATTGTTTTAAAACTTGTTTTAAAGACTTGAGCATTGAGTTTGAGAAAGAGTAAAGTCGAGTTCATGTTTCTTTTCAAAAGATTATATGGGAACTAAGTATTCCCTAAGAGTAAATGTTTTCACATTTAAACAAGAGAAGAAATATTGATTTCCAAAAGAGATTTTGAGCTAGTTTTGAGTAATAATCTCAAACCACAGAAAGAGTTATATTTTTTTAAACATATGAGCTAGTTACATTTTGGGAGTAGTATTAAGCACCGATATGGGGATGAGTTTTAGTTCAGATAATTCAAAGACTCCATAAACCGTGTAGCCAACATGGGTAGAAAAGGGTCATACTTTTTAGATTATTCCTTAATGCTTTTAGCATAGACTAGTGGATCCACTAAGTGAGTATGTTCTATACCCCGACAAAGTATAAGATGGCCCTAGCAGCGTGTGGCATGACACTATATCATCACATAGCTCATAGTGATGGTTGTCGGTTAGAGAAGCTCCCACAGAGATATTTTGTATTCTTATAGATACAGAGTTTACCTTGTATTTTCATATACAAGCAGATTTTATCTTGTATCCTTGCATACAAACTAAGTTACTATTGCATTATTCAATACATTGAGTTGCTTTCTATTATTTTAAAAACATTCCATATATTGCATATGTATTGTTGCTTTATATTGAGTTGAGTATCCAGAGTTGAGTATCTAGAGTCGAGTATCTTATTATTGAGTCGAGCCTTATTTCACTGGGTTGAATATCTTATCATTGAGTTGAGCCCTATTTTCTCTGAGTTGAGTTGAACTATGTTTCTTTGAGTTGAGTTGAGTTGAGAGAGTTGAGAAGAGGTAAGTATGTTTCTATTCCACCAGTTCAAGCTTATGTTATGCTTTAAAATTCTTCTTACATGCTCGTACATTCCATGTACTAAGCCATTTGGCCTATTTCGTTTCATGATGCAGATACATGTATTCAGGATCATCAATAAATGCTTCGTTGATACCACATGCAGTTCAAGTTAGCTATGGTGAGCCTCCTTGCTTCCGGAGGGTTCCGCTTGTACTTTCAGTTATATCAATTGTTAGGATGTCGTGGGTCTTGCCCCGACTTCCATCTTTGTTAGTTAGAGGCTTTGTAGATGGATAATAGAGTTTCAGAAATGTGTTCATTTATTTTGTTAAATATTTTAAAAACTTAAGTTGCCTATTTTATGGCAAGTTGAATATATTAGTTTTATTCAGTGTTATTCATTTGAGTTAAAGATTTGTAATTGAGTTCAATAAATTTTATTCAGTTTTGAAGCTTTGTATCCTTAAGTTAGTCTTTTGCTTGTAGCCAGTAGGATGAGGGTTCGCTTGGGGACCAGCAATGATTCTTGAGTGCCGGCAACATCCAGGGTGTAGGCTCAGGTCGTGACATTTATGTTGAAATTTAAAATAAAACTATATATATATTAAGTTTTTTTTTTTTTTTGAGTTTAGAATTTATGTTATATTTTTAGTTTCATTTGTTTTAGTGGTACTGATTTGAAACTGCACATTGCAAGTTATTTGTTTTTTAATAAGACTTGATAGATTGTCTTTCTGTCAAATATTTTAATAATTTATGATATTTTATTTATAATATTAATCTTTTTGTCAAACATTCATTTCAATATGTTCATAGAAATTGTATGCTTTTTGTTTTTATGATTAATTCAATTGAAATACACTAATTTGAAAAATATAAATCAATTATTTTTTTCATATTATTAGTTAAGAACATATGTTTATTAATTAATATATTTTCAAAAGACAATAAATATCTTAAATATTAAATATAATATTATTTATCAAGTTTCTTATTTTTCTAATATAAATTTTAAATAATTAACTTTTATTTTTCAAATTTAATATAACCTTATGATTGTATTTGTACATTCAAACAACAGATGTGTAATTATATTGTAATTATACTGTGGCAAACAAGCAGGTCGGTGTAATTACTTGGTTGTGGTAATTACTATGCTGATATTTACTATCCTAATAATCACATCAATTTCAATCATCATGTGACTCTCCAAACAGACCCAAAGTGTGAAGAGTGAAGACAAGATAGGAATTGGAATGTGTTTTGTTTTTCTCTCACAAAAGATTTGGTTTGATATCAGTACATATGGTTTGTCATTTATATATTTTCTATTTAAATTGCATCACAAGTTATATTCCATAAATGGACAGATAAGAATAATTTTTCCATCAAAATCACATAATTATTTTTCTAATAGTAAAATCACAATTTTTTTAAACCATTTTTTAATATTTAATCTAATATCAACCAAACTCGATTAAAAGAGGATAGACAAGACTTGACCCCAAAAGAATTAAGGGAAAATGGCATGATATACCTTTCAAATTCGAAATTTTGAGTTGATATATCATTTGTTACAAAAGTTGCTCATATACTCTTATTATTACATAAATAGCTCAAATATACCATATTTGTCTAATGAGAGTGAAAAAATTAATCAAATTTATTTTATATTTTTGATATATTATTAAAAAAATAAAATCTATATAGGTATATTTGACCTTTTCGCAAAGCTAAAAGGTATATTTGATTATTTCCCAAAGTTAAGAGGTAAATTTGATCTTTCTCAACTATGAGTTTTTTTTACCTTCTTTAATTCAATGAATAATTCGATTTTATTATCTTAATGATCAAATTTATTTCTACACTTGTCACGACCCAACCCACCGGGCCGTGCCGGCACCTACTCTAACACCTAATTAGGAGAACTCTCGATTCCAAATAGTTTTAAGACATGTGGAAGATTAAGAAAACTGAAGAACAATTATAATCATAAGGTTTTTATAAAATAAGAGTTTTTATTTTGGACAACAACTTGAGTTAAGACTTGTAAATTAATTAACACCCCCGGGATCTAGTCTAAACAGGTACAAGAGCTACTAAGAGTACAAGGTATAACAAAATTAAAAATGACGCAACTCCCACCATGCGGAAGGAAAAGTAGAAGCTATTGGAGATTGCCTTCGTCTTCACCTATGAAACATCACTGATCCTGCAACCAGACTATGCCAAATGGCATAGCAAGAGTAGTATCAGTACAACCACACGTACTGATAGGCATCATCGGCCAACCCGATACCCACCGTATAATATAAGAAATCGACTAGTAAGAAACATGCAATAAGACTGTTTATTCCTCCTCCTTTAGAATTCACAAGTGCCTTAGAGACTCTAACCCTTACCTGCTCCGTTCTTGATCATACTTAATCATCCTATCCCTCTAGAGGAATTTCTGGAAATAATTACTACCAACCCGATCAACACTTACGACACACCCTTACTTCATTTCTGACACCATTTTACTTGTAACCCCATGGTATTTCTATCAAGGCTTGTTAACCATTTCAATTCCACTTCCTTCCGAGGGAAAACCCAGTTAGTAACACTACGACGTGACACCCCCCATCCTCAATGACAATACACATGACCATCTTTCTAAAACTATAACAACACCGAGACCCTTGGTCCCCACTTACCATACCACATCCCGATTTGGGCCTGACCATTCACAGTTCATTGGTTATGAGATATACCCAACTACCTTACGACACCGCGAACTCACATATAAGAACATAATGTACAATCTAGTTATCTTTTCAAGAAACATGTCCAATTCCACATTATCAATAATAAGCATATATGACAAGTCAATGGTCCTTTCATGAAACCCATACCAAAACTGTTAGTGTGCCGAATCGTGACACCCGATCCAAGTTAGTGTGTCGAAACGTGACACCCATTCCAATATGTATGTCGGTACGTGACATCTGTTCCAATTAGTGTGTTGGAACGTAACACCCGATCCATTCAACATCACAATCACAATGTACATTCTCAAATCATACAATCAAGTGTCGATTCATGGCATACAATCATTCATTTCTGCTAATTTGCATTAGGTGTGATAAATAGTGCACATTTGTATACATACATACATACATACATTACAATGAAGCAATTGCTAGCATACATCACACAAACAAGAAATCAAACCATCATCTGCACTAGTTCACAGGATAGGGTTTCCTCCTACGGTATACGTCTGATGCAACCCTAGGAATATGTGTTTAATCATCTCTTTTCCGTGCACAAAAGCCTACGCATGATTTCTACCATCAATTACCATTATACTATGCAGTGAAACACGAATTTATAACTACTCAATTAATAAACCTAGCCTACCTGGGTGCCAAGCAGCTGCACAGGATTATAGCTCTAATTCTGGTTTTCGGGCTATGGCACGGTGAATCTTGACCGAAAATCCACAATCTATCGACCTCCTTACACTAGAAATCTCTTTCTCCTCCCTTCCAAAGTTAAGAGCAGCCTTTTGAGGGTTTCTGGGGTGATCCTCGCCTCTTTTTCGTGTTTTTGGAAAAAGAAGAAAATTAGACTTCGTGTTATTTACATTCTGTCTCGCCCATCCCTCTCTGGAGGCAACTTATCCCGCTAGAGCACCGCCGCCCTAGCGGCATCAGGCCAGCCAGAGACCCAATTTCCCAGACATTTTTCCTTTCCTAATTAAAGACTGTAACACCTCGCTTTTTGAAAGAACTAGAAAGACTTAGAATTGGAAACAAACAATTTTTGGAAATAATCAAATTTGGAAAGTTTGACAAAGGCAAGCTAAGTATGAGTTTTGGATCGACTTCAAATGACCATAACTCCTTTATCAGAATGATTTAGGTGTGCTACTAGATACCGTAGGAAAGATCTTTGAATTAGTTTTCCAACTCCACCGATTTTGCTCAGTTTCGAGTTCGTTTGAGGGAGATATGTCCATTTGAAGTTGGGCTGTCTAGATAAGGAAAGTCAAAACCGGATTTTGGAAGAGTATTATAGTCTTTTCACTACCCAATTAATTAAATTCATTTTTGGTAATTAAGTTAGGGACAAAACTGATTGGATTCAGTTTACGCTTTAAAAAATAAGTTAGGTTTTTGAGAGAAGAGAAAAAAATAGGAGAAAAGAGGAGAGGATCAAGGCGTTCATCGAGGTTCTTGTGTTTTGTTGCGGATTTTCACCATGGGTTTAATCCCTAGAGGTATGTAAGCTTCCATAGTGTTGGGTTTGTTCACCCACACACCAGTCATGTTATTTTCAGCACAATTGCATTCTTGAAGTTGAAAGATTAGAGTTCTTGATGAGTTCTTGAGAAGTGTTCTTGAAGTTCATCCTAAATCTTGTTGTGTTGGGGTTTTGATGATTTCTTGAGATGGAAGTGAGTGTTTTGAGGGTTGTATTGAGTAGATTAGAGTGTACTTATGTTAAGTAATCAAATCTAAGTAATTGGGGAAGAAACCGTTCGATTCTAGGTGAGTTAGGGTGAGAAAACGAGCAAAGAAATTCGTTGGGTTTTCTGGATTGGGGCTTGGTGCATCGCGCCAGCCTGTGCACCCTAAATCATGTTTTGAATTTAGGGACTGGCGCCCCGTGCCACTCAGTGCGCCAGGGTCGCCTGCCCCATCCAGTTTGCAGTCAATTGCTCTGTTTGAGTTATTTTAAAGTGTACCTTCACTCTTTTTCAATTCTAACTACTCTAAGCTACTTCTAAGCACCTTGAAATCATTCATAAACACCTTGAGAATTATTTTGGACATTCTAAAAAAGCCCCTTTGAGTCCTTTTGTGGAGTCTTCTACAACTTCTAGTAACTTGTTTCAAGACTTGAGCAAGTGAGTATGAGAATGAGGAGAATGTAATCATGAGTCTACTTTATCATCACGATATCCTTGATATCATGAACCATAACTCTTGAATTCATAATTCACATTCAAGAGAGAGTTAAGAATAGAGTTTAAGAAAGTCTTTGAGATCAACTATCGATTTGAGCTAAGTTTTGAGGAAGTAAGTATAAGAATGAGAAGAGTCAGATACATAAGTTCCATATTGTTATGTAGACCCTCGAGTCTAGTCGTTCCTACCCATAAATTCTGCATGAACTTCATAAATTGAGTACCTTTGAGAGGAGTAGTATATTCAAGTTCTAAGTATTGAGTATTGAGTTCCTAACCCTTCTGAGATTATATTCCTAAGCATGGAACTATTACATGTTGCCCATGAAGTCCTTAAGTTGAGTAGTTCATGCCCATAATTCCGCATGAACCATACAAGTCAAGAAATTTTGAGATGAGAAATGTTATTGAGTCCTTGAGTTGGAATGTTCATGCCCATAATTCCGCATGAACCTTATGAGTTGAGCATTCTTGAAATGGGTAGTATCATTGAAGTTCTTGAGTTCTGAGTTGTTGAGTTTCGAGTATCGAGTTCTTTGTATGGTTATTGAAAACCTTGAATTGAGTCATTCACGTCCATCATTCGGCATGAACCCTATTTTAAGAAGTCTTTTACAACTTTTTCTAAACTTGTTTTAAGACTTGAGAACTTGAGTTGAGAAAGAGTAGAGTCGAGTTCATTTTTCCTTAAAATGATATATGGGAACTAAGTATTCCCAAGAGTAAATGTTTTCACATTTAAAAGAGGAGGAAACTGAGATTTCCACAAGAGTTTTGAGCAGTAACATCTCTTTTCAGAGTAACATCTCTTTTCAGAGAAATATTTTGAGTAATAATCTCAAACCATAAAAAGAGTTATGTTTTTAAAACATATGAGCTGAGTATATTTTGGGAGTAGTATTGAACACCGATATGGGGACGAGTTCATATAACTCAAGTCTCTATAAACCATGTAGCCGACGTGGGTAGAAAGGGTCATACTTTTTAGATAATTCCTTAGCGCTTTATAGCACAAACTAGTGGATCCACTTAGTTGAGAGGTCTTATGCATTAGCAAAGTATAGGACAGTTCTGGCAGCGTAGGCGAGACGTTATATCATCACATAGTTTATAGTGATAGTTGTCGGTTAGAGAAACTCCCACATAGTTATATTGTATTTTTATATACACACTGAGTATTATTGTATTTTTCAGTACATTGAGTTGCTATCTACAGTTTTACAGCTTTCCAGATATATTGCATCTTTTACTATTGCTTTATCCTTGAGTATCATGAGTTGAGTCTTTCGAGTTCAGTATCTTGAGTTGATATGTTCTTCATTGTGTCGAGTACCTTGTTGTTGAGTTTCACTGAGTTGATAACCTTATTACTGAGTTGAGTATCTTATCCTTGAGCACTTCTGAGTTGAGTAAGTTTGAGTAGTTTTGAGTATCCTTGAGTATTCCTTGAGTTAAGTAAGTTTGAAAAGAGGTAAGCATGTTTCCTTTTTATCAAGTTCAAGCTTATGTTTATGCTTTAGAATTCTCCTTACATACTCGTACATTCCACGTACTGAGCAATTTGGCCTGCATCGTTTCATGATACAGATACAGGTATTCAGAGTCATCAACAGGAGCTTTGTTGATACCGCATGGAGTTCGAGTTAGCTATAGTGTGCCTCCTTGCTTCTAGAGGGTTCCACTTTTGCATCCAGTCATATCAGTTGTTAGGATATCGTGGGTCTTGTCCCAACTTTCATCTTTGTCATTTAGAGGCTACATAGATAGAAAGTAGAGTTTCAGAAGTCCGTTCATTTATTTTGTTAAATGTTTTAAAGACTTAAGTTGCCTATTTTATGGCGAGTTGAATATATTATTTTTATTCTGAGTTGCTCATTTGGGTTAAAGATTTGAACTTGAGTTTATTGAATTTTATTCAGTTTTTTAAGTTTTGTATGCTTGAATCAGTTTTTCGCTTGTAGTCAGCCAGGATGAGGGTTCTCTTGGGGACAACCAATGGTTCTCGAGTGCCGGCCACGTCTAGTGTATAGGCTTGGGTCGTGACAATGACGGTTCTGGTCGTTACGACACTCATCTTCTTATAAAACTTATCATAGATTCCCCCTTTTTTTGCAGATACAAGAAAAGGAACTTACAATGTAGCCTCAAAAGAACAATCTTAAATTATTTTGTTCTTTTTCCATTCACGTTTCTTTTTTTTTATTTCTCATATTTTCACACTAAAAATGAAAGGGAAAAGGATCATATATAACCCTCAACTTTACAATTTATAGTTAATATATCCGTTGTTGCAAAAATAACTCACATATACTCTTACCATTACACAAATGACTCGGACATACTCTTTTTGTCTAATGAAGCTGGAAAAAAATAGTATAAAATTAATTTTTATGTATTTATTTTAAGAAGATATGACACTTTTGCAAAGTTAAGGGGTACATTGGAATGGAGTGATAAGTAAAACATATAGAGAAAAATTTGGTGTCGTTAAAAAATGAAAAGATTTTAAAAAATTATGGAAGATCTCTGACGAGTAGAGAATTTTGGACTCACTTTAGGCTTCTAGTATACAAAAAGTAGTGTTCTCAATGTCCATTTGCATCTTATTCTGATCAAAATGTATTTGTATTTGAGTTTTGAGACCACAACCATAGAGATAAAAGAGATCAAATGCAGTCAAAAAAACTTAAATAAATATGGAAAGGCGACACTGAGCGTCACCCAAGTTGACTCGGTGCATTACCGAAGGTTACGATTTTTAATCCTCAAGTTTATCTCAGTTTGGCAATATCAGGGAGAAGTCGGTGTGTTGTCGAAGTGATTCGGCGATGTTCATTGGTGTCGCTGAATGTAACAGGCACCTGAAAGAAAAATCAAAGTTGGAAAGTCTGAGTGGCGATGAACTCTACCATTTAGTGCATAACCCGACCTGCTCGGTTGTCCCTACTTAGTTCACTGAAATAACACTATAACGATCCATCCCGATCGTTATGAATAGGTCAATGGTGAAAGAATTTGGGTCAGAATGCTTTTCAGATAGTGACTCAAAAAATTTAGGCTAGATCAACCTCAGAAGGAATCTGGACTAGGTGCACTCTAGACCATCTAATAATGGGTGGGTTTAAATGTCTAGGCTTGGTAAAAGTTTGCTTGTAGCCAAGACAATAAGGAACCCATATAGCTTCATAGAATCGAATTCGGGTGAGTAAAACTCCAAGAATCAAATTTGGAGTGAAAGGGGTCGTTTGGGATGTCAAGGGAAAGATGTGTGCTGTGAAAAATGGGATTTTAAGGGATTTTTTATTCTTTGAAGTTCACAGGTTCCTCTATAGAGGGAGGCGTCTGCTATAGTAAAACAGGATTTTATGCACAAACAACTTAAAAACCTCCTATTTTTTGCATTTTTGTTCTTGGAATTGGGAGGGGAAATTTAGGGTTGTTTGCACTCAATTTACCTTGGAATTCTTCGGTAAAGGTAAGTGTTTTACTCCCAAAACTTGCTTAGAATAATATATTGCTCTTGAGGGAGGGTTTTGGCATGGTTTTATGATGGAAAAAAACCTAAGTTGGCGAGGATGATCATGAAATGGCTTGGGGTTAGGATTTGGGTAAGATCTAGATATTATTAGGTAATTTTTTATTGATTGTTGCATTTATTTATTATTTTAGACCAAGAACAAGCCAAGGCATTTTGAAAAGGGAAAACTCGAGTTCTTTAGAGTTTCTAAGCAGCTTGATTCGAGGTACGTAATGGTTACATATTTTTTGGTATATGTATGTATGCATGTCTACTGCTATATAGTATCACTGGTGCAATGCATGTTAGGAAAAACATAGGGAAGCATACGAAATGACATCATGTTGATAATCTCATGCAATGGACATGTTTATGTGACTTGAGACTTTCAAGTAGTGTTGTCCATTGTGTTTGTAATTTTTCATGATTATTTGTGATTGTTGGTTGGCTTAAGTATCACACCGGTACAAAAATACTAATGGTTGGCCCGGATACCATGCCTAGCATAATTACTAACAGTTGGATCAGATATGACACCTGATATAATTATAAAATATTATTGACTTGGGTACCACGCTGGTACACTAACAGCTTGTATAAGGGTTCCATGGGAGGACCAGGTATGTGTTTATGGTTCCTTGAAAAGACCAAAAATTTGCATTTGTGATCATGTGGGACGTGCATCCACGTATTTGTTGTTTCATGATGTTCTGACTAGAAGTCTATATATATATTGGTGATTGTAGTTGTATGTTTTGACTTGTGTTACTTCTATAATGTAGTAAATTGTTTACACTCATATCTTGGACTGACCGTGTAATACTACCAGTGGTTTGTGTACTGAAAATGTACATGTTCTTTCCTTGTTAAGTACAAGACATCTTCCCGCAGCTGAGATGAGACCTCAATTAAGAGATATTTGAAGGGTGAGCTATTCTTTCAGATTGTGATGGATTCTTCTATCATTTCTTGTCTATTCTTTTGGATACAGACATTAGACTAGTAGATTATGTTTTCTAAGTTTTTTGGGGTTGCATCCCCATTATTGATTACATTAGAGTTTTAGTACTACCACTTTCAGTTCTTAGGAGTTTATTCTGCATGAACGTTTTGACTATTTATTGAGTTTATTCATTTCCTTAGTTGCTTTTAAAACTATTTTCTTAATATTTATTTGATGTCTTGGTTTTAGAAATTACATCTTGGTTTAATTTTGGGTTAGTAGTTGGTACTCCCACCAGGTGGTTTAGTGTGTGTCACTCACGATGGTCTAGGTCATGACAGACACAGAGAGCAATTGTGAAGAAAATTGTAAACATACAAATAGCTTTTTGAAGAGAGAGAAAAATACTTTTTACCATTTTGAATTTACTAGTACTCTCTGCAAAAACCTTACTATTGAGGATTAAGCTTGTACTTGAAGGTTCTATAGAACCTTTTTGAGATTGAAGTTCTTTGGGATTGAAATATTAGAATTTCGAATCAAGTAGCTACAATGGATGAGAATTTTGGTATATTTCTTTTACCTTTCGTTATTAAAAGCTAATCTCTCTATTCTTAGGGTTGTGTAATGTATGAATGATTAACTTATAATTAGTTTTTGTTTAATTGCTTTAAAATGTTGAAATGATATGGGTTCAACTATTTTTTTATGTTTCATCTATACTTTAAGGTTGCAAATTATTGTTACTTTAGATCTCTAATGTTGTTTGTGCAATATCATTAGTGATAATGACCCGATATAATTCAATTGACAACTGAAACTTGAAATAATTTTGTTGAGCTAAAGTCTTAGATTGATTTTAGTGCATTACATGTTAGAAATTGATAAAACCCATAAGATTTGGATAGTTGATTGCTAGATAGTTATCATTACTTATAATCTAGTTTACTCATTGATATTCAACAGAATTTAGCAATTAGCAATACCCAAGTTATAAAATTATAATCCATACCAGCACACTCCTATCACTTTTCAATTTTAACAACCGGATTCATCGTTATTTAAAAAGGTACCTCATGCAGAACCCTAAAATTTTTCAAATACGATGCCAAATTAAAAATTTGGGCACACAATAATTTTAAAAACTTGAATACAATTGGACTAATATCAGTCAACCATAGTTGGAAGACTCCCTCTATGGTGGTTCCGCTATGGCGTCAACATGATCGCTATAGTCGGCTGACGGGAATAAGACCCTAGTAAAATATGAGGTCTTTTATTTTCCTCCCATTTTTTAGGAAGAAAATAGATGAGGGTTGCTCAAAAAATCATCCTAAGACACTCATGGCACAGAAGAAATGGAGGGAATAATTTTTTGCACAAAGGAGATAAAAACCCAAGGAATTTTGATCCTAGTTTGTCACGAATTACTCTCACGAAGTTGAAATCTCTTAGTAAAGGTTCATCAACAATTTCTTAGCGCCTAAGTAGGCTAGGATTTTCTTAACTTAGTAGTTAAACATGTATTTACTTGCATTCTATCTTGTGAATCTTAGAAGATTTCATATATAGGCCTTAGGACACGGACTCTGGAGGATAAATATGTGCCTAGTTGGGGTTAGGCTGATGATGGATTTAACTGATTATTGTGGAGTTTGTGATGCTTGGTGGGGATTATTTTGGGGAAGGAAATTGTGGGTGATTAGAGTTTAATCTGGAATCATCTAGAAGGAATTCTTTGGTAGATGATGGTTTGTGGTTTTCTAAAGTATGTAATGTGCGCAGTTAACTGTCTTGTAGTATTATTGTGCAATGCATGTAGGGGAAACAAGAAGGTTAATGTGAAATGGTTTGATGTGATAATTTTATGCAATGGACATGTTTATTTACTTATGGTATCAAGTTGGTTGTTCATCATGATTGTGATTGTGCATGCTATTTGTGATTGATGGTTGGTTCGGGCACTACACCGGTATAAATATACTAACAGTTTGCTCGAATACCACATCTAGTATGAATATTGATACTGATTGACTTAGGTACCACACCGGTACATTAATAGTTTTTGTGTGGACCCTGTGAGAAGACCAAATATGTGCATTTGAGATCATGTTCGACATATTTCATGCTTTGGTTAATGTAAGAATTGCGATTGGTAGTTTGCATAAAGTTGTAACCGTTGCTATATAGGTGTTAGTCTATAGTACTATTCTGTAAGTTAGTTGTTTACATTCATATTTAGTGGTGTATACCAACTTAGGGTAAGGACTTGGAGTTCGTACTAAGTTATTTATGTGATTAGATTTGTATGAGGTTTGTTTGCTAAGTTGTGGTTATTAGGTCAGGTAGATAGTCAAGGTTCTGATGTATTGTTTAAATGCTAGTACTGGTTATGATTGGTTAGTGTTTAGAACATATCTGATAAGGGGGGTGTAAATAAAGGTGGTTTAGTAAGGGTTTTGCATGTGGTTTACTAAATGGGTTGAGGGCCAAGGTATTGACATGAGAACTTGAGAAAGATTACTAGGTTGGTTAATGGAGTATCAGCCGTCTAGTTTTAGTGGGAATTTATGTGTGATAAAAGGGTTAGGTTAGGATCCAGTATGAAGGGAAAATGGCCTAGACGGTGGAATTAGCAGCAGAAGAAAGTGAGTGACTTGAAATAGAGTGTATGGGTTTTAAGTGATATTGTATGGGGTAAGAGTGGTGATTGAAGGGTCAGGGTCTCAGTTTATCTTGAAGTTTTATGTTTTTTTTATCAAGTACATGATGTTATGTGGTGAACATGGATCGGCCGATGATGTTTGTCGGTACGTGTTGTTTGTACCGATACTACTTTTGCTATGCCATTTGGAATATTTGGTCGCAGGATTTAGTGACATTTCATAGGTCAAGACGATGGTAATCCTTGACAACTTCTACTCATTTTTTACTTATAATGGGAGCTGTCTATTTTTTTTTATCTTGTACTCATTTAGTAGCTCTTGTACCTGGTTAAACTAGTTCTTTCGGAAGTATTAGCCTGTTTCTTTTGTAAATTGTGTTAGTTTTAAAGCAAGTTAAGAGTATGTCAATATATAAGTAGGGTGTTTAATTTATGTTTTTGTCACGACCCAAGGGTACCCCCTTGATGTAACAAGGCACATAATACCCCTAAAGGCACCATGTAAGCCACTTAACATATTATAACATAAAACATTAGAACAATAAGAGTAAAAAGGCATTTTCAAGTCTTAAGAAGTTTTCATCAAGGCAAAGCGGAAGTCTAGACTTGTTTCCATTAGCCATCTATTACAATCGAAGTATCAAATAGGGTCACAACCCTTACAATAAAGTTCAAAAAGTCTAACACAATGAAAGAAAGGAACTACAAGATATCACTCGTCCTCAGATCCGTGAGGACTCACCACAAGCAAGGAGAATAGTCGAATCCAAGCTTGTATCAAAGGAAGATCACCTCAAATACCAGAACCTACACTTTGTGGAAAAATGTAGAGAAACATGGGTTAGTACAAAAATGCACTAAGTATGATAGTCATGCATAAAAACCTTGAAACATGCTAAAAAGGACATTTTAGTTGAAAAGCATGCACTTTACCAAGTTTAAGAATCATCATGAAGATTAGTGTAAAAGCATAAGTCATAAGCATATTCAACCAATAGGTCATCATATCATCTTGGAAACATACCATAAATACCCTCAAAGCATCCTTGTGCCATGCATGAATATGATCCCATAATCCTACCTATACTAAGGAAAGCTTTTTGAGTAACTATAGTTCATAACTCATATTCTTGTTCATACTATCATAAAGGGAGATTAGCTTTAACTGACATAGACCATGTAGCTTAACATGGAATCTAGTGTCTACCCCACACCAAAAAGAGGTTGTCCTATTTGCCTGAGGTAGAACTATACTCTTAGCTTAGGTGGATCCACTAGCTAAAGACCTATGTGGGCACCTATTTTATGGGATAAGGAGATTGCTTCTAGAAACCCGAACTCAACTAAGGTTGAAGGTTTTCATCTCATGAGATACATACATTTGGGAACCCGGACTCAACTAGTGTAAAAGGAACCCATTTGGAAAGTTGGACTCAACTATCGTATAAGCTTCCATCTCATATTCGTATCCGCTTGGTGCTAAGCATTAATTCCCATTGAGTTCATATTAAGTCTTGACTTAAGTTCATAATTATGGAAGAATGTCTTGATACTCAATCGAACACAACTCATACTAAAACTCATAGATTCATTAGGTGAGACTAGTCTTCCAACCTTAGAATCACTACATGTAACGAACTTTTCACATCATATCATATTCAACCAAAAGTGTGTACATGAGAATAATCATCTAATAAAAACAACTATTAGATCATAATCATACTCACTTTACCCTTAAAGTGATCTAAATGCATATACTTACATCTCATAATCATGCGTAATTCATATACTTTGCCCTTCAAGGATCATAGATCATATTCCACCAACATATCTAGAATTACTACATTAGACATGTAGGATAACATAATCCAAGTAATTCTATTACTACATGCATAATTCTATCATATTCTACTTGCATCAATCAACACACCCACTTTTAGATCCAAACTAGGGAAATAGGGGAATTCATGGATTCTTGGGGAATTCATCATAAAAAAAGTAAATAATCATCAATTTGATCATAATATAAAGCAGCTAAACCATTAGAATCATTTTTGAAGTGAATCCATGACTTGGAGTAAAACCCTAGTTTTTGGGGGAAGTTACAAGTTTTGAAATTGAGTTTGGATGGACTCCATGGATAAAAGACTACCATACCTTGATGAAGAATTACCACGAATTTGAGGAGAAAAGACGGATCTTTCAACCCTAGCTTCACTTTTCTTCTTCTTCTTCTTCTTCCTTGGGGTTCTAGAGAGAGAATATTTGGGGAGGTTGAGTTTGGGAATTGATTTTGGAAATAATGAAAGGGATGATTTAGTTTAGGGGTCTTAAAACCTTTTATAGGTGGTCTAAACTAAGTTAAAATGACACCACTTAATAATAATTAACACCCCTAGACTTAACCCCCAAAGCTAACAAAATAATTGTTTTCCTGCCCTTGACCTACGACTCCACGACCCACGGACCGTGGGTGGGACCACGACCCGTGGGTGGGACCACGACCTGTGCTGGTTAAACGTGGTTCATGGTTTGGGGCTTGAAATGGAGGGCTTGACCTACAGAGCCAAGCCACGTGGAGTGGACTCATCCACGAGGCGTGGGTCCTGCCTGTGGCTACTGCTTTAGGCAGATTCCAAGGAGACCTCACCCACGCTACCCACCTATGGGGTGTGGGTCCATCCACGTGGCGTGGGTGGTGCTGGTTTTGGGCAGTTCTAGGGTCCTTCTCAAGGACCCATGGTTGGTCTTTGGAGGGGTCGTACCTTGACGTATTAACCCAAAAGCATATATATTGAGTACCGGGGGTTATTTACTACTCTAACCCTTACGTTAGACTCTTGTTTAGTCTACAAATTTTCTGGAATGTTACAATTTTATTCACTTCTATATGTTATTATTAAGTTTGGCATTGAGGGTTCTCCTATCTAGGTGTTAGAGTATGTGTCGACATGGCCTGGTAGGTTGGATCGTGAAACTAATTACTTATGATAAACCCATGTTTTAAGATTTTTGATTGTGATTTTGTTAGGATTAATTGAGCGTGAAGATCTCATGTTCACATTGTTACTCAACCCACCCACCCACTCACACCCCCAAATTTACTTATATACATAAACTGTATCAATGTTCAAACTTCTAGTAAGATAAAGCACATTATAACTTTATAAGGTGATTTATATTCATTCATTTCTTGTCGGATTAACCCCAACTCTTTGTTGGATTATATATTGCAAACGATCTTCCACACATTGAATTTACATGTGTAGTTTGCACCTTGGTATGCGAATTTTACAAATTAAATCATTTTTTAGATTCTACCCGACGGTGTATATCCATACCAAATGAAGAAGTTTCTTTTTTATGTTAATATATATTATTGGAATGAGTCTTATTTAATACGAGAGTGTGCTAATCGTGTGTAACACCTCGGAAGTCTATCAGTACATATCAGATTTTTAAAATGCAGATAAGTGTGGAAGTTTGCAGAAAGTGGACTTTTATGGATGACATTTACGATGTGTAAAAGGAATTACAGTCTGTAATTGTCACTCGTAGTTCAAACTTAAGAAAGTGCGAATCAGGTTTGGAGTTTATGAGAGGGTTTACGGTCTATATAACTTTTTACTGGTGTAGATAAGGCACGTAGATCATCTTTAGAAACTTAGAAAATTCAATTTATCGGGACGATTGAACTTTTCAAGTCGTGGAGCACTTTACGACAATGAACTGATCTGTAGGCCGGAGTAATGAAACTTCAGAAATTTAGAGAAAAACTCTAACGTTTACGGTCGACCAGGATGAGTCATAGAAACTTTACAGACTGTACATGAGTTTGTACAAAGTAAATTCCGAAACCCAGAAATTTCCCTCTAACTTCTAGGGATCCTTTCATGGTTCGTGGATTCAACGGTCCGTAAAAGGTGTCTGTAGATGGCCTCCGATATTTTTTAATGAGGATTATTTTGGTCTTTTTCCACTCTTTTAATCTGTATACTATGTCGTTTTGACCTATTTTAAGTGATTCCTAAAGAACCTAACCCCTCATTCTCTCCTATTCTCCCAAATATAAGTTTCCTCTCAAGGCAAAAACAAGGAATCCAAACTTCAAGACTTCTACCCAATATTCAAGCTAGGGTTTCGTTCATGATTTGTAGGAACTTCATCAATGGGTCTCTCTTCGCCCATTGAGTCCCAAAGAAACCGTATTTCATCAAGTTATGATTTCTCAAAACTAGGGTTTATATAATCTTCATGGGTTCTTATTGAAATTCAGTTTCTTCTTTATGATTGATCTAAATTGCATGATTCTAATTATAATTTCATGTTTTCAATGATATTTCCATGAATTCATAGCATGCAACTATTTTCACGATTAGAATTATGTTATTTTTAAATGCATGTCTCAAATTATCAAATTTTCATGAATTATGATGCTTTTGAACAAAGTATCTCTCACTATATACAAATATCATGATATAGATGCTCTTGAATAAACTATATTTCAGATTATGTTCAGTTATCATGATTTATGAGCTACTCAGAATTTTTATCAATTATCAGATTCAATATTACTAGATTATTACTATTTCTAGATTTATACATGTTTCCATTGGGATACTTAGAACCGAGTGGATTTTTGGGATAAATGTTTATGTTTAGCGTCTGTGTACCTTTAGTAGCAATCTCTAAGTCCCAGAACTATGTGTTACCGTAGAATTGTCTTTGATAGACATTAGATAGGGGATCCACCTTAGCTTAGATATCAGGTCTTTACCTTGACAAGTATGGTAACTCTCTTTTCATTGTGGGAGCAGTACACTAAACTCCATGTAGCAGCTCACATGGTTTATCTCGATTTTAGTATCTCCCACAATCAGACTTTTAGATATTGCATGACCTTGTATATATGTATTTTAGATCTTTATATCTCAGTTTCATGTTATTATGCTTGGTCATTGAATCACCATGATTTACAATTTAGCATGTTCAAATATATATATATATATATATATATATATATTTCCGTACTCAGTACATTCAAAGTACTGACCGCAAACTTTCTATCTATATTATTTGATAATATAGGTTATGACGCTCATCATTAGGCTCGTTGTTAGTACATATTCAGTCAGCTTGCATTATCTTGGTGAGTCCTCATCTATCTGAGGACGGTCCTCTATATTTCTTTCAGTATAGTTATATTTTAGTTTCAGATATTTGGAGTTAACTAGGGGTTTGTCCTAGAAACTCAGGTTGGTAGAGGATTTTCAGACAGACAACTAGATTGTGCCGTGTTATGTTATCTTTTGGATAAAGTCTATCTCAGTATTTTGGGTTTATCTAGATATTTCAGTTTTAGCTTCTGCTTATGCATTTCAGTTTTTTGTTGATTTTGCTAATCATAGTGTCATATCATGAGGTTAGGTTGAGGTCACTCGTGGCTCTAAGCATTGTGTCACATCTAGGGGGTAGTCTTGGGGGTGACATCATATGATTTGGAGATGTGTTCCAGAAGTGGAGACTAGTTCCATTTTTTAGGCTTGTCATGTGTCTCCCGTGGGTGGACACCATAGCGGGATGTGAAAGGCTAAAAAAGTTCTTCAAAGTGGTTTTTATTGGTCATCGTTGTAATAAGATGTCAATTTCCTTGTCAAAACTTGTATGCAATGTCAAAGACACGGGGGTGTGCCCCGATGTTATGAATTGCCTCTCACTCTCATACTTGAGGTGGAATTGTTTGACGTGTGGGGCATTGATTTCATAGGTCTGTTTGTGAGCTTGTATGGTAACAAATATATTTTGGTGGTTGTTGACTATATTTCTAAGTGGATAGAAATGGTGTCCTTTCCTACGAATGAAGGGAGGAGTGTAATCTAATTCCTCAAAAAGTGCATTTTCACAAAATTCGAAACTCCCGAAGTTATCATTAGTAATGGAGGTTCCCATTTCTATAATCGGATGTTTGAGACGTTGAGTAAATATGGAGTCAAATACAAAGTTGTCACCCCCTTTCATCCGCAAACAAATGGTCAAGTTAAGGTATCCAATAGGGAAATGAAAAGAATTTTATCTAAAACAATGAATGCAAAAGGGACGGATTGGTCACAAAAATTGAATGATGCTCTGTGGGCTTATCCATGGCAAGTCAAGTGGCATTTGAATTTTTTATAACCAAATGCTGATTTTTAAATAAAATGAAAAAAATAATCGAAAAAAGAATTGAATAGGGGGATTTTGATAACTAAGTTTGTGTATGGACATGAAGTCGCCATTTTACAACGTTTGGACAATGCGGTTTGTGATCTTGATTTGTAATCATGATTTTAATTCCCAACGCTGAATTGAAATCATGATTCATATAGCATGTCCAAACGCAAGCTTAATTATCTTTTGTGAAAGTGTGTAAGAATAGTATTGAATATGATATATTAGTAATGTTATGATTAATTATGCTGAAACTATTTCTTATCCACTTTTTGATTTGGTGTATGAATAGTTCGATCTTTACCCATGTTTTCTTATAATAATAATAGATCATATATTACTAATATAATTATACATAGTCTCAAAATCGTATCGAATAGAAATTAATCTCATACCTAATATATGTATTAAATTTTCTAATACTTTCTATCAAACGACCTTTAATTTTTTAATGAAATGGCCGAAGTCTAATCCTTTAACCAACCAGAGGAAGCAACATACACGTAGAAAGACCAATAAGAGTTGTGGCAGCATGGATAGTCCACTCTTAACTACAGATATCAAGTATGAATTTTAAATATGAAAAAAATTGT
Source organism: Solanum pinnatisectum (assembly GCA_035578085.1). Taxonomy (NCBI): domain Eukaryota; kingdom Viridiplantae; phylum Streptophyta; class Magnoliopsida; order Solanales; family Solanaceae; genus Solanum; species Solanum pinnatisectum. The sequence goes on along the minus strand of CM069084.1, from coordinate 37,085,638 downwards.
GTTATATAATATAAATTTAAACTAATCAAACTTCATAAATACCTGTTATTCTTTGAGATGAAAAAAACATACATGTTGAAAGGCTGACATACTGTACGGACTCATAATAACAAATGGCCTATTCAGCTAGTGTCTTATTGACTCAATTTTAAGATAAAGATAGCAAATGGCCTATTCAGCTTTCAAATCAGGGCACAAGCATAGCAGTTTGAAACAAGATAAAGAGAAGCAAGTTAGTGAAGCATTTGCTTCATACTTAACCAGAAGTTTTGAGTTCGAGTTTTTCAGGGTACGAAGTCACTTTTGTTAGAGAGCGTTTTACTTCCTCAATGTAAAATTTTTTGGAATCCAAATTTAATTGGATTTCAATGCAGATACCGGACACCGAGTGGGAAAAAAAAGTTTGTGAAGCACTAACTTGCACTCTTTTCTTAGCTAGTGCTTTGCTTGCCATATTCCACTACAATGAGACATGACGTACCACATGCCCTTTCACAGGAAACACAACGTATCCATTTGTGGGCCTAACGATTTGACAAGAGAGAATTTCTCAAATGATGAACACTCTCACTTTTGAATCTTAAGCTCGTGAGTGTGAGTTATTAAGATAGAAAAAAGAGTTAGAAGTCCTAGGGAGGGATAAAAAAAACCTAACAACTCTTAACCCTTTTTATTCATCCAGATATTTACCAGTCAATGTAGATTTTTTATAGCACTTTAGTATTTTTAATAGGTAAATACTAGTAAGGAGACTTACGGATTTCTCCCCAGTAAAAATGGATTCGTACCAATCAGAAGACTTACGGGTTTCTCCATAGTGAAAATGGATCTACAGCAACAGGACTCTGGACGCAAATAATTTCCTGTATTCACAGCCTAAATATATCCTTGAGAAATGCACAACGTTTCACTAACCCTGTATATTTTTACGGCACCCATAATGGTGTATTTATACAATAGATTAGAGTTAATAAAGGAGAATAAACTAATGGACTATCAGGCTAATTAATACTCCTTATGAATGGATCCGATCCGATAGATATTTCCAACACCTACACTAAACTTAAATTTTGAATCCAACTAGTTGATCTTATTTTTAGAAGAATTGAAAGGCACATAACAAAGTTGCTTAGATGATAAACATCATTCCTATTCCCAACTAAAGCAAAAGAGCAAACCATCAGTCACCACGTGTCACTTATTAAGCATAATATATCAAAGGGACAAACCCTTGATTCACTCCTGATATTGACATACCAACCTGCAATAGCTAGCTCCCTATGCCCAAGACATAAGTTTCTTAATAGAGCATTGATTCTATAGGAGGTGTTAGCGGAAACGAGAAAATAAAGAACAAGGAAGAACAACAATATTTAACGTGGTTCGGATCAGAATGATCCTACGTCCACCAGAGAACAACTGCACCAATATTTATATCACTCCAAAAGAGTACAAATGAAATACTACAAGAGAGAGAAGATCAAATGCCTTAGAAGGCGAGAAGGCATGTGAGAGGATTTTATGAAAATGAAAGATACTATCTTGACTTTTATTTTGTACTAATAAAGAATTATCTTCCTACCAAATCTTCATATTAATTCATCCTCCATTGACTTTGATTCCACAAAAAGCTATTATATTCTTTTTCTTTTCCTGACCATCAATGCATCCTACTCCTACGTTTTAGGGCAGTAGGAGCAGACATTTAGCTCAATTGATTGGCTATGTGAACTTTTACTTTGTTGGTAGGGTAAAACAAATCTACCGTCCAACCAAAGATCAGCATCTTAAGTAGTATGATTATTAAATAAGCACAAAAGATAATTTGCAAAAATCCTAATTTTTTTCGAAAAAGGAGTCATACTTTATGAGGATATTCTTACAATTAGGAAACCTCAAGTCTCACTGCATCATTCTAATTGAACCTTGCTTTACATTTGCCTTTCCATATACCCAATAGACCCTCCCAATTTTGAACTAGTATTTGGCCCCATCTGCATTGCACTTAAATGCAAAATATGTACAGGAACAATTGAAGCCGATCAAAAGTAGAGTATGAGATTTTCTCGAGGCTTGTGATAATGATCTTTGCTAGCATTTCTCTAAAGATCTCATGCATTTGCCGATTGAGATAGCAACCTAGGATGGTTGTGTTCTCCTTCGTAAGTGACAACAAGCATCGAAGGTTCTTCCAAGCATCTCTCAACGTGTTTCCTGGCAGGACATCCTCTCATGCTGCTACACTTATAGTATCCCCTGCACAATCCAAGAAAAACTTTAGCTGAGTTTGTGTTTTGCTTGAATCATAGAAATTGCACACCTCGGGGAGCTACCAGCGAACCAAAAAAACTAGTCAGAAAGGTAAGACTACACAAAGCAGCCAGTTCACATTCTCTAGTTTAGCAATTTTTTATCAACAAATACAACATCCCCTTTTAATTAGCAAAGATGTTAACAAAGCCGATTCAGTTAATCCTGATAGATTATCCAATCTGTTAAATATCCAGGGACCTGCTATCTCACCAGCCAAGTAAGATAAACAAGGCACATTCAAGCAAAGCAAAGGGGAAAACTTGAGCACGGTGGCTTGTGGAAGATATATCTATGAGACAAAAAAACAGCAGCAGAAACAAACATCAAGACGTGTAATATACTAAGAAGCAATCACGGCAAAACCTTTAGTAATTCAGTTCAAATTTATAGACAATAATGTTAATTCAGAATAATACCTAGGGTGCGGAGAACCTTTGATCGGTTTCTGTCCATATTTTCTCCAAGAATACTCATCCGGGGGAATATCAACTAGTTTGTTACTTATAGCAGGAACCTTGATTGACCTCTTTACCCTGTGCTTCCTGTTAAAAGATAATCCAGCAAGTCATTTTAAGTATGTAAAACATAAAAGTATCAAAGAGGAACTGTATGATGCTTAAATTAAACTACGAGCCTCTTCTTCGAGCACTAACATCTGCCACTGCTTCCACATTTCACACTTCCCTCCTCTCCCCTTCCGGAGCACCTTTTCTTATGTTGAAATGAGCTCTGATCGTTATTCCCCTCAACAGAATGGGGTTGCTGAGAGGAAGCATAGATCTATACTTAACATGGCCAGAGCTCTAAGGTTTTGTGCCTTTGAAATACTGGGGTTTTTGTGTATCTACAGTTGTGTATCCTCTCAATAGATTGCCTAAAATGTGTTTGCACGGTAAATCTCCATTTGAGAAGTATGGCCACCTCCCTCAACTCAGTCATCTCAAGGTATTTGGGTTCCTATGTTATGCCACTGATCCAAAGAAAGTTGACAAGTTTTCTCCGAGGATTGTACCTGTTGTACATTTGGGATATTCTCAAACTCAAAAGGGTTATATAATCTATGATTTAGCATCTAAATCATTCTTTGTGAGTAGAGACACTATTTTTAAGGAAGAGGTGTTTCCTTTTAAGGAGCTCAAATCCTCTCCTGATCCCTTGTTTCCGGTCCTTTCCTTTCCAGATGAGTTATCCCTAGTTGATTCTTCATGCTCCATTGATACTGCAGTGTCTTTTGTGCCTAATGAGGACCCTTCATCTATTGTTGTTTAAACCCCTAGACCTATTATTCCTCTCAGGAGATCCTCTAGACCTTCCAGACCACCTATATGGTTACATGATTATGCTACTCCTAGTGCCCATACTTCCTGCACTTATCCTATGTCACAGTATATGTATTATTCTTGATTGACTCCTTACCAGACATCTCTAGCTGCTTATTCTGATGTGTTTGAGCCTCACTCTTATCTAGAAGCCTGTCAGGATCCTCAATGGGTGAAGGTTATGACAGCTGAGATTACTGCTCTTGAACTCAACAATACATGGTCCATTGTTCATCTTCCTCCTGGCAAGACCCCTATTGGTTGTAAGTGGGTGCTCAAAATCAAGTATAGAGCATTTGGTAAAGTTGAGAGGTACAAGGCAAGGTTGGTGGCAAAAAGATATAGTCAACAAGAAGGTCTGGTTACTATTAGATCAGTGGTTGTTTTAGCTGCTTTTTGTGGTTGGTTTTTGTACCATATGGATGTGCATAATGCTTTTCTTCAGGGTGATCTCTTTGAGGAGGTTTATATGTATATCCTTGAGGGCTTTGCAAACTAGGGGGAAAAACACATGGATTGCAAACTTTAAGAGTCTTTGTATGGACTAAAACAAGCACTAATGCAATGGAATTTGAAACTAACTGAGGTACTGATCAACATGGGGTTCCTTCAATCTCACTATGACTATTCCCTATTTACAAAGAAAGTGAAAAATGAACTCCTAGACATTTCAGTATATGTAGATGATGTCCTTATCACTGGAAGCAACCTAAATCTTATTCAGCAAGTTAAAAAAGACTTGCAACAAAGGTTCAAAATAAAGAACGTTAGAGAGTTGAAATATTTTTTTGGAATTGAATTCTCCAGAACAACTAAGGGCATTCTTATGAATCAGAGGAAGTATGCATTAGGACTTGTTTCTGAATTGGGACTAGCGGGATGCAAACTTGCTTCCACTCCATTGGAGTTTAATCACAAGCTAACATCTACTATGTTTGATGAATGCACTGGAAAAAATACAAATGCAGAAGACAAACCACTTGATGACTGTAGAAAGTATCAAAGGATAGTTGAAAGACAATTGTACTTAACTATGACTAGGCCTGGCATAGCCTTTGTAGTTCAAGTACTCAGCCAATATATGCACTCACCTAAACAGTCTCATATGGAAGCTGCACTCATAGTGGTGAGATATATAAAAGGAATTGTTGGTCTTGGACTATTTATGCCAAGTAAGAAATGTTCAGAGTTAGTAGCATTTTGTGACTCAAATTGGGGAGCTTGTGTGGAATCCAGGAGATAAGTAACAGGTTATGTAGTGAAACTGGGCAATGCAATGATATCTTGGAAGTCAAAAAAAAGAAAGCACTGTATCAAGGAGTTCTGCAGAGGCAGAGTTTAGAAGCATGGCTACCACAATAGCTAAATTGGTATGGTTGAAAGGATTGTTCAAGGAGTTTGGAATAGAAGTAAACTTACATATCAGACTGTTTTGTGACAGCAAAGTTGCAATTCAAATAGCAGCACACCCAATCTTTCATGAGAGTCCAAAACATTTTGACATAGAATGTCATTTTGTAAGAGTAAAGATTTTGGAAGAGGCTTATACAGACACAACATATAGGAACAAGAGAAGAACAGGCTGATCTACTTACTAAAGGGCTATGTAAACCTCAGCATGAAACACTAATTGGCAAGCTTGGAATGAAGAACATATTTTGTTATTCTGAGCTTGAGGGGGAGTGTTGAATACATATTACTAATTAATAATACAAGTTGATAGTTAGTTAGAATAGAAGCCTCTAGAAGGTCTTGGTAGTTAGGAATGTTGTTAGCTATAAATACATGCATCTTGTACAGATTTGCATATGAATGGAGCTTTACCTTAAATATCACATACTCCTATATTCAAAAACATATTACATTGCCTTGCCCAAAATTGAAACTAATATGTAGGATGAGCATTTCTATGCCTGAAAAATCGAGTTTCCCAGGAATTGGACACAAATTGAAAAGTTCCAAGTTCTGCCTTAAAATATTTTTCTTTCCTAAATCTATCAATTAGATTAAAAGAGTTGGACAAAAATTGAAAAATGAGCAGATTTGAAAGTTGTAAAACCCAATTGAGAAGATGAAGAGTAGGCTTGTGCAAAAATCGGGTCAAACCATTAACCCGAACTGATTTTCGGTTTATTGGGCTAACGGGTCGGGATATTGGGTAATTGGTTCGGGGCTCGGTTCAATAATTTTTTTTATTAGATTAACGGTTCGGGGGTCGGGTTGGGAAGGAAAAATCTCGGGGTACCCGATACCCCGATAAGACCCGCTATTTTTTTCCCTAATTTCTAATTTTCACAATTCTCATTTCTCAGTTAGGGACTTAGGGTTTTTAATTTTTAGGACTTCAAAACTGTTCTCGACTTCTTGCCGCTCCTCTCGTTTCTCCAAATTCCAAACTCCAAAGTTTCTCCAATTTCCAAACTCAGGTGAGGCGATGACTTGACTCCAGTCACTCAGGCGTCCGGCGAGGCGACGACTACCCCAATCACTTAGGCGAGGACACAACTCGCAAGGTAACGACTAACGATGATACCTCAAGCCTACAATTTTTTTATTCGTTCCATTTATCATCATGTATGTCTATTTTCATGATTCAAACGAAGGAACGGAATATTGACTTGTTAGTCGAGCTTCAGTTACTCGTTTGTTGTCTAGTCGGATTGAGATATGAATTCAATGCATTTGTGTACTATATTCTGGTCTAATGGATGATTTTCGCGATGGTAGAGTTCATTTGTAGCAGCCTATTTTGCATTGGTGTTAAAATTTCCTCCTTTAAATGTCATGTGTTGGTTGTCTAATAGGTGAACAAGCTCAAATTTCAGAAGTTAGAAGCTCGACTTCTCAAGACCAGACTTCGAGTCTTACTCTTCTCAATTCTCACGACTTCTGCACAAACCTACTCGACTCTACAGTCTTAGGTTCTCAGTCGCTCACTGCTCACACCTAAGTCTCAAAATTTTAAATTTACTTAATTTCAAGATTTCACTATGAAGTGTGATGTTTGGATTTGAATAATGAGAAAACTACAATTGAAATAGTTGAATAGGTATTACTATTTTATTTGAATTGGCATTTGGTTTGTTTGGCACTTTAGCTCATTTGCTTGTACTTGTCTTTTAGTTGCTGCTTTGTGGGATACTGTGATGTGTCTATTGTCATGAGTCATGTGTGTAAAGTCTGATTCTACTTAGCCAACTGATTGTACTTTGTAGTTCTTGCTTTAACAAAACTAATTACTCTTTGTTTAGTTCCTTCAAGGCTTCAACAGTTCATTGCTTCATCGACCTCTTATAAAAAATAGTTCAATAAACGATTATTTTATATCTTTTCACAGTTTTTGGTGAAAGTATCATGGCTAAAAATATAATAATTGAAGGTTGTTGGTGAAAGTGGAGCTTCTAATTCAAATGCAATCGGTCAAAGTCAAATTGTCGAGTCCCAAGTAAAGAAAGGAAGGAAAAAAAGATCTTGTGCGTGGGATTATTTTTCTCATAAAACTGATTCTGATGGAAGTGAAAAGGGTATTTGCAACTACTGTAAGAGAGAGTATTTTGCCGACACAAAAGAACATGGTACGACGTCAATGCTTACTCATATAGCCAAATGCCTAAAGATGCCTTATAATATTGATATTAAACAATCAAGATTAGCATTTCAACCAATGATAGGGGGTAACAAGGGTGATGTAGCTGTTGTTCCATGGAAATTTGACCATGAAGAGTGTAGAAAGGCCTTGTGTCGTATGGTAATTATTGATGAACTTCCTTTCTAGATTTGTTGAAAAGGAAGGTTTTAAACAATTTATGAAAGTAGCACAACCTTGTTTCCACCTTCCTTCCCGTACCACTATGATTCGTGATTGTTTTGATCTTTTTGATGAAGAAAAACATAAGTTGATGGTTGTTTTTAAGGAAACACAACAAAGGGTGTCATTAACCACGGATACTTGGACTTCCATTCAAAGAATCAATTATATGGTCATTACTGCTCATTGGATTGATAAAAATTGGACTTTGCATAAACGAATTATCAATTTTTGTCCAATATCTAGTCATAGAGGTGAAGATCTTGGAAAGTCTATTAGTAAGTGCTTACATGAGTGGGAATTGCATAGAATTTTCACTGTTACAATTGATAATGCTGGTTCAAATAGTGTGGCAATAACTAAGTTATCTAAGCAATTAACTAAACGGGGGACCAACCTAATGGGTGGTAGTCACCTTCATATAAGGTGTATGACTCATATTGTAAATCTTATTGTTCAAGACGGTACAAAAGAAGCAGATATGTGTATTGAATGGGTTAGGCAAGCAGTGAGATACATCAGACAATCTCCTGCTAGGTGGAAAAAGTTTCAAGAATGTTGTGAAGATGAAAATTTTGCTAAAAAGTCTTTATGCTTGGATGTTCCTACAAGGTGGAATTCCACCTACATGATGTTGAATCGGGTTATTGAATATGAAGGTGCAATTATAGAGTACGCCGATCGTGATATTGGCTTGGCACTACATCTTAAGTTTGTTGATATTGTGGATAAAAATTCTACAGGTACACTTTTGAGTAGTGATTGGGAGGGCTTAAAGAGAATTACAAAATTTCTTGAAATGTTTTTTAATCTTACCTTGAAGATATCTGGATCACGATATGTTACATCAAATATTCATTTTCTTGAAATTTGTCAAGTTGGTGTTTACTTGAATAAATTGATATAAAATGAAGATCATGTTTTGGCTAAAATGGCAGAAAATATGAAGGAGAAATTTGACAAATATTGGAGTGATACTGAAAAAATGAATAAGATGGTTTTCATACCATGTGTTTTGGATCCTTGTCACAAATTTAGCACTCTTGGCTTTGCACTTAAGAAGATGTTTGGAGAAAAGGGGACTGCTGTAGAAATTGGTGTGCGAACGTACATGGAATCTTTGTTTAATGAGTATACAAAGCCGATTTCAAATGATAAAAATGGCCAATGTTCTTCAACTGAGACGGATACTTCTGATTCAAGGTCTGTAGGATGCTTGGGAAATTTTTTTGAGGAATTACAAAAATATACATCTGAAAAGGGAGGAGCAAGGTCAAAGTCATAATTAGTTAAATATCTTGATGAAGAAATTGAAGTTGGAAAATCAGATTTTGATGTATTGCTTTGGTGGAAAGTTAACTCACATAGATTTCCACTTCTTTCTGAGATGGCTCGAGATGTGTTGGCTATTCCTGTTTCAAGTATGGCGTCTGAATGTGCTTTTAGTACTGGAGGGCGCATACTTGATTCATTTAGGAGTTCATTAACTCCTAAATTGGTACAAGCTCTAGTATGCCTTCAAGATTGGCTTCGGAGTGAGCCACAACCCATAAGTATTGAGGAAGATATAGATTTTCTTGAGCAATTTGAAGAAGGTAAGAAAAGAGCCTCATTGATATAAAATTGTGAATAGTTTATTTAATATTTTTATTGTTTAAGCCTTGAGCCTTGGCTTGTTATCGTATTTCTCTCTAGATTTGGCTAAACTTGAAAAAGAACTTTGCATTGATGACATGTAAAATTGGAGGTTTCATTCACTAACTCTACTAAAGGAGAAGGAAGGTAGATGTCTTACTATTGAGGTGGATTTTCATATACATGTGTTATCTTGTCTTTATGTTTGATTTATGATTGACTTCTCTTTTCTGATGACTAATGAGTGTGTTAAATTATGGTTAATACAAATACTTGTGCAAAACAAGCTCCCTGTAGAACTTGGGTTCTTCATCAGTTTATCTTGACTTTTCTTTCATTTTTAGCCATCAAAATATCTAATGCTTTCTCTGTTTCTTTGTTAATCAGATTTCATCATGCCTTGACTTCATGGTTCTAATGCTCGATCACTTGTTTGGAATCACTATGAAAAGCTTGAAGAAAAAAAAAAGATGGATCGTGGACAGTAAAATGTGTTCATTGTGGCCGTGTTACTTATTACCATTCACACAAAACTGGGACTGCCTCCTTAAGGAAGTATGTTAAGCGTTGTTTGGAAAATAGGAACCAGAATCGTCAACTCTCAAGGATTGATGACTAGTTATTATTTTGTTTACTTGAACGTGAACTTTTAGTACTATGTTTGGACTTAATTTTCAGGTTGTGTGACTGCTATTTTGAATTTTTGAAATTTTGTTTGTGCCTGTATGAAATTTTGTAATGATCGCGATGACTTTATGTTGTCTTTGCATTTTGACTTCTGCAATGTTGCTGGCTTGCAACTTGTAGTGCTGTTGTTTTATTCTGTTATTTTAATATGATATTTCATATTTGTGTTGAAAAGTTTATTCAAGTGTTGTTGTGTTGAGTGTTGAGAGTTTGGTGTTGCTGGCGCCTGGCTATGAGTTGCTAGCTTGTTGTTGTGTTGACTGTTGAGTGTTTGGTGTTGTTGAATTGTTGTGTTGTGTTGAGAGTTGGGTGACGGCAACTGGCAAGGGCCTTAAGGGTGTTGTTGTTGTGTTGACTGTTGAGAATTTGGAAATTATGGTGAGTTGGTATTGCTAAAAATTGATATACAAAATAAGTCGTACTATACATGATGTCAATTATATATAATACTTTTATTACCATATTTAGTTTTAATATTCTTTAACTTTTTAAAGTTGTAGTACTACTTTGCAGTTTGCGCCTTGGTGACAGCCTTTAAAAAGAAATGTTTTGCCTCTGTTTCGTTCGTGTTTCCAGTTTTCTGATTGCAAACTGCAGTCTGTAGTAAATAATTACATGGAATTGATTAGTTTAATTATATTGTCTGCAATTCTTCATGTGATTTTTTATTTTAAAAAATTGTGTGATATGTTAACGGTTAACCCGATAACCGAACCGATAAGGATCGATAACTGATTAACCGATAACTTAATGGTTCTTTAACGGTTTAGCTAGTCTACAAATCGATAACCAATAAGCAAAACCGATAATGTTTAAAATCGAACCGAACCGACCGATATGCAGCCCTAGTGAAGAGAACCTGAGAAGCATTGTCTCAAAAATCCAAAGAGAACCTAATGCGGTGGCAATTCCTTTTACGAAAAAGAGACACGTTTCATTATTTTCTTAAGGTTCTAAAACATCCTTGGACAAAAATAAAAAGACACTTAACAAACATGTTGATACCTCCCTTTAACTCACATTTCTACTATATGGAAAACTCAGTTCTTGTATAGCATATTAAACATGCCAACATTGCTAAGAGAAGGAAGGTAAGAGATTTGAGTAAAATTTATAGAGTGAGTTGACTAACCTGTTTTCATGGTGCCAACAAATTTCATGAAGGTCGAAACCTCCGTCAATTATTATCATACTTGAATCACCTCCAGTGCCATTGGCTAATTCAGCTACAATTCTATTGTTACAAAACAAAATTTGTGAACATCACTCCAAAGAAAATGAGTCGGGAATATCATCCAACATATTGGATGCATATTTTACTTTAAGGATTGTTAGTTATAATCAAATAATTAGGAAGAAGAAAGGGCCAGAACTAGATATAAAATATATAGTCATCTTCTATATTTCCTTTAGAACGGGGGATAAAAGCACAATTTGGTGAAATTAAGTAAGAAGTTACCAGCAAACAAGTGCAATAAGCAAAGATAGATTGGAAGGGAAAAAAACCTTACCAAAGTTAAAATCAGACGCAAACTAGCATAAGAATGCGGCATCAAAAGTCTAAAATATTCCTAATCTGAATTATGTTGACATTTTACGTTGATACCACTTTCATTACTCACACTTTATAATAGTAGAAAAAAAATATATACATATTTAATGAATATAATAATTATAAATAATACATTAGATTTTGTGACAAAATGTTAAAAAATTATTCTACATTATAGTGAACTTAAATAAAAAATTTATAACTACTTAGATTAAGAAAAATAAATATTATATATCATATAAAAAAATATTATTACATAGATAAAAGATTGAAATTAGAGAAAACACATAAAAAAAAAATCCTGAACTTATTAGGACAACTTACTTTAGCACTATAACTTTACGTGTAAAGTTAAAAAAATAAAAGCGCGTATTGGGAAAAAAATTAAAGAGTAAAATTATAAGTGGATCCCCTTTTTTGTTCTTTTCAGCCAATTATTTTTCATCACACCCAACACCCCACCCTTAGCTACTAGCATCCCCATCCTTTCTTCTTCCCCACACCCCACCACCCCTTGCCGCCTTCAGCCACCATTGCACCACCCATTCTTCTTATTCGAAATACCCCCCCCCCTCCCGCTCTTCTTCGAAACTCCCCACCACATTTCTTGTTCTTCGAATCCCCAACCCAACCTCTTTCTCCTGCTCCAAACCTCCCTGCCTTCAACCACCATTTTTCTCACTTTTTTCTCCTGACGAAGCCCCCACATTTTTTTCTTTACTTCTGATTTTTCACTCATTCAATTTCAATTTTAAGAAGAGGGTTATCTTTTTTTCAAGATCTAAATCAAACTTGAATCACTAATTTTGAAAATTGAAAAGAGAAGATTGTTGGTGTTGAAAATTATTGCTTCAAAATCACTATTTATGGTAGTGTTTATATTAATGGTGATGAACTTGAATTTTTTTAATGTTAGATTAATCTTCATTTTTTCCTAATTTTTTTTTATCTAAAATTGTTAATAAATAAAAAGAAATAAAAGAAGAACTAAAATATTGAACATTGATGTGGCACTAATGTGGCGCTGATGAGTTGATGACATGATGCGTGTGAGATGCACTTGTTTAAGAAAATAAAAAAGACTTTTAAATCTTGTGATTCTAAATTAAAGTTATATTAAATGTAATTACATTTTAATCTTATAACCTTAAATATGTCACGTGAAAAATTAAAATTAAAATGTTACCAATAATGAAAATAGATCATTCTTTTTTTGAACAAATTAAAAGAAAAAAATATGTCATACTTTCCAAAAAGAGGGGGGTTAATATATGGTAAGTACCTCAATCCGGGTTACCAAATTAGAGAATAAAAAGTTAGAGAGAGTTCTAGAAGTCCGTTAGAAGTTGTAAGAAGAAACACAAGAAGAAGTCACTCACTACGCTATTAAACGTCGAGTCCTACCAAGAAAAATTTGGTAGAAAGATGAAAGGGGATAGCAATAAGCAGATAGAAATCAAGCTATTGTGTCCTTTAGTATCAAATATGGTAGTACCAATCGTGGTTTGGGAAGAAGAAAGACTTGATCTTGGTTCCATTGCACGCATTTTTGGGCTTAACCCATTAACATTGAAGATAAATGGTCACTTTATAAGTAAAGGGGTTGGTTTTATTGCTTCTTCTGTTACATGGAAATCACTACTTTCCTTCTTCTCTGCTCGTGGCTTCTCCACTCACCCACTCATTCTTCAAGGAAATCTCTCTAAACTTGGGTCCAAAAGTAAGCATCTTTTTTCTTTCTTCTTCTTCTTCTTCAACTTTTTTGAGTGAACAGATGCATTTCAAAGCTTAAATTGTTGAATATGTAGGTGAAATTTTGCTCCGATACTTAAATGGAGTCAAAATATTGGGTTTTCTTTTAGGCTGAGAAGTGGACTAGAGAAGGTCTAATATGGGTATAAACGGTTTAGCTGTCTTATGAGACAATTTGATTTGGGTTTCTTTCAATTAACCTCGTGTTAGGTGTAAAGAATCTGGGTGTGTTTGGTATGAAGGAAAATGTTAAAGGAAAACAAGAGAGTTTCTTACTATTTTCTAGTGTTTGGTAAGTAGGAAAGAATATATTACTTATCTCAAGAGCATTTTTATGTTATCTAACTGAACATTGTGTAGGTGGAGTGGGATGGGGAGTGGGGGTTCGAGGATAGCGGGTAAAGGGATGGGGGTTGGGGATTTGGTGGGTGAGGAGGAGATAATAAACTTGAAATGTCACTTCTGCAACTTCTTTTCCGTTAGGACTTATTTGTGACTTCAAAAACATATGATACAGATTTGAATAGGTTTACCTAAGCTCTGGATGGAAACCAATTATGCCGACCATTCATATGCTAAATATATAAATGTATGATTAATGGATTGATCCACTTAACATAATATGGCTATACATTCCATGTTTTGGTCCAGCTATTAGGGTTGACACAATGGCTGATGTTTCTGAAGTGTGCCTACTCTGCAAGCTAACTTGTGCGGGCTCTTCACTTTCAAACTCGTGCCCATGTCGAATTCTCCAAAAGTGTACTACCTTTGGAGAATCCGACACGCACCCATTGGCATTTTGAAGAGTTCAACCAGCATAGTCTGCAAGTATCTCCTGCTCTCTGGTTTGGGCAGGAGAGGAGAATATTTCTTGAACCCGCTATGAAAAGGAAAAACTGCTAGCACATCTTATGCAGTCAGGAGTACAAAATTGCATGCCTTTCTGTACATCAGCTTTCTTTAGCTACTAGTCTGTCTGCAGAACTTCTCGTAATGTCTATTAGCTACTGCCTAACAAGTTGAAGGTTGATTGGTGAATAGCATGTGAAAAGATAGTAGGTTTCAAAGATTTATTAATATCATTTTGAAAGTATGGATCACTTGTTCCCGCTGCAGCTTGTTCACATAATATATCGCAGAATTAAGCTTTTGAAGCTATTGAGTAGTAGTATTCCTACAGTATGTCATGGAACACTTCTAAGAACTATTTATTGTTTAATGTGGTTACTATTCACCTCCCACCACCATTCTCTGCTTATGAACCATGTTTCAAACTATTCTTCTGTTATCGTGTAGGATCACATAGTCCAACAGTAGTTGAAAATGGGTTGCTCCGCAAGAAGGATCTCAATGATGAGAGAGAGAAATGTCATGAGGAAACCAACTCCCTTAGTAACAAGAAATTCAAGGAAAGCTCTAGAGGTAATGACAGATTATACAACTTTGCTAGTGCAGGAATGGCATTGAACCTAAAAAGGAAGCTTTGTTTGGAAGGTTCGGGTCTGTTGAAGAGATCAAGAACAGATGAATATGATTCAGGTTTGTTACAATAGAAGGCTTAATGGTGTCTTATTATTATCTCAATCTTTGAGCTCATTTTCCACATTAGGAAGCTCTATGTGAACTGTTGTACTCTTATCTCTTAATCTCATATCACTGTGGTTTATTTCTGATGTATTTTCAGGTTTGAGAGAGGAACAAGTGGATTTCCCAAACCCTGATAGAACACTTTTATGCAGTTTAGCTAGTGAAAAGCTGAAAAGGTTTAGAGATGATGAGATGGTTGTAACCACCCCGTTCAAGAGGATACGATAATTTGGCCAAACACAAACTGTGTTAGTTATGTGGTTATATATTGAAGTTATCGTTAGCATTGTACTCACCTGTAAATACTTGCCAATCGGTTAAAGTTGTTGCTGACACAAAAGTTTCAAATTGCAAGAGCATTTTTTGAGTTCTGTCAAAGTAGATTATGGCTTGTTCTATGTAGTTTCCGATGGCCAAGATGGCCTTTTACCTTTTCTAAATGCCTACATTATTCAGGGTACAGTTAAATTTGTGGTATTTGAAGACCACATTACCATCTATAATTGTGGTATCAAGCCACCCAATTTCACAAGCAAGTCCTTTTCACAAAATTCAAAGCAACTTTTAGAAGAGCAAAAAAGTGTGAACTTGTACATCTAACCTTCCTTTTTGAAACATTTCTTAGTTACAAGATCGAAAATTCTGGTACCTGATAACAAATGAAGTTGAGGATGCGCGATACAGGAATAAGACACGAAAAAAAAGGAACTCGCCATATTGGTTGACAATTAATTTGGATGATACAATGCAGAATCCTAAACAAGGGAGATTTTGTTTGATTGATGAAATCTATGCTCTAAGTCCCGTGGCAATCATGTAACATATAGTACAAAACTTCTCTCTGTAGCTTCATTTGGAGGTCATCCATAGAAGTACTGCCAAGCAGCAGCAATACCAGCCACCAGTATCACTCTGAGAATCAGCTTATAACTGACTTTTGATGAAGAGGATGGGGGTGGCGGTTCCAACGGGTTTCCTCTCAATTTAGCTGATAACTTGGACAGTAGCACGCCTATCGGACCACTGGGCTTGGCAGCTGTAAGCAGGCAGACAAGAAAGATCAAGATCAACATCTGAAACACTCACTAAATTACCCAATCATATATCAAACAACTTCATTCAAACTAGTTGGTGTTAGCTATAAGAATACTGTCTCTATCCTTGTCCATTTCATTCAACTGCTAAACAAAACTAGTATCAAGATCAATATCTGAAACACTAACTTAAGCTTAACCTATATAAGCTACAGTTCCACATCAAATTAATTGTGCAAGGCTTTAAGCTATACGGATTCTCTCTTTATTTATTCCATTCTATTCGTATCCGTTTCATTCTAATACTACATAATTTGTAGTTTAAGGAAAATTAGGATTTGGTAGGACTAGGGACTCTCCAAATGGCACCCTTAACCCTACAATGACATATAAATATCGATGCTTGGGAAACACCAAGACTGTGTAAGTTGAATAATACAATAGCCCAAATTCCAACAAGTTGGTAATAGATCTTTTGCTTTCATTACTGGAACTAAAGATATTAAATCGACTGCATGAAGATAAATATACATCCATGCAAATCCAACTGAGAATGACTACTTTAACCATCAGTAGATTCCCAGTGAAATGTGCAGTTAAATTTTCAGAATTATAGCAACATCATAGTCATTACCAGAGAAAATTTACCTTTACTTTTCAGAAGCCTCTCCTCCTCTTCAACACGCCTACGTAACGCATTAAGCAGTGATCCAAAATATAGAGCAAATACAGTGCACGTAATTGTGATGACATTGTATGGCATGCTAAAATCAGGAGTGGTCAAGGGTACAAGCAATACTTCTGTGTACCATAGAACAGGGCTTTCTTCCTGAAAAGAAGCAGATGCTCAATATAATGCATATCCAATACAATATCATATTACATCAGAGCTTCACTTGTTTAACAATTGGTACCTGTAGCTTGGATAAGATAGGTGACTTGCAAGCAGATTTATCCTCAAATAAATCCATCTTTGTTTTGATCTCAGGAAACCTGATTAAAGCTGATGGAATGTCAAATCCCTGGTTAGCATCTGGAGGATACTCATCGATGTGCAGAAAACCCTGTGAAGGAATCCAGAGAAATAAAGGTGATGTTAAACTATTTCAAGTCTATCACTGATGTTAATATGCATGTTGCTTTCTACCAGTTACATTAGATTCAGTTCCACATAGATATAGGAGAAGAAAAAGAAGGGATCACCTTTATGTTTTAACCATCCCTATCCCTGGCCCAGACAGAATTACAAGCTAACCACACAAGCAGATATAAAGAAGTTTAAAAGTTGAAGACTACAGAAAGGCCTGACAGCATCTGATATCCTTTCAACTTATAAGGTACTTTGTCACTGCTCCATGTACACAAATATTTTCATGTGAAACCTGCTTGGGCCACAAAGATTTACGTCTATACATACCAATCTCCTATACAACTACTCCTAAATGAGACAATTAGATAGCTCGTTATCAAAAGGGCTTAAGAAATATAACGAGATGATTAGATAGCTGTCCTATCTGACCACTGTTCTTTGATATTGGCAATCAAACACCAATCTCAATAAAACTTAGATTTCAGCGGATTTATTCTAGATAAACTGTAAAAGGGGATAGGTACCTTATCAAACTCCAATGTCAATATTACCGAGTGCACATCACATGGCAATCGCAATGCTATTTCCATTAGCCCAGGAGAAACCTTGTCTTCAGAAGGCGAAACGTTTGTCCTTTCTACAACATCTGCTAAACTGTGAAGACGTTCATCTAGAAACACTTTAAGCGTGTGGTAATAAACCTTGACATACCAAGGCACAACTTGGAACACATCAACCCGTAACGAGCATCTTCCTTCATCGTTGACAGAAGATTTTGCATACTCACTTCTTCCGACAGACTTCAAGGAGATGGCTATGGCACCCCTTTCATTCCCACTTCCCATAAGGAACCTGTGAGCCTGCAAGGGTGCCAGTTGAGATGACCATGTCACGGGACGCTTCCACCTGAACTCCAAGTCGAATGGCCTTGAATCACTAAAATTTTCTAGAGAAAATTCATACAGAAGGGATGACTCCTTCTGAAAGCCATTAGCTTCTTGAATTACCCTGACTGCGGACTCAGACATTTCAAAGCTCATGTCGCTCCAAGATTGAGATATCAAATTCTCAACATCATATTGTTGTTGCGTCTCTGAAGTAGTCTTCAATTCAGACACCAAATCCAGCTCTAATTGGACATACACATTACTAGCATGTGAAAGAACACACCTTCCACTGACTTTCCGTCCAAACAATGAGCTCAGTGACCAACTTGGTTGCTGTATTGAGCCAGCAGATGATGTCATGCCACTTCCTAAAGTAACCGGTTGGAGAACAACAGTAAGTGTCTGTTCAAGCACCATTCCAGAACTTGCTGCAGCTAGATCAAATTCATTTGAGACTAAATGCAACCTCTGAGAGTGATAAAATCCTCTGTAGATAGAAGGTCTGTCCATCAATGCAGAAAGTCCAGCTTTGTCTCGGCAAGGAAGCAACTTTAGCCAGGGAGTGAGGTTCTCTGTGCAAACAGCCTCACGGGGCAAGGTGCCATACCTGATATTTGTAGCAAATGACTTGAAGCTCCATTGGGGAGAAGAATAAGCAGTTGATGACTCTAGGAAGTTAATAGAAGCACAAAAGAGCCCTGAAAGAGCATGTGTTAAATTTCTCCACGAAGCATCGACCTGATGTTGTGGAACATCAAAAGTAGCCCACAGTTCAACTCCAGGAGGCTTCGCATTTCTACTTGAAATGGGATCATACCCACCCCAGTGTGCATAATTCCAGCGACCTTGTGTGAACGACAGCTCCATTTCTCGAACTCTAAATTTATGGACCTAATTACACAGTGAGTGTTAGGTTGTCATGCAATCAACTGCTAGACATGTATGACAAAAAATAACAACCTAGAGTATGCAAGAAGTGTGCAGCCAAAAACTCACGCCACCTCACTACTTATTAGTGGTAGGTAAGTAGACAATATTTTTCAGGATTATAAAACACAAACAATTAAAACCATAATTGCAACTTTCCTTTTCATCATCCTATCTTAATTATCACAATTCCCCTGTTCTACAGAAGTTGCATTTGTATACAATGATTTAGCAGTTATCATACCCGTTATGGAAAGATATCCATCTTCGATATTAATTATCGAGATAGAAGACACTCATAGTATATTATGCCTCCATCCCTAACTAGTTGGGACTGGCCACATGAATGCTCTGTATTTATTCTTCTCCATTTGGTCCCATTTCATTCTAATACTAAATGATTGGTCTTTTAAGGATTAAGTCTTTGCTAGAGTTAAAGTTCTTAAATCTCAGGCTTATCTCTACACATTCGTACTGATATAAAAAAACTGGGACCTAATGTAAATATGATACCCTTAATCCCAACTAGTTCGTATTACTTCCACTGTGCTATGGTTTTAGCAAATTGCTTCAAATTTTGAGATATATATATATACAGAACTAAAATATGCCAAAATACAAAACTGAAAAAATCAAACATTATTGTTTCAGATAAGAAGATTATTAAGAAACCGAAAATGAAGAAAAAAGAGATTGATGCATCCGAAAGTGTACCAGCTGATAAATGGATTTGGGGAAAAGATGGTGGTGGCTGCCATGTGTTCGAGTTGGTGGTACTTTACTTTCGAAATGAAAATGTGCAAGCACTTTACGATCTGGCAATGGCCTCAACAAGAGTGCTTCCGAGAACTGTTCAATTTGATCTTCCTCTTCGGCAATAATTGACCCGAAACTCTTAAAGAGCAGAAGAAAAAGCAAAATTGATCTTAACCGAACCATTAATGGAGCTCCTGTGTTATCGTTGATATTGAAACTGGGAATATGTGCAAGATAAATCGAACAATTCCGCCATTACAAGAGCTTCAAGGTGTGTTAGAACTTAGATCAAAGGTTTGAACAATTTTGGATCCATTGGGGTTTTGGCTGGTTGACCCGTTTAGACTTGTGGGATATTGCCCTTCGATCCGATCCCATTTGGTTCTTTTTGCTTATAATATAATAAATATCTATTTTGTATGTTTCGATTTGAAAAAAAAGGGTTAGGAATTCTAATTTTGAGATCAAATTAGTCTCCCCCTTATAAATAAACGATTTTTTATTGTATTTTATCACTCAAGAGAAATAAGAAGCTTTCTCTATTTTATTCATCTGCTTATTTTATTATTTAATAATATGTTATCAATATGAGTTTTGAATAAGTTGGGGGGATTGGATGAAAGTGTGACACTATCGAATGTTTCTTGATTGCTATCTAGTCGTTATAAAGATATGACTTGTTTCATTAATTACTTATCATAGCTATAAACTAAATGATACATCAAAAAATTCAATTGGAGAAAAATATCATCACTCATTTATTGATGACTGATAATCAATATGTTACTATCAACAATAAATAATAGTGGTATCGAGAATAATGATACTTAATATGTTGAAAAATTATGTTAAGCTACAGACATAGGATTCATATGTCTGTAGGGGGGGGGGGGGGTACTCCATATTCTTTTTTGTTTCTAAAAATTTGTGGTCGAAATTTGCATATTATTTCTTGATTTATTGAAATTAACTTATAATTTTTTAAATTGTCTTCGCCTCCTCTACCGTTAAAACAGAAAGTGGTCATATTTTATTCCTCTAGCTATACTAAAATTATATATATGATTGGAGATAAACAAAGGGGAAAAAACAACATGAAAAATAAAAATTGAAACCTTCAATTGAATTTCAAAAGATTATCCTATTTTTAAATTTTCTTAAAAAGTATTTTTTGAACAAAAGAGATGTTTGATAATAAAATTAACTAAAATAACAAACGACTGACATCTCATCTTAGCCTCTGTCAACATCATCTCCTTCTATTTTTTTTTTTTTTACATTTATATATATTTTCTTACTCGAGGGTGATTCTTTTTCTTTTTGAACAAATTACTTTTAGCATTTTTTATGTATGATGCCAATTGTTATAGAGATTTGGTTGAATAATAAAAAAATGTTTGATTAATAACGACTATTCTTTTATATAAAGTTTATAATACTAACTGTTTAAGTCGTATTTTAATTATTAAGATAAAAAGTATGGATAGAATTTCATGAATAATATTTAAACAAAAAGAAAGGGAATAACATTTAAATAAAAATGACATATGAGAGGACTTACGAAACATATATATTACATGATAAATGTCGACTTTATTGACAGATTGTCTATTTTCTCTATAATATGAAACTGACTTTATCGATAAGTTGTTTCTTTTCTATATGAAATGAATGTTGATTTTATTAATAGATTGTTGTTTGAAAGCTATAATGTGCAAAAGTTATGCAACTGTTTGGATATACTTTTGTTTTTAGTTTTCATGTAGATACTTTCTTTATATATTTATTTCTAATTATTTTTTTCATGTATGTCTTATATTATTAACTTAATTTATTTTAATATTATGAAAATTATATATTTTATCTCAATTAAATTTAAAAGTAGAAAAATCAATATGTAAATATATTTTTTTAACCGCGCGAGGCACGTATTATTTGTGAAACAACAAATAAATAAGAATAGGTAAGACAAAGACTCACATTCTTTAATTAAGTGCAAAATTTTCCTCTAATTACAATTACTGATAAATATTATTATTAGTAAGTATCTTTTTTCTCACTAACTCATTCTCAATTTAAAAGAAGGTTCCCCATAGTTTTCCATTTTATTATTATAAAAAAATATTATGTAAATTCAATAAGATCTTATTATAGCGCAAAGCACGAACTTATTACTAGAGTATAAAAATGACTTTATTTATATTTAATCTTTCATATTGTTATGTAAGCTAATGAGTTGAATTGAAACTCTCAAAGGGTTTTTAAAAGCAATAGATTATCTATTGAAATGAGAATCTTGTAAAATTTAGATTATTTTTTCAATATCAAATCAACACTTATGATTTTTATATCGATTTAATTTGATTTAGCAAATCGACATGATTAATCAATTTTCTTCAAACACTCCTAATTATAGGACTATTTCAAAGAGCAGTAGGATAAAAGAAAATGAGAAAGAAGAATAAAAAAAAAAGGAAACGAAAGGACATAGTGGAAACTAAAAAGAAAAAAAAAAAGAGAAAATAGGTTGTATTTAATTGAGAGTGATTATGCTTTATTAATGAGAGAGAGTTTAATAAATACTATAAATTTTGTTGTGCCGTAATTTTTTCTATTTTTCTATCTGTAGAAAAAATTACCTTTTGAAATGTTCTAAGTATAAAACAATTTGAGAAACAAACTTAGAAAAGAGTCGCCACTTAATTTTTTAAAGAAATTAAGAAAACTTATAATTTTCAAAAATTTAAACAGAAAAAATCATTTGAAAATACCAAAGAGGGTTCGGGGTTCAATTTACACTTCGAGAAGGGTTTAGGCATTCGAAGTGTCCGCTAACACGCGGTTGACCTGTGACTTGACTAAAATATACTTTGACTAATTCTTTTGAAAATGATTTAACATAAAAAATAATAATTTACAATATTTAATTAACTTGGAGAAAATAATTAAATAAATGACACATTTTTTATTTCATTTTTATTTCTTTTTTTTTTTTAGAGAAAGGGACCTAAAATTGAAACATTTGAATTAAATTGCATGCAAATAGAATTTTAATAAAACTAGATTAATTGGTTTTTATTTGAGTCATTTTTGCTGTTAATCAAAATATGAAAATTATTTTAGACTAAATAAAAAAAAATTGACTAAAGATTATAAATGAAACTACGAGAGTTGACGAGATTTGTTAAAAAAAAAAAAAAAACATAGAGAAATAGTTCGTCTTTTGGGGAATTCAACTAAGTTAATTAGCAATTCTAAAGTTAGGTTAAACAACAACAATTAATAATCACAATTAAATAGTTAAAAAGTAAGGGAGAAATTGAATTTGGGCCTCTTTTCTTGGCCCAATTTCGCTGGAACTTTTTGGGCTTTTACCCAATCCCCTTTTTGTATATTCCGGTTGTATATCAGTTTATATTAGCATGTATATCGGCGTTTTTCATGTATATCCTGCTTCCAAACACCTGTGTTTCGTCTTAGCCCTGTATTTTTACGTTTTAGACTTGTATATAGGTGTATAATGTTGTATACAGCACGTATACAGCCCCTTTTTTGGGCTTTTGAATTAATTTCCAGCAACATGTTGGATCTCCGAGGCCTGTAACAGCTTTAGAATATGTAGGGGCCTGACTCGATGGAGGAAAAGCAAAGATCGAGCCTCTATGGCTCAACTCCCAAATGCAAGGAATGAGTCCCAAGTGAACTCGGAAGAGATTCACATTCACGCAAAGAGAAAGGAAAGAAATAAAGATTAGCATTTGAAATAAGGAAACAAATGAACGTAATTGAATTCAAATAAAAGTGACTTAAGCATTTTAAGATTAAAAAAATATAACCAAAAGCCACGGTTAGGCCCATATGACAAGATTTTAAGAATGTGCAAATGAGCTAATTATATCTCAACAAGCAAACAATTAAAACTTTTAGCAATACCAAGAGAACTTGACAAATGAGAAATCTAGAACATGGATGGAAAATTAAAGATGAGCCTAATATGAATTATCAAAAGCCTAGGCATGACGACTTTCCTGGACACATACATATATAAAAAAAATAAAAAAAAATTTAAGGGAGCATATGGGGATGTAATAAGAGCAATCAGTCTATAACTTGACATGAGACATTATATATTAAGCGTGTAAACTAAATACTAAGTCCTAAATATTTAATGACAAAGGACACATTCTAAACAGTTTGTGAAGAACGAAAATCAAAGCCACATGATTTTAAAGTACCCAAATTTAGCAAAGCATTGCAGACAAGAACATATATTGCAGATGCACATACTTAAAGGAAATCAAACCTTTCGACAAGACAAAAATTCAAAGATCTTTAGAGAGATAAAAGAAATATGAGCAGGCAACAATTCTGAAAGCACGAACAAGGGCCAGACCAAGCTAAAGTAAACAAAAAAATCGAGCAAAGCAGTCCTACAATATACAGCTATACAGGCTGGAAGAATGGAAGCGGTTGCGTAGTCAAATCAGCGAAACCAGCCTCGACATGATCTAAACCAAAATTATTTATCATTTGAGATCGAATACACTTTAAAGAGAAGAACGAGAACTTAATTCACGACCATGGCTCAAACGAGACTTAGCTAGACTCAAACATAAGGAAGCAAGTTCACATATGTATTCAAAAACGAAGGGTAACGAGACAAATTTGAAAATAGAAAACAAAGAAGTGACAAGCTTAATCATACAATAACCCTTTTTAACCAGCGTTAAGACTGGATAAAAGTGCCTATCCCACATGAGAACACAAGAATTCCATCACGAATAACGACATCCAAACAAGAACAGCGATTTTCTAATCTTACAAATGTCGTACCGAAATAGAAGAGGTGAAAGGATTACCTTTCTTGGAGCAGCGAGTTGGGACGACGAGCTTGAGAGGGCAGCGATTCTTCCACTACTAAAAGCCAAACACGAATAGCAAATCAAGAAGATTTGAGCGGGGACCTCTCGGAACTTAGAACAAGAAAGCTAAATATATAAGAAATTTAAGTGTAAAATCACTATTGCCAAAGAACTCAAACTCAAAAACTCTTCCCCCCTTTTTTTCCGTCCTCCACACTAAAGAAAATGGGTGTTTATATAGAGGAAAATTGTAGGGTTCAAATTGGAAGGGAAAAGGGTAGAATCGGGATTCAAATTCGGCCCCCAATTTGAAATTTCTTCCCCAAGGGATGGAGAAAAGCTGCTTGTATAAGATTTCAACCGAGATCCCTCAAAATCCAGATGACATGATCGAAGTGGGCAGTTGTTGCAGGACTGCTGGTTTTTATGCAATTTCCGCTGGGTTTCGTGAAGAAGACGAGAATTGGTATGGGCAGTGGGGTCGTCTGGTTTGGGCGTCTGCTGTAGCTGCGTGATTTTCGGGTCTTGCAGTGCATTCACGTTTTGGTGTAGAAGAAAAGAGGACGCAGGGGTCGTTTGGAATTGTATGTATTGCCGGTTGTTTCTGGGTTTCTGCTGTATAGGAATGGGCTGGAATGGGGAAAAAAATGGGAATTGAGGGAGTTTGATGTGGGCCGTTTGGAAAAATGGCTCAAATAAGAAAGGGGTTAAATCTTTTAAAATATTGGATTTAATTTAGATGAATTAACATTAATTAATTACCGAGCTTCTTAAACTTAACAAAATATAATAATTATTTCTATCATAAGAATAGTTAATTTAATTAGCTCTAAATTCTAACTATAACTTAAAGTAATAAAATATTTAACTCAAATGTAAAATCTTTGTGATGATTTTCAAATATTTTATAAAATATACTAATCATATACATAACTATAAAACACATTTATTATCATTATTAATTTTTTTTTATTTTTTTTAAAAAATTATATATATATATATATATATATATATATATATATATATATATAAGAAGAGTAGAAACTAATTAAAAGAACTTGCAAATTATATTTATTTTATTATTTTTTGACATTTTATTTTTAAAAAAAACTAATTATTTTAAATCGTTTGAAATCGAAGAAGCTTGATGATTAATTTATATTGTGGAGGGTCAAAATTGGGTGTCAACAACTGTCCCTCATTTGACTTGGATTGATGAAAGAAATTCGAGGCAAATGAAATTGACGAATCCAATTTTGACCGACCACCTCTTCATCCTTCCGGAAATGGATTTGGTACGTACTTTAAGAGTCATGGCCGAACCCCGCAATGGATTTCCTACATATCCCATGCTATATGAGAATTCAGGCCCCTTGTAGTTCGATAGGCTTGATTCAACGCATGATTTGAAAGAATTCAAAAGTCATTCCGATATCGAATTATGAAGAGACCGAAATGCTCGAGAATAAGATTTAAGAGCGAATGATGGATTACAGCTGATTTTTCAACATTGATCTCGCCTACATATCCCTAACCCTAGGAAATCAGGCTGTTTGTAGTTCGACTCAATCGATTGAAAAGACAATCTATTATGCAAGATAACCTTTGGTTTTGGAAGAGCGACAAAGTAAGTCGAATATGGAAAGGAGACGCGTAACCTCTTAGCCATGAATGTGGTGCACTTCACACCTATAGGTAAGAACTTACTCAGACATAATTCCCAAAGCTCTCGGCGCCTTGTCGCTTGGATTGGAAAGTTGCTTCCGGTGAACCCAAAATTTTTCGGATGCGAAATTGAAAAGAAAAACCCACATGCCTTCTGATAGGGGTGTGGTTTGATTGTGGTGAAAATTGTTCCTCTACTCGCGTCCTAAAAGTTTGGTACTCCTCTTCAGACAATGTCCTAGTTCGCTGCTAAGAAAAAGTTCCACGTTGTGTTGCATCCTTGTTGATGTTGTCTGCACCTGTGGTTTGATTTGAGAATTCATCCTCTTGGATGCTCTCGACAAAGACTGAGATAAAACTCATTAGTGTAAAATATGATTCAAATGGAGAGATAGCATCTTTTACCATGTTGACACTTAGTCGCTCTCATTGAAATAATTGACGTCAGCTTTCTTTCAATTTGACTTTGAGCAAATAAAACTTATATCTCATATTTGCAATATAATTCTTCAATGTACTCTTCTTTTGATATGAAGTAATAAGAAATAGACTGATGTAATATGTTGATAGCTCTCTTGATATCGTTCTTGCAAATGAAAATAACAATGATGATTCTTCATTAGTAAGATGACGATAATCCATTGGTAGGATGATGTTGATCCATCGGTAGGATAATGCTGCTACATGATATTATGATGATGATGTTTCATCGATAGGATGATGATGTTGATGCTCCATTGATAGGATAATGATTCTTCGTTGATAAGATGATAATGCTTCTTCATCAATAGGATGATAATGTTGATGATAATGATTCTTCGACAGGATAATGTTGATTCATTGGTAGGATAATGTTTATGATCCATTGATAGGATAATGTTAATCCATTGGTAGGATAATGATAATGAAGATCTGTCAGTAGGATGATGTTGATTCATTGATAGGTAGGATAATTATAATGAATATCTGTGGGTAGGATAATGTTGATCCATTGGTAGGATAATGTTGATGATCCATTGGTAGGATAATGTTGATGATCCATTGGTAGGATAATGTTAATCCATCGGTAGGATAATGATAATGAAGATCCGTCGGTAGGATGATGTTGATGATCTATTGGTAGGATAATGTTGATGATCCATTGGTAAGATAATGTTAATCCATTGGTAGGATAATGTCAATCCATTGGTAGGATAATGATAATGAAGATCCGTCGGTAGGATGATGTTAATACATTGATAGGATAGTGTTGATAGTCTATTGGTAGGATAATTATAATGAAGATCCGTCGGTAGGATAATGTTGATCCATTGGTAGGATAATGTTGCTACATGATATTATTATGATGATGTTTCATCGATAGGATGATAATGTTGATGCTCCATTGATAGGATAATGATTCTTCGTTGATAAGATGATAATGCTGCTCCATCAATAGGATGATGATGATGCTCTATCGATAGGATGATAATGTTGATGCCAACGATTCTTCGGTAGGATAATGTTGATTTATTGGTAGGATAATGTTTATGATCCATTGATAGGATAATGTTAATCTATTGGTAAGATAATGATAATGAAGATATGTCCCTCATTTTACCTTCGAACATTTGTATGTTCACTTGTCTTGTTGGGGATTTGAGCGAAGGCAATGTTACTCATATCCCCGATTACTTCTTTTGGAATCAAAAACATTGAACCATTTTCTGCATCCAATGAAAATTTGTTAGTTTTAAGTGAACTAATCTGTGTTGATTTCTTCGATTATTTGCTCCTTGTCTTATCATCTCCGGTTGATTGCTCTTTGTCTCGCTATCTCCGGTTGATTGCTCTGATCTCCCACTTCTTGATAGATAAGACAAAATATTTTTATGCAAAATAATCGAAACATGAAAGAAAAACTTTAAGGAAAATAGATTTTCAAAAGTATTATTTGGAAAAGGTCACTGCCAAGTGTCATGTCACGTCAAGCTTAATGAACGTCTTTAAAGTTGATGCCTCAAAGTCTATCTGATTACTTCTTAAGAAGCGCTCAAAGTCGTTCTAAGCTGCCGATGAACCTTATTGAAATTTTTGAGGTCATTCTCAAAAATTTCTGTCCCAGTTAACTGTCCTGGCTTATCTTTAACTGTTGGTGAGCAAATCACGGAATTTTTGAGATCCTCTCAAAAATTTTGTCCCAGTTACAAATATCAAAGTAACTTCAGTTTTGATTTTTTGGGGAGGTCTTCTTCTTGAGAATTTTTGAGTCCCTCTCAAAAATTCTATCCCAGTTTCTATCGTAAAGAAAAATAGAAATCTTACGGGAGATATGACCGAACCGTTATGGCGCCTACGTATCTCGTTGAGGCAGAAATCAAGTCAAACGTAGTTTCCCTTCTCGAGGATTAACAAAAGTAAGAAAATAACAAGGGAACTGATCGAGGCAGATATAGGCCGCCTACGTATCTCATTCTTGAGAATTCAGGTCGAACGTAGTTCAAATACAAGGAAAAACATTAAAAGGGAATAAAGGGGTGACCGAGGCCGACATAGGCCACCTACGTATCTCATTCTAGAGAATTCAGGTCAAACGTAGTTCATTATAAGAGGGATAAAATTTTAAACAAAGCGATTACAAGCAAATAACACGATTAAATGGAAATGACAGAAATTGAGTCTTCAAATATGGTATCTTTTGACACATTTAAGCAAATTAATGACTTGTGAGATCCAATTTTCATGCTCAACCCTGTAATGTCATCAAACAAATGTATCGATGTGTTCTTTGAGCGAATTGATGAGTTCTCTCCCCTATGCTTTTGTCACATAGGCACCAATTTTGATTTCTTTGATGCGTTTATCATTTTCTTGGTTCACTATTCTGATTTCTTTTGAATTCGGCTTATCGTGACTTTCGAACTGTCTGAACTCCTCAACCAGGTGTTTGGGTACCATGGTCTTCTCATTGAAGTCCCTAAATTCGTCTGCATCTATCCCATTTTGTTCGGTTAGCTTGTGACATAACATGATATTGACAAATTTGAAAACATTTTCACTGAAATCATAGACAGATACTGTTAGATAGAGAATATGAAGCAAGTAAAAGTAAATTTTCGCAATAAAGAAGTTTTCATTTGAAAATAGAAAATAAGAACTTTTGCCATAACGATAAATCATTTTGCCTTTTTCAAAATATTAGAAGGGAGATTAAAACATAGTGAGGCAAAAATAGAGCAAAGGATGGGTCTCAAGCCTCATTTGAAATACCACCAATGTTTAGAAATAACATATAAATTATTTATGTCTACCAAGATGAACGAGGAATCAAGAGCGAAGTGGATGCCCAATTAGGTATTTGCTCCTTTGACTCACTGTCTAGTATGACTGGTGCCTCGATCATCTCTTCAAGCACAATATCCCCTTCTTTGAACCAATTTTCAATTCCTTGCCCTAGACCATTTTGCATTGAAAAAGACTGATATAAGTGAGGCAATGATTTTGAAAAAGCTTGATCGATCTTCAACCCGTTCTGACCCTCTTTCGGCACTAAAGCAAAAGCTTGATGAGGTGCCATGTTCACAAATTTGGATTTCTCTCCTTTGGTTGGTGAGGCTGCAACTTTCTCAAACTTTTCAAGGTTGGCAGAGATTATAAATTTCTTCACATTCAAATCTTCTTCGACTTCAACCATATTAATAGTTACCCCTCCATGATTCGGCATGTAGTTACTATTGACATTAAGAGTGGCAGTCTGAAGGGTGACGACCTTTTGATCTATCAAGTCTTGAATTTTATGCTTCAAGTTGATACAAACCTCAGTAATATGCCCAGCACCTCCTGAATGGTAAGCACAGTGAAGATCGGGTCTATAAAGCTTGGAGTTGACATTGATATTTTTTGGATCAATTGTCTGTATCAGGCCAGCTGATTTTAATCTCTCAAAAAGTTGCGTTCGACTCTCAACCAAAGGAGTAAAGACTCTAGAAGGTTTCTTCTCAAGATTTGGGCGATGAGGATGGTAATTATTTCCTGGATGTGAAGGTACTTGACGGTAGTTTGGAGGATTTTGGTGATTTGGCACTTGCGTTTGAAAGATTGGGTATTGTGGAGCTCGGTAGCTAGAAAGGGTATTTTGGTAGTACGGGGGTGGAATTTGGTAACTTGATTGGATATTTGAACAATTAACTGATGGAGCTTGGTAATATGGGTGGGTATTTTGGTAATGTGGAGGTGGAGTTTGGTAACTCGGTGGTGGAGTTTGGTAATTCGAAGGTGGAATTTGGTAACTTGGTGATGGAGTTTGGTAATCTGATTGGGTATAGTAAGCTGGATATGAATTTTGTGGATTTCGGGGATAACCTTTGTAAGGTAAAGATTTTCTAAAGTGTCTTTTGCCATCGTATGCGTAGGAAATGGAAGACACATCCTCTCTTTTCTTCTTCAACAATCTGGAAGATTCAGTTAGGGCGGCAAAGCGAGAAATCTTTCCAGTTTTAATCCCCTCTTCGATAGCCTCACCTACCTTGACTATCTCCGCAAATTTTGCTCCAATGAGCAACATTATCTTGTCATAATACTCTGGCTCTTGAATGCGTATGAACACTTCAACGATCTCATTCTCAATAATTGGAGGTCGAACCCGGGCGGCCTCTTTCCTCCGCCAATATGCATATTCATGATAGCTTTCAGTGAATTTTCGCCTAATTCTCTCCAAAGAATAGCAATCAAGAACGATCTCCACATTGTAGGCAAATCGTTCGATGAAATCCTTAGCTAGTGCATTCTAGCTAGACCATTGTTTTATCTCATGAGAGGTAAACCATTCCAGCGCTTCTCCACTTAAACTTCAACTAAAGAACTGTATTAACAAGGCTACATTCCTGCCAACTCCTACGAGTCGGTCACAATAAGCTCTCAGATGAGCCAATGGATTTTCGGTTCCTCCAAAAGTGTCGAATTTAGGCACTTTAAACCCTTCTAGGAGGTCCAGATTCGGGTGGATGCACAGATCCTCATAACTCAACCCATTGACCTCAGGAATACAATGCAGCTCCTTCATGGCTTTCTTGATCTCTTCTTTCATGTTTAGCTTGGCTGCCTGTTCCTTTGACCTCCACTCTCTCTCCTGTTCCTCATAGTGATCAAGCTCGGAACAATTGACATAGGGTTCATTTGGAATTGGAATTTGAAAAGTAGTCCTTTGAGGTAGAGGTGGAGCAATGAAAGGATTCTGGGCTTGGTAATTTTGGGGGAAAGTCTAGGGGTTGGTATGTTGATTTTGGTGACGGGTGAAGGTTTGCGGACTGCTAGCATTTTGATTTTGCAGGGGAGGGAAAACTTGTGGGTTGGCATTTAGATGAGGAGGGAAGGTTTGAAGGTTGTTACCTTGAAGAGGAGGTAACGCTTGGTAAGAGACTGAGGCATGTGGGGATTTGGGGCAGTTATATCGATGATTGGGGAATTTTGAGCAAGATTAGAGGGTGGATTCTGAACCTGTTCCGCGCTTGGAGGAGGAAAGTGAAGTGGAGGTCTTCTATCTCTTGAAGGGTTGATAGCGAAAATTGGATTAGGCAAATCTTGTTTTCTTTGCATTTCAACCCTCATTTCGGCAATTTGTTGCATTAATTGCATAATTAATTCATTTTGATCAGCGACAGTGGGTTGAGCCACAACAACGTCATTCAGACAAATCTCTTCATTGTTATTACCCATTACTGTCTTTCCTTTTTGCGAATTTTGACCAGGGAAGG
Source organism: Solanum pinnatisectum (assembly GCA_035578085.1). Classification (NCBI taxonomy): domain Eukaryota; kingdom Viridiplantae; phylum Streptophyta; class Magnoliopsida; order Solanales; family Solanaceae; genus Solanum; species Solanum pinnatisectum. The sequence continues at coordinate 37,054,029 of CM069084.1, read as the reverse complement.
AATCTTTGTGAGCCTTAGATCTTGTAAAATAAGGGTGTTCAGCCAGCTTATCAACACATACCAGTTTTAAGTACCTGACAAAGAAAAATAACTCAAAAGATAAACGTGTTAAGTTTAAGTAGATGATAAATAATACAAAATATCACACATATGACCACAACACACAAGAGTTGCTCCAATTGAAGATAAACTAGTCCACGTATTTAGAGAAATGACTAAATAGATAGGAATTTGTCTATTTGATTTTGATCTTAGTGAATCAGAAAAGTCGACTTGAGTCGAGACAAAGTCGATTGATTCTTTCATTGACATACTTCTGATTTTTGATTGAGATGAAATTCCAATCTCATTGCAAGATTTGGATAAGATAGGATTTATAAAAAATGTGGACCGAGCCTTGAAGGGCTGCCTACGTATCTCCGAGGGAGAATTCAGGTCCTGCGTAGTTCGACCGTTGAATCTCTTTTGATTTGAGACGGTGAATTTTTTTCTGGTATGAGAGAGTAGGATTTTAAAAAAATAAAATTCAAATTTATTGGGATACTAAAGACTCGAAGAGTATTTGGACGTACTTTCGATAATGACTTGATATTTGTGCTTAGGGTTCTTAAAAAAAGAAAAAAAATTCGAAGAAGAGTGAGCTAGAATATCTCCAAATGAAGCAACATATTCACATAAGCAGTTAAAACAAATATTGCGCGTTCTAAACAAATATGCGACCTTTTTGTGCCAAGGGTAGGCCTAACAATTTGAAGGATGTATAACGTCGTTTGAAACATTTCATTGCTCCCAAACCCAAATTTATACAAATTTTACGAATAAACTAAATGGGGATACATAATAGGGGAAATAAGATACAAAATATCAGTCCCGCGCAGGGGCACAATCCTAATCTATGCTTCCAAGGAAAGATCCTCTGTTCTTGATTTCTTGTCATCTTCGAATGTCCACGCTTTTTGGATGCTATGATAACTTGCTCCTTCTTTGACTCGAATAAACGGTTAAAACTCTACCCTAGGAGACAATGGTTTGCTAAATGGCGTATACATCCTTCAAATTTAAACACATAAGTATGATCGTCCATTTAGGTCGTGGGCCGTTGTGAACTCAAGGTGGTCTCTCTCATGGGCCCAACACGCCTTGGGTGTTGGGTCATCTTAAGCCAATGCGCTAAATTTTGGAGATTTGGTTTGGCTCTACCCTAGTCTGACTAAGAGTGGGCTTTCTTATAGTGGATTGGTGACCCAAGCGGACTACTTGGGTTGGGACAGTTAATGATTGTTGACTATCCAATAGCCAACTACATTCGTCAGGGTGCCCCGAGAACAATTTGGTTAATGAACGACTGCGGCCCGCATAATCGTCCTTTAAGTGAAAAATAAAAAATAAGCATCTTTTGACGGAATATGTCATGCCATTAAATGCAACAGTTTATAGCAATTTAAACACATAAAGCACAAATAAACAATTCAGCAATTAATAAAAATTAGTCAAATAGTCAAATCTCATGGTTAAAACTTATTTAAGTCTCCAGCAGAGTCGTCATTTCTGTTGTGCCGTAATTTTCCTATCTGTAGAAAAAATTACTTTTTGAAATGTTCAAAGTATAAAACAATTTAAGAAACATACTTAGAAAAGAGTCGTCACTTAATTTTTTTAAAAAAATTAAAAAAGCTTATAATTTTCAAAGATTTAAACAGAAAAAATCGTTTGAAAATACCAAAGAGGGTTCGGGGTTCAGTTTACACTTCGAGAAGGGTTTAGGCATTCGAAGTGTCCGCTAACACGCGGTTGACCTGTGACTTGACTAAAATATACTTTGACTAATTCTTTAGAAAATGATTTAACATAAAAAATAATAATTTATAATATTTAATTAACTTGGAGAAAATAATTAAATAAATGACACATTTTTTATTTCATTTTTATTTAGAGAAAGGGACCTAAAAATGAAACATTTGAATTAAATTGCATGCAAATAGAATTTTAATAAAACTAGATTAATTGGTTTTTATTTGAGTCATTTTTGCTGTTAATCAAAATATGAAAATTATTTTAAACTAAATAAAAAATAAAATAAAAAAAAATTGACTAAAGATTATAAATGAAACTACGAGAGTTGACGAGATTTGTTAAAAAAAAAAACAACATAGAGAAATAGTTCGTCTTTTGGGGAATTCAACTAAGTTAATTAGCAATTCTAAAGTTAGGGTTAAACAACAACAATTAATAATCACAATTAAATAGTTAAAAAGTAAGGGAGAAATTGAATTTAGTCCTCTTTTCTTGGGCCAATTTCGCTGGAACTTTTTGGGTTTTTACCCAATCCCCTTTTTGTATATTCCGGTTGTATATCAGTGTATATCAGCATGTATATCAGTGTTTTTCATGTATATCCTTCTTCCAAACACTTGTGTTTCGCCTCAACCCTATATTTTTACATTTTTGACCTGTATATCAGTGTATAATGCTGTATACAGCACGTATACAACCCCTTTTTTAGGCTTTTGAATTAATTTCCATCAACATGTTGGATCTCCGAGGCCTATAACAGCTTTAGAATATGTAGGGGCTGACTCGATGGAGGAAAAACAAAGATCGAGCCCCTATGGCTCAACTCCGAAATGCAAGGAATGAGTCCCAAGTGAACTCGGAAGAGATTCACATTCACATAAAGAGAAAGGAAATAAATAAAGATTTGCAGTTGAAATAAGGAAACAAATGAACGTAATTGAATTCAAATAAAAGTGACTTAAGCATTTTAAGATTAAAAAAATATAACCAAAAGCCACGGTTAGGCCCATATGACAAGATTTTAAGAATGTGCAAATAAGCTAATTATATCTCAACAAGCAAACAATTAAAACATTTAGCAATACCGAGAGAACTTGACAAATCAGAAATCTAGAACATGGATGGAAAATTAAAGATGAGCCTAATATGAATTATCAAAAGCCTAGGCATGACGACTTTCCTGGACACATACATATATAAAAAAAAATAAAAAAAAATTTAAGGGAGCATATAGGGATGTAATAAGAGCAATCAGTCTATAACTTGACATGAGACATTATATATTAAGCGTGTAAAACTAAATACTAAGTCCTAAATATTTAATGACAAAGGACACATTCTAAACAGTTTGTGAAGAACGAAAATCAAAGCCACATGATTTTAAAGTACCCAAATTTAGCAAAGCATTGCAGACAAGAACATATGTTGCAGATGCACATACTTAAAGGAAATCAAACCTTTCGACAAGACAAAAATTCAAAGATCTTTAGAGAGAAAAAAGAAATATGAGCAGGCAACAATTCTGAAAGCACGAACATGGGCCAGACCAAGCTAAAGTAAACAGAAAAATCGAGCAAAGCAATCCTACAATATACAGCTATACAGGCCGGAAGAATGGAAGCGGTTGCGTAGTCAAATAAGCGAAACCAGCCTCGACATGATCTAAACCAAAATTATTTATCATTTGAGATCGAATACACTTTAAAGAGAAGAACGAGAACTTAATTCACGACCATGGCTCAAACGAGACTCAGCTAGACTCAAACATAAGGAAGCAAGTTCACATATGTATTCAAAAACGAAGGGTAACGAGACAAATTTGAAAATAGAAAATAAAGAAGTGACAAGCTTAATCATACAATAACCCTTTTTAACCAGCATTAAGACTGGATAAAAGTGCCTATACCACATAAGAACACAAGAATTCCATCACGAGTAACGACATCCAAACAAGAACAGCGAATTCCTAATCTTACAAATGTTGTACCGAAATAGAAGAGGTGAAAGGATTACCTTTCTTGGAGCAGCGAGTTGGGACGACGAGCTTGAGAGGGCAGCGGTTTTTCCACCACTAAAAGCCAAACATGAATAGCAAATCAAGAAGATTTGAGCGGGGACCTCTCGGAACTTAGAACAAGAAAGCTAAATATATAAGAAATTTAAGTGTAAAATCACTATTGCCAAAGAACTCAAACTCAAAAACTCTTCCCCCCTTTTTTTCCGTCCTCCACACTAAAGAAAATGGGTGTTTATATAGAGGGAAATTGTAGGTTCAAATGGGAAGGGAAAAGGGTAGAATCGGGATTCAAATTCGGCCCCCAATTTGAAATTTCTTCCCCAAGGGATGGAGAAAAGCTGTTTGTACAAGATTTCAACCGAGATCCCCTAAAATCCGGATGACATGATCGAAGTGGGCGGTTGTTGCAGGCCTGCTGGTTTTGACGCGATTTTCGTGAAGAAGACGAGAACCGGTATGGGCAGTGGGGTCGTCTGGTTTGGGCGTCTGCTGTAGCTGCGCGATTTTCGGGTCTTGCAGTGCATTCACGTTTTGGTGAAGAAGAAAGAGGACGCAGGGGTCATTTGGAATTGTATGTATTGCCGGTTGTTTCTGGGTTTCTGCTGTATAGGAATGGGCTGGAATGGGGAAAAAAATGGGAATTGAGGGAATTTGATGTGGGCCGTTTGGAAAAATGGCCTAAATAAGAAAGGGGTTAAATCTTTTAAAATATTGGATTTAATTTAGATGAATTAACATTAATTAATTACCGAGCTTCTTAAACTTAATAAAATATAATAATTATTTCTATCATAAGAATAGTTAATTTAATTAGCTCTAAATTCTAACTATAACTTAAAGTAATAAAATATTTAACTAAAATGTAAAATCTTTGTGATGATTTTCAAATATTTTATAAAATATACTAATCATATACATAACTATAAAACACATTTATTATCATTATTATTTTTTTATTTTTATTTTTTTAAATTTATATATATATATATATATATATATATATATATATATATATATATAAAAGTGATGAAACTAATTAAAAGAACTTGCAAATTATATTTATTTTATTATTTTTTGACATTTTATTTTTTTAAAAAAACTAATTATTTTAAATCGTTTGAAATCGAAGAAGCTTGATGATTAGTTTATATTGTGGAGGGTCAAAATTGGGTGTCAACAAATTTATGATAAAAATATTTTAGCTTGAGTTTTTCTTCTTTTTTTGTTCTTTTATGGAAAAAGTGCTTCTACTTTTTAAAATTATAACTTATTCTCAATAACAAAAAAACTCTTTCGGCTTAATAGAACATGTTTCTTATTAGCCAAATATCTCAAAAAAGAATATATATATATATATACTATCATCTGTTTTTTTAAAAAAAAATACTTTTTAGTCTCCAAGAATTTTGACCTATTTTTTGGTTTAATACATCGAATGACCTTTTAAACTTATCGATAAATTTCGTTTAGATATTCGAATGGGCCTTCACATGATCTAGTGTTCGTATTAGGCATTTGTGGTTCAAATTTTGACCATTTTTTTTAGCTTGTCCTTAAGTAACGGTTATGTAAATAAGTTAATTATTTAATTTTAAAGTAAATCATCTCTTTATTTATGCATATTAACATCAATAAGCCGCATAACTTCATGTGTGTTCCAATTAAAATAGATATATATAATTAAATAAGATAAACTATTTTATTCGATTGATTTAACTATAGATAGATACTTAAAAAATTTAGTATACATACATAAGTCTTTTTATGAAATTTAAATAAAAGATATATATAAAAATTAAAATTAAAAAAAGAAAAGAATTCATTCTTAAAACCTTTTTTCCAACTGGCTACGAATAGAACTCCAAACGTATTTCCATTCACAGCCGTCCGATTCTTTCTTAGACGTATCCTGACCGTTATGCTCCTCTTTTCCTGGTCAACATCATGGATTCCCTCGTTTTTTCTTTTTCACCACGGAATTCAAATATATATTAAATATAGTTTATAATTCTTCCCTACTCTCATTCTTCATAACAAAATTCTCCACTCGCGATATTCTAATGACTTCATCCTTGAACATTTTTACGCCGTCGATTTTGTAGATTGAACCTTTTTAGCGCGTGGCAAGTTCATAGCAGAGAAAAACGAACGCTCACCGTATTAAAGGAAGGAGGCCTTTAGCCTTTAGGTATTTTGCTTTGAAGAATTATCTCAGTTGGGCGGAAGAAGAAGAATTATACAAGTGTGATCATAATGTCTGCTAGCGGCGGCGCCGGAGATGAAGATAAGAAGCCTAACGATCAGATGGTTCATATCAATCTCAAGGTTAAGGGTCAGGTATAAACATTTATCGTCGTTTTAATTTTTTGTACGTATGGTATTCTAATATCTTTACTCTGTGTTGCTGTACATGTATATGCGCTCATATGGACTACCATTTTCGTGTTCAGGATAGTGTTTTTTTGTGATTAGGTTTAGTTTTTAAAATAATTGAATGGGGAACCTTTTCATGGTTTGCGTTTGGCATAATACATGAATATGCTCTTTAATTTGAATTCAACTATATCTATGCACTCTAACTTTGATGAGTATAAGTAGATAAACTGAGTTTTTGGCCAAAAACATCCCTCAACTATACTCCATGTTTAAACAACATCCTTTTACTACCACAATGAGCAAAAAACATCCCTTAACTATCCTAAAAATGGCCAAAAACATCCCTCAACTATACTCTATGTTTAAATCACATCCTTGTGATATCACAATGAACAAAAAACATCCCTCAATTATCTTAAAAATGGCAAGATTCATCCTTTAATTAGTTTTTGTCAAAAAAACTAACGGTTGATCAACCTACAAATCCCCTATTTTGTTTGCTCCCATTCTTCTCTTAGCTTATAGTAGTAATAGACAATCCTAACTAAATTGAACGAGCTAGGAAGACAGGTTTGCATCCTCAACTTCACAGTAGTAGCCAGGATGTCCCGTAAAAAGTGAGCAAAATATTTCAAGTAAAATATTTTTCGCTCTATATAATTATTGATCAGATAAGCAACAAAATATTATAAGAAAAAAATGTATAGTTTTCTCTTTATTTCCTAGACAATGAGGGAATTTAAAGTATGAAGGTAGTCTATTTTTATTTTATTTTTGTTGATAAACACTAGTTACTGTATTTTAAAAATATAAAAGTAACATATTTAGATATTACATAAAAAAAATATTTTTATTCCAATTTATGTGACGTTTTTGCTTCTTAAGATACAAACTACGTGAACTTTTTATAAATATTTTACTATGTATTTTCATCATATTCACGTGAGAAGAATTACAACTTTAATATGTGAAAAACGCCACATATTTATCCATAGTTAATTCTAGCTTCATTTACATGAAAGGAAATGAATTTAACCGTTAGTTTCTATCAAGAAAAAAGATGGAAGGGTGAATCTGGCCATTTTTAGGATAGTTAAGGGATGTTTTTTGCTCATTGTGGTAGTAAAAGGATGTTGTTTAAACATAGAGTATAGTTGAGGGATGTTTTTGGCCATTTTTAGGATAGTTAAGGGATGTTTTTTGCTCATTGTGGTAGTAAAAGGATGTTGTTTAAACATAGAGTATAGTTGAGGGATGTTTTTGGCCAAAAACTCTAGATAAACTTCTATAAAGTTTGAATAAGTAACACACGTCATTAATGACATAATACATGTAGGATACCACGTAAGATGTCGAGTAGGACCTAAATTGTCATGTAGGATGCCAAGTAGCACATGTGTGTTTATTTATTCAATTCTATACAAATTTAAGTGTTTACTTGTTTATATTCATAGTTGGAGGGTGATGAGGCCAAGTTAAACGGCATGCTTATGTATTATGCCTTTGTATTTTGTTAATAACTCCTAGTAGTCATGAAATCATAGTATTTATAGATGATGAAGTTCTACTAATGCATGATTTCTTTCAATTTGCATGTGATTTGTTGATACATAATCATCAAGTTAATCGGATTGAAGAATTTTCATGTTTTTGTATGCATTCGTGAGTGAACTGTGCACTGTAACGGTGATTTTCATAACGAGTTCACATAGATTGGTTTGGGTGGAATCTTTGTTGTAGACACAAAATTGAGCCATACCTGGCTGCTACTTTTTTTTATTGGGTTTGAAAACTCGGGTAGTTTGGTAGAAGTTCTGGCATTGTGGGAAGTTTATTACAAATCAATAAACTCTGAAGAATGAATTTTTTTTTAGATGTTTAATAAAGATCTTACAAAATGTAATACTTTGTAGATCACAACTTACTGTACATAAATGGATAAATGCAGATTGAATTATCCTGTCTTGCCTCTTTAACATTGTATTCTCGTTTTGATAATGTTTGACAATTGTCATGAATATAACTTATAAGCATGACTTGGAATGAATAATCAGCTGTTTGGAAGTGATCCAAACCTCAATGTAACTGGATTATTTGTCTTAGAGTTGCTATTGGGTTAGTGATTCCCTACACTTTCTTTTTACTTTGGCGTACCTTGAATCTGTAACATTGTCATATGCACGAAACCAAATTTAAACCATTATATTGGTTTTTCAAAAATTGAAACCTGTAAGTTATAAAAAAAACATGTTTTTGGGTAGTTTAGTTTGTTTGGTGTAATTTGGGTATATCTACAGCTTTTTTCTTTTGATAATAAATAATAAAATTTTCTGCCCTCACCTTTTCTCTTCTTCCTTGTTGGTTCTAATTATGTTACATTTTATGCTCATGAATTTCAGGTGTTGGCAAATTGTCAAATATTATTTATCTGCTCTATTTTATTTTCATCTTTGTTCACTATACATTGTAAGCTGCATAATTAAGTAACATACATGTGTTATTGCCTTAGTTATACGGTTTTTTGATTTCCATCTAAGAAATGATTGATTCTACAGCATGAGAACATATCCCTTTGATGTGGGAATGTTGCAGTTATTAATTGGACATGTCAATAGGATGCTAGGGATGGAAGTGTGGTATTCTAGGTGTGGGTAGTACTGGTAGCTTGAGTGAGGCCACGATGAAGAAAAGTGATTGTTTGCCTGTAGAGATAACCAGAAGAGGGGATTTAGTATGGCAGAAGACATATCTTATGCTCTGTATATTCTGTGATAACATGAATACTATTTGGTATCTTTTGGCCTTTTTTTTGGTGAAGTTGTTCAGCGAACAACCTTAGTGAAAGATACAGTCCCTCTATGACTCTATGAACGAAAACATGCATCCCAACTTTAACATGATCAAGGATAATGTGTTATCACTGAATGGCTGAATGCAATTCCATACATAATGCAATTCCATACATAATGCAACTCCATCCATTAGTTAATATGGAATAAGAGGGAAAAGAAGAACAAGAAACACCCTCCATGTATCAATATTATTGTTGCAAACTTCTTGGTGGTCTTCTGGTATCCTCATTAGTGTCATTGGTATGGGCAAACTCTATGCATTGTATGTTCAGTATTATTTACGCTGGAAAGTGTAGCCTCCTGCTGTACATCCTCTTGGGCTGGATAAATAGGTTAAACACTTTTTGATACTATGTTCATGTTAAAAGTTCTTGAGGTGGAACAAGTGTTGTCTCACTGTTTTGCTTGTGTAAGATTAACCTAGCATCTTTGCAAGGATCAGTGATTGCTTGAAGCTTCTTAGCTCAAATGTGAGCGATGATTACAGTCTAATTACATATAGTGTATTATAGCTTGAGGCCTCTGCTTCTGTGGTACCTGCACCCATGTGTAAAATAGACTTTACTCTTCAGTTGACTTAACTTTGGTTCTTCATGTTTCTGTAGTTTACTGAGCTAGTTTTTTTTTGTGACATCTTCTTTGTATTGCGTTTTTAGACACCTTTTGTCCTAGTTTCTGTCCTCCCTTGACCCAAAAAAGGTGGAAGATATAGTTCGACTAAGAAGATGGAGTTAAGGGGCCATTTTCATATAGAATTGTGTATCTTTTGTCATTGGTACTCAACATCAATTATTACATGCAGGATGGGAATGAAGTGTTTTTCAGGATCAAGCGTAGCACACAGATGCGCAAGCTCATGAATGCTTATTGTGACCGGCAGTCGGTGGACATGAACTCAATTGCATTCTTATTTGATGGGCGCAGGCTCAGGGCAGAGCAAACTCCTGATGAGGTATTGAAACGTTTCACACTTGTATTACTTTTACCAATGGTGTATGTTTTATCTCACATTCTTTTCTTCAATTGTTGAAATAGCTGGAGATGGAGGAGGGTGATGAAATCGATGCAATGCTACATCAAACTGGAGGCAGCGATACTGGATGCTGCGCTTCTTTCTCTAATTTTTAACTTGGTTTATGTTAGTAGATTGTTTAGGGTGATACTTTCAGAGAGTTGGTATAACTCCCTCATCTGCTTTAAGATGGTAAATTTATGAATGTTTAGTTTTCAGTATTAGATGATGACACTACTAAATGGTTCAATTTCCATCGCATTTGTTAAAGTTTACTCTGAATATGGTTTCAGATATTGTCTTGCAGCTCACTTTGCCTAATAATATTTCGTACCCCTCATAATATTGCACATCAAATTGTGCAAATGCCGAAAAATACGTTTCGACTGCGATTCCTCTTGCAAAACCGTATGGTTGATTGGATGTGCTTGGAAAGCCAAGAGTCAAGACAAACGCAGTCAGTGACTATTGAAGCAGTAACCTAGGCAAACCATCGTGAGAAGCCTAAAGTTAGAGTCCCTCTAAAACACATGTCAAAACGGATAAATAAATTTTAGTCTATCATTTTAAAGGTAGTTCACCCGCTCATATACTATTGACACACCTATTAAGAAAACAATTATTGACATAGTGAGTTTACCATTTTATCCTTATTAATTATGAAGTGGATGAATTAAAATTTTAAGATTTTCAAGAAGTTTTACTTTTTTAAAATGGACAAGTAATTAGAGACAACTAGAAATGGAAAAATGGACAAGTAATTAGGAACAAAGGGAGTAGTTTGAATTTGGAAATATTTTATAGTTGATTAGTTATTATCTAGTATTCTTTAGTATCTATAGTAGTTTGAATTTGTCATGTACTCCATATGTCCCTAATTCTCTGTCCATATTTGAATAGACACACCTATTAAGAAAACAATGATCGACATAGTAAGTTTATCATTTTACCCCTCTTAATTATAAATAAAAATCACACCATATATACATTTAAGAGACAACATTACGGATTTTAATATATGATATATGAATATTGTACGAAATGTGATTTAATATTGGTATGCAATTGGTATGAAATGTGTTTTGACGTTGGTATGAAATTGGTTGATATCGGTAGCTCAATTAGTTGATTTTAGTGTCATTTGTTAAATGCCACGTGCACATGAATCTGATATGATGTTTGAATAATATTGGTATGAATTTTTTTTTTTCAAATATGGTATGCTGTATTACTAAAATTTATGTATATGAATGTGGAATGAAACATGAATAATATTGGTATAAACTGAATTTTATATATGGTTTATAAATGTTGATATGAAATTGATTTAATTTTTGTATAAATTTTGTGATATAATTAATTTATAACTACTTATAAACTGAAGTTGGTGTTGGAATGAAACATGAATAATGTTGGTATGAAGTATGTTTTAATTCAGTATAAACAATTTTATTTTATAGGCAAGGAAGACGTACACACACTGGTCTTCATGCACAAACATGAATGTTTTTGGCAATCTGTTGACTTTCCTCAGGCAAGAGAGGTTTCAACAATTTTTGAAACAAACACCATTTGGTGTATTTTATGAGCTACCCCACATAAAGATTCAATGTCAGTTAATTATTGCGCCATTTGTTACTTCTTGAAACTGAAAACGTACGACATGTTTATTGTCAAAATAAACGATATAGTACTATGCTTTGAGATTAAGAAATTCGCAGCAGTAACTGGTCTCAAATGTGGATTCCTTACCGACTTTGTTTCATATCTGTCTATTCCAAATAGACTTGTCCAAAAGTATTTTGGTGAAATGACCAAAGTCCCTAAGTTAGACTTCTTGAATGAGTTTAAAGAAGCTAACTTCTTTGAGCCCGAAGATCATTTTAAAATTGGTGTTCTGTACTTCATTAGTACATTTCTGACTGGTTCTGAGACCTCCAAAACAACCGTATCTAAATTGTATTTTGATTTGGTTGAGCCCGGTCAATATGTCAACTTCCCATGGGGTAATGAATGTTTCAGGTTGACTCTGAAAGCTTGCAGTCGTAGGTTGGGAAATAATCCTACATCATTCAAATTTAGGCAATTCCACTTAGCCTTGTAGATTTTATTTTATGAGTGTTGTCATCCATTTGACAATACAGTTGCTATCCGTGGTGCAAATGACACACCTCGTATTATCAACTGGAAGACATCGAATGAAGGTATTTTCTTCGATGACTTAAAGAATACAATTTTCAGAACATATGGCAACCAAGTCATTTTTTATTTATTGTCCTTTAATAATTATCATTTATTACCTTTTGTTTATAATTTTTAATTCTCCCATCTTATTTTGTTACTACAACATAAATTTAAAAACAAGATGCTTACGGATGAAGAGATGAATGCCTTTGATCAGAACAATTTACATGAATCTTCTAGTCATCATGAGACAGAAAATCAAGCAACATCATAAAGGAATGATGTTGACTTCGATGAAAAGTATGTTGAGTTGAAAAAGAAAATTGCAGAGGTTAGTATATAATAAAAAATTATCATTTAATATATTTTTTACATATTACAAGGAATTTATTCAATCTTTAATGTTTAATGACAGGTTCGACAGGAGTTGAAAGAACTGAAGGATAATGTTATTTTCTCAATCCCTTTTCAATTACTTATTATTACATCTTATGATGTAATCTTTTAATGTTTAATATATATGTTTATATCTATTGACAAGGTTGACAAGCACGTGACCGAATTGAAAGCATATGTCGATAATTCGACAAAGTTGATAATCGATGAGATTAGGTCTTCAAGAGGTCAACCAACACAAACATCACACCAAGAGGTATTAAATGATATTAAATGGTTTGAGAAAGTTAAGAACTGATCAATTGTTGTATCTATATTTTTGGTCTGAAATTGATATTATCATGGTATGAATTGTGTATGAGCCAGTAATTATGAAATGTATGATATTGGTATGAATTTGTTATGAGCAAATTTTATGCATTATTTTTCAGTTTTATGTTTTTTTGGATATTGGTATTATGTTGGTATGAATATTGAATGAAGTAGTTCTTATGCATATTTTTGTTGATGTTTGATATTGGTATTATAAAATTTGTATTAGCTTTGTATGAATAATGTATGAACTGGTATTTTACATTATTTTCTGTTGGTTTAAATTTGATATTAATATAGTATTAAATTTGTGAAATGCAATATTCATAACATGTTATTGTTGTTGGTTTAAACTTTGTATTAATCTTGTATTAAATTTGTAAGAGATAGTTTTTATGCATGATTGTGTGAATAATTTATTTTACTATATACATTAGGATGATGCCCATCAACATGTTGAAGAAACTGAAAAAGCTCGAATGGATAAACCATCACTTTCAATGAGGAAATACGTAGATAATTCAAACACCGATGGTATGAGAACCAATCCTAATATAATATGTATATTCACTTACAAAGTTTTTTAACATTAATTTATCTTTTTTGAATATATAGTTGAAGTGCAGAATTCAATTGACCAAACAGTTGGTGGTGTTTTTAATGCTGACATACTTGGACCATCAACCTCAAAATCACCAATATTGAATAATTATCCTGATTTGACCATGACACAGATTGTTGAACTTGATCCAATTCTCAATGTGACTACTCTAGATTTGCAACCAAGAAATAGGAACCCCGGCAAGTATGACACATCTCCGTACATTTGATTGTCAAAAGGCAATAACAGTGTAAGAAGAGGTTCTATTTTCTCTCGTATCAAACATCCGTTTGAAAGTCACAATGGGTTTGAGGTTGCAGCTGAATTGATCGATGAGTTTAACAAATGGATTTTCAAAGATGTTTCATCTAGGCGTAGCAGATATATGTGTAAATAAAGCAAATTTTTTTTTAAATACTATCCAAACAATGCCTTTACAATTTTTTTTTTTATATTTTTAATGTACACAGGGAATCTGCTTTTTCAAAGGTCGAAGATAAATTTGAACCTCAAATGAACTTTGGTGTTGTCAAAGTTTCAGAAATGGATTTTTTGAACATAATGGTTAAAACCGGCAGGCCTTGGGAAGACGGGGTAAGTCATATCTATCAACTTTTTTAATAGTTAATTTGTAACTCATACTCCAGATTTTTGTAATTATTTTTGGCGTTTTTGTTTAAAATCTATTTTGAAATTGATATCCATTATGTATAATTTTCTTATGCAATAGACATCATGTATGCATTTTGAATGATTTCTGAATGAGGATGGTATAAAATGTTCGCTAATATGAATAGTACATTATATATTAAACTTGCATGAAATTGATATCCAACAGTATTCATGTATGCAATTGATATGATTAATGAATGAATTTGGTATAAAAAACCAACTGAAATGAACAATACATTAACAAGTAGCTAGATTGAATTTGATATTCATTCTATATATATTTGAAACCTTTTTTAATGGCTTGTTATTTGGTAACAACATGTTAATATCATTATGTATTATCTGCGGAAGAAGGCAAAATATTTTCCACTACCACTATCATACAGTACAATTGAATGTTGGTTTAAGACGTGGGTTGATAACATTGAGAAACAGTGGAGAGGTTCCAATTACGACATGAGATCCATTTCTCCTGACCACGATGTTGGACAGTGCATTAGAGGTTTCAAACTGCTTGCCAACATTCCTTGGGACAGAGTTGACGATGTCCTTATTCCTGTCAATGTTAGTAAATCATTTCATTGGTTTTTGGTTGTCTTCTGAATCAAGATTAGATGTCTATATCTACGATTCGATGATGGGAGGAGCTCTTCACGACAAGAATGTCAATATAGCTGTTGGTAAACTTGCCATAATGATACCACTATTTTTAACGAGCATGAGATTTTATGGTAAAAGGCTTGATCTGTGTACCAATAAACTCCCCAATTATGTTGACAAGTATCAATCTGACCCACTTAAAGTAAAGCATATGAAGCGTGTGCCTCGACAAGAAGAAAGTTTCAAGCATGTATTTCTGTACTTTATTGATTTCATCAGAAAAGGTAACTCAATTTATTTCTTAGAATGATTTTTCTTTCAAATTTTCTTCAGTGATTGTGGTTTGTATACATGTCTATTTGCTAAATACATCAGTAATGGAGTTTTTGATATGCGTTCTATTGATATCGATGCAAAGTACCATCATCAAAGGTATGCCACAATCATATGGCATTATGGAAGAACAAAGAATAATGATGGCACGATCAGTGAGAGTGAAGTAACTGGTACTGTTGCTAGCAAATTTGGTGGACCCCGCATAGCAAAAGAACATGCTCCGGATACCAGCAATTATCCTACACCAAGATCACAAAGATCAAATTTGAGATAGTTGATTGCACCTTAGACCTTTTAGAATTACAAGATTTTTTTAACTTTGGACGATATTTTTGTGTTTGTTACAACTTAAGTATTTGATATATATAATATCCACTGTTTTATTCCAAAAAGATACCAACTACATATTAATTAGAGATTGATTATTCTAATTTCGGGATACTAGTTATATACAGACTGCATTCCAAATGGATACACCATTCTAAAGATCAATGTGTAATAATTTTCCGGATAATAGTTATATACAAAATGCATACAAATTGGATTCAACATTTAGAGTTTATGATCTTACAGTATCTTATTAACTAGAAACAAAAAAAAATACTAATTTCGAGTTCATGAACTAACTCTGTCTTATAATTGGTATCCAAACTGTACACTTTTCGCATCCAAATTCATACATGATTGGGTTTTTTTACTTCATATTATAACACAAAAATAAAAAAATAAAAAATGAATGAAGTTGATATCCAACCTGTATAAATACCTTGTAGAAACAATTATGCCAATGTAAAATAGTGATCATTGTATTTTGTAACAACCTCAATTACATCTTGTTTTTACATTTTTTCAACTTGGACACCTTATGAATACCAAATTAATACTAATTGTAAATTATATTGTCTTAAAAAGCATGGATTAAGTATTTTAAATATGTATGAAGTTGGTATACAATCTGTGTAAATACTGGAAGAAACAACTCTGACAATTTAAAACAGAGATCATTAAATTTTGCACCAATATCAATTACATCTGGTTTTATTTTGATTTAGAGTAGGACACTAGTTGGAAACCAAATTAATACTCATGCTACTTACATTAAATAATATCAGTCGCTATTAGGTTGCATACCAAATGCATACCATAATTACCTTATATAATGTTCACTAATATGATCATTAACTTATATATTAAACTGACATGAGTTTTATTTCCAGCAATATGCAATTGGTATGATTAGTGAATGAATCTTGTATAAAACATGAACAGTATATTAAACACTTAGCTGGAATGCATTGTCAATAAATATTATTGAAAAACAAAGGAATACATTGTAACAATCAAAACAAAATATGAGTCTAAAGGACAAAATAAAATAAAATTTTTGTATAGTCTAAACAAATAAACTATATAAAATTTTTGTATAGTCTAAACAAATAAACTATCATTTTTATGGCGCAGGGTAATTTGAACATGTCTTCATGTTGTGGCCCACTTGACGACATCTATTGCAAGCAACTTTAGACCTTTTGAATTTCACATCAGCAAACCTCTTCCAGCGTTCAAGTTGCGATCTTCCTACTGTTCTCTTTGCACCAGGCGGCATCAATTTAGGCTCTGAAAATAACTTGATATATCTCATGTACTCTCGCATGGGAGAGGTTCAATAGGGATCGCATATGCGTATTGAAATTTCTTCAAGCTATAAAAAGGAGAGTAGTAATCTGTTTCATGCACTCTTATGTACCTAAGAACTATCATTCCATATCCGCATGGTATCTCATCATTTTGAAATCTTCCGCAACTACATTTCTTGGTGTTTATGCATACTATGTACCGTTTTGGTCCATCAATAACAACATGCAAATGAACCGTTGATGGTATAGTCTAACACACAAAAATATTGGTCATTAAAATGTTGTTACAAAAAAACATGCCACAAAAAAGGTTTCAACTATATACATAATGGATATCAAATTCATTCCAGCTACTTGTGCAGTGTACTGTTCATGTAAGCTGGCAGTTTATACCAAATTCATTCAGTAATCATACCAATTGCATACATGAATACCTTTGGATATTAATTAATAAAGGAAATATCATACCCTCATCTGGTAGATAAAGCTATACTTTTTTGGAGCTTAAGATCATATTTTTTTGTCATCTCTGATCTAGTTTTTGCAGCCTCCTCATTGTGCTTATGAATCCATGTTTGAACTGTTATCGTCATAAATTCAAGAAATCACTGACAACCTCCTTGCTATCTTGTTAACATTATTTAAAGATTCCGCTATGTTTGAAGACATGGTCCATGTTCGCTTACATTTTGAATAAGCCCTTGACCAGTTGCTATACCCAATATTGAATAAATAATTCTTGGGTCAATCTGGTCTATTCTTTTCATAATCTCCTCAAATTATTGTATTGTATAAGCCTTTGCCATGGTAAAAAAAAATTTCTTCAAATCTTCAGTATTCCTATGAAAGTTCTTCAAAACATTACAACATAAGTGCCATATGCAAGCATAATGTTCTAATCTAGGATATACTCTTGCAGTTCCTTTCCATATGCTCTCGTTTCTATCTGACATAAAACATATGTTTTCCCTTTCTCCATATGCTTTCCTAAACTGTTCAAAGAACCAGGTCAACGATGCATTATTCTCAGAATCCACTACGGCATAAGCAAGTGGAAGTATGTGACCTGATGCATTATTTAAAAAAAAAAATCATTCAGTTTGGAAACACACCTTATATCATAATTATTCTTGCATATAAATATAAAAGATTCAAATAATACCTCATGGATCCATGGTGCTTCCGGTCAACATTGTACCACCATATGCGCCTCTTAAGGCTGTCCCATCAACCACTACAACTGGCCTACAATACTCCCAACCTCTAATACATGCTTCTAATGCAACAAATGCATATAAGAAGCTCTTACCTTCATTTCTTTTCAAGCTCAAAACAGAACCAGGATAGGTCTGCTTCAATATGTATAGATAACCTGGAAGTTTTTCCATTGTTACAATTATTTTTACAATTTGATATATGAATATCACAACACAACAATATATTAACTGGATGCTAACTAGATACCAATTAAATTTAAATTGGACACAACATGGATATCAATTGGATACACAATGAAAATCAATTGGATAATGGATACCAATCTGTAAGAAAAATGCATGCCAAAAGGATACCAAATTGTTGCTTTGCTAAAATTCATACCAATTTAGTTCCACTCTTAATTTTCAGTTTAATATCAATTAGACATAAAGTAAAATACAAAAGTTACTTCGAATAAAAACCTGGTAGTTTAGCATATGACTCAGCCAGATCTCCACACACCAATTTTATTGCCTTTTCTTTAGCTTGCCAGGTCTGCATGAATGTCAAACATCATGTAATTTCAACATGTCTTCGGCTATATCTTTCGGAGTGTATACAATTGCTAGATCAATAAATTTATCCATTATAAAAATAGCTACAACGTTAGTGATTCTCTGACACCTTGCATATACTCTATCTCTAACAGAACAAGTGTGATCCGCACAGTATTTTCTGATTTTGAATAGCTCCGATTGATTCAAACTTGATGAATTCATCAACCAAGAACAATTCTTAGAAGGACGCTTCATATAATAATTGTTTCAGAAAACAAAAAAAAGATCAATAAAAAATTTATATACCAAATTCATACAAAATAATTACACATACAAACAAGAAAATAAATTATTACCAAGAAGAACTAGAACGAGATACAAGAAATTTGAATTTTTCGACAACTCCATAATGTCGCATCACCTCCATAAGTGTTCCCTTATCATTGTAAATCTGATTTTCAGCTATAAACAAATTAGAAAGGTCACTGATTACTTCATTTCCTTCATCATTATTTTCATCAACAACTCCACCCGAATTCATTCCTACCAAGCGGATAGAGTTATTTGAGTATAAATCAAGATTTGTTAGTAGTCTATTAACATCAGAATGTCTCCTATCCACACGAACTACAAAATCCTGATTATCCATTGCTATATTCTTTAGAGTTATGCACAATGGATATTTCGTAAAGAAATCTACATTAGCTTTCTTTTGATCTAAAAAAACCCGCATACCCACATCATTATGGATACTAACAGGTGGACATTGATCACTAACTATATATTTTATCTCTATATCATTAATATTAACATCTATCCTAAGTTGCGATGTTATCACTCTTACTAAACCACTATACAGACCAGAAGATTCATAGATAATCCCCTCCATCTGAAAATCAACATATTTCCATGTTTCATTGAAAAAAAAATAACAGTTAGTCTTACATAATACAAAGCAATAATAAATATGTTGTATCTATATTAACTTTTCATATCAAGATAATACAAATTTCATCCACAACTTCATTCTACTCACACAAAATTATACACACTCGTTATTACTTATTCACACCAATATCATTCCAAACAGTATACCATAATTCATACCATAAAACACATTTCATAAGAAAAATAACATTTCACATTTCATACCAACTTAATACACATTTCATATAAATCATCATACTTCTTACTCATATTTTTTACACAATACAGAATAATTTTTCATACCAATATCATTCTTCTCACACAAATTTATACACAATCATCACTACTTATTCATACCAATATCATTCCAAACAATCTAGAATTCACACAATAAAACACATTATATAAAAAATAACATTTCACATTTCATACCAATTTAATACACTTTTTATACAAATCATCATACTTCTTACTCATATTTTACACAATAGTGAATACATTTTCATACCACTATCATTCCAGTTACACTACCAAATTCATTCCAACCTATACATTTTATTTTTATTTTCAGAAAAACAAAAACAGCAATCCATATTATAATTTTAATCTGCATACCGAATCCATCTCATTATTATTATCAAATTGACTAAAGAAATACCAGTTTCATAACAATGTTACAACAAATTTCATACTTTTTTTCCACAAATTTCATAACTTTACAACGATAATACTATTAATATTCTATACACTTATACCCAAATCATTCATATATTAAGCCAATTTCGCACGAAATCATGGTATAGACAATAAACAAAATAACCAAAAAAAAAAAAACAGAAACGTACCAACAAAATCAGAGAATGTCATTAACTACAGTTTCACAAAAATTATTACGTATTATGAACAAAATATTGTTTATACAAAAAACATCACAACTTAAATCTAGTATACATAAACAAAATCACCAAATGTGATTTACAGTTTCATTGCTCTTTTTTTTAACGTTTCAGTAATATACAAATACAAATAATAAATCATAAAGAATACCAACCTGAAGGATCCCATCTACCACCATGTTTAATTAATATAGATAAGAAGTCGTCCATCACAACAAAATGAAGATTTTTCAAACAAAAAAAAAACTGAATTTACTCATCAGTAACAAGAATTATGAAGAAAAAAAAACGAAGAGAGAGAAACTTTGAAGAAAATGGATAAAATCAAATTTTTTTAATTAATTTTAACAGATTAGAGTGAATTAAGGAAAATAAATATTCCTAATTAGTTTGAACTTCCTAAATTTATGTTAATTAACAATTATAATCAATGAATTCAAAATTAATTAACACACCTATTTCCCTTTTTTTCTTCTTTTTTTCTTTAAAATCAATTTATTTTCCTTTTTGATCTTTTTATTTTTTCAAAACAAATTTTTACAATTACTTTAAAAATCTTTTTTTAATAAAATGTTATAACCTGAAATTTTTTATTGTTACAACTTGAAAGTTTTATTCTACTGCTATAACTTGAAAATATTAGTCTAATAAATGTCATTTATAAAATTTTCACTAATTATAAAGTGGATAAATTAAATATTTAATATTTTCAAAAAGTTTTATCTTTTTCAATATAATTAATTGAGCGTATAATAAATTAAAAAATTGTTCTTTCTTAATTTATCAAAATAAACAAATAAAAAGGAACAAGTAAAGAAGGAAAATTAGACACGGAATTAGTGATACAATTTTAGACAGATAAATTTCTTTGTTAGTTTATGTGAGTTTATTGCAATTTCTGACAGTTGTATTAATATTTGGTTTGATTTTTAAGTTCCACTTCATTTTCACTTAATTTTTTATTGCATAATAATTTAATATTTATTGCATATTCAAATTCATATATATGCTATAACATGTTTGTATATTGCAACCATTTCTTCAACATTTAATCTTCATACTCCTTCATTAGTTAGTATTAAAATTAGTTATTAATTAAGTAACTGAATTGTTGAGACACTTTTCATCTTCATACTACCTTGATTTCAAATTAATTGAATTGTTGAGACATTTTTCATTTTTCAAATTAATTTAATTGTTTAATTTTCAAGGCTACTTTTTTAGAATGTTCTTCCAATTTTACCCTGCATTAGTTAGTATTGGAATTAGTTATTAATTAATGTTAGTTATTTTAATAATAAATTTGACAATAATTAATAAGGATAAAAGTGGAAAGTTATGCCTAATTTATGTCTTAATCTTCTTTTCTTAAAGGGTGTGAAACACCTCAACAATTTAATTAATTTGTAATGGAGGGAATATTAAACTTTTCTTCGTATTCTTTTTACTACTCCCTCCGTCCACTTTTGTTTGTCATGTTGCGCTTTTCGAAAGTCAATTTGACTAATTTTTAAAGTTAAATTAGATTACATTAATTCTATATTTTTTTTAAAAAAAATAGATATTCAAAAAACTATACGAAAAGTACTATAAATTGCAATTTTTTGCATATCAATATGATGAAAAATACATCGTAAAATGTTGATCAAAGTTCTTATAGTTTGATTGTAAAAATGGAAACCATGACAATTAAAAGTGGACGGAGGGAGTATTATTTTTCTTCTATAAACTAAAGGCATCAATATCTCCCTTTTCAATTGTTTTGTTTGTCTACTCATTTTCGTACTTATTCAAGTAGTAAGGTATTATCAAATTGCTTTGTTCATTAATTTTTATTTTGATACTTTTTCTTGGTCACAAACTTCAATTTTATTTTTTTTTATAAAATAATAATTATAAAAAAACTATAAAACAATTTGAACAACTAAGGCAGAACGTCTATAATTTAAAATATTTTTAATGAAAAAACTAATAGGGTGAGATCATAATTGGGCGAATTGCAATTGTAATATTTAAGTTACGTGCTTCAAATCCTTGGTTTGAATCTTGAGGTGTAGTTCTATCTCTTTCAATTATATCTCTGAATTTCATGGTTAATCTGAATTTTTTTATCTTAAATAAAACTATACATATTATTAACTGGTCTAACAAAAGAGTTCACATTTAATAAATTGCATTTTGTTTCACTGTTTGTTGATCAACAGGTATGCCCATAGCGAATAGCTAAAAGTTATGGAGAAGTACACACAAACTCTTTTTACTAACTCTTTATTTTATTCTTTTAAAATTAATTAACATAGTATCTTTATACATTTACACTATTCCTCCATCATCTTTATAGGATAAAATTTCACTTAACAATGGAGATTATGAAACATGTACCGTGGTAATCATTTATACAACTTCATTGTGGTGGCTTAGCTTCTTTTACAAGTAATGGAATTGTTTGTATTCCATATTGTTTATACCAATAGAAAGAAGAGAAGTAAGGCAACTTGAACACTACATTTATTTGATACAAATTTAAATTAGTATTATAACTTTGTTTACCAAAAAATTCCACGCCCTCTGTATCTCTTCTTTATTTTCCCCACTGACATTTGAAGCAATTTCAATTACCACTTTTGCTCTTTAAATTTATTATTGTGCCAGTTTCCTTCTGGATAAGTTATTGAATTCTTACTGATAAGTCTTAATGCTCCCAGATGTTTTGATGATGATCTCCTCACAAGTGAAGGGACCCAGTCCTCTGCAGAATATGTTCGTCCAGGACGATATATTATACATCTGGCAAATTGTCGCGTCAGAGGTTGGTAAGGTCATTTGTATACCACACCAATCAGAATGGACGAGGTTGTTTGTACATCGGTTAATAACTCTTCATGGTTGATAAATTCAACATTACAAACAACAAATCATTTATTCATGCAAAGAGAGATATGCAAGCTTCAAATAGCAAGGGACCTAATAGATTGCATTATTGCTTCCTGAACCAACTGTTACTTTGAGTTCTTGTATTTGTGCTTATATTATAGGAATCGTTTCGCTTGTGATAGAAACATTTCAACCTTGAGTGAATCATTGTAAGAACTTAGTTGAGGGCAACTTAGTGTCTTACGTCAAAGTCTATATTAATTAGTTGGGTTAGTATTGTGGACAATGCAGGCATTGCTTTGGCTCATTGAGTGATAGTGTATTACTCAAAATAGAGATCAGGAGGTTAATCTCGTGTGTGTTGTAAATTGGGTTTTACTTTGGCTTGTAAGTTTAGTAAAAACAGTTTGAAAATCCTATGAGACAGGTCGTGATTTTACTCCCTTGAGTAAGGAGGTTTCCACGTAAAGTTGTGTACTATCTTTACTTTCAACATTTACTTTTTGTTCATCATAATTGTGTTAAGGACCTGGTCCTATCGTACTTAGTGGACGCATACATTCCAACAAGTGGTATCAGAGCTTGACTTTTCTATTTGGGTAACACCAAGAAAAAAAAGATCCTGAAGGAATGGCTGCTCCACCCAATGCGGAAGAAGGTCGGTCAACCACCAGGCCACCTCGTTTCAACAGACAGTTTTACGTTTCAATAGACAGCTTTATGGTTGGTGGAAGAATCATATGCATAACTACATCAATGTTGAAGACACTAGGCTATGGAATGTGATTCTTGATGGACCTTACAGTCCCACAAGAGAGGTAACAGATGGAGAGCTTACTAAGGTGGTCCTCAAAACCAGAAAGGAATATAATGACGCGGACAGGAAGAAGATAGAAAAGAACTATAAAGCAAAGAAGATTTTGGTTTGTAGAATCGGCTCAGACAAGTACAACAGAATCTCTGCTTGTGAGACAGTTAAAGAGATATGGGACTGTCTCAAAACAGCCCATGAGGGAACGACACAAGTGAAAGAGTCTAAGGTCGATATGCTAACGACTCAATATGAGAACTTCTGTATGAAGGAAGGTGAAACCAATCACAAGATGAATACAAGATTCATTTCCATAACTAACGAACTGAGATGTCTTGGTGAGCCTATTCAACCAAGCAAACAAGTTTGAAAGATTCTCAAGTTGCTTCCCAAGTCATGGGAGAGTAAATTGAATGTTGTAACTAAAGTAAGAAATCTGAAGGTACTCACAATGGATGAACTCACTGGAAATCTTCAAACTTACGAGTTGAACAAACAACAGGGGTCAACCATGAAGGAAGGAAAGAAGGAGAAATCAGTGGCCTTGAAAACATCTTCAAACGATGGGACTGAGGAAGAGGATGAAATGACATACGTCACTAGAAGGTTCTAGAAGATTATCAAGAAGCACGAAGGTTTTCAAAAGAAGGGTTCGACCAGCAGAGCAGCAAATGCAAATGATCTTTGTCATAAATGTGGCAAACCTGATCATTTTATGAGGGACTGTCCAAGCCAGAAGCAGGAAACTCATGACTTCAGAAATTGTGTTCAATTCCATTTTCTCACTAATGACAAAATCTGACGATGAAGAGAATTAGGATGAAGTAACCCTCTTCGATCTCAAAAGTGACCTAGAAACTTTTTCCATTAAAAGATTGAGAAAACTTCTTGTTGTATTAATTGACTTAGTGGATGAATGAACCTCTGATAATTTGATGATAAGTGAAAAACTGAGCTTGTGTGAGGATGAAAACACAACTCTTAAATCTCAAATATCTGAAATGAGTGTTAGGAAAATTTTTCTAGAGACTGATAGTTTGCAGACCATGGAGGAACCTGGTACCTCTGAGGGTGGGAAGCGAAAACTCAGTAACTTTGAGGTTGAGCTAGAAGAGAAACTGAGGACTTCTGAGTCTTAAGTTAGTTGGCTCCCTTGAAAGAAACTCTCAATTAATGAAGGATCTATGTAAGATCAAAGAAGAGTTAAACCACTCCCTCAAATAGATTGATTCGTCTAAGATACTTTCTAACTTAGCAAATCTGAAGTTCAACAGCAAAAGGGCTTAGGTTGTAGACAAATAGAGCTTCCTACAATCCCCACAGTAAATATGTCTCTGTCTTTGACAATCTTCTGTGTTCCCATTGTAGAAGAAATGGTCATCTGAAAGAAAAATGTGAGACTCTAAGAGGAGTAAAAGAAAGGCAGGAAAATTTTCTCAAATAGAGAAAAGTTTATGTAAAAAGGAATAAGGTACCTGGTCCCAGATACCATTTTAGCAAGAACACTTTGCCCCCATCGACAAGAAGGTTTCTCATTAAGCCTTTTGATAGTTTTTGGGAACTCCATCTTAAGTGGGTTCTTAAGTCTAATAAGTGATTCTTGTGCAGAAGAGAGGAAGCAGTCAGTTCTGGTACATGGATAGTGGATGCTCAAGGCACATGACTTAAGACACTCAAACTTCCCTCTATTTGGAAGCACATCAGGGCGGTGGTGTGTCGTTTGGTGGTGGGAAGAAGGGTTTCATTCTCGGATTTGGTAAAATAGGAAGATCAGCAGATCACTCCATAGACAATGTACATTATGTGGATGATTTGAAATACTATCTCTTGAGTGTATCTCAAATTTGTGATAAGGGAAATGAAGTTAAAATCTTGTCTGATAGGTATTTGGTTACTAACTGTGTAACTAACAAGGTTGTTATGTCTGTCAAAAGAGTAAAAAATATGTATGTTGCAGATCTTGACTCGGTAGAAAGGGACAACCTTTCATGTCTAAGTGCTCAAGCTGACGATGTAAATCTATGGCATAGGCGATTGGGACATGTGAGTTCATCTTTGCTAAACAAGCTTGTTGCAGGGGACTTGGTCTGTGGATTGCCAAAGCTGAAGTTTTCTAACAACAAAGTCTGTGATGCCTGTGTAAAGGGGAAACAAACAAGATCAACCTTTAAATCAAAGAAAGGTGTGAGCACAACTAGACCCCTAGAACTTCTCTACATGGATCTATGTGGACCTTTCAGAGTAGCAGAGAAGGTAAGAAGTATATTCTGGTGGTTGTTGATGATTTCTCCAGGTTCACTTGGAACATATTTTTGTGGACCAAAGACGAGACAGCCGGATTACTATCACATTTGCCAAAGCTATTCAACTAAAGGTAAACTACAAGATAGCCATCATCAGATATGATCATGACACAGAGTTTGAAAACTCTCAAATTGAAGGCTTTTGTGCTGAAAATGGAATCCATCACTATTTCTTTGCACCTAGAACTCCTAAGAAAAATGGAGTTGTTGAAAGGAAGAACAGAACATTGGTGGATATTGCTATAACTATGCTGATTGACTTAGGGCTTATAATGAATTTTTGGGCAGAAGCAGTCAACACAGCTTGCTATGTTACAAACAAGTGTCTTATCAGGTTTGTGATCAAGAAAATACCTTATGAGTTGCTGAATGACATGAAACCTTCAATTGTTCATCTGAAGCCATTTGGTTGCAAATGCTTTGTACTGAATAGTGGAAAGGATGATCTTGGCAAGTTTGATGCCAGAAGTGATAAAAGGGTGTTTGTCGGGTACTCTTCTACCAACAAGGCATACAAAGTCTTTAATAAAAGAACTCTATGTGTTGAAGAGAGTATGCATGTGATATTTGATGAATCTGATGATAAGAGCAATGATGAACACAAAGAAGACATTGAATTGGAGGAGCTGGTTAAGGGAAGTTAGGACAAGGAAATTCAAAATCATGGAAGCAAACAGGTTGCAAGGGAAGAAGGTGCAGAACTCACAAAAGAACCCGGTCCTTCTGGTTTAGCTCAGGGGGAAATGTCTCAAAATCCAGAGTGTGATGAAGGTGAATCCGCTACTAATGTTAAAGAAAAGATAACTAGAAAGTCCGGATGGAAACATCAATCCTCACATCCATTGGACAATCTCATCTCTCCAATTGACTCTGGAATACAAACTAGATCCAAAATAATAAATCTAGTTGCATATTTAGCCTTCATATCAACCATTGAGCCTATGAACATCAAAGAGGCTTTACAGGATGCAAATTGGGTGACATCAATACAGGAAGAACTTCATCCGCTTGAAAGAAGCAAAGTATGGCACCTGGTCCCTAGACCTCTCAACAAAACCATTATTGAGACTAGGCGGGTCTTTAGAAACAAACTTAACGAGCATGGGATCATCACCAGAAACAAGTCAAAACTTGTGGTACAAGGATATAATCAATAGGAAGGGATTGACTATGACGAGACCTTTGCTCCTGTAGCCAGAGTGGAAGCCATCAGAATCCTGATAGCCTTTGCTATCCACATGGAGTTTAAACTGTTTCAAATGGATGTCAAGAGTGCCTTCTTGAATGGGCATTTGAAAGAGGAGGTGTATGTCAAACAACCACCAGGTTTTGAAGATGTTGATCTCCCAAATCATGTGCTGAAGCTGGACAAAACTCTGTATAGTCTAAAGCAAGCTCCCAGAGCTTGGTATGAGCACATGTCAAAATTCCTCCTTGAAAATGGGTTCAAAAGAGGTAAGATTGAAAATACTTTGTTCCTAAAATCCAGAGGTAAGGATCTGTTGATCGTGCAAGTATACGTAGATGATATCATCTTTAGAGCTACTTCAGATTCACTATGCAAAGAATTTGTTGATTTGATGAGTAGTGAATTTGAAATGAGCATGATAGGGGGGCTTACTTTCTTCTGAGGACTGCAAATAAAACAATCATCTTAGAGCACATCAATATGTCAAGAAAAGTACATAATAGAATTACTCAGAAAGTTCAGCCTGCTTGAGGCAAAAGTCCTTAATACTCTTATGAGCACGAGTGTGAAACTTGACTTGGATAAAGAAGGGATTAATGTTAATCAGACCATGTACATGGGAATTATTGGGTCACTTCTGTACCTCACTGCAAGCAGGCCCGACATAGTCTTCAATGTAGGGATGTGTGCAAGGTTTCAAGCAGCACCAAAGGAATCATACTTGAAGACAGCCAAGCAAATTCTGAGATATTTGAAGGGAACACAAGACTTGGTTCTATTCTATCTGACTGGTGACTCTTTTGATCTAATTGGTTATGCTGATGCTGATTATGCAGGTTTTCTTGTTGATCGAAAAAGCACATCAAGCATGTCACATTTCTTAGGATCATCATTGATTTCTTGGGGCACTAAGAAGCAAAATTCAGTGGCACAGTCTATAGCAGAGGTAGAATATGTGGCTACATCATGTTATGCTCAGCTCCTATGGATCAAGCAGCAACTTGAAGACTTTGATGTTCTCACATACATTATTCCTCTCATATGTGACAACACAAGTGCAATGAACATGACTAAGAAGCCTGTTCAACATAAAAGGACAAAACATATAGATGTGAGGCATCACTTTCTAAGGGACAATGTTGAGAAGCAAAATGTGATAATGAGTTTTTGCAAGACAGAAGACCAGTTGGCTGACATCTTTACAAATCCATTGAGTAAAGAATGCTTTATTAAAAATAGACTGAGGCTGGGAATGCACAAGATAACATGATTCCATAACAAGTTTGCATGCAATCTTCTTGTTGATTATGTTAAGGAGGGCAGGTATCTATCCTAGTTGTATTGCTTAACATTTTAGAATTCACTTTTTGGTACCTTACTGTAGGTATACACTCATGGCATGTTGGATGAAGGGAAGATCTAACCATACATGCAGGGCTATATATTAAATGGGACCTGGTCCTCACAAAGTTAGTATCACTTTTGCTACATTGTGTGTCTGTCAACGGTCACTGCCACGTGTCCTTTAACCATTCATTGCGTCAGTTTTAGACGTCTTTTCACTTTAAATCCAAGAGATGCTACTTTTCAGGGACCCGATACTCCTTATGCTTAAATACAACTGGTCGTAGTGAATCCAAAAACCTAATCTCTTCCTAATCTTCTTTTGTGATTCACTACTCTATTTTAAACCGTTCTTTCTTCTCATCAAAATGACTAACTCCTCTTTATCTTCAAAGCTTTATGTTCCCCTAGAAATTGAAAACCCATGTTCCTTCAATTTCTCCATTTCTCCCCCAGAAGAATCTCTTTCGACACCAGCCTGTGGAGTTGGTGAGACAAGTGAATCCATCACATCTCACACTGAAGTAGTGGAATCTCCTGCTCATCCATCTGTAGAAATTTTTCCCTGCTCTCCTATGTTGGTTCTATTCGGTGAGAAATCCCAACACTCAGAGGCCCAATTAGTTGTGAAACCCAGTATTGCCCTTTCTACAGAAGAAGTAGAAGTGGTTTCCAGGGTTGTGTCCTTTACCATGTTTGAATGACTATTTGATGGAGATTTGCCAGAAGGAAAGGGCCCTGAGTCAAATATTCTAGTAGTGGAAGCTGAATTAGTGGTTGTACAAAGTCTGGCCTCCCTTAGAGGCGATGTTCAACCAACTTTGCGGGAACAAGAGTTGAGGTCGTAGAAACAGGTCCCTCACAGTGTTCAACATGTGTTTGACCAAACTCCTAAGTTTTTTTATGTTGACAGTAAGAAAGAGGAGGAAGAAGAAGTTTCTTTGGTATGGAGCAGAAAAGGGGTTCGAGATGCTAATGCCTTAACAGTGGGTGTCCCAAATCTAGAAACAGTTAAGAGTGTCCCTGACATTGATTTTAATAATGAGCCCGCTAAGTCTGCAAATGAGAGAAAAAGAAAAGGGAAAGGAAAAATGGTTGAGTCCCACACAAAGAGGGACAAGAAGAGGTATGGCACCAGGAGTGATATGCCGAAGGTGATGGAAAGTTCCATAGCAGCAAATGTGATTCAACCGGAAAGGGCCAAGAAGAGAAGAAGGGAAAGTCTTCTGCCTGATGAACCTACCTCAACCCCTTTGCCTGTTGGGTCCAGTGATACAAAATCTGATGATGTTGCTGTGTATGTGTCAAAAAGAAAGTATGTGTCAAAAAGAAAGAAGGAAGCAGAGGTTGAGAGAGTCAAATCAAAGGGGAATCAGAAATCAACGAAGAAATCTCCTGTAAAGAATGTGAGTGAAAAGGCTACTGTACAGTCAAAACCCATCAAGGTACCAGGTCCTCGTGGTCACAAGCCAGTAGAATAAAAGGAGTTGACCAGGGAAGCACGTATAGCATAAATAGAGAAACAAAAGGTGCTAAATAGTAGAGTCTTCGACCCTGATATTCTTACAGAACTTAGAATGTCCACTCTTTTTTATTCAGTTTCCCTGCAAAGTTAGGGTCATCTATTTGAACCCCCAGTACCATGCTTGCATAAACCTGAGGTGTGTGAATTTTACTATAAGATGGAGCTTCTGAGTGATGGATGAATCAAGACTACTGTAAAAAATGTCAAGATCTTTCTAGATGAGGAAACGTTGGGGATCATTTTGGATGTGCCTGCTAGAGGAATTCGGTCAATAGAGGGCTGCAAACCCTCCAGTGAGTTCATGATATAGGCCACTAAGCGTGGAGACATCAAGCGAGTAAGACTGCCAAATAAGTTTCTAAAAGGAGAATATCAGCTACTCTTTGAATTCATTCGCAAGGTGATGGTACCAAGGACAGAGAAAAGAAATGTAGCATCTGCTGCTGACATATTTCTCATGGAAAATCCAGATGAACATGAGGAAATCAATCTTCCTGCTATAATGCTTGAACATATGCACATGATGATGACTTGGAAAACAACCAAACATGGCATCCCTTATGGTTATTTTCTAAACTATGTGTTCAAACATTTCGAAGTTCCTCAGGGGCGAGGAGTACCTGGTACCACCAAGCAAATGTTTACTGTTGTTGCCCTGTTAGAATGTGAATATGTTGAAAGGAAGGTCAAGGGTAGGTCTCAGGTAGTAGATCTCCTACAACAGCAAGCCTCTCTCAAATGAGAACTAACTGATCTAATAGTGGTTCTCAATGACAAGGAGGTTGAGATTTTGCAACTCAAGTCTCAATTGCAGAAGACTGTCTCGAAGGGACCTGGTACTAGTGGTGTGGATGAGCAAGTTGTGCAAAAGTTGAGAGATGAGAATGAACAGCTGCTGAAGATAAATTCCTCACTCAGTGAGGAAGTCAAAGCTCTCAACAAACAAGTCATTCAGGATCATGAGAATGCAAATGAGCGAATGTCCTTGCTAATACAAACCCTTACTCCCCTTCCCCCTCTGTCTTAAACGAGTTTAGTCTCCTTGGTTTCTTCATCTTTGTGGCAAAACCCTAGTGGTTGTATGTACTGTTTTGGCTGACTCCTGTGGTCAGCTTTTGTGATCTATGATATTTACTATTGTGCCCTGTTCAATATGCTTTGATATTCTCTTTTATTCTTACCTGTGCATGTTCTGTGTGGCCTATGGCCCTGAATTCTTAATGCTTTGCATGCAACTCGCATATGTTTACTGTTATTCCTTTTCAATGATGTCAAAAGGGGGAATTAAAGGTGAAGTGTTGTGAAATTAGAAGGGAATTGAGGTGAGGGGGAATAACAGGTGAACTGTTGTGAAATCATAAAGGAACTGAATTGAGGGGGAACAACAGTGATAGGGGGAATTCATGTATCTTTTGAATGAATGCTTAACTCTCATGTGAGGTTTCTTGTAGGTTGTTTGTCATCATCAAAAAAGGAGAAATTGATAAGTCTTAATGCTCCCAGATGTTTTGATGATCTCCTCAGAAGTCCAGGGACTCGGTCTTGTGCAGAGTATATTCGTCCAGGACCATACGCTATACAGCTGACAAACTGTTGCATCAGAGGTTGGTAAGGTCGTCAGTGTACCACACCAATTAGAATGGACAAGGTTATTTGTACATCGGTTAATAACTCTTCATGGTTGATAAATTCAACATTACAAACAACAAATCATTCATTCATGCAAAGAGAGATATTCAAGCTTCAAACAACAAGGGACCTAATAAATTGCATTATTGCTTCCTGAACCAGCTATTACTATGAGTGCTTGTATTTGTGCTTATATTGTAGGAATCGTTTTGCTTGTGATAAAAACGTTTCAATCTTGGGTGAATCATCGTAAGAACTTAGTTGAGGGCACCTTAGTGTAATACGTCAAAGTCTATATTAATTAGTTGGGTTAGTATAGTGGGCAATGCAGGCATTGCTTTGGCTCATTGAGTGATACTGTATTACTCAGAATAGAGATTAGGAGGTTAATCTCGTGTGTGCTGTAAACTGGGTTTTACTTTGGCTTGTGAAGTTTAGTAAAAGTAGTTTGAAAATCTGTGAGACAGGTCGTGGTTTTACTCCCTTGAGCAAGGAGGTTTCCACGTAAAGTTGTGTGTGCTATCTTTACTTTCAGCATCTACTTTATGTTCATCATAATTGTGTTGAGGACCTGGTCCTATCGTACTTAGTGGACGCATACATGTCAACACTTATAATGCAATTACCAAGATTGGTTATCTATTCATGTGCTATGATTTATTTTAGTAGTAATCATGTTCTGATTTTCAGGTTATGATATATATATATATATATATATATATATATATATACCCCTTGGTATAAGGTGGGTCCATCGGTCACAATTTAACATTTTAATATTTAACTTAAATTTTTTTGTTACTCTTAAGCGAAAATTATCGCCCTTAATGAATGGGGGTATGGACTGTAATTATTTATGAGAAAATGGGTATTTCAGGAATTACTTTGGATTTGGATATGAATTTGTAATTATTTTGAATTTTATGACCCATTTAGGTAGTTTTCCCATTACATAATGCGGCTACTCTATGTATGCGTTGGATATCGGGTTGGGGTTATCGGTCCTACCGATCTGAGTTTTATTGGGTTTGATGTAACTTGTACAGTTTCAGACCATATTGGTTCGAGTTTCAACTAATATATTTTTTATATACATTTTTAAAAAGTATTTTTTTAGTAATTCATGAATGTTAAATATAATTTTAAATTTTAGACTAAACAAATCACAAATAGTATTAGATCAACCGATTTCAATTATCGGTTTGAGGTTTGTGCTCAGCCGATTCAGATTTTCAAGGTGAACCGACACATCACGACCCATAAGTCTTGGGTTGGTTCAGTCCGAGCTACTATCGGTTCCGATTTGATTTTAGAATGACTTGACCCAGTTGACACTCTTAGATTAAATTAAGATTGTGCATAAAGAGCTTGTAGGTGATAAATCAACATGAAAGTCACATATCATGTTTTTGTACCTTATTTTATGGGTCGGAATCCAAAAAGAAAATAAAAGATTAAAATGATTACATCGTATATATAGGATTAAAGTTTTATTTTATGTATATATTAAATGTTGAATCACATTGATACTGAAAGAAGATCAAATATGTAATAACTATAGTAGCTCTGCGGCATCTTTCATCAAAGAAATGACTCTTTTCATTGCATCCAACTCCTTCTCTACATCTATGTTCAAGTGAAACTATTATGTGTTTTAGAAAGCTATTTCATTCAATTTCTTCAACTCATTTCATTCAACTCCTCCGGTGTTGATGTTAAATCTAGGATAGCGAAATTGTAAAGGATTTTCAAATTCTCTCAAAATTCATTTTGAAATAATGTGAGTCTTGATATAAACCCAATGTGTAAATTCATAAAACTCACGAACTCTCTAAGTAATGGTCTAAATGCTACAAAAACCAAGAAAATGAAAATGACATTTAGCATTCTAGGGAAGGAGCAGTAAAAATGACATTCTTTTTTTTAATGAATTCCCAATATTATTAATTAGATATATTTTGTCTTAAATTTTCACACGATCATAGATCAAATTATTTCAACTAGTACAATCTATAATGTCTTTTCACTAAAGTAACATAATTAAGTTTTCTAACATAAAAATTGCAAAACTTTGACCCTAATAACACAAAAATCACTACTATTGAAAAATCCATCTTTTGATTGATCGGTGATATATAATGTCATAATTATGTGATCATCTATCTATTTTAAGTTGGAATAACTATAATTAAATCACTACACTAACTAGTTCTCAAGAATATTATGTACAGTGTCAGAAAGTAAGAAATAAAATTGACAATTTTATGGTTACACATAAAGATCATCATCTCAATGATAATGTTTCGACAACCTGTATATTTATATGACGGAGTTGATGCAGCTGGTGGTCCTAGCCATGCTAAATTAGTAGTAGTATTGGTAATGGAGGGATATATATTTACTATTATTTTCTGGTTACTTTGATTTTATTATTGTTGTCTAATTTGCTTTGATTATTGTTACTACATTTTTCTCCAGTTTATTCTATATGGCCTTCCACTTCATTTTTTTTTTCATTTTTAAAAAATAATTTTGTTATTCTCAACTTGAGGCAAAGGTCTATCAGAAACAATCTTCATACTTTCATATTATCCGAATCAACTCCTTAAATAATCAAAGTTGTTCAAATTATACCTAAAGAATTATTTAAACCTAGTACTCCCTCCATTTCAAATTAATTGAATTGTTGAGACATTTTTCATTTTTCAAATTAATTGTTCAATTTTCAAGACTACTTTTAGAATTTTCTTTCAATTTTACCCTTTATTAATTAGTAGTGGAATTAGTTATTAATTAATTTTTAGTTATTATAATCATAAATTTGATAATAATTAATAAGGATAAAAATGGCAAATTATTCTAATTTATGTCTTAATCTTCTTTTTTTAAAAGGTGTGAAACATCTCAACAATTAAACTAACTAGTATATGTGCCCGCACGTTACGCAAATGATTTAAAATATATTAATTTCCTAATTAAAATAAATAATAAAATGTATTATGCACATAATAATATATTTAATTTATAATATTAGTAGTAGTAGTAGTAGTAATAATAATAATAATAATAATAATAATAATAATAATATACAAATCATTAACTGATTTATTTGAGCACATTAAATTAATATTATTAATTCATAATTCATGTTATTGTATTAAAATATTATATATATATATATATAGCTTTATCAACTGTGCTTTAGTTTTATAATATATTATGTTGAAATTTTTCTAAGGATACTATTAATTTTATAATTATTTTTTCTTGATCAAATATGAAAAACTTTTTAAATATTTTTATGTGTTTGTACTTTATTCTTTTTATGTCATTTGAGTAAAAAAAATTATGTTAATAATTTATCAATTCTAACATTTCATATAAAATATTTGATATCATGAGATTAAATGGCATGTTGATATATTTTTTGTATATGTTTTATTCAAAATCCAAAAAAAAAAAATTCAAAATATTTTTTTCCGTATTAAATTTATGTAAAATTATAATATAAATAGCAAAAATAAAAAAAAACAATATTCCAATATTCCTTGTTTCTCTCGCTATAGAACCCTAAATTATAGCATCATCATTTGTATGTACAATTATCTGCCAGATATTTGTTAAAATATTATTACTAGAAAATAGGCTAAATTTATTTGTGTTTTAAATATATTTAACTCTAAACATAAATTTGTAGTTCC
Source organism: Solanum pinnatisectum (assembly GCA_035578085.1). Lineage (NCBI taxonomy): Eukaryota > Viridiplantae > Streptophyta > Magnoliopsida > Solanales > Solanaceae > Solanum > Solanum pinnatisectum. The sequence goes on along the minus strand of CM069084.1, from coordinate 37,018,287 downwards.
TATAGCATCATTAAAAAAAAAAAAAAAAAAAAAATTAACAAAAAAAAAAAAGGATAAAAAAGGCAAACAATTATTATTTTTTTAAAAAAAATTCTATTTGATGAGGTTTACTAACAAATGTTTTTTCTTAACTTTATAATAATTTAGATTATAGATCCCTTTTAATTCCTTTTTAAAGCAATAAAAACTCTGTGCACTTTATAGATTATAGGTTTATTTAAAAAATATTTAAGCAATAAAAATTCTCTGTAAGCAATTATTTAAAAAATACACATGCAAAAAAACGAAAGAATTATTAATCCTAGAAATATAGATACAAAGAAACATAAAATTATTTTTTATTGTGTTTGGAGGAAATAAAAAATTAAAAAATATTCGAGCGTCGTAGATCATCTCGTTCTTGCAATGCACAACAATTTTCATCAAGGTTTCAATTGTGACATTCTTCACACGTAATTCTTTATTTTTCACTCGCGTATGTCTTTCTTCGTTTCTTCACAACTGTCAAAACACTTATTATCATCATTCCGTTGTAATATGCAGATACCTATACACAATTCATTTTACAAAAGTAAAACCACAAACAAATAAGGCTAGTTACAATTCAGTTTTGATGAACAAAAAAATCAAAAAATAAATTACAAGTTACCTTGACAAAATGAAGTTTAGGAGTTCTTTGCCTAATGGAGAGTAAATTCCTTTCAACAATTGCAAGGGAGAAGTTTAAAGTTCATGAAATTTTAAAGTGACCAGTTATATTTAATTTAGGACTTTATATAATTTTTAAATAACCAATACATCCTTAACTTTTTTTTTTTTTTTAATTATACATCCTTAACTAATTTATTTAGTTGATTGCTTAAAATTTAAAATTCAAAACGAATTGGTTAATAGTTATTCAATCCTAATTTTTTGTAACGTGGCAAAGAAGTTTTAAAACTCCCTATTTAATTGGATAAATGTTCTTTTTTAAATAAAGATTAATTTGTTTTTGAAATTGTAATTTTGCAAGCGTAAAATTTGTTTTTTTTTTTTTACTGTTTGCAAATTTTATATCAATACTTTTTTTAGTGTTTGCAATTTTTAACTTCTTTGTCTTTTGGCATTTCTAAAATTTAAAAATTAGATAGATATAGATATATAGACATAGAGACTACCTCTTAGATTATATTAATTACTAATATATTTATTTGGTGCAAAATACATATAATTTTTATTAGTTTTTCTCATCGAGGATTTTATATATAAATGAATTATTCTTCTTATTATATATAAAATCTTAAACATTTTATATATAAATTCAGTAATCTATTTATTTAAAATAATAGTGAATTAATATTTTTAAAATATTGAATTTAGAAGTTTTGGAAAGATAGTTAATATATTTCGCATTAAAAATGTTTTGTGTTCTTAAAACAAAATAAATAGATAGTGAAAACTTTGTAAATCCTAGATTTTTAAAAAAATAAAATCGAACTCCAATATCTTTTAAGCTTTTTAAATTTTAATAATAAATACAGTTATTCCCTAATTTTTAGAATTGATTTAAAATTAGTTTTTAAAATAATTTTATTTATTTAAAAAATCAATTTTTTTAGCATTATCTTAAATATTTATAATGAAAGTAAATTTTCAATTTTTTTCAAAAATAAATTATTTTTCTACTAATTTATAAATTGGATTTAAAAAATAGAAAATATGTTTTAAAAAATGTTGACAGTTTTGATGAACAAAAAATAATCAAAAGATATATGACAACTTACCTTGACAAAATAAAGTTTAGGAATTCTTTGTCTAATGGAGAGTAAATTCCTTTCAACAATTGCAAGGGAGAAGTTTAAAGTTAATGAAATTTTAAAGTGACCAGTTATATTTAATTTAGGACTTTATATAATTTTTAAATAGCCAATACATCCGTAACTTATTTATTTAGTTGACTGTTTGAAATTTAAAATTTAAAATTTAAAATTTAAAATGAATTGGTTAATAGTTATCCAATCCTAATTTTTAGCAACATGGAAAAGGGAGTTTTAAAACTCCCAATTTAATTGGATAAATGATCTTTTTAAAATAAAGATTAATTTGTTTTTGAAGTTGTAATTTTGAAAGCGTAAAATTTGTTTTTTTTTTTACTGTTTGCAAATTTTATATCCATACTTTTTTTTAGTGTTTGCAACTTTTAACTTCTTTGTCTTTTGACATTTTTAAAAGTTAAAAATTAGATAGATATAGATATATAGATATAGAGACTAACACTTAGATTATATTAGTTACCAATATATTTCTTTGGTACAAAATAAATATAATTTTTATTAGTTTTCTTATCGAGGATTTTATATATAAATGAGTTATTCTTCTTATTATATATAAAATATTAAACGTTTTATATATAAATGCAGTAATCTATTTATTTAAAATAATAGTGAATTATTATTTTTAAAATATTGAGTTTAGAAGTTGTGGAAAGATAGTTAATATATTTTGCATTAAAAATGTTTTGTGTTCTTAAAACAAAATAAATAGAGAGTGAAAACTTTTTTGAAATTTTGAATTTAAAATATTTAATTAGTTATATAATATTTAATTATTTATTATTTAAAATTTTGAAAATTTGTGGCGCTGACATGTGTCATTTTTTCTTCTCCTATTATATATCGATAGATTTGACATTTTACTTTCATGTGACCAATAATAGTTTTCTTCATGGCTAGAAACAAATGCATATTAGGTAATTTTATATAGATTTCAATGTTATTGGTGTTTTATTTAGTATTTGGGATTGAGTGTTATTTAGACACTTCATTAGCAATAGGGTCAATTGAGGTAATTGAAAGCAACAAATAACAAATTCATTAAATCTTGTCTGCTATCGTGACCAAAGTTCAATTTGAGTTTTCAAATCCTTAGCAACGTTTTACTAATTAATTAGAATTTCCCTTTGAAATATGACTATAAAAGTTAGGAATTGAAAGTTGAAACTAAATAATATGATAAAATGTTATCCACTTACAATTCTAAGTTTACCTATTATTATTAGATAGATAAGAGAAAACATCGATAAATGGGAACAAGTTCCGTAGGAATGAACTAGTAATAGAATTGCACAATAACTATAGTACCAATGTTTTATACGTAGAATTGTAGATAAATGTAAAGTATATATTATTACCTTAAGTTTAAATTTTATGCAAATCAATGTAGTGTATCTACATGTCTGTTTAAATTTAAATCATACACTTATCTTTTAGCGAAAACACTACTTATAAGAGTTTTTTTCCCCAAATGAATAATGGATTCATGTCTTGAACGTCATCAAATCACTGTTCACTTAGATCTTAACCATGTCTAAATATTATTTCTTAGTAAGAACTTTAATATATATATATCGTTTGTCATTTTCACTTGAAAATCATGAACTTTTTCACCAACTTTTCTATCAAAGTTGTGTCACATGATTGTGACAATCAACAATATAATAGACCCTTTTTAAAGTATGATGATAATAATTCACCTATATATAGGTAAAATAAATTAAAGTGCTCATGATAGGCTTTTACTAATATATTTATTCTTATTCTTTAGCTTAAACACTACTTATAGGGGAACTTATAGTGACTCACTCCAACTTGTATTTTGCCTGGATATTTGCTCTTTAACTAATCTATTTTTTGCGTTATCCAACAACTCAATTCTCGGATGGGTGCAAAATTTGAAATTTACGTGCAAGTAAAGATTATTTTTTTACTATTAATATAAAGAGGGATACTGTAAAAAGATGAAAAGTTAAGGAGTAAATTAACAAATCGTATTGACATGAGGGGTTAAAAAAACAACGAGTTCAATTATAAATATAGGATGAAATGAAAGTCACGTTACTACAAGTATAATGGACATAAGTATTAACACATTACTATATTTTTGCTTTTTTGATGGCTCGAACCTACAACTTTAATATTGTAAGGTGCTTACATCTAAAAAACTCGGCTGAGAAAAGAGAAAGATTACGGAATGTACTAAAAAAATTCTTAGACTTTCTTATCTGTGGTTAGCTACCTAAAGGTTAATATGAATTTTTGGAGCATCAAGTAGTCATCGTCAGTGATGGAGACAAAAGCTTTTATTAAGGAATTCAAAATATAAAAATTTAAATACGAAACGATTACACGAGAATAAATCGGAGGCGAACCCAAGGAAAGACTAATGCTTTAATTTACGCTTTGTTGTCATTTATAACATGTAATTCCTTCCCATTTTCCCTTACTCCATCTAGCTTTTTGAAATTTTCTTGTGCATTTTAGGTAAAAAATAACTTTGAAGAATAAAACAAAAATAATATCTTCTTGATATCTTAAAAAAGGTCACTTATTTTGGAGAATATTACAAAAGCTAAAATATCATTTTAAAAAAATGAAGAAAGTATAAGATTGTATCTTCACAAAATGAAAATTTCATAAAAGTCACAAGTTGATTTCCTCTAAATAAGAAAAGACAATAAGAAGAAAGCAGTACAACTAAGCCAAGGATTAAAATGTTACTACAATTATATATTACCTAGGTAAGTAATTATACAAATCGTAGAAAAATTCAATTCAATGACGATGACATTTAGTTGTCCAAAAAAAGAGCCTTTAAAAATGACATTTTGCAATAAAAACATGCAAAAAAAGTATACCTTTACAACAATATAAAGGAAGGGGATTTTGTTAAGCTTGGACAATATATACAATATTAAGAAAGAGTAGAACTCTTCCGCTACCAAGAAGAATTGTTGCCTACTCGTCACCTTCACTGACTCAAAGAATTCACTTCTTTTCTGTTCATCACTTTTGCAATGGCCATCATGGAGAGTTTCTGCGGTATTCTTCTTTCCATATCTCTAGATTGTAGCTGTAATTCTTTTCCATAAACTCATTAGATTATTAAAAAATTTTAATGCAGGGAATATAATGACGTTGTTTGTCGCTGCAACTATAGTTGTTATTTAATTTGCAGGGGTTCTTGCCAATGGCTTCACAGCCCAAGACTTAACTATTAGGAATAGTGTCGGACCTATAAAGCATTAGGCAGTGGCATTAAGAGTTGAAGCAGAATCAGTGTCCTATTATAAATGTCAATTCGACGGGTATCAAGACACTTTGTATGTGAAAAGGCAATGTCAATTCTATCGTGATTGTGAAATATATGGCACGATAGATTTCATATGTGGTGACGTGACGGCCCTGTTTCAAAATTGTTTAATTGTAGCACGTGTTCCATAGTTCAAGCAGTATAACACAATTATTGCACAACAAAGAGAACATGAGGACTCTACGACTGAAATAGTGCTTCAAAATTGCTCTATAAAGGCTAGCCAACATTTGAGCAATGTCACCACGTATTTTGGTCAACCATGGGGCAAATTCTCTCGGACAGTGATAATGGAAAGTTATATCGATAACTTGATAGATCCTAGAGGATGGATTGAATGGATTGAATCGTCTGTTGTTAGTCGTTGGCCATATTATCTGGAGTACAAGAATAGAGGGCCATGTGCTGTTACAAAGGGGCGTGTGCAGTGGCAAATTTAGAGCCAAAAAATAGGGCACCGACATCCGTGGTCTCTTCGTAAAATTAGACATTTTATATATATTTTTTTTAAGATTTTGTATAATATTATATTATGGCACCCGTACTACAAGAAATCAAAATGGTCCACATGGTTAAATGTTGAGCTTTTGACCTTGAGGATTAAGGATCAATTCTCACTTCAATACATTTTACTTGGTGCACCCGAAAAATCCTAGATTTGCCTCTGGACGTGTGACATGGACATCCATCACTACGGATCCTAATATTGCAATAAATTTTACTGTTAGAAATTTTATAAATGGTGACCAGTGGATTCCCGCAAATATCCCTCATTACCTAGATTTATCTTAAATTAAATTGTACTCATGTGTTCCTACTAGTAATCAGATTATAAAAATAGTACTACTATGTACACGTCTTGTTTTTTGTTTCAAATGAATATATTGATTATCTAATTTGACTTCAAGTAATTTATCGTTGTCATTGTCCAACTAATCGGCTGACCATTAAATCACCAAAATGACATACTTATGGACACTAATCGAACCTAATTTTATTCTGCCACCTTCAATAGAAGTATTGTGTAGCATAAACGCAAATGAGTTTTTTGGACTATCCTTTGTATATCTCTCAATTTTGTTACACCAAATTAAAGGATGATTTTTTTTTACTTTTAGTTTTTGTATTTCTTCGATAAATATAATTTCCTTCTCAGCCAAATGCCAGTCCATCACTTACAGAGGAAATGTGCAATTGTAGAAACTTATTTTAATCATGGAGTAATTATAGCATTTTTGCTGCTCATGTATTTTTATTATTTCAGGTCTTTTTTTGGCTCGTGACTTTTATAAAGAGAGAATTTTAACAACTTTTATCAGCTGAGCTTTTAATTTATATTAAAGTGAATTTAATATTTAGCATATATATAAATTTAAATTTAAATTTTATATATAACATGTAATTTTAATTTGAATTTGGAAAATAATACCCCACATATAAAAAGTGATCCTCAGATTAATTAAATTATACCAGAGATTAACAAGATATTATTTTAATTATTTAATTCTTGACTGAATTGCTTACTAGCTAGGGAAAATTACTAGGCATATTATGTTTTATTGTACTCTCTATCTAAAAAAACATGACTTGATCTTTATAAGTCGCGATGATTTCTGGCTGACTTAGATTCAGAGGCATTCTACTTTCTCCGTTTAAAAAGGAATGATAACAAACAATCAACGTAGTCTCAATTGGGACATTGTTTCTAAATTTTATAAGAGAAGTCATTTGGAAATTAGATAAGTAGTATTCTCTCAATTACAATTTATATGACATAGTATAATTTGAATCAACACAGTTTGAGAAATATATAAAAACTTTTGAAATTCATGATTTTAAACATGTTACATTACTTGAATCGAGGATCGATTGTAAATAGTTTTTTTACTTCCATAAATTAAGTTTAAGGTTCTATATACACTACTCTACTCAAATCTCACTTATGAAATTATAACGTGTATGTTGTCATTGTTATTAATCTGAAAAAAAAGTACAAAAGTCTATCCAAATTAGGAAGTTATTTTTGTCACTGTAATTTTTATTTATTTTTGGTTAACTATTAGGTTATAATCATAGGTAAAAATGATACGCTAAGAAATTTTTTACACAAAATTGTATAGATAAAAAATGAAGTTCCGCTTCTTTTTGGTCCGATGAAATAAAGTTTTCGATACTAGTAATTAATACTAAATAAAATGGATCAAGATACTTTGAAGCTCTACAAAAAAAAAGTCATGTAGAAAAATGAGACCTTAAACATCAAAAGGAAAAAAGATACAAAAAATGATGTGAAATTTAACTTTTATACAATTCTATTGCTTAAATTTTTTAATTATCTTAAGAAGTACATGTTATAATTCATATAATTGAAGGTTGTTTTTGATATTTTATTTAAAAATATATGCAATAACCCAAACTCCTTTCTAGTCATTGATATAAGATCAAGAAGATCTATTATCCCATTCAAAATGTGAAGGGTGTGTATTATTTTCCTAACCAAAATGTTAAAAGGGGTAAAGTGAGCTTTTTTTAATAACAAATTTGGTTGAATGATTTTATTAGAGGAAAGTAATAAGTTGACTGACTTTATTGATGCAAAATAAAATTTAATAATTTTACTACATATTTTATTATAATTGAATGAACTTTTGAGATATTTACTAAAAAACAGAATATAACATAGTGGGCGACAAGGTGGATCTATGTGTATGGATGGGATGCCACGGCACCTGATGACCACGGTTAAAACTTTATATATGTGTGTGTGTAAATGTATGACAAAATATTATATATTACACTTGTCACTCATTAAACAAAGTTTTGAATGGTGTAATTGGCAATAGACTTTATGTTAGAACGTGAGCGTCAAGGGTTACGCCTTGCTTCCCCCATTAGTCCTTCTTTATTTGTTATTATTTATTTATCTATTAAATATTTTTTCTGTATTATCTATTAATTACATATCAATATTAAATTTTGAACGTTTCATAAATATTAATAAAAATATATTTAGATAGTATTTTAAAAAAAAATTAAAATGATGGATATTATTATGTTAAAGTTTTTGAATTTAAAGATTCTTTAGATCTTTAACGTCACACTAAATAGAGATAACTGGGTTGAAGCTATTCATTTTTTTCCAATTTTTTCTCAATTATATGTTATTAGATGATTTATACAAATTTAATTTTTTTAATGTGAAAAATCTCTTGTTTTCTCAAAGTTATAGAGATTAAGGTCTCTAATTCCTAAAATAAAAAAAATTATTTAAATATATATCTTTAATATTAGAATATCTAAAAGAAAATATTATTGAATATGCATATTTGATGAATTTGTTTATTAAAAAAAAAAAAACTAAATAACTTGAATAATAACATAAAATTGAATCTTGGATCCACCTCTGATAGATGATGTCTATCAACATTCAACGAGAATTTTGACTCATAAAAAAGACTAGTAAATATACCTAAACAATAGTCTTGTCCATAAAGAAACGAGATATTGAATTAAGATGGGAAAAGGTATAAATTCACCCTTGAGTTTGTCTCGAAAAGTCAATTACACGCTTAAACTATTATGATGATATGAATTGATTATTCTTGAGATGAGTAGTATCCTTGAGTTCTGCGTTCCGAGTTCTTGAGTCCTTGAGTTCTTCTTGAGTTCTGAGTACTGAGTTTCCATATTGCTATTAAGACCCCTGAGTTGAGTCATTCATGTCCATAATTTTGCATGAACCCTATGAATTGAGTTATAAATTTTGAGAAGCTTTTTATAGCCAATATTTGAGTTTTAAATTGAGTTTTTGAGAAAGTAACGATGAGTTTTGAGAAAGAGTTTTTAAAACATGATTAGTATGACAATCGAGTATTCCATCAATGTTTAAGTAGTATGGTATCCAGATATACCATCAATGTTTATGCAATATGACTTCCAGAGTCATCAATGATCATATCACAATATGATTTTGATATATTTTTGAGAAAGAGTTTTCAAGTATGAATTGAGTAAGAGTATAAAGGAACTAAGTATTCCCAAAGGTATCAGTTTTTACATTGATAAAAGAGAAACTTTGATTTCTAAATGAGTTATGAGTTTAAAGATATTTCAAGAGTAGTTACCTCTTTTAAGAGGATAGTTTGAGCAATTATCTCAAACCATATGTCACGACCCGAGCCTACACCCTGGACGTGGTCGGTACTCAAGAGCCATTGCTGGTCCCCAAGCGAGCCCTTGTCCTGGCTGACTACAAGCGGAAGACTAACTTGAGCATACATAAGCATCAAATTGAAAGAAATGTTTAAAAGCAGTTTACTGAATCTAAAAACTTTGTTGAATATACTGATTATGAAACATATGCTTAAATAAAATATCTGAAACTGAAAGACTCTGCAAAACCATCTATCTATGAAGCCTCTAATGTATACAAGGATGAGTGTTGGGACAAGACCCGCGACTCCTCAAGAGAACTACTAGTAACAGCTCATAAAAACTGGAGTCCTCCAAAATCAAGAAGGTCTTACTCAAAAGCTGACGAAATGATCTAAACTGACTCTTGTTGAGGATCCTAAGAACATGTATCTGCATCATCAAAAGATATAGGTCGAATGACATAAGTATATTGAACGTACGAGTATGTAATATAACTGAATAACAAATAACTGAAATAAAGGACTGCAATAGACCTACATCTTTTAATTATGCAAATACAAATTCTTAGGATCCTCAACAAGAGTCCGTTGAGATTACTTCGTTTGCTCGCCAGCTTTTGAGTAAGACCTCCTTGCTTTAAGAGGACTCCAGCTTTATGAGTTGTTAGTATTAGTAACATTTTGAATAGTCGTGGGTCTTTTCCCGACACTCGTCTATATATAGTAGAGGCTTCATAGATAGTCAGTTTTGGAGAGTCTTTCAGTTTTCAAATGTTTTATTTAAACTTATGATTCATGCTCAGTAAATTCAATAATGTTATGAGATTTAGTAAGTTGTTTTTAACCGTTTCTTTCAATTTAATGTTTATGTATGCTTAAGTTAGTCTTCCGCTTGTAGTTAGTTAGGATGAGGGTTCGCTTGGGGACCAGCAATGGTTCTCAAGTGCCGGCCATGTACAGGGTGTAGTCTCAGATCGTGACATATAGAATATGGGTACTCCTACCACCCCAACCGAACCTCCACAACTACAACCTGCATAAAATCAGCTCAACTAGCAGTTCACAATTTACATGGCACATAACTCAATAAAAACACTTCAACAATTACAGATCAGCACACAAGAGATCAAGTTCATCAATTACAAGTTCCACAGAAAGACACTCACAAATTCACAAATCATAAAGATATGCAATGCAATGTCATGTATGGTGATGAATGTCTGACCTAGTGATACACACTCACTGTCTCTCAGTCCGAACCCATGGGGGATAGATCTGTCCATGCATCTATCCTAGAGTGCAACACGTCTCTCGATAATTGAATTTGTCGCAGCGTACCACACGTCCCTCGAATCATAATATCTATCGCGGTGTGCAACACATCCCTTGATAGTAGAATTTGTCGCAGCGTGCGCTACGTCCCTCAATAATAGAATCCATCGTGGCACATGACACATCCCTCAAATCATAATATACATCACGGCGCACGACACATCCCTCGATAATAGAATATGTCATGGCGTACGACACGTCCCTTGAATCATATATATTTTTCATGGCGCGCGACACGTCCCTCGAAATGGTATATCCTTTTTAATTTCTTATTCTTCCTCAATTCACATAACACTTGTCACAACCATGTCTCAGAACCAATGCAAATGACATGTTCACTAATGAGGAGATGACCATTTCTACAACAATGCACAATTCACAACAACACAACCGTGATACAACATCAACAATGAATCAATAAGTCTTTCAAATCATTCTCAACACATTACACACTAATAATTAATCATATTGTCTTTTATTACCCCTTTTTCATCATTAAAATTATTCAATATGGACAAGTCAATCCATCACCAAGTCTCATTATCACAAGGAAATACACGATTCTATACACTTAAACAAGGATTTGAAATCCATTTGCCTCAAATAATCGAACGATCATTCCGGGACTTGAGTCTTTCCCTTTCGTTGGACCTCCAAATCAATACAATCTATTCAAATAAATAATCACAATAAGATTTCAAAACTAATAACACCCATGCATATTACTATGTGTCTAATCTAGACTCAAAAACTCACCCAAATCTATAATCAAGTTCCTAATCTTGATGTCAATTAACATGTCAACTCTCATTTTTTTTTCAAACTTCAAGCCTAGGATTATGTTCCAACTTCTCCAATATTATAATTCTAATAATAATCATGTAATACAATATACCTAATATTTAATTATCTATCTCAATATATCAAAACTTGAATTATAATATAATTTTATACAAAAAAATTCCAACACAATTTTATCTCAATAGACAATTATATTCTGATCCTTAATTTACACCCTGATTATTGGAATATTGTTACCTCCTATTATGAATACTATAATTATTTTACATTGAATAATACGTAATATTTACCAAACTGTGGCCTCCAACACAGCCCGTAAAACAAAAGGGTATAACATCTTCAATAAGATGTGTTTTCTTTTTAATAAATCAAATACACTAATGGCTAGCATTTATTATGAACCACTTTTCCATTACTTGATTGGTTGAAAAGAAATTAAAAATAATAATTTAAAAGGAAAAGCATATCAAACTTCATATCACTGAAGCTCGTTTTCTCAGTCTATGTGTCTGCCGCAACCCTCGAGTTGCGACTTAAAATTTATCCACTCCCAAAGAATTTATTTTAGTATATATCGGTGAAGCGATATAGGGTATAAAAAAAGATGAACTTTCACATATAGCCACTCAAAAATAGGCTAATTGCTCTTCATAGCTATAGTTTGATAATTACAATTCATAGCTACATGTTATAGAAGGAGAGAGGCGAGCGAGACTGGGAGAGAAAAGAGAGAGGCGAGCGAGAGAGGGCAAAGAGTGGGAGAGAGGTGAATTGTATATGTATATCAGTTAGATAATTGTATATTATGCATGTTTATCTGTATATATGGCAAGCGAGATTGGGAGATGGAGGAGAGAGGCGAGCGAGATTGGGAGAGGGAGGAGAGAGCGAGCGATAGAGGGCAGAGAGTGGGAGAAAGGTGAATTGTATGTATATCGGTTAGATAATTGTATATTATACATATGCATTTGTATATATGGCAAGCGAGATTGGGAGAGGGAGGAGAGAGGCGAGCGAGATTGGGAGAGGAAGGGGAGAGGGAAGAGAATGGGAGAGAGGTGAATTGTATATGTATATTGGTTAGATAATTGTATAGTATACATATGTATTTGTATATTCTGGAGAATTATACATATACAAACGTGACTAACTATACAAACTCGAAGTCAGCCCATGTAATTAATGTATAATGTTAGTCACGAGTGGTAATTATAGCAAACTATAGCTATGATGAGTAATTAAGTAGTATAAATTTGCTTAACCGCGTAATTTTCTCATAAAAAAATTATGGGCTTGACTCACTAACTATCAACTAAATTAATTATTTTAAATTACCTCCCAATTAAAAGACCGTGATTAAATGAATAGTTTAAAATTCTCATTTAAAATTTGCGAAAAATATCTATTATAAAAGAGAGAGGACTAATTTTCAAAATGACCTATCGGGTCATTACATAAATTGAAAATTGATGCTCGTCAAGTTGTATTAGTAACTGATTGTCCGTCAGCAAGCCGTGAGGAACTGATTGTCTGTCATCAAAATATCCAACAGTACCTACATAAATGCTCGTCATCACAATTATACAGGATTCCGTTACCTTTTATCTAATCAACATATTCAAGTAACACACTAGCACCTCGAAAAAGAGTCTCTAAACGTACCTTAAATCGAACTCCAAAAAGTCAAATTATGACTTTGCCCGCCTCAGAACGAGCCCAATCTGGTCAAATACATAATTTACATAAATCAATGAATCCGTAGGCACCCTTTTTCTTATACCTCTATTCTGAGCTCAAAAGTCAACCCTAACACCTTGTTTGGATGGTTGTTATTGGTTGTATTGTTAGTTTAAATATAACGTTTGTTTTGATTGTTGCTTAAATTATATTGTATCGTATCGTTTAAATCCATCGTTAGATAACAATGAAAAGACTCATTTTATGTAATGAACGATTTGGTGTAATCCCGTCGTTACCTTAATATTTTCTTCTCATTTTGTCTTTATTTATTATTTAATAATAATATTTCATCTTTTATCCTACCTTTTCATAGTAGTTCTACCACGTACCCTACTTTTCTCGTAAGTTTATCATTCAAATTATGAATGTGTGGCATTATGTAACGACGGAGAATGATACAATCTATCCAAGCATTGTATTCATTAAAACAATACAAAAACAATACAAAACAATACAAAACAATACGATACATTATGAAATAATCACGTAACAACCATCTAAACAAAGAGTAAGCGTACAAGGGCACAAGTGGAATTTTATTGAAAATCAAGTTATACATGACCTAAGGAACTCAAATATAAAATTTCATCAAAAACCAAATTCAAATCAACCTTCAAATCCTCAAAATATGATGATATAATTACTTTAGGCCAAAATTTCCAATTTCCAATTGAAGCATAGATGGTTATGAATTTCCTACCTTGATTGTACAAATGATATTAAAACATAAACCAATTTAATATTAAATTAAAAACAATATAAATCTTCTATTGGAATTAATCAGGAACATATATAGAGTATATATCAGTAAACACTGTGAATTTTGGTACAAAATAAGAATATTATAATTAGAGAAAATACATAAAATCTATCCTGAACTTGGCAGCAAAACTTACTTTAGCACCTTAACTTTACAGGTAATTATTTACCCCCTAATCTCTTTACAAGTGAATTTAAATACACCCAAACAGCTGACGTGGCAGGTCAAAAAATTTAGCGCAAATCCTCCTCCTCCTTTTTCGTTGAACTTTCCATCTTTCTCCTTCTTTGAAATTCCCCCACCCCTACCCCCATTTCATTTCGATTAGTAAAAGGGTGAAATGAAAAGGGGGGAAATGGAAAAATCAACAATTTGTTCTTTGCTTCAAATGGTAGTGTTTGAGTGTTCTTGCTTCAAATGGTAGTGTTTGAGCGTGATAAACTTGAAGCTCTTTTCAATGAAAAATTTATAATTCGTTCATCTCAAATTAAATAGAAAAATCAACAATTTGTTTTTGCTTCAAATGGTTGTGTTTGAGTGTGATAAACTTAAAGCTCTTTTCAATGAAAAATTTATAATTCGTTCATCTCAAATTAAATTTTGAGTTGTTATTATTTATTTGTTTTGATAATGTTTCTTAAAAATGGATGTGTTTTTGTGAGAATGGTTTTAAGATCTTGGATCAATCTTTCAATCCTTACTTGAGTTTGTTCAATTGCAATCTTGACGGGGTTGAGGAACAGGCAAGCTCATTTTTTGAGATTTTCTTACTTACAAAATTATGAATAGACAAAAAGAAACAAAATAAAAAAAGAATTTAAAAAATTAAAATTTAAATAATGTTCAATGTGGCGCTGATATGGCAATGATCTAGCATTGATGTATTGATGACATGACACGTGTAGAATGCACTTGTCATTGTGAGACTGATATTATAATTTTAGGGTGATATTAAATTCACTTGAAAAGAGATTAGGGGAATAAATAATTATCTTTAAAGTTAAAGTGTTAAAGTAAGTTTTGCTACCAAATTTAAGGAAATTTTATGTGTTTTCTCTTATAATTAAGATAAAGACTAAATATATGGAGGTAACTAAAGGGAGAAAAAGACTAAATATATTAAGATAAAGACTAAATATATGGAGGTAACTAAAGGGAGAAAAAGACGAGTAACTCATAAAGTAAACTTTAATATAATTCGTTATGTAATCAAGGCAACATTTATAAATTCAAATCACAATAACAATTACAAATCGATTTCGAATTGCTTTAGCAAACTTAATATTAAACCAATAAAATTCATCAAATCGTCACTTTCTGATTTTATTGGAAATTTTCTAACAGGTGGTTCATTAAATGTGACTTCACAAGTGACTGGGCCACTCACAATAGCAGAAACAGAATTTCTTGACTCGGAAAACTTAGTTGCATCAAAAGTTTCAATTGATGTTGTAGCGTCATCTATCGAACCATCATAATTTTCCTTACAAATTTGAAGGCATTCTTTGAGAACAGGTTCTTTTGCTTGCTCTAGTAGACTTACAATTTCATTGTAAATTTGTTGTGTTCTTCGATAAACACTATTGAAAAAGAATATGCATCAAACCTTTTTTATCAGCAGAAGAACTCTTAGGATCCGCTCTAAGAGAATTGATGCATGTTTTGAAGTCTTTAGACGTTCGACAAACATCTTCTATTAAATCTCCCGATGAAAAAGTTCCAAAAGAGATAGAGATAACAAAAAATATTATTAATGTTTTCATGGAATTCATCTTCAAATATATTTTCGAAGTTATGATGCAGGGTGGTTCTTATAGCTAGTATACAATACTCATACTTACTTCTTTTCCATAATAGATAATGTAGATATTATTGTATCAAGATTATGGTAATCATACCTTACCTATTATGAAACAAACTAGTAATTAGTAAGTACTATATTTTAATTTAGGCATGCAAATAATCTGTATATTAATTCACCCCAAATGTATTTTTCAATCAATTTTTTACCGTTAATATGATTAAAATCAGATGATTAAAATGCTAGCACAATAATTATTATATCTCAAAATCATACTACTAATCATTTTATTTATTGTATTCTACCCATAATTACTAATCGTTGATAACCTCTTCTTCCTTGGCCATTATTTTGATATCAATTAAGACATTGATTATATTTTTTTTGGTTAGACATTGATTATATCAATTAAGACATTGATTATATTTATTATATTGCTTTAATAAGCTTTTCCTATAAGGTAATTTGGAGCAGTCAAACGCTTTTTTCAACATAAATCTGGACAAAATATGTGTATAGTATAATTTACATAAATTTCATAGTGTTAAGAGTTAATTATATTATTTTTCTACTCTTTTTTAAATTACAAGAATCCCTTGAAATTTATAGATTTTGGATACATCACTGCATTTCCGGTTACATCACTGGATTTTCGGATACATCACTGAATTTTTGGATACATCACTGGACTTCCGGATACATAAGAGAGGAATGTATCCGAGAGAGAAGGGATGTATCCAAGAGGGGATATGACATCCAAATACATAGGAGAGAGATGTATCAAAGAGAAGAGGGATGCATCTAAGAGGGAAGTGATGTATCAGAGAGGGTAGGGATGTATCCGAGGGAGATAGGGATTTATCAACAAGAGGGGAGTGATGTATCCGAGAGGGAATTTTTGAAATTTTTTTAATTGGTAAGGAATTTTAGAGATGATGGCAAAATAAGATGTATATTTATGTAATTTTTCCTAATTATAATTTACGTAAATCTCATAGTGTTAAGAGCTAATTACATTATTTCCCTACTTTTTTTTCAAATTACAAAAATCTCTTAAAACTTATGGATTTCGAATACATCACTGGACTTCCGGATACATCAATAGACATCCAGATACATAGGGGAGAGATGTATCCAAGAGTGAAGGGATGTATCATAGAAGGGATAGGACATCCATATACATAAGGGAATGATGTATCCGAGAGGGAATGGATGTATCCGAGA
This sequence comes from Solanum pinnatisectum, assembly GCA_035578085.1. Taxonomy (NCBI): domain Eukaryota; kingdom Viridiplantae; phylum Streptophyta; class Magnoliopsida; order Solanales; family Solanaceae; genus Solanum; species Solanum pinnatisectum. The sequence continues at coordinate 37,001,348 of CM069084.1, read as the reverse complement.
AGGAAGGGATGTATCAGAGAGGGGAGAGATGTATCCGAGAGGGGGATAGGGATGTATCAGCGAGAGAGGAGTGATTTATCTGAGAGGATATTTTTGAAATTTTTTTAAATGGTAGGAAATTTTAGAGATTATAGTAATTAAATAAGATGTGTATTTACATAATTTTTCCATAATTATTTTTTCATAGACTAGTTATTTTTAAATAAACGTATCAATTATTGACACTCCACAATGTTAATTAATTGTTGAACTTCTTCAATTTCAAACAATTTAAAATAATTAGCTTTATAAAATTAAAAAAAATCAAGTTGTTTTAAGATAATTTTGTCATTTTAAAAATAAGTAATGTTTTATTTTTTAAATTCACTAATTCGTAGAGAGAAAAAGTTTTATATCTAATAATATTAGATTAAAATATTTCACCGACTTCAATTGAAGTATGTGGCATAGATGGGATTAAAAAAAATAGAAGTATGTAGCATAGATGGATATGATCTCCCTAAGTTGATTGGGTAAATCTACTTCTACTACTATTTAACTATAAGTGTGGATAATCACACAGGTCACCGTCCACAAGCCTGCTTCACTTATGTGGTTCCACATATATTTGTCTATTTTTTTCCTTCAATTTAATTTGTTTGTCTTATTTTTTAATTATTTTATATTTAAAAATTACATAAAATTTTTGAGAAACCAAATAGCTTATTACTACAGATGCTTGAGTTAGACATTATTTATCATAAAAACTATATTGGTGGATCTTAATTAAGGTATTAATGTGTTCAAGTTGTGAAGTGTATTTCGATGATCTAATTAGAGATCAGTGATTTAATTATAAGACAAAAGAAGTGGATTGATATTGAGATGATAAGTTGATGATTAAAGGAAGTTCTAACGAGTATACTTGTGTGAAGGCAATAGAGGTTTTTAGTAAGAAAGTGTGCATATAATTTGGGTTAGTCCTTTGAATTTGGTTGGTATAACTAGATTTAAGATATCATGTCGATGATAATGTGGACTTCGAGATGATGACAATGACCATTGAGCATAATGGTAATAAGAGTTCGATAAATTATGATTAGGATGCGACTATAAGATAAGGATTTTTTGTTAAATGATTATTTATGGTAATGACGACCTGCATGTATTTAAAATTGTGGTTTTCTACTATTTGGTGAGCAACATGGTCGTATTGAAAGTTGTAGGATGTGCTGGGACACCACTTAAATAAAGTTGAAAGGAGCTAGAACCATAATATAAAAAATAATGGGATATAGTTTATCCTTCGAAAAGAGGCGAGAGCAAGAATATTTACTCTGATTGCAAGGGTCAAAGATGTATATTCATAAGGTTAAGAATTGGGTTCAGAGACATGCAATTTCATCTGCTTTGCTCTGATTATGGTAATAGTGTCAAGGGTTCATCATATGGTTTGAAAACGTTTTGAGAAAGAGTGTGGTGATAAGTCCTTTTGTGGTTTAGAGTTTGGTAACTGGTACAGATGAAATCTGGACTTAAGTCTTTCATTGTAAGCTTACGTTATTGGTAGTATGTTTTGTCAAGGTAAGAAACGATAGATCGCCTTGATTATTGAACATTTTGAAGGACTTGTGCATGATTTGGGTTGTTACTTTTGATTGTTAAAGGACCTAAAGAAAAGTTTCACTTAAAGTTTTGGTCTAAAGTATGTGGTGAAGTGTCATGGATTGTTGGTCAAAGGATAAGATAAGTAAGCGAGTTAGCGAAAGGAACAAGATTCTGGTATATTGAAGGTTGTATGAAGTTTTGCCTTTGATTTTAGATATGACTATGAAATGTGAACAGGTTTGGCATAGACTTACTAAGGGATTATTAACGATTTTTATGAAGATTGAGTTTGGTTTAGGTGAATAACAGTGATGGGTGGAAGATGTTGCGTTTTTATGTTGGTTTGGATTGTTCAAATTATGGTAGGTGACTTATGGATGCGCAACGGTATGGACCTACTGTTCTACATGATTATTGAGGATTTTAAGGAGGGGTTGAAACTACTCTATTAATGGGACTACACAGATTATTATGAAGAGTTATATAGACATTTGATTGTGAATAGAGGTTATATGCTTATAGTATACAAAATTATTTGAGTGACCAAGAATTTCTCTGAGTGTTTGTATGAGGTATGTGATTGTTTGGATTGGTAGTTGAAGCATGGTATGTGAAGGTTTGTGTTGAGTTGACTTTGGGTGTGATTTAATAGCTTTATTTTGACATAAAGTACTATCAGAGTTGAAATTAGTGTTATCAGCTTGGGGTGAGATCCGTATATGTCATGAAATGCTTAAATGGTAAGAGAAGTAGCCATAGTTTGAAATTTTGGAGGGCACCAATGTGTTTGATAAGAAGACTTTTATACCGGTGACAATTTGAGAGTAAGGTAAGTGGCTGGTGTGGTTATGATGTTTGTTAGTATTAATAATGGTGGCTTCATTATAGTACTGTGAGAGTATGTGGGGTTAGATAAATTGAGTATGTGTACGATTGTAAAGGGGACTAGACTTATTGATTGTGGGTAGCTTACAAGTAAAGAGATGGAGTCAGACGAGTGTAAATGCTTGATATGGGCACTAATGATGAAACAAGGGTAACAAAAGGCAATGTGATTAATTATTAGTGCGTGATGTGTTGAGAATGATTTGAAAGTCTTATTATTCATTGTTAATGTTGTATCACGATTATGTTGTTGTAAATTATGCATTGTTATGGAAATGGTCATATCTTCATTATTTATGTGAACAAGTTATTTTCATTTTTTCTGAGACATGGTTGTGACAAGTGCTATGTGAATTGAGGAAGAATAATAAATTAAGGGAAAATGGTCTGATATACCCCTCAACTTTGCCATTTGGAGCTGATATGCTCCTCGTTATGAAAGTAGCTCATACATACCCTTACCGATATACACCCGACTCACATATACCCTTCATTTAACGGAAGTAAAAAAATTAATTTTAAATTTATATTTTTGACTTTTAAGTTTTTATAAAATCATTTAGGGGTATATAAGATTCTTCTAGCAAAGTTCAAGGTATATTTCAATTTTTTTCATACATAAATTATTTTTTGACTTGTTTGATTTTCATTATTTGAGTTTCTTATTCTTATTTTATTTTTTTCTTTCATTCCTTAGTGTAAGAAAAAAAAAATTACACCTATTTTTTTTGTGGCTATAATTTAAAATAATTTTTTGTCTATATTGTAATTTAATTTTTGTATTTGAAGAAAAAAAATTGGTCATCTATAATAAGTTTTACAAGAATATTAGTGAAACATAAATAAATTTGACCATCAAAATAATAAATCTAAATTAGTCATTGAAACAAAAAAAAAAGTCAAAAAAATATGTTTAAGGAGGATTAAATATACCCATATGGGATTATAGTTTTTTGTTTTTTAAAAATAATAAAAAAATTAAACTAAAATTAATTTTTTTTCATTTCCGTTAATGGGAAAGGGTATATATGAGCCATTTGTATATAAGTAGGGGTATATATGAGCCACTTTCATAACGAGGGGTATATCAGCTCTAAATGACAAAGTTGAGGGGTATATCAGACCCTTTTCCCATAAATTAAAGATGATGTACCATTACGAGGAATGTTCCACGCGCCATGACAGATATTATGATTCGAGGGACGTGTCACACGCCGCAACAGATTATATTATTGAGGGTCGTATCACACGCTGCGACTGATTTTATTATCGAGGGTTGTGTCACACGTCCCGATGGATGTATGGACAGATATGTCCCCCATGGGTCCTATACTGAGAAACAGTGGGTATGTATCATTAGGTCATACATGCATCACCATACTTGGCATTGCATTCCATATTTTTATGATTTGTGAACTTGTGAATGCCTTTCAGTGGAACTTATGATTGATGAACTTAATCTTGTGTGTTGTTGATCTGTAATTGTTGGAACGTTGTAATTGAGTTGTGTGCAATGAAATTGTGAACTTTTATGTTGAGATGGTTTTATGCAGGTTGTAGATGTGGAGGTTCGGTTGGAGTGGTAGGAGTACCAGTATTCTATATTCTTAACTTGTGTTTAGGAGTTCGCTTGATGAGTACCGAGTGGTTTGGTACTCACCTTTGCTTCTACAATTGTGTAGGTTATGAGCTCGGATCTTTATGATACTCTCTCTTATCTTCTTGTCTGAGGCTTCCTATGGAGATTTGTCAGGTAGTTGATTGTCATATCAGTAGACCTTTTCACTCCTATTTATGATTTTGTTATATTCTAGAAACAATGTCATTGGAGACTGTGTCTTTCTTTCGAATCAATTGTAATACTTTAAAGGCTTGTACATATAACTATCAGGTTTTGGGGTTTTATTTTGAGTTGATTATGATTTCCGCATTATTAGATGGTGTTAGTCTCTTTTTATTATTTTACTTCTGTATTCACCATATTAGTTGGGTTTTAGGCTGACTTGTCTTGGTGGGATAAGATGAGTGTTATCACGTTTATTTTCAGGTCGCGACAAATGCTATCAAAGTCCCAGGTTCATAGGTCTCACGTGTATACAATAAATTTATCTCTAGATGGTCAGTCAATAAATACTAAAACAAGAATATAGAAATAAGTTATAATGACAACCAATAATTAATTCAAAAAGCCTTAAATAATTAACAATCAATTCGTAGCTACATGTCATGACCCAACCCACCGGGTGGTGCGGGCACCCACTCTAACACCTAAGTAGGAGAACCCTCATATCCCAATAGTAAAAACATGCAGAAATTTTAAGAAAACAGGAATAACTATAACACTTTGATTTTATAGATTAACGCCTTTAGACACACTATTAGATAAACTTGTAAGGTAATTTAAACCACTCCCAATGGATCTAGTCTAAACAGGTACAAGAGCTACTAAAAGAACAACTGGACACGATAAATAAAAGACACAACTCCCACCATGCGAAAGGAAGAATAGAAGCTGTTGGAGATTTTCTTCGTTTTCACCTAATGAAACGTCACCAATCCTGCATCCAGACTATGTCAAAAGACATAGCAAGAGTAGTATCAGTACAAAACACATGTACTGGTAGGCATCATCGGTCAACCCGACGCCCACCACATAACATAAGAAACCAACTAGTAAGATCATGGAATAAACCACTCACTTCTCCACCTTCACCCCTTCCATTGAAATACCTCTAACCACACTAGCATTCTAACTACTAACTCCTTTTTAATCAACCCACTTACCGGATTCTTGATCATAGCTCAATCATTCTAAAAACATAAGAAATTTTCTAAGTACAAACACCACCAAATCAACTAACCGTACACGTCCTACCTTACTTCCTCATCACATTACCAACCATAGTCACATAATACAATGATTCAAGCTTTCTTAACACTAACCCAATCTCCTTCCCCCCCCCCCAAAGGTGAAATCCATCTAGCAATTCCTTCCCATACACTATCTCTACTCTCGCCATTACAACCGTACCAACGTGACCTTTCCCCGGGCCTTTTTGGTGGCGTGCACTATATAGGGCATCCAGTTAAATGTGGGGGCACAAATCATCTCAGAGTGGAAGATGTTCTAACGGGGTAACAAGAAGGCTTTCTTCCTTCCAAGACTCATCACTGTGTTGTGCAAGTGAGCGGGAGTGCCGCTTTTTGATGCTGATGAGGTACTTCCCGTGGATCCCCCCTTTCATCCTCTTTTGGTCAGGTCAGGTTCCACTTCTAGGGGCAAGATGAGGAGGACAAGCAAGGCTAGCAGCAGCAACGCGGCCGTGGATTCGAACGACGAGGACCCACTCTCAGGTGCACGAGTTGAGGAAGACTTAGAGGTTGTCCGGGAGAGGATGAGGAGTGCCTATATTGAATTCACTCCGATTCCACCTAGCACTGCCCTGGATGTGGAAATGTTTCGCCGCCAGCTACGCAAGGAGAGAAGAAAGGGTGTGTCAGTAATTGTCTTATGCTCCAGAAGTGGAAGACTATCAAGACCATATTTACTTTTGTGGCCCCCAGCAAGGAACTTCCCCAACTCGAGCTGCCGGACTTCAGGGATTTCTCTATGCGGAATGAGGCTTAGAATGGCGTGACACCCCCAGAGAACCTCAATTTAGACATCGACACCACCCAGTTCGAGAGTCCTTGATCAGTTTTCCCTTTGCCCCTGCTGGGCTTGTAATTTAAGACAACTTGTTTTTATCTTTCGATTTTCTATGTTTTGGTAGCACATGGATGCTTGTTTTGCGTTTTATTTAATCCTTACGGCTTTTCTAATCTATAACTCATGTTGCTGAACACTGATAGGCTGGTTGGGATTTGTTCGGATAGCATTTGAGGTTGATAACTGAAGTTAGGAAAAACAGGGGAGGCTGGGTTGAGGTTTTGCCTCGCCCTATCCCGCTCTGGAGGGTATATCCCGTTTTGGCGGCCTCGCTATGGCAAGATTAATCCCTCCCCAGCGGCTCAGACGGAACCAGAACCCAGGCTTATCATTTTTGGGTTCTTTCTCACTCTTCTATGTTTTTTTTCCCAAGGTTCCCATTTTATCAGGCAATCAAATTTAAAACTCCAACTACGATATACAAACCAACTTAACCAACAATCTAGGATAAAACTCCAAGCTAGGAAAATCATTAATTAATTCGAATCAATCTTAACGACACGGTACCCCACTAGTTCTCACTAATTCAACATTACACCCACACAGCCCCAAGATACACCCAGACATTACAACTTGCATAATTTACACAAATTAGCCAACACATTGCGCATACTGAGGTTCAAGTACACATATATAATACATGAATTCACATCCTTACACTTTAACAGGTTCACTTTTACATTCACCATTAGTTTAATCCAGACACACAACACCGTGCCCTAAACCATGCCACACGCATCCACTATAACACCTCCACATCATCAGCAAATCAGACTCCCAAGAATACTTCCACATACACAATTATTTCACTCAACACTGAGTAACCAAATTACAATTAATTCAAACAACTAGAAATACACAATCACAGTTATAATCATACATCACAACAATTTCACTTTATTGGTTAGTTCATCATATAGATGGCCATTGCTGGTCATCTATGCCTTATACGACCCTTAAGTCCAGATATTAATTGGAACCTTCTCCGTTCCAATTAACTTGTTGGTGTACTTTCGTTGAGATACCAATTGGAATCGGGAGATACCAATTGGACTCAACTCATACCTCAAGCGACACTTCGAACGAAAGGAGAGAATAAGTGGAACAACTTCCTAGAATGCTTTCTAGCCTCTTGTAGATTAAATGTGGACGTCAACACACCAATCCACATGAGTCTAGTTCGCATTTTGCTCTTGTACGGGGAAGCCGGTAACCTAAGCTCTGATACCAATTTGTCACAACCCAACCCATCGGGCCGTGCGGGCACTCACTCTAACAAGAACCCTCATATCCCAATAGTAAAAACATGCAGAAATTTTACTTAAACAGAAATAAATATAACACTATGATTTTATAAATAACGTGTTTAGACACACTATTAGATAAACTTGTAAGGTAATTTAAACCATTCCCAATAGATCTAGTCTAAACAGGTACAAGAGCTACTAAAAGAACAACTGAACAAGATAAATAAAAGACACAGCTCCCACCATGCGGAAGGAAGAATAGAAGCTGCTGGAGATTTTCTTCGTCTTCATCTAATAAAATGTCACCAATCTTGCATCCAGACTATGTCAAAAGACATAGCAAGAGTAGTATCAGTACAAAACACACGTACTGATAGCCATCATCAATCAACCCAACGCCCACTACATAACATAAGAAACGAACTAGTAAGATCATGGAATAAACCACTCGTTTATCTACCTTCACCCCTTCCATTGAAATACCTCCAACCACACTAGCATTCTAACTACTAACCCCTTTTTAATCAACCACTTACCGGATTCTTGATCATGCTTAACCAATCTAAACACATAAGAAATTTTCCAAGTAAAAACACCACCAAATCAACTAACCGTACACATTCTACCTTACTTTCTCATCACATTACCAACCTTAGTCACATAATACAATGATTCAAGATGTCTTAACACTAACTTAATCTCCTCCCCCCCTCCCCCCAAGATGAAATCTATCCAGCAACTTCCTTCCTATACACTATCTTTACTCTCGCCACGACAACCCGCTATAAATCGTCATACACGGGTCCACTAAGTACAACATAAACAAACCAATACAATACTTTGCTCCCAAACGTATACCAAGCATATACAATATTGTCAACAAGTACACGAACAACGAATAACTCACATATATCACATCATTGGTCCTCTCACGAAACCCAAACTCAAACAGTTAGTATGCCGAACGTGGCAATCGATCCCAAGTTAGTGTGCTAGAATGTAGCAGTCGATCTCATGTTTATGCTGAAACATGGCAATCCGATCCCATATTATGCCGGAACATGGCAGTCCGATCCCATATTATGTCGGAACGTGGCAATCTGATCTCATTCACACACCACAATCACAAACACAAGTACATCATCAAGATCATTCATTTAAGTCATGATTTAATGGCAATGATATTCATCTATCTCATTTACAACAAGTGTGATCAACATTGCAACATTCATACATACACAAGTATCATAATGAAGCAGAAACAAGCATACATCACACAATATAGAATCACAACCATCACCTACGAATTACTCCTCAATCCCTATCGCATATGTAATAATTGACCATACTTCTCCCTAGTTCATCGTTAGGATTTCTCATTAGGTTTTAATCCCCATTCAGCATAATTCCTCAATTTCGTCACTTCAATTATCGGATGTAGCATACATTCATAATCTAGTTCCACTCTTGATTTCATGTCCTCATTCTTGACCCAATTCTATCCATGATAGTAATTCTAGGTTTTCTAACAACTCATCAATTCCTCCTCACAAGGCATAAACCCACATACTTTGAATTCTAAGAATTATTCATGTAATTTACTCGGTGCACGAAGGTCTACCCACAACCCTACCATTGATTTACATATATCACGTAGTAAACATAGATTTAAAACTACTCAATTGTAAAAACCTAGCCTACCTGGGTGCCAAGCAGTTGTACGGATTTTTTTACTTTGATTCGAGTTTTGTCATTCCTACGCTAGAAATCTCCTTCTTCTTCCTTCCCAAGCTTAGAGCAGCTTTTCTGAGGTTTCTAGGGTATTTTACGACTTATTTAGGTATTTTAGGGAGATGGAGGAAATAGGATTTCTCGTAATTTACTCTCTGCCTCGCTTATCCCACTCTGGCGCCAACTTATACCGCCCTGGCGGTGGTACCCCAGCTGCACCTAGCCCGCCCTGGCGGGTCACTGGCCCAGATTTTCTCGAAGCTTTGCTTTTTCTAATTAACGACGGTTCAGGTCGTTACATTACAGCCCCAGAACTAGGGCGTTTAGCCATTCATGCTATTAGAAAACCACAAAATACAATTGTTCATGCGATTTCTGAAAAATAGAAGAGTTAGAAGATCAAAACCTATTACAAACGATGAAACTTGCTCTTGCACACCAATTAAAAAGTCAAACCCAACTAATGAGCCCTATGGGTCTATTTATAATAATTAGAAAAACTAAGACCCAATTCTAAACCAACAAGGAGTCCTATTTAGTTGCATTTTTGCTATAAAAGTCGGCATCAGGGTGGGGCGTCGCGCCTGAAGAGCCGCTCTGAATTCTTCACCTTGGCGCGCCGCGTCTAGGAGAGCGCCACTGAGGCGTCTCTGAATTTCAGTACCTAGTGAGTCGCGCCTCTCAGTATGCTTGGAAAAGGCTTCTGAATTTTTGCTTGTGGCTTGTTGCGCCTACTAGAGCTCCAGAAAAAGGACTCTGAACTTTAGTCCTTGGCGCGGCAAGCCTAGAAGAGCGCCAGCCACTGTGCCTTTTGCCTTAGTCATTTTCTTGCATATGTTTGCTCCTTCTTTCTTCGATTCGACTATAATCTCCTTGAGAGTTCCTGAAACTTCTAATCAGATGTTTTAGTGCATAATCATCGCAAGTCTAACAAAATCAAGCTAATAGACTCAAGATCATTCATTACTTAAATCAATTCATGGGCAAATATTGACAACTTAGGCATATAAATACGCCTAAGATCAGGTGTAATTGGTGTAATTACACTATCAGTCATGTTTGGTTGGGCATGTAATTACCTGCTAATTTAGAAAGCCACTATGGTAATTGGATTTGGTGTAATTGGTATAAATACACTATCTGTCCTGTTTGGTTGGGCATGTAATTACCTGCTAAGCAGGTAATTGGGTGTAATTAGCAGGGTGTAGTTACACTCTCCAATTCAAAGGGGAGGTTGTGAATTGCTGGTAATTATATGGTGTAATTACAAGTTGCTTACTTATTAATTTCTTCCTTTTATTTTTGTTTTAAGTTTTTTAGTTTCAAAGTATTTTTTTAAATTGTTTTTATTTTTATTATTCTAATATTTTTTTAAGTATTTTTTTATATCATTTATATTTCATTTCCTTCTTATTCTCAACCTATACTTCATGTGATTCTATGCGATTTTCCGTATCTTCTAAAAAAAATCATTAGTATAATTTTGTTAGTATTATAATTTTTAAACTAAAGTAGAATTCATTGTTGAATAAAGTTATGGACGTACTTTTTTTAAAAAAAAAAAAATCATATTTATGTATTTTATGTTGAAATTTGGCATAAGACTATTATGTTAAATTTTTTATTTTGAATTTAGAACTTTTGTTATATTTTCAATTTCATTTGTTTTAGGAGTATTGACTCGATATTTTACATTACAAGCTATTTCTTTTAAGTTAGACTTGATAGATTATCTTTTTGTCAAATGTTTTATTATTTTATGATATTATATTTATAATATTAATCTTTTTGTCAAACATGCATTTCATGATGTTCATAGAAATTATGTACTTTTAGTTTTTATGATTAACTTAATTAAAATATACTAAATTGAAAAATATAAATCAATTATTTTTTATATATAATATTAGTTAAGAACATATATTTATTAATTAATATATTTTCAAGAGACAATATATATCTTAAATATTTAATTTAATATCATTAAGAAAGCCCCTTATTTGTCTAATATAAATTTAATTGATTTTTCAATCTTACAGGTAACCGCCTAAATCTTTTCTCAATCATTTTGTTTTTTTTTCGTTTTTTCTTTTGTATATGTATTATGCTTCTTATTTTTTTGCCAATTTTTTTATGTAAACTCTATCATCAGTCATTAGATTCTCAACTATTTCAAAAACAAAATGGAAGATGGAACTCCATCTAAGAGCATTACGAGAGGTATGCCATTGCATGTCCAAGTTTCTGATATCGACCTTCGTTTTCTCTCGAATTAACACAAAATTTTGGAGTCAATGCAGGGTCTATTGCAAAATATAAACAAATTCTAGAGGAAAATTCTATTGAAGTGTTGAGATCCAAGAAAGAACATGACTCAAGTGCACTCAACAAGTTATCAACAATGCCAATGCAAGCAACACTAAAATTGTTGAAGGAGGAAACAAGAGGAAAGTCAAATAAAGTGATTCTAATAGTAATCAATCAAGAACATCTGACGAGGTTGTGACGAGGTTGTGTCTGATTCATCATATGTTCTTGATTGTATAAAATAATTTTGTATATAGCGATTTGTATATTTTGATAGTTATATACAAAATTGCTTGAGGTATATGTATATTTCTATATATTCAAGTACTATATTCATATACATATATTTACAAATTTGGAGAATATCAGGTAATTGTATAATATAAGTTTGTATATAGCAATTTGTATATTTTGATAGTTATATACAAAATTGTTTGAGGTATATGTATATTTCTATATATTTAGGTACTATATGCATATACATATAATCATATACATATAGAGTTTATAGTTATATACAAACACAAATATACAAATACTTTATATTTGTAAAACATATAATTGTATATAGTAATTAATTTGTATAAATATTTGATTTACATATTGAAATATATTTTCTATCTTCATGTTTGTATAGGGAGTTAGATTCATTTGCAAACAACCATCAAAATATGTCCCCCACATGCAGTGCTATACATATACAATTCATATATAAAAAGTGTGTCATTCTATTTTTCTAACCAACAATTAGAATAGAATTGTTAATATACAATTTGTCTATATTTGTATAAATAAAAATACATATTTGCGTTTTTGAAAATTTCAATTATATACTATACAAATCAATCATATTCTTTTTTGCCGTTCAAAACATGAAGTTTCCTTGAAAGAAATGTTTTCCTAGCGTTGAATATACAAGAATATTGATGAACCAAAAACTTTTTCGTTTAATATTTGCTTTAGTGGCATGAGGAAACCAGTTGTTATAGTGTTTGTATCGTTATAGAACTTTTTTTTGGAAAAGTATTTGATTTTAAATGATTAGCTTGAATCATGGGATTATGTAAATTTTGTGTTACCTTATTTAGCGCTCATGTATCATTTTATTAAAAAAAAAATATTGTATAAATTATAAACAAAAAAACGTTATATACAAATTATATGCTCCATAGCAAACTAAATTATACACATAGAATGTAATTACATAAACTATACCTATAGAGCGTTATTTCATTAAATCTGTTAGCTATATATGAAATTTCTCCGTTTACTTTTATTTTTTATTTGGCCCACAAATTTACCCTACTCATATTGCTCAAGCCATACAAATCAGCAAATTTATTCAAGTCAGGCTAAAATTCTCTTTTCTTAAATGGACTCCAAAAATCTTAGCTCAGTCCTAATAAAACACGAATTAGTCCAAATCAACCCAATAGACGTAGCGCATATTGACATTTGACAGCTCTACAAATTATCTAACATTGTCAATTTGTAACGACATAGTTAAGATTGGTCAATCTCATTCTACATATTCAGGTGACTCAATTATCAATTTGTCATACAAGGTGAAATTTAGTTATCGTAACATGACAAAAAATATAAAAATCTTATGGCTTTATTGTTGTACCGGATAATGTTCCTTGATCACACATAAAATTCATCTGAAATGTGGTATCCTCTCTTTTCTTATTAACACAAAGTTATGAAAACTTTATTTTGAATTAGAAGTAAAAAAGATCTCAAATACAGAAAAATCAAAAAAGTGAATTCTTTCCTTCTTCTACATATGTTTTCTTACAAACAAAATTGATCGGCCGTATCTGTGTGGGATCTCATTATTATCTTTTTGAGTTCGTTGAAATTTCAAAGTTTGAGGTATCGCTACTTCTTTAATATTTAATTCGTTATATCCAAGGAACAATATTTATTACTTAGTAAGATATATATTCATATAGTTATATATCAAAATATTATAGGTTCAATGGCATACAAAACTTAAGATTTGTAGAGTAACTTTTTTTAATTTGCATTTTAGTTTGTATTGTTTAAGAAATAAGTTAGTCTTTAGAAGTATAAAAAATTATCAAATTTATGAGTACGTAATTCAACTTTTTAACTTAATGACTTTTTGTTTAATCACCGCTTTATGTAATTTAAATACTATTATCAATTTGATATTTAATTAGAAATTAATTGAATTGTTAGAGTGGGTAAAAGTCTCATATTGATTGGGAAATTAACTGGTGGTCTCCTTATATGGACTTGGGCAATCCTTCCCTGATAAGTTAACTTTTGGAGTTGAGTTAGGTTCATGTGTCATATCTTTACATGATATCAGAGTCAGGTTCAACCCCGTTTGGGTTCCCAGTCCATGCTCCAGTTGGGCCTGGGCGTAAAGCGGAATGTTAAAGTGGGTAAAACTCCTTATATGTATTTGGACAATCTTCCCCTTATGAGCTATCTTTTGAGGTTTAGTTAGACTCATGTATCATATATTTACATGAATGAAGTCAAAAAGTCATTACACATTCATGTAATTAAAACAATAGTATTTAATATTTAAATAATTATATATTTTATAACATTGTAATTTATAAAAAGACAAAAACGTAACCCAACTTTGAAGATAAAAGCTTTCCCATTTAATATAATATGATGATTCTTGATACACGTGCATTAGTTAGTAAATCTACAATAAAAATGTATGATAACTTCAATAATGTAACAAAGGTACCATTCATGATGGTTGAACAACTCCTTATTCAACGGTACCTAATAAGCTAGTGCATATTTAAAAGCATTATACTAATTCATTTGTTAGGCACTTCATTTGGAGGAAAGAAGTGGTTATCCTACATTTTACTCCTTCCCTTTCATATTACTTCCCTTAAGAAAATATTTACAAGGAATTTATTTTTTAAAATTTAACTTTATCACCCATATTTGGAAATTTAAATTTGGATATTAATAAGTACTATTTTATATAATAACTTAATACAAAAATATTTTAAAATATATTAATAAATCTTTTTTGATTTGCTAAAATAGACATGGGTGTGTTTGGTATGGAGAAAATGTTTTTCAATTTTTCTATGTTTGGTTCAAACAATTTCTCTACGAAAACAAGCTCTTTAAAAATGAGGAAAATATTTTTTCTCTCATGAAAATAGTGAAAATAAGTTGCATAAGTGTTCTCCTCCACATCCACCCAACACCCCCAACCCTCACCCCTTGGGCCTTGACCATCCCATCCCCTGCTATCCTCGAACCCCCACTCCTCATCCCTATTCACCTCCATAGTGTTTTAATAGGTAAGATATAAAATACTTTTGAAGCAATATTTTTTTTGCTTCCTTACTTAACGCTAAAAAATAAGTAAAAGACCTACTTATTTTTCTGGAAACCACTTTTTAGAAAATCACTTTCTAGGAAACCATATTTATGGATCATCCTATTAATAGATCTTAATAAGCACTAAAATAAGCAATAGCAAGTGCCAAAATCTGAGTGAACACAAATGGTATTAAAAAATGATTTATTTGTTGAGGTTGTCAAAAAAAGAAGAAAGTAGATGAGTTGAGTCAAAGACCGTTTGTGCACTCACTTTAGCTGTCTTATATATAGTTCCAAATTTCCAACCTGTTAGTAAAGAGTAAAACAACTGTTATTTCCTGTATTCAGATTAGCAAACCAGAAATAATAAAAGATGAAATGAAAAACACAAAGAACTATCCGAGTCCACAGAACCCACTGTGTGTCCTTAAGAAATTTAATCCCCTCAAGTACCCGAGGTTGCAGATTAATTCCTCCCAAGATAAAACGGATTAACCATTAAAGAAGTAGCGGTACCTCAAACTTCGATAATTTCAACGAACTCAAAATGACAGCAACGAATCACACACACAGACACGATCGATCGATTTTGTTTTGTAAGAAATGTATGCAAAAGAAGGGAAGAATTCGATGATTAAAAATGAGAGAAAACCTCTCTATTTATAGCCAACAAAGGGTAAATGTCACAACCCTTTAGAAAGAAGACAACCTTTCAAAAAGAAGATAACATTTCAGAAAGAAGACAACCTTTTAGAAAAGGTCACAACACTTTGGAAAATGCATAACCTTTCAGCATAGTCACAACTCTTCAGGAGAGTCACAACCCTTTATTTCATGTTCACACCTTTAAAACCCAACAATCCCCCACATGAATAGGGAATGGCTATTGTTAAAACATATGCATTAAAAATTGTGTGATTCGTAAGTAAAGGTTAATCGCATCTGTATAAGTAGGTTTCCTTTTAAACTTTCCGTAGTGAACATATCTAGGATATACTCGGTCAATTGGTAGATTTGATATTTTTGAACCGTCGAGCTTTGGTGTATACCTAGACAACATAAGTCACACAATCAACCCTTGAACTGTTTTGGTTCTCATTGTTTTGTTTGTTTTAGCCATGAACACATCTCGGTTAATAAGTGCTTAGAGAACTGGCATTACCGAATTCTCCTTGAAGCGACTTACACTTCACACTTACACTTACATAGGTGATTTCTAAATGTGTTATCCCGTAGATACACTGTTTGATATACCCCGTATCAAACTTAGAAACCATTAAAAAGTCCTTATGCCTTTATCCTGGTTACTGAACATTGTCTCATCATGAGAATAGACATAAAATAATTTTTTTTTTTTTTTTTTTTTTTGGACAATGTTGAACCGTCATCTATGACTTTGTTTTATCTCCTTGAACCTAGATCTTGGGATCTCCAGTCTTCTAGGTAGAGTTACCGCCACGATGACTTGTTCTCGGCCATAGTCCCATTCCTGTCGATGATCTCTCAACTCCTTCTCTAGTTAGGCCTTTTGTAAGTGGATCCGACACATTATCCTTTGACTTTACATAGTCAATTGTGATAATTCCACTAGAGAGTAGTTATCTAACAGAGTTATGTCTTCGTCTTATGTGACGAGACTTTTCGTTATACATAACGCTTCCAGCCCTTTCTATTGCAGCTTGACTATCGCAGTGTATGCATATAGGGGCCATTGGTTTGGGCCAATACGGAATATCTTCTAAGAAATTTTGGAGTCATTCAGCTTCTTCACCTGCCTTGTCTAAGGCGATGAATTCAGACTCCATTGTAGAGCGAGCTATACATGTTTGTTTGGATGATTTCCAAGATATTGCTCCTCCATCAATAGTGAAAACATATCCACTCGTGGATTTCATGTCAGTTGACCCAGTAATCCAATTTGCATTACTATATCCTTCAAGAATTGCTGGATATTTGTTGTAATGCAAAGCATAGTTTTGAGTGTCTTCTAAGTACCCCAAAACTCTCTTTATTGACATCCAATGAGTTTGATTGAGATTACTCGTGAACCGACTTAGTTTATTAATAGCACATGCTATATCTGATCGCGTACACTTCATGATATCTATCATACTTCTCAATACTCTAACACAATTCAATTGTGAGTCACTTTTGCCTTCATTCTTTTGAAGTACAAATCTCACATTTATTGGAGTCTTGACAATATTGAAATCCAAATGCTTGAACTTGTCAAGTACATTTTCAATCACATCAGTAACTTCAATGTCTTTATATCGAAGTTACTTTCTAGCATATGCTTAGTAGCATTTATATCAGAAATATCTCTTTTGATGATCAACATGTCATCAACATAAAAACAAACAATGACCTTGTGATTTGGAGTGTCTTTAATGTAAAAACATTTATCACATCATTTAATCTTGAATTCATTTGCCAACATAGTTTGGTCAAACTTCGCATGTCATTATTTGGGCGTTTGTTTTTAGTCCACAGAGTGACTTAACAAGTTTACAGACTTTATTTTCTTTACCAGAACCACAAAGCCCTTGGGTTGTTCCATGTAGTTTTTTTTTCCTCCAATTTTCCATTAAAAAAAAAATATATTTTCACATCCATTTTGACGAATTTGAAGGCCATATTTCGCAACTAGCGCAATTAACATCTGAATTGATGTAATCCTAGTTAGTGCTATTATCTGTCAAACAAGGTTTTCTTATTGTCTAAAGCTTATGACAACAAGTCTATCTTTGTATTTGTCAATAGTTTCATCAACTTTCTTTTCCTTTTGTAGATCCACTTTGAACCCAAAAGTTTATTTCCTGGAGGAAGATCAACCAACTCTCAAGTATGGTTGCTCAAGATTGAATCTATCTTACCATTGACAGTCTTTTCTCAAAGAGAATGAGTTCACAAAGGACATAACTTTTAGAATATATGACTCATTTTCATGAAAAAATATCATAAAATCAAACTCATAGGAAGTAATTTGTCCATTGACATTTACTATGCCTCTGAATCTCTTTATTAAGTACACTCTCCTTTTGTTCTTTCCAAGGTCGTTTAGACCCTTCACTTGACTATCCGATAGTTCGGACTTATGAACCATAAATCGACATGCTTTACTATTTGTAGCATATCCAATGAACATACAATCCACAGTCTTAGGTCCTATTTTAACCCTTTGGGAATATTCCCTCATTTCCTTTCTCATATGGAATAAATCAGATTGGAAATTGTTAAATCACTATCATTCAAGAGTTATTGCTTGTATAAATTTTAAGGGACGACAAACAATTCTCTATCAGATACAACAAAGCTGAACAAACACAACTTTCTGTTGCTCCCTTTCTTAACAAACAAAAGTTATTTATTTTTATTTGTTACTCCCTTTACTAACAAACAAAACTTTTTGTTTCTCTCTTTCTGAACAGACAAATTTTTTTGTTGTTCTCTTTTGCTATAATGATAGCACCCCCCACAAATTTTGTGATAAACCTGAACTTATAAATAGGACATTCAACATTTCCTTCAAAGTTCAATTTTTTCCTATCAACAATTTCATTAGATTGAGGTGAGAATGTGCAGTAATTAGATGGATGATTCCATTTTCCAAATATATATTTCTACAAAAGAAGATTCATATTCTCCACATCTACCACTTCTAATCATGACAATTATTTTTTTTTTTATCCAACTGATTTTCAATTTCAGTTTTATATTGCATATATGTTTCTATTGTTTCATCCTTACCATTCAGCAAAAAAAAACATAACAATATCTAGTGCAATTGTCAATAAAATTTATGAAACACTTTTTCCCACCACAAGATGGTGTTGACTTCATATCACAAATGTCAGTGTAAATTAATTCTAAGGTATTAAAATTCCTTTCAACAACACATACTTGACATTTTTATTTATTGCACTAGAAATTAAGCAAAACTTCCAAGTTGATAAGTTTTTTCAAGGTTTTGTAATTGACATGTCCCAAACATTTATGTCACAAACAATTTGATTCAAGCAAGTAAGAACAAACAGAAATACTACGTTTGAAAAGACCTTCTGTGAGGTAACCTTTTCCCACAAATATTTTGTTCTTTACTTTTTATAATTTTCTCAAATACAGACATTGTTTTAGAGTGAATACCTTGCCATATGTCCTTTTCAGAAGGACCTTTCCATAACATTCAATTTGTTATAAGCGCAATATGACCCAAATGTTTGTTTTAAAACACAAACATAAAATATCAATTTTCAACAATGTTCATGTCTATAAAAAAAATTATTTTAATAGACATATCTTTTCATGAAAAATCACAATATTTAAAGTGAAACTTTTTCATCAAAGAACAAACTTCTTTTCAATGAGTAATATAATTTTGTAGTTTCATACTAGTCATATCATATACTAGTAAAGAGAGACTCACCGACCAACAATATCAAATATACTCCAAGAATTTTGTGGGTCTAACACAATACAAGATTGTCATTAAATTTCATATCTTGTACTTTCAAATTTAAATTAGATAGTTAGTCTAATTTTGTCTTTATCACAAGTAAAGAACCCCCCACATTTTAAATATGTTCTCAAAAATATTTTTCAAGTATTTGAAATCATTTTCCACATATTTTTCCCATGCTTACACATTGGCAACTCGAAGCCTTCTTTTGGAGATTTAATCCATATAAACACCCATTGCAGGCACAAAAACCACTAATTTTATGTCACTAGTGTGTTTTTTTTCCTTTTTGTCACAACTAGACAAACTACTTAGTATTTAGAATACTAACAATAAAGATTCAATCTTTATACAACTTGTTTCTAGTTTAACGATGAAGTTTTTATATTCTTCTAATCGTTAACCGAATAAACCTTGAATTCTGATGAAGTTTTAATAATCTTCGAATCAGTTTCACATTCAGACAGAGTTGTAAACGAAAAAGGTTTTAATCTCCAGAAACCTCAAATACAATCTTATTTGAGCTAAAGATGAAGATTTTATCTTTTCAATCATTTAGCCTTAATATTCCTGACAAAGATTTTGTACTCTTCAAGTCAGAATATTCATTCAAATAGAGTATTTAACAAATTGGTGAAGTTTCTATATTCTTCAAACCAATGCACAATCTGATTTGTTCGTGAAGTTCTTATATTCTTCAAACCAAAGGAGTAAAAAAAAATCTCCAAAAGTCAAACACAATCAAATTTCACATGGACTAGAAAACTACAAAAGTTATTTTTTTTTTCCTCCTCTAAACAGAATACATATTAATAATAGTAAAGACATATTCTGAGATCATCACATAATGACTCTATCCTAACATTTTTGAAATAAATTTCATAACTTATAAAGGATAGAAAAAGAAAATAATAATCAAGGGAAATAAAGATAGAACCTGATTTTAACTCTCATTGAATCATATTCTATCTGTCAACAATAATTCCATGCAAGTCACTTTTCTTGCTAATTTCTTTTCCTTTTCTCAGTTTCCATCATATTCCTATTTTCCTCAAGAAGACATTTAATTTCAACAAGAAACTCAACTCGTGTTCAAATATTGTTAGGAGACAATATTTGTTCATTTACTTCTTCTCATAGTTATATAAAACAAAGAATATAGGGGGGGAAATTAAAGTGCTCATCTTAGCCTTAATGCACAAAATAACTTTTCTCATTGAAAAGAAAACTGAAGGGGTGCAATGATTGAATGCACTTGGGAAGAAAATAAAAATAATCTTACTCATCCAAGGAAAACTTACTACAAAAAATATACTTGAACATACTAAAATAGTACTAATTCATCCCAAATCTCTTTTATCATATGATAAAATAATTATCTTTTTCTTCTTTTTAAAAAGAACACAGAAAATAGAAGTAATTTTCTTACCACAGAAAATACCAACATTAAATTTCTTAAGCTTGTTATCTCCTGTATTCAGATTAGCAAACCAGAAATAATAAAAGATGAAATGAAAAACACAAAGAACTATCCGAGTCCACAAAACCCACTGTGTGTCCTTAAGAAATTTAATCCTCTCAAGTACCCGAGGTTGCAGATTAATTCCTCCCAAGATAAAACGGATTAACCATTAAAGAAGTAGCGGTACCTCAAACTTCGATAATTTCAACGAACTCAAAATGACAGCAACGAATCACACACACAGACACGATCGATCGATTTTGTTTTGTAAGAAATGTATGCAAAAGAAGGGAAGAATTTGATGCAGAAAAATGAGAGAAAACCTCTCTATTTATAGCCAACAAAGGGTAAAGGTCACAACCCTTTAGAAAGAAGACAACCTTTCAGAAAGAAGACAACATTTCAGAAAGGTCACAACACTTTGGAAAATGCATAACCTTTCGGCATAGTCACAACTCTTCAGGAGAGTCACAACCCTTCATTTCCTGTTCACACCTTTAAAACCCAACAACAACAACTACTAATTTTTTAGATAAAGGAATTTTAAAGAGTAAAAGATTGTGAGTGCTTGCATTAGCTGTCATATAGTAAGGAGTTGAGCACTTAATTAATTGAAACTAATACTCCCTCCGTTCCTAATTACTTATCCACATTTCCATTTTTAGTTGTTCCTAATTACTTGTCCATTTTGACAAATCAAAAAATGACAAAAATTTTTTACATTTTATACCCTCAATTAATTACTTTGAAAAAAGTAGAACTTCTTAAAAAATTTTAATTCATTCACTTCATAATTAATAGGGATAAAATGGTAAATCCACTATGTCAATTATTGTTTTCTTAATAGATATATCAATTTAAAAGTGGACAAGTAATTAAGAACAAATAGGGAGTAGTATACATTGTATTACACTTTCATCCCTAATACAATCTTGAGTCTTGCGCCTAGTTGCTCCTAGATACCTTCATAATGATTATGAGAAGATGAGACCATCTCCAATCCAACATCAAATTTTACATCAAATTCTAAATTTGGTGTAAAATTTAGTGTTTTGAGCTCCACCCACACCAATTTTTACACCAAATTTTGATGTGTGAATAGTGTTACACCAAATTTGGTGTAACATATTCATCACACCAATTCACTTTTTAAATATTTTAATAGTATTTATTATACAAACTTTTAATTAAACATTATATAAATTATATGTTTTAATTAAATCTCTTGTATATTTAATTATTTTTTATGTAATATTTTAATAATATTAATTTTAGATATAAAATTTAGCTTTTTTATAAATTAATTTTCTATATATGACTTTTAAAAAAAATTAAATTCATGTTAATTCTATATAATTGGATATAACTACAATTAACCTTCACAAAAATTAAAAATGCAAACATATAACCGAAAATAATAAACATTCAACAAAGTAGTAATTGACATACATCAATTACTACTTTTATTTGCATTATTCATTATTATGTATAATGTATAATATTTGCTAGCAATTTGTATTATTTAAAAAATTATGGTACAAAATAATTTTATATTAAACGATTATAAAATAAAATAATATGAATTATCTATGGTAAATGTTTTAGAAAGAATTTATTTTATGAAATAAGAAAACATAAATGAAATAACAAATAATAATATAATAATAAAGAGAAAGAAAAATATATTTTTTTGGTGTAAAATTTGATGTAGTAAATTAAAGTTGATTACACTAAAAATAGTGTTGACACCAAATTTAATATAAAATTTGATGTTTGTATCGGAGATAACGAGCGGAATCAACGTGTTCCAATTTCTGACCTTGCCCTCAATAATCAATTTTGAGTCTTGCGCCTAGTTGCTCTAAGTTAGTTTTAGGCGAAACATCAGAACATAAACACATGCTACTAGATAACTTTTTTAGCACTAAGCATCAAATCATTTCACATTAATGCGACAATTCAATTTTTATGACCTATAAAAGAAGCCTCTTTAGAATGAATGACATTAAAAAATTCTAGGGAACAAGATACTAGTCTTTTAGCCTTCTTTCTTTATATTCCCTCAGTCTCCTTTGAGGTAATTTGACTCGATACAGAGTTTAAGAAAAAAAAAAAAGACTTTTAAAATTTGTGGTTCAAAATGAAAGATAAAAATTTGTGTGACTGTAAATCATTTCATTAAGGGTAAATAGACATTTTATAGTTAAATTTACTTAATATAAAAATGTGTCATTCTTTGTTGGACTGACTAAAAAGGAAAGTAAATTACATAAATTGGGACAGAGGAAATAGACATTTTATAGTTAAATTGTTACTTAATATAAAAATGTGTCATTCTTTTTTGAATTGACTAAAAAGAAAAGTAAGTCACATAAATTGAGACAGGTCGCCATGATATTTCAGCTTAAAGAAAATAAATTTGATCAATTGTAACTCACTTGCATTTAATTCTTTCTTACAAATTTCAACATTAATTAAAATGACGATCTAGTTGATATTTTTTAAAAATGTTATTTGAAGTTTCGATGAAAAATAGTATTTAAAATTTAAAATTGTGATTGAACGTTGAAATTCTAAGAATGAAAAGTTGAAAACCCTCCCAAAACATGTATTTAAACTTCAAATAATAAATCAACTTAATAAATAACTACGTATTAAAAATAATCTCTAAATATTACTTACTCCATTTCAATTTTTTTGTTTTTTTTTTTAAAAATCATTTAAATTAGAATGTTTCTTTCCCTTTTTAATTTCAATTTTCTACATAACATATTTAAAATCACACGATTAAATGATATTTTTATATATTTGACATATCTTTAATTTAAGATTATAAAATCAACAAAAATTCTTACTTTCTTAAAATTGCACCAGATTAAATCAAAGCAAACAAATTGAAATAGAGAGAATATGAACTTTGTTTTTTCAAAACCAAATCTACGGACAAACGGGCGTTGCCCAAAAATCAAATGAAAATTATATTATGCTTGTGTTCGGATATGCGATTTCTTGTCTCAAGTTTTTCCAAAAAGTATGATCTTAATTTTTTTAAAATTTAGTTTATATTTTGTAAAAAGAGTTATCATTTGAAATTTTGCGAAAAAGATTCATGTTTGATGTGAAGAGATTGTTCATGTCATGTGAAAGAATTATATCAAAAGGTAACTAGTTATTAGTAAAATGGTTGATTAGATTTGTATAAAATTATTTGTATTTGAAGGTTTATAATTGTGAATATTTATTTGTAAATGGAACATGAGAATATGTTATTTATTCATGTAGATATGCAATTTATTCATGTAGAGCCCTAGGATATTTCGATATCTTGTTTATGAATTATAATGCACTTATTAATAAAATTATATAAAAATTGAAGAAACTTTAATAATTTTCACAACTTATAGAATTTTGTGTTTATGTGAAAAATATAACTTAAAAAGTTTAAATTACATGTTCAAATAAAATATTAACTTCAAACCAATTTAATTTCAAATCATATTTTCATACTTCATACACTTATTGACACATGCATTAAGAAAACAATTACTCCCTCCGTTTAAAAAAGAATGACATCCTTTCCTTTTTAGTCTGTTTCAAAAAGAATAATCTCTTTCTTTTTTTTGGTAATATTTTATTTTCGGCTTTCCACGTGGTATGTTTAAAGCCACAAGATTAAAGGGTAAATTTGTACATTTAACATAACTTTAATTTAGGATCACAAGATTCAAAAGTCTTCTTTATTTTCTTTAACTCCGTGTCAAATCAAACTAGACAATTCTTTGTGAAACGGAGGGAATATTGATAATTATTTTACCAAACTATCCCTATTAAATGATGTTAGTATTAGGTCTTAAAAAATGATTTTGAGAAATAAGTATTTAATGTTGAAGGTAAAACATGTAAAAATATAATTGTCCTTTGTTGATTTGACAAAAATGATAAATAAAAATGAAAATCTATTTAGAAATAAATGATAATTAAAAATGAACGAGAGAGTATTATATATCGAGTCCGGAGCAAAAAGGGCAAAAAAATTGAGCAAAATTTCCAAAATGACAACCGAAATCGAGTATGAAACCAAAAGGGCCACATTTGGATGGAGAGGCAGAAGATGTTAAATTGTTTGTTGTAAGACTCACGTCAGAATGAGCCTTACAAGACTCATGCTAACATGAGCCTTCCTTTTAAAAAGTAGGTCGCATTTTTAAAAAAATAATTAATATTTTTTTTTATTATTTATTCAATTGTTTTGTTATTACGTATTCGTGTTTATTTCTTTCTTCTATTTTTACTATTTATATGTACATAAAAATGTAAATGATGCGGTCAGGTTCAATTAAAAAAAATTAAATATATAATTTGATAATATTGAGGACAAATATAGGGATATGAAAATGAACACGCAATTTAGGCGTATCGTTCGATTCTGTCCGATTTTGAATCTTGACAAAGATTCAAAGCTCTCCTGGGCGACTAAGGCATATGCAAGTGGAAAAATGGATAGAACTAAACGATACGTTTAAACTATGTTTTTTTTTTCATGTCCCTATATTTTGTCTTCAATATTGTCAAATTAAATAAAAAAAATTATTAAACTTGACCACATCACTTACATTTTTATTTACATATAAAAAGTGAAAATAGGAAAAAAAAAAAAAACACAAAAACAAAATGATTTATATAATGAAGAAGGAATATTAATATTTTTTTTTAAAAAAAAGTGTTGTTTATATAATGAAGAAGGAATATTACCTTTTTAGTTTCATACTCAATTTTTATTGCCCTTAATAAAAATTTTACTCATTTTTTTTTAACTCCGAACTCGTTACATATCCAAATTGATTGTTAGGATCCCATTAGGTTTGGTGGTGGGGATTTGTCAATTAATGATTACATGTTGGGTTGCTCTCTCCCCTAGTAGGAGTAAGACATTATTAAAGGTCCCACACTATGAACTAGTTGTCAAGTCCTTTTCAACTAACACTAGCTCGACAGCTATCTCCTCTTGACCTTTTTCCTACTTGTAGAAAACAAGAGAAAGACAATTCTACAATTGCATACAAACATCCATGTGACCTCAAATAATGCCTTTGTTTCTTTCTTCCCTTCCTTTTCTATTCAAATTTTGAATTACATTTTATAGTCCATACAAGACAAAGGTATAACTAGGGGTGATAATTGGATGGATTGGGTCAAATTTATGCGATTTATAATGAGTTAAAGATATTAATCAAATTACATGACAACCCAATATTTATTAAATTGAGCTAATGAATGAACATGTCAATTACTCGTCCAAACTGAAACAGATTGAATGGATTGAGTTTCATTTTACCAATACAATATATACACATAGAGGCACCAAGGACCATTACCTCCCTATTATGCCATTACTAAATTAGTCACTAAGTAGTTCACAATTCTACTTAATTTGGTTAATTAACACTGAGATATATAAACAAGAGATAGATGAAATGAAGTAACAATCGAAGAAGATAAAATAAAAGTGAAAAATTGAGGAAGAAAAGGCTAACATTAATTAGAAAATATCGAGAACTTCTAATATGAAATTGTTGCAGAGTGGGCAATTGCCCCTTTGAACCCAAAGTTCCCTTGAACACAATCTGCAAAATGTATGTCCACACGGTATAAACGCAGCACCCTTATGTCTCACCATACACACACAACAATTATTATATTCTCCCCCGGCGCCGACGGAAACAACATCAGCAACGGCAATGGCGCCGGTTTCGATGCCGGCAACATCCAATTCATCTTCTTCTTCATCTCCATCTCCATCTTCAATCATATACGCTGATTCATCTCCATCATTCTCTGTTAACAAGGCCATTAATGACATTCGCACCGGTTGATCCTCCAATTCCACTCCAATTTCTTCTCCATCACTCTCTGCAGTTTCCAATATTCTACTTGTTGACCCAGATGCAGATGTAAAATTTTCAACAGGAGTTATTGGATTGCTATGGTGTTGAATGGAAATGTTAGTTTTGAGACGGAGTTTGTTTCTGAAATGTTCCCATTTTCTGGGTTTTCTGCTGTTGCTACTGGGATCGTCTCGAATGATATCGAAGAGAGTTCTGTTGGAGTGGTGAACAGGGGAAGAAGGAGAAGAAGAAGGAGATTCTCGTTTGTTGCTCAACACAGCGCCTAATGTAAGGCCTGCAAGATTATTGTTATGATCTTGTTTTACTCTGAGAAAATCTGAAAGGTTTGGAGTATCGATTTTATCATTAAACATCAAAGTTCTTAGACTAGTATTGCTTTCCATTCTTCAAATGAAAATGGAAATGGAGAATTTCTCGGAGATCGAAAAACTCAGATCTGTGGTAATTTTATTGAATACATATATAAGAAAGAAGAAAGCGTAGAGGGTAAGGCATAGGATTCCTAAGAAGTCAGCAATCAATGAAGAAGAAATACGTTAAAAGAAGAGACACACAGTTCTAAAGAAAAAGAAGGATGATGGAGTTTGTGGGGTTTTGAGATTTTTATTTGCCAGTTTGATAATGTGATATGAAATTAAAATTTTATTTAAACATGTGATAAGTTGTAAGATAATTAAAGTAGCCTTAGTTTTTTATTCAATCTTACCAAATAAATAAAAATTTATAAAATCACATAATAAATTATTACAAAATTATTTGTTCTCCTTAAGTAACCTTAAGTAACTATTTCATCTAACTTTAATTCATTAAACTTTAATTCAATAAAAAAGATGAACATAAATTGTAGAGCACTAGTCTTTAATATAATCCTCTCACATAGTACAGATAATTTCCTCACATTGAACTTGCATTTCTCGATCATATGACCGAGAAGACGAACCAACATTGTTACTTTGAGTTGTAATAAATGCAAAACGGTAGAAGTAATAAATTAGGTGTTTGGAGTAAATAAAGAAGACAAATTTATTACTCAACAATATGCTGATATGAGTTAAAGTGACTATATGTTGGTGAGAAAAATATATTTTATGTCGGTGAAAATAATAAATTTTAAAAAGTAATGATATGATTATAAATTTATTTACATATGAAATAAATGATTAATAAATATAAATATGGGGTTGTTTTAATAAAATATAAACTTGTGAATCAGTTTTTGTATTAAAAATATCTCAAATCATGATATGAAATTCCCATATCATGATTTTTGGAGAATATGGAATCACATCTCATGATATGAAATCATGAGATGGAATCAGCGTATAATCGCATGTCCAAACGCTGATTCCATCTCACGATTTCATATCGTGATATGATATCGCATGGCCAAACGCTTACTTAGGAAAAGTATTGAAAACATTTGAGATAACTTGATGAAAATTATTAGATTTGTCTCTAAACTATTAATAATTTTAAAAGTATCTCTCTACTTAGTAACTAAATTTTGATACACGCCAATTTGTCATAGTATAATGTAACAAGTGACCTCAAACTCGAAGAAACATATGACTCTTAATAAAAAGTTGGAAGAATTGTTAAAACATCCCTAATTAAAGGATGTATTTCGTTCATGTTACAAAATTGAAAATATATTTAAATTTAATTAGTTAAATAAAAAGGTATTTTGAAACTATTAATACTTTGAAGATGAAATTGACAATACATACCAAATTTAAATGTGTTTTCAATTCTTTTCTCTTTTTATTTTAAAACTTTTGGGGAGGAGGATTGGGGATGCAGAAAAGACTCTGTGTGGACGTTGTTGTGAAATCTCAGTCAAATGGAGTTATTTCGATTGGAAGGTCCCTAACAATTTATTACTACTATATTTCTTATCCAGAAACCTAATTCGTTTTTCTATTATTTTCTCTATTCCATGTTGTGCAATAATAGTTTTATTAATATTTAGAAAGTTAAATTATTTATTTTCCTTCCTTTGGTAGTCAGGAGCAGACCTAGAGTTGTATATATATTTAAGGTATTGTTAAGAATTTTTATGTCTATTATATTGATTTTGAACCTCCTAAATGTAAGATTAGAGATTGACTTAGTGGTTGAGACCCCTTGAGGGGTTCAAAACTCACCTTGAGGTTCCAAGATCAAATCTTAGTTACTACTCTCTTTTTTCCCGAACCCCAGCCACTGACTTATAGTCACAAAAATTTATCAACGTTTGTGACAAATTTATCAAAGTTCGTGACAATTAAACAATGTAACATAAATCAAAATAACAATATACTCTATTCAGTCTATATTAAGTGAATTATTGGATATGACACACTTGTTAAGAAAAATATTAAGGATAAAATTAAAAATTTATCTTTTACTATTACCCTTTTTTATTATTTCTAAACTAATTTACTAGAAAACGTAAACTAGTGAAGAACTGCATTAAAAAGAAAAGTAAATATGAAAGAAAAACAAAGTCACAGTAATTCTCTTTAACTTTGAAAAAATTACTTATTTTAAATTATGAAAAAAGTCCAAACAATTCACTTAATATGGGAATAACATTATGGATCGTTTGGTACAAAGATTAATAACACAAGATTAGTAATGCTTGAATAAATAATGCAGAGATTAGTATCATAGTGTTTTTTTATCAAGTGTTTGGTTCATTATTTCCCACCTAATCTTGTGTTTAGATTAAAACTCCACAAAAAACTTCTTTTCAATTATATCCTTGAATTCTTATGGAATTTTCTACTTTATGTAATTGAGTCAAGGTAGATAACTGTCAGACAATATTATTTTTTTGTGGCCATCTAACTAGCTAGGAGAAGAACAATTTTGTCATCATGTTTGCTATTTTCTCACTTGAATTTTTGAGAATAAATAATTGTCATCTTAATAAATTGATCACTTACAAAACATCAATTTTTATTTGCAAGAGATAGACCATCTACTTTTAAAATTGAAAAAACAGTAAATGATAGTAAAATTGAATAAACTATCTATGTTTACACATAAAAATTGCAAGTTGAGTTTTAATATGTATGTAATTTTATAAATTGTTCAAAATACAAATAATTTAAAAACCACATATATATCAACAAATAATACATTCAATTTAGATAAAAAAAAAAAAAAACTTCTAGTGGCGAATATGTTTGTCATTTCAATAAGTAAATGTTAGACAACTCACATTTTAGATTTTCTACTAATTTAGACTTTAATAAATAAGATTGTGACTTTAATAATTTTCTCTTAATTGTTTCTTATTTATTTTTCAAAAAAAGAGTCCAATCCTATATGATATTGATAGGGTATCAATATACCGACAGAGTATCAGAAAGGATTAAACTCAATCTTATATGATACCGATATAATATCAATATATCGATGGTGTATCACAGAGGATTAATTTATAGTATGATACTGACATCATGCGTGGAATAAGAAAGGATAAAGTGGGGTAAGCAGGTAAACAGTTTGGGTTGAGTCCAATATTGGGTAAATAGTTTCACAATTAAGTTTATTTTGTGTAGCTTTCCCTGTCAAATAACATGAACAATATTATTATGGTATTCAACGCAAGTAAATGTCTTCACAATATACTATCTATATCTATCGATGTCATATTAAAGGGAAAAGACTTAAATATGTCATCGAGCACAAATTATACAAATACAATGTACAATTTGTATTTGTATAAAGCGAGAGAAATTTGATATACAAATACAAATGTTTTAACTCGATTCAATTGTATTCAAATTCAAATTTTATGCAGATATATAAACATACTCATTGATATATATATATATATATATATATATATAATTATCTCACCTATATACATATATAATTCACACCTCTCCACTCTCTGTCCTCTCTCGCTCGCCACTAGCCTAACACAAAGAACATATAATCTACAAACACAATTTTCATAGACACAGACGTCCAATTTATTCAAATCGTTGTAATTTTATACAAATCAGATGCCTGCGAATTAAATGCCTGCGATTTATACAAATCGGATGCTCCATAGCAAAACTGTAGCTATAGAGCACTAATATGATTTTTATGTTTGTTATTCCTAAAATTTACTCTATATCAAAAGCATGAACAAAGGGAGAGGGCCTTAGCCAAATGTATTTCACTTTTTTACTCTCTAACAAATTATTTCACACTAGGTAAAATAATAATTTAATTATTATCCTAAATTTAGGAGTTTTATTTTCCTGATATGTGGGCATTTGAATTCAACTAAATTTTGTGTCTTAAATCATTCGTTATATGAACTATCGAACATCAAAAATTGGAAAAGAAAAGTTACAGCAGAACAATCAAAATATGAAATATTTCTTGCCGCAAAAGCTTTTGTTAGTGTTAGGTTTAGAAGTCTATTTTTCTTTATATGATTACTAGTTTCAGTGTACGTGTGTTGCACATATCATTTCTCATATTCTTTTTTGTGATGCATTCAAAGATTTTATATGATGAATAATTATATGAATATGAATTGTTCTATACTTGAAAAGAAACAGATTATAACAACACTTGAGAAATATGCAGAGAAGTCTTACTATTAATCACACGATCATCTTCATCGGAGCTATTTCAACATCCTCCGTTGTTGCATCCTTGATTCCTTCCGTTGAAAAAAATGCCAAACTAGGCTCTCTATGTAGAACCTCGATTCCTCGCCTCATATGCATAGCCGGTAACCTCTAGATGTGGGCTTTGATGTGTGATTGACTGATCCTTTGAATTGTAAATCATGAAAGTTGAGCCAAAATGAAACAAAACTTCACCTTTATTTGGCATGCAAAAGAATCGATAAAACTTATAACCCATCATAGGATCACAAGGAATATCGATCGTAAACATTTTCGTCAAAAATTGTTTAACCCCATACTCCTTCAAAACTCACACCTCAGCCTAAGTTCTTCGATAATTACAAAATATGGAAAGATCACTTCACAAAACTCCCACATCCAACCAAAATCCCCTTATCCATAGTAGGGTTGCTCCACTTCTCCCCATGCCCCATCAGCCAAATCAACAAAAATGATATCCCAACCAGAACGACAATAAATCCTATTAACCCAATAAAGTTTCCCATTCACAAACACACCCGACTTATTGCCTAGCACCCCACTCTCAAAATAATTAGTCCAAGAATTACTATTCAGACTAAACATTTTAACACTAACAAGAAATGAATCGCCATAACTCACATTCACTACCACAAATATGATATTTAACTACGAAACTATTAGCCACCACATAAAATTCGTCATTAATTAATCATTTTTTGTGACAAAATTTATATTTTGTGTTTAAATATACAAGTCACATACTTTAGTGACGAAACACAAAATTTTTTAACTAAAATTGTGTCCCCTAAAGTTTCCCACCAAAAAATGAGTTGGCGCCATTTATTGAGTAACATCAGACACAAATTTTAAGTTATCAGTGACGTATTATTTTGTCACTAATAATTAATTTTTATTTGTGACAAAATTATTTTTTGTCTTAAAATAATCTAAAATTTAGACACGAAAAAATTTCATCACAAAAAATTATTTCTTATAATAGTGACAAATTAGTGTTTGTAGTTAAATGACGTAAGCTTTAGTAACAAAATTGTATATTTAACTGTGACATTAGTTTTCATCACTAATAATAAAAACAATTAGTAACAATCACTTTATTGTCTCTAATCAACTTGCCACTATGAAATGTGCCATGTGTCAAATAGCAACAACTTAAATTTTGTAGTTGAATAATTTAATTTTTTTGCTCCTAAAAATAATTCATAGCTAAATACAAAATGTTATTTGACTATGCTTGTTAATGATTATGAATGATAATCGAAAGTGAAAAATAACGAAATTCATCGATTGATTGACTTGAGAATTTTTTTTTTTTAAAAAAATAATATATATATATATATATGAGAATTTGATTGATTTTTAAAAATGGTGTAATAATCCATCAGTTTTTTTTTTCTTAAATAGATAATTATACAATGCACGTTTCGAGAATAATATCGAGGTTTTTATCGCGGTGGGGTACTATAACACTAGATCACTAGTGTTGGTTGGGTATTATTTAACTATGTTAAAAGTTTGTAGCAAAATATTTACTTTTCCTGACAAAACTATTTTCTCATTAATTGTACATTATTTGTGATCTTAGATTTTGTCACTAATCGTATAAATAATTAGTGACAATATCATTTTGTCTCTATTTATCTAGAAAATTATTTAGGTTTGTTAAAAGGTTTGTCAAAATTTATTTACATTCTGCAACAAATTATGTTTCATTTCAAATTAATATGCTATACATTTAAAATCTTGTAGAAATTTTTTCTAGGAAAAGTACATAAAATACATCCAAATTAAAAGTATTTATAAAAAATTGTCTTATTTCAAAGTAATTCACTAAATATAGTAGTCATGCGGTTATTTATCCGAAATGCCCCTTTAATGGGTCATATTTTTGCTACTTGCAATTATTGTTTTTTCCTTGTATTTATTGTTTTGTCCTTACATTTATTGCTCTTGTCATTTTTCATTTATTATTTTTATCTTTTTGCATCCTTTTATCCTTTATTAGAAATCATACTTCATTCGTCTTATATTAGTTGATCATCGATCTTTACTATATTAAAAGCACAAAGGTCCTTAATAATGTTGTTTAAACCTTTTGCTCTTCATTAAAAGACTTCGCTTTAAATAAAATCATCTTTTCACAATTTTCCTTCAATTATTATTTAATTTTATTTCTTCAATTACTCTCTCTATCCAATAATAGTTGTCCACTATACCATTTTGGGATGTTCAACGATGCTTGTCCACCTCATTAAATCAATGAATAATTTTAAACTTAATTTCTAATTTGCTCTTATCATTAATTATAGTCATTTCTTTATTACATTTTTCAAGACATTGAATTTAATAAATTCAAAGGGAGATACAGTAAAATTACCCTTCTATTTATAATTTTTTTATGAAGTGTGCAGAATTAATAGCTGACAAGTATTGTTGGACAGAGAAAGTAATACCTAATTTATTAGGACAATGACTCTTAAATTAGCATATAAAAAATTATGTAGCCTAAGGGTATTATAACGCAAAAGTAAAAAGGACAAAGTAGAATCCTTATTTATATTGGACAATAATTTTTTCATTTGTAGAAAAAATAATAATCCATATATCTCTATATTTAATAATAACTATATATAAAAATTAATTTTCTGTGTATTATACTTAGATTATGCATCTATTTATCATATGTTCTTTATTATTTTTGTATGCAATTTTTTATATTATCTTGACACACACGCACATATCTAATAAAAATATATCTTTATTAATTTTTGTGCTTTTGCAATAAAAATAAAGCTTACATATTGATTCTATTTTATGTAATTATTTTTACAAAAAAAATAACTTGTTAAAATTGTTATAAATATCAAAATTAAGAATAGATTCTATAGTATCCAATCAATTTATGCTATATACCATGTGAATATGATAGAAGGGTGAGAAGTGCTAGAGGATTAAAGCAAAAATGAGTGATACCATGCCAGTATTTAAATATACTCTAATCGTATCATGGAGAATCGAGAAGTATTTCACTGAAACATGTATGTGAATATATATGTATGCGCATATATATAGGAGGAACATAGAGAAGGTGATGTGGCACCTCCCTCTCAATGGCCTCCATTCATATTTATCTTTTTTTCTTCTATTTTTTTAATCATTTTTTCGATTCATTTAATCATTTATTTTATTTTTCATATCTCAAAAAGCCTTTATATTCAATTACTCAACTTTTCACCTCCTACTATAATATATTTTCTTTA
This sequence comes from Solanum pinnatisectum, assembly GCA_035578085.1. Taxonomy (NCBI): domain Eukaryota; kingdom Viridiplantae; phylum Streptophyta; class Magnoliopsida; order Solanales; family Solanaceae; genus Solanum; species Solanum pinnatisectum. The sequence goes on along the minus strand of CM069084.1, from coordinate 36,966,843 downwards.
TCAGATTTGATGTGCATTTAGATATTCCCTTACCTTCAACCTTCATAATTTTAAATTTTAATTTTTAATTGTACATCTAGCTATATATATATATATATATATATATGAAAGGAGAAAATGAAAAGTTGAAAGGAGCCTGTTTGGCATTGCTTTTGGGAGGCCAAAATTATTTTTTTGCGATCAAAGCACTTTTTTTGAAAAAAAATAAATAGTGTTTGACAAATTCTCAAAATTGCTTTTAAATTGAAGCAGAAGCAGTTCTTCTGTTGCTGGAAAGAAGCTAAAAATTTCTTTTTTTTAAAAGAAGCAGAAGTAGAAAATTATTTTCTTGAAGACTAAAATATCTCTCTCATATATACATATTTACCAATATATCCCTTATTAATTGACTAACATATATCATAAATTTGATGAAGTTTCATACAAGAATTTTATTTTATTTAATGTTTATATACTATTATTATTTTATATTTTATATATTATCTTACATTTTATTTTACAGAATTAGAAATAAATGTAACAACAATATTTTTGTAGGATTAAAAATATGAAGGACTTTATTTATTTTTGTGGTGAATTTTTCGTATATAGTGGCTTAATTGGTGGAATAGTTTTTAAATTTATTTTTCTTGATATGTTGAATTATATTAAAGCCATCATGTTATATTTTATTTATTTATTTATTAATTAATGTATAATATTGATTGAACATTTGAATATGCATATTTTAATTAAAAGTTTTCTAATAGATATTTAAAATAGTTTCTCTCTATAAAATGATCTTAATATTAAAAGTACATTGATTACTTACCCTTTTTTATAATTTGACTCTCAAAGGCACTTTTTAAAAAAGATTAGTCAAACACAATTTGCTTATCAAAATCACATTTCATATAAATTAGCCAAACACAAATTACTATTTTTTAATTTTTTTTTAAAATGCATTTTTAAAAAAAGTGCTTTTAGAAATAAGCAGATTTTCGCAACAAAAACAGTCTCTAGGAAATGTAGTGATCTATTTTCAATTTTTAAATATTTCTTCCTCATTTTAATGCAAGTATATCCAATTCAGATTGTAAGAATAAATACCACAATAATTACCATATGTTATTAATCCACTGCTTCTTATTTTCTTCCTTATTTTAATACAAATATATCCAATTTATACTACAAGAATAAATAAATACCGGAATAATTATCATTTATTATTAATCCACCGTCTCATATTCCCTAATTTCAAGTGTAAGCATTTACAACTCTTGAAATTTAAATCTAAATGTTTATATTGCAACTCTTCTCCTTACCCGATTCAGAGAGAAAAAATAATTTCTTATTTGTAAGTTTCGGTTCTAATACTTTTTTCTTAACTCCTGTTTTAATATTTATCTTTTAAAATCTCAAGAATGTTGGGATAAATATCATGGAATTAAGGAAGAAACGCACAACAAAGTACAGGTAAAAGCTTAATATTTTGGTAACAACTATTTGTCCCATTTCTTAGACTTTAAGAAAATTAGTGAGAATGAAAATTTTATTTTGTTTTGATATATTTGTGCAGCCAATGAAGTTATTTGATCCGAGAAATTCTTCTGGTATACCAGAAGAGGTAACACCAATTTTTGAATTATCATTTTCTTTCTATTGTATCTTTTTAAAGTTTTTTTTGCAGGTAATAAATGTTTTGATTTCATATATATTTCACCAATTATTAATTTGTTTGTCTTTCTTTTTATTTATATTATATGTGACAGCATTTCTTTGTGATTCTTTTATACCAAATGAGAACTTGTTTTATGATTTCATATATGTATCTAGCTGTATTTTGGTTCTTTACTATTTGTGATTGAGTCACTGACTTGTTTAAAGAGTGAAACTTATGCATATTTCTGATTGAATTTGATTGTTCTTTTGTAAGAAATTATTCAATAGTATTGCATTCTGATAATGGGAGGTTTTATTACTTATCTAAATTGACTTGAAATCTGCTTGTTAGTAATTTTGGTACATATGCTATAGGCTTTTTACAATTGAACATCATGTTGAGGACATAGTTAATTAACTATATGCTAGACTTGAGTAGTTAGTTGGTTAGGTATATAAAGTTAGTTAAAAGAGTATCTTAGTTAGTTAGGATTTACAACTGTCAAATATTCCTTTTTCATACTTGTATATATGTGTGTAAATCAGTATGTGAACAGATAGATTGAATGAATAAGATTTGATTCATTCTCTCAAACTCTCTCTAAGCTTTCTTAACTCCCATTAATGGAGTCTCCCAACATGGTATCAGAGCACTAAAGAATTCACTGTCCTCTGTTAATTTCTCTATTCTTGATCAGCTCGATTGAAGTTCTGCAGTAGTGTTGACATTTGAGTAGATCTCTGTTGCATTTGAAGATCAAAATTACTGGTTCAATCATGCCGACTGTTGGTGATAATGCTGCGACCATTGAAGTTCAGCCTTCAGTTTCAGTAGATCACAATCATCCTCTCTTCATTCATGCATCATATACTCAAGGTTTTGTTCTAATCTCAATTCAGGTTCTAGGTTCTGAAAATTACTCTCTATGGAGTAAATCCTTGAAACTTGTGTTAACTGGCAAGAACAAGTTAGGTTTCCTGTTAGGAACCTGTAGAAAGGATATGTATCCAGCTTCTTTGCATCCCTTATGGGATAGATGCAATGCTATTGTTCTAGGTTGGATTATGAACACTGTTTCTAAGAATTTAGTGAGTACTGTCATCTATGGATCTGATGCTCATACAGTGTGGGAGGATCTTCGTGAAAGGTTTGACAAGGTCAATGCTTCTAGAGCTTTCTATCTTCATAGTGAAATAGTTACCTAGTCTCAAGGGACTGCTTCTGTGTCTAATTACTTTTCTAGACTAAGAGAGCTTTGGGATGAAGTTGAAACTCTAATTCCTCCTCCCTCATGTACCGCCCGAGTCTAAACAAGATAATCGAACATTTTCGCCAAAAATTGTGGCAATTTCTTATGGGCTTAAATGAGTCCTATGCTCATGCTAAAAGTCAAGTGTTGATGCAAGTTCCTGTTCCTACTGTCAATCAAGCATATGCCATGATAATCAATGTTTAAAGTCAAAGAATGAATTGTGCTAGTAGTAGCTCTAGCTCTACTCCTACTGAAATCCTATCAGAGACGGCTCTTATGAGTAGCAGGATGTCTTTTGGCACTCATCCTAATACTGGTGGATACTATAACAGTGGTATTTCTTCAGGATCAGGTGGAGGTCCTCCTGGTGGTAGTTACAAGAACAGGAACAACTATGGTGATGGAAGGAATGGTAGACCTCCAGTTTACTGTGAATTTTGTCATTATAAGGGACACACTAAGGATGCTTGTTACAAGCTTCATGGTTATCCTAAGAAGAAAGGAGGCTCATCTCATTCTCATGCAAACAATGTTGCTGCTCACAATGACTCTGGGACTTATGACTCTTCTGTAAGCTCTAATGCTAGATCATATGGTTCCTCTAGTAACACAACTCCAGCAGGTACAGAGGGCATGTCAATGTTTACACATGAGCAGTACAATCAGACCCTGCAAATGCTGAGCAAAGGCAAAGGAAAAGAAGTAGATTCTTTAGCTAATGTTGCTACAACCAGTACCTCAGGTATACACACAACTCTTATGACTGATGTGGTAGCTGCTAACTGGATAATTGACACTGGTGCATCAAATCATATGGTCCATAATCTAAGTTTAATGAGTCAGCCTACAGACCTTGGTGATAAAAGACATATGAATGTGAACTTACCTACTGATGATTAAGTTCCTATTACTCATGTTGGTGAATCCTTAGTACTTAAAGATAAAATGGTGAAGGATGTGTTGTTTATACCAGAGTTTAAGTACAATCTTCTATCTATCTCACAACTAACAAAGCAACTAGGCTGTGCTATGGTTTTTTTTCCTGACTTTTGTATCTTTCAGGATCTCTTCAATGGGAGGGTCCTGGGGATTGGTACGGAAGATCAAGGTCTTTATCTGCATGTGAACAAAGCTCTCCTAAAAGAAGTTGTGCAGTTGGAAGATCATGTACAAGTTCTACTAGTCTTACTTCTACTACTAATTCTTTAACTAGTCTATGGCACAAAAGACTTGGGCATGCCCCTCTTAAAGTACTTTGTAGAATAAAGTGTATAAACACTGCTCCTATGTCTAAGCATCATTATTCTGTATGCCCAATTGCTAAACAGTTAAGGTTACCATTTCCCACTAGTGTTTCTACTTCAGTTTCAGCTTTTGCTATTGTGCATGGTGATGTCTGGGGACCTTACAGGGTCCCTAATCATGATGGTAAAAGATACTTCTTAACCTTGGTGAATGATATGTCAAGATACATCTGGATTTTTTTAATGCACACCAAATTAGATGCTATTACTGTTTTACAACATTTTCTGTGTATAGTGAAAACTTAATTTGGTTTAGCTGTCAAGTGTGTAAGGACAGACAATGGGCACTGGATTTGTTAACTCTCAAGTACATGATTTGTTTAAAGCTAATGGGATTATCCATCAAAGCTCCTGTGTTTATACTCCTCAACAGAATAGAGTAGTTGAGAGGAAACATAGATCCATTCTTGATATGGCTAGAGCACTAAGATTTCAGGCTGGTATACCTCTGAAGTTCTGGGGGTTTTGTCTGACCACAACTGTATATACTCTAAATAGATTACCCTCCATGCTGTTAAAGGGTTGCTCTCCATTTGAAAAGCTGTTTGGTTAGCCTTTAGGTCTCCATCATTTCAGAGTATTTGGTAGCCTATGTTATGCTACAGATCCAAAGAATCTTGATAAATTTGCCCCTAGAGCTATTCCTGCTATTCACATGGGGTACTCTTCCTCTCAGAAAGGCTATGTGTTATATGCCTTAGGTTCCAAATCCTTTTTTGTAAGTGGAGATACTGTGTTTAAAGAAACAATCTTCCCTTTCAAAGATCTTAAGTCTGATACTAATCCTTTGTTTCCTCCTCTTCCTGATATCTCCTTTACTGATACAAACAACTCTATCTCATTGTCCTCTCAGCCTTCTCTTATAACATTTGAGACTAGTTCCTCTCCTGCAGTCTCATCTGAAAATGTCATATTTCTGGGACCCTCTCCTCAGGTTCAACCTAGGAGATCATCTAGGACTTCCAAACCTCCAGTCTGGTTAGATTCTTATATCACTCGTAGTGCAAAATCTGCCTGCTTGTATCCTATATCACAGTATGTTTCATACTCTAAGCTGTCACCTCCTTACAGAGCTTCTCTTGCTGCATATTCTTCCATCACTGAACCTCATACTTACCTGGATGCTTGTCAGGATCCTCAATGGATAGAGGCTTTGAGGGCTGAAATTACTGCACTAGAGGACAATAGGACCTGGTCTCTTGTTCCTCTTCCTGCTACTAAGGTTCCTATTGGGTGTAAATGGGTTTTCAAAGTCAAATATCAAGCATCTGGAGAGGTTGAGAGGTACAAGGCTCGACTTGCAGCTAAGGGGTATAGTCAACAGGAAGGTCTTGACTACACTGAGACTTTTTCTCCTGTGGCAAAGATGGTTACTGTCAGATCTGTGGTGACTTTAGCTTCTTCTTGTGGCTGGTTTATCTTTCAAATGGATGTGCATAATACCTTTCTTCAAGGTGATCTTACTGAGGAGGTATACATGCAGGTTCCTGAGGGTTTTGCAAACTAGGGGGAGATACACATAGTCTGCAAACTCCATAAGTCTTTGTATGAACTAAAGCAAGCACCTAAACAGTGGAATCTAAAACTTACCAAGGCACTGATTGATATGGGATTTGTACAATCTCACTATGATTTTTCTTTGTTTACACAAAACATAGGACCAAACATTATTGTTATTCTTGTATATGTTGATGATCTTCTCATTACTGGAAGCAGTCTGAATCTTATACAACAAACAAGAAAGGATTTGCAGCAAAAGTTCAAAATGAAGGATCTTGGAGAGTTGAAATACTTCCTTGGAATTGAATTCTCCAGGACAACAGATGGGATTCTTATAAATCAAAGAAAGTATGCACTTGGACTTGTATCTGAACTGGGACTAGCTGGATGTAAGCCTGCATCTACCCCTCTAGAGTTCAATCATAAGCTGACTTCTACTGTGTTTGATGAATGCACATGAAGAAAGAATGATACAGAAGATATGGTTCTTGATGATTGTGGAAAATACCAGAGACTAGTAGGAAGACTTCTATACCTAACAATGACAAGGCCTGATATAGCCTTTGTTGTTTAGGTGCTTAGCCAATATATGCACTCTCCAAAACAGTCTCATATGGAAGCAGCACTTAGAGTGGTAAGGTATATAAAGGGAACAACAAGTCTTGGTTTGTTTATGCCAAGTACTAAAGAGTCATCTTTGCTGGCCTATTGTGACTCAAACTGGGGAGCTTGTGTTGAAACCAGGAGGTCAGTGACTGGGTATATAGTAAAGCTGGGAAATGCAATTGTGTCCTGGAAATCAAAGAAGCAAAGCACAGTTTCAAGAAGCTCTGCAGAGGCAGAATTTAGAAGCATGGCCTCTACGGTAGCTGAGATAGTATGGTTGAAAGGTATATTAAAGGAGCTGGGAGTACAGGTTAAGTTACTAGTGAGATTGTTCTGCGACAGCAAAACTGCCATCCAAATAGCAGCACATCCAATCTTCGATGAGAGAACAAAACACTTTGACATAGATTGTCACTTTGTAAGGGAGAAGATATTGGAAGGGCTAATTCAAACACAACACAATGGAACAAAAGAGCAGCAAGCAGATCTCCTGACTAAAGGATTATGCAAGCCTCAACATGATGCACTGATTGACAAGCTTGGAATGAAAAATGTATTTTTCAATTCTGAGCTTGAGGGGGAGTGTTGAGGACATAGTTAATTAACTATAGGCTAGACTTGAGTAGTTAGTTGGTTAGGTATATAAAGTTAGTTAAAGGAGTATCTTAGTTAGTTAGGATTTACAGCTGTCAAATATTCCTTTTTCATACTTGTATATATGTGTGTAAATTAGAATGTGAACAGATAGATTGAATGAATAAGATTTGATTCATTCTCTCAAACTCTCTCTAAGCTTTCTTAACTCCCATTAATGGAGTCTCTCAACACATCGGTACTTAAAACTTAATTTATTTTTTTTAAAATCTGTCTATTTAATTATCTTCTCTGCTTGGAGTTCTCTTAGAAAATTATATGTTAAAGATAACTAGTTTGATTCTTTGCGTTTCATGCTAAGATGCTTGAGAGTTTCTTATTTACAAATTCTAAAATTTAGTTGATATTTTTTTCCAATACATATGCTCCGAATTGGCTGCACCATATTATGAGGACTGACCTTTCCGAATACTTATGCTCCGAAAAATGGTCATGGTTGCTGGTGTCGTCTCCCAAAGCTTGTAGTCTTCTTCGTTGTGGCAAAGTGTCGACTTATATTTAAGATCAGACGTCATACGAGGTGCTTTGAGCCCCGAAAAACAGAAGTTTGTCATGCAGTTACATGACATTCTTGGAAATAGATGAGCTGCAATTACTTCACAATTACCTGTAATCAATTGAGGTACATTTCCTAACTTTATAGTTTTTTTATATCATGATATCATAAAGTTTGTCAAATCTTAGATGTTTTCCCTCTTTTACACAGGATATGGAAAGTTGAAATCAAAATTAGTTGTTAGAGGATGCTTCTGCAAATGATATTTTGAGAAGCAACATCCGTATCTTTATCTTAGTTTTATTTAAGTCTAGTATATCTCAGTTATACTTTCAAGTTGAAAGTTTTTCTTTATGGAGTATGCAATGAGATATCATCTCAATGTCATTTTAATTGTTCTTAATCAATACTAAATACAAGTGCAATCATCATCATCATCATCATCATCATCATCATCATCATCATCATCATCATCATCATCATCATCATCATCATCATCATCATCATCATCATCATCATCATCATCATCATCATCATCATCATGCTTCCTTTAGTATGTTATTATATCATAAACTACTCCGGGTTATGAAGTTTTAGATACTAAGGTATCATTTAATAATTGTATTTTTTGTATAAAATTTTAAATTAGTGGGAATCTATTTAAATTTAAAAGGCTATCAGTACGAATGACTAATGACAAAATATTGTCCTTAAATGCTTAACTTTTAGTGACGACTACATTATACTTTTTAAGACGGTAACATTTTTTTCGTAAAAGTATTGACATTTAGTGACAAGTATAATTTTGTCCCAAAATAGCCTACTTATTACCTATAAATTAACTTTGTATTTATGACAATTGTGATTGTCGCTAATTATGATATTTTGTAGCGACAATTTATTTTGTTGGTAAAAGAAATATTTTTAGCGACGACATGATTGTTTTTAACTACAAAATTGTAGGAAAATAAAAATGTCACTAATTTATATGTTTATGGACAAAATGAAAGTTTGTAGGTAAAAGGTAGTTTTTAGTGACGAAATAACATTTGTTCAACTACGAAATGCATATGACATTAGCGACAAATGACGTCGTCACCAATTAAACTAAATAATTAGTGACACATCAATTTCGTCAGCTTTAATAACTTCTTTAGTGATGAAAAAATACTATTATCTACAAAATTTTATAATTTCCATGACGACCAAGTTCGTCATAAATACTATACATTTGGAGACGAAAATTATTTTCGTAGCTAATAGAACTCTATTTAGTGACAAAACACTAAATCGTCTCTATATACATTAACTGACCCATGATTTAGGTATGATTGATCGACGAATTATTTTTCGTCTCGAAAATGATTTTGTGACGAACTATGAGTGTTTAGTGACAAAATTATTCGTCACTAATACTCAAATTTGTTGTAGTGATTCCTGCCGCTACCTTATAATCCCCATGAACCTCATCATATCCAAAACCATACATGAAAAATGGTGACTAAAGCACAATTCATCTCTACATTCAGGCAATTTCTTGAACTTCCTAATTGATGGATTTAGATAAAAAAGTATTTTTTTGGCTATGGCAAGACAAAGCAACACATTGACAGAACCCACTATCTCAACAGATCTACGGATTTCTTTTGTAGGATACTCCAAATTCAATCATCGGCAACAGAGTCATAAAGTAAGGAATTGACAGAACAATCCTTAAGATTATTATTATCAGATTTGTTGAGACGGGTGTTTGTAAATTCAGGGTTAGAGATTAAACGAAGTCAGGATTTTGAAACTAACCTGAATTTCTAGAGGGGTTTCACTAGAAGCCTTAAGGTGAGTTTAGTGATGGTCTTTTGGCCGAACAGAGATTCTCTTAAAGATTGAGTGTTTAACAAAATGACTCATCTATGCCATTTTCGAAGGAAATGAAGTTGCATCCTTTTTCCATTCAAGAGTTCTTATGCATTTCCATGCCCCTTTAAAACCTTGAAAAATGGACAAATTCCTTTTGTTTAGGAAGACATATGTACAATATTCGTCACTACAAAATGGTCTCAGAAACTGTTAGTGAAAAATTACAAGATTACAATTGAAAATAAAAATGAAGAAATAAATCTCTTCAGGCTGAGGCGCGGATATCTCGCTCTCTTTAAGGAGATTCAAGCCCACTGCAGCAAATGTTTTCACCGGTTCAGTAGTAGTCCTTCTTGACTTGTCCCCTCAAGGATACAACAACCTAATCACAATATATAACTCAACAACTCTGGACAAGAGTTGAGTCCAAAGCTCCACAAAAAGAACACCTCCCTTCAACTAATAAGAACTCTCTTTTTGACAAACTTTACACACTCTATATTTTCTTGTGTGTTGTGTGTCAAACCAAATGAAGACCACCACTATTTATACTAGAAGAAGTCTTTCTAGCAATGAATAGGAAAATAATGGTGTAGTAAATAGTGACGATAAATGGCCTTAAGAGTTACATAGGTTACAATGTATAATGGAGAAAAAATAATAAAGAATGAATGGCAAAGGCCACCAACGGCTAAGAGTGCTAACAAGAAATGTTGTAACATAACAAACAATAACTCCAAATGGAGTAATGCAGCAAGTGCCACCAACGGTCAATGTCAGAAACGTCAAGTAATGGGCAATTAAGCCTCAAAACATTGATTCCAAAATACAATTAAAGTGGCCACTAACATTCTGATAGGAATAGCTGCAAGAGGAATGGGAAATATGCACCTTAACCATTGTTTAATAATATTAAAATGCTCTCAAACCAATAGAAACTGATAAGGATTGAACGTGTATTGTGGTTATCCTATATGAACCTATTACTAAGAAGTACTCTTCTATCCGTCAAGTATCCAAAAAAGCATATTATAAATAGTTCAATTCCGACACAAAAAAATTCATAAAATCATACAATCGAAAGAGAGAAGTAACAAAGTCTATCAATGGCTGCATTTTCATCATTTGTTGGTTCATATTATCTATTCCTACCCAGTTAATCTACATCTTCATTCAGTTCATTGGCGCGCATCCATCTTCATCATCATTCTGTTCATTAGTGTCCTCATCTTGAACAACATTTTGCGCATTAGCGCATAAATTAGCGTCCTCATCTTGAACAACATTTTGTTGCGCGCATCCATCTTCATCATCATTCTGTTCATTAGTGTCCTCATCTTGAACAACGTTTTGCGCATTAGCGCCTAAATTAGCATCCTCATTTTGAACAACATGTTGCTCATTAGTGCCTAAATCTTGATCATTAGCACCTCCATCTTGTTCATTAGCACCTCCGTCTTGATCATTAGCGTCTACGTCTTATTCTTTGATGCCCCAATCTTGCTCAGCATTTTGTTCATTCGCGCCTCCAACTTGTTCCTCGTAATTATGCTGAAGCCACGTTACATCATTCCAGTAAATCAGCATATCCCTACTACAAAATACTCATATATATCAACATCTTACAAGTCATACAAGTCTCAATTTAATTACAAATTTGTAAATTAGAAACTTGAAATTTCATCACAAGTCATAGTCTGTTCCTACTTTAAGTTGCTGTTCTGTCTGATGGCTGCAATCTGGAGAAATCACAGATTCTTTATTTTGAAAAAACAGAACAAAATCGTCTTGTTCATGAAAATCAAATATTATTTTCTTACAATTTTTATCCCCAGCACCACTCCACATTGGCCACAATAAGCATTGACTAGGATACGGTCATCTACAACTTGATGATATATATATATCGTCATGTGGTGGTGCATGAACATTAAACCTGCATATGCATACACAGACCGCGTAATCATCTGTAAAACTCAATTTCCAAATATGAGACTTATGCGCCAATAAAGAGACCTTCCTGAATGTTTGGCTCCTACAAGATGTACAAGACATAAAAATTAAGTATACAGAATTCAGACTATTACTAGTTTTCTTGAAAAATGAAGCAGAGAGGATGAGAATATCTGTACAATGCTAAAAAAATCCTAGACGAATCCAACTCGAGTTTTGCAGACACAACAAGAGATGCAATAATGAACAGGAAGATCACTGTATTCAAGTTTATTCTATCAACTTTGTTGATTGAATTAAGAAGCTGTTATTGGATTTTAAAAGACGTGAATGGAAAATGATGTGATTTTTTTTTTGGATGAGTTGTGATTTTACCACATTATCCCTAGTAACTATAGTAAGTATTTTCTTTAATTATCATTTTTATTTTAGTCTATTGAATTTAGACGTAACTAGTAGAGAAATAAATAAATGAATGTGGGAAATAAATATAGACGGCTCCCATAAATAATAGGGTTTTCTATTGTAGGCAACTCTCAATTCTCAAAATAAATATAAAGAAGACTTTTGTGACTTTTACAGTTACCATAATCGCAATCAGAGCTCATCACAGAAATCCTCTCTAGGCTGCCGGTGAAATCCCTCTTAAAATTCACGTCTGTTTCAAAATCTTGACTTGATTTGATATCTAGTCCCGAGTTTATCAAGTCTCATCTTAACTTATCAGCTAATAACAAGGACAACACTCACCATAGGCTCATGTGGTGTCATTATGATGATTATAATCCTAAGGATTGGTCTCTTAGGTCTGTACTTTATGAGTCTGATGCGACGGAGGCATCTGACTTTAATTTTCCGATGAAAAAACCCCAACAACATATTCGTTATATAATTATGTCAATGGATTATTTTTTGTTGATTGGTCAAACAATTTGTTTCTATGGAATCCATCCATTAGAAGTACAAGAAACTACCCCATTGTACAACTATTTCGAGGGATGTTATCTATGTCATATATGGTTTTGGATATGATAAATTTTGTGATGATTATAAAGTAGTGGCATGTACTTACTATTATGAACAATATCCATATGATACTGAGGTCCATATATATAGTCTAAAGAGTGATTCTTGGAGAAACATTCATTGTCTTGATGGGGATCTTTTAAAAAATCCAGGTAAGTTTGTTAATGGGAAGATTTATTGGGTTATTGTTGACTCTAGTGATTCTAACATATTTTATATTGATTTGATCGATGAGAAACTGGGAAAGATGGAGCAACCACCTTACGGAGAAGGAAACTACTATTTGCAATTGGGACTATATGGCAGTGATCTTTGTGGCTATGTTAATAATGTTGGAAAACTATTGGAAATCACGGAAATCTCGTAGCTTGAGGCGTGCCTATGGCGCTGTCCTTAAGGATATTTCACCGGTTAAGGTGTATCTAAAACTAGGAACCAGAATCTAACAAAGAATATTAAATTGGTAGAAAACCCAGCAACTCAAACAATAGGAAGGAACAATTTTCTTGTTCTACATACAAGGAAGACTTTGTTCTTTTATATATCTCTCATAGGAAAAATCACGGTGAATATATATAGAAAAAGGATTCACACCATAAGAGTGCTCCAACGGCTAAAGGATTGGAATTCAAGGAAATTAATAATGGGAATAAAGGTGAGTAATTGCTAATCATGAAGAATAATATCCAAATTAAAAGTTACTGTTAGCAATAGAGGAAAGGAAAATTGGTCAAACAATGCTATTTAAGGAAAGGATATCAATGCCCAATAATTCTCATAAAAGCTTAATAAATTAGAGAATTTTTCAAGACGATTATTATATTTTTGAGATACTCCAATTATTTTTCCAACAAATAATTGGGGATGTGTCTCTTTGTGTTATGAAAAAATCTTGGACGAAGCTATTAACAATAAAGTATGATTATTCCCCATTTTCGTACGTTCTTCCATTTTTCATGTCAAATAAAGGTGAAATTGTGGTTGGTTTTGTTGGAATGTATGCGTCCACTATGTAGATGGGACCAGGTCCTCAACACAGTTACAGTAATAAACAGTAAATAATAAAGAGAAAATGGTCTAAAACCCCCCTAACCTATACCCGAAATCCCAACTACACACTCCAACTTCACGGGTGTCCTATTACCCCCCTAAACTTCATATTTTCCTATTTTCTACACACTTAAACGCTGACCTGAACACAAAACCAAATAATTAGGAACGCGTGATTCCACGCACTGGGTCCCGCCTCTTCAACTCCAATTTCTCCTTCTTTTTTTTTAATTTTAAAAAGGAAGTCAAATTAAAACATTCAAAGTAATTGAAAAATCAAAACAAACAAAAGCAAACTAAAAAACAAAAAGCTACAGAACAATTTGCAAACTAAGCTCCTTTCTTCCTCGAGCTTGCCGACATCGCCACGCATTGATGCCGAAAATCGAGGTACATAGTGGAAGCTTGATAACTCTCATCATCATAGATCCGCCATGGAAATAGCACAAAAGCTTGGATAGATTTCATCCAAGACAACTATCTCATCTCTAATTTCTTTCCTTCTTCTTAGCAATTTAGTAGAGCATTCATGTCACCACAAATTTCACCATCACGATCCAAAATCACCACCACAAATCATATATAGAAATCTCCTTCCCACTCTCCACAATCAAAAACTATTAAGTAAATTACTTTACACCCATTTTTGATAAATTTCGAGAAAATTCAAAATTCAAATTAGAGACCTAAATAAGAAATTAGAGCAGTTTTCAAACCCTAAATTCAAAATTTGAAGTAGAAATGAACATTAACAACTAAACCTTACTTAATATTGAGAGAAAATTGTGATTTTTTAATAAAAAAAACAAGGGTTAATGGTGGGGAGAAGAAATAATGGTTTATTCCATTGGAGAAGAAGAAATTTTTCGTCAAAATTACATTCCAACGCGCCTAGAGGAGGTGTTCTCACCTCCTATGACAGTCAACATTTGTGTAGAAAATAGGGAAATATAAAGTTTAGGGGGGTAATAGGACACCCGTGAAGTTGGAGTGTGTAGTTGGGATTTCGGGTATAGGTTCGGGGGGTTTTAGACCATTTACTCAATAATAAATACCAAAAGTAAAGACTGACAATCAACTTTACGTGGAAACCTCCTTGCTCAAGGGAGTAAAACCACAACCTATTCTCAATAGGACTTTTCAAACTGCTTCCACTAATCTTCTCCAAGCAAAAGTAAAAGCCAGTTTACACGATGAGATTAGCTTGCTAATCTCCACACTAAGCCATACCTACTATCACATAGCTGAGCGAGAGCAGATACAACACTGCTCACTATACTAATCCTAACCAATTAATATAGACTTTAGAGTAAGAAACTAAGTTACCCTTAACCTAGTTCTTACAATGATTCACACAAGTTTGAAACATTTCTTGAAAGTGAAACGATTCCTACAATATAAGCATGATTACAAGCAAACAAAGTAACTGCTGGTACAGGAAGCACTTGAAGCAATCGATCAGGTCCCTGCTGTTTTGAAGTTTGAAAAATCTCTCTTTGAATGAATAAGTAATGTTGTTGAATATATATCATGAAGAATTATTATCTAACGTAAAAGCAACCTCGTCGCTTCTGATTGGTGAAGTACTCTGCAACTTCACCAACTTCCTAACGCGGACAACTTTTACAGAGGTTCAACACTTTGACCACTGGACGAGTAGTCATACTCTACAGAGGACTAGGTCCCTGCACTTGTGAGGATATCATCAAAACATCTAGGAACATAAACACTTATCAATTTCCCTCTTTTTGATGATGACATACAACCTGCATAACTCCTCACAAGAGTGATCAACCATTCATTCAGTAACTGGTGTTCCCCCTTTAATTTGTGTTCCCCCTTAATTAGTTCCACCAGTAACAACCACAGTTCCCCCAACCAATTTACAATTTATAGCACAGTTCCTCCTTAGTTCAGTGCCCTCAGTCAATTTACAGTTTACAACCAATTTTACAACACACAAAACACAAAACAAAACACAAAACTTTCCCCTTTTGACATCATTGAAAAGGTGAAGAAGTAAACATATTCAAGTTAAAATGTGAGGCAAGCAAGAATTCAGGGCCATGGGCCACACAGAACATGCGTATGAAAGCATAAAGAGATAATCAAATCACACATGAACAGGGCAATACTCGAATTAGCATTATATCACAATTGTTGACCATTATAGTCAGTCAAAACAACATAAAGCCATAAGAGTTTAGGAGTATAAGGTGGAACAACAAAAATAAAAGACAACTAGAGAGACAAGACACATTTAGGATGGAGGAGGGGAGGGATTAAAGGTACGAATCAACAACATCAGGCGCTCATTGGCACTCTCATGGGGCAGTATGAGTTGCTTGTTTAGGGACTTAATTTCCTCATTGAGAGAGGCATTTGTCTTCAGCAGCATTGTGTTTTCATCCCTCAACTCTTTGAGCACCTGCTCTGACCCTCACTGGTACCAGGTCCTCTGGAAACAATCTTTTGCAATTCAGACTTGAGCCTAGTGATTTCAACCTCCTTATCGCTCAAAATCTTGGTGAGATCAGTCACCTCCCTCTTAAGAGTAGCCTGCTGCTCCAGAACATCCGCCGCCTGAGATCTGCCTCTAGCCTGTCCCTCAATAAACTCACATTCTAGTAGAGTAGACATAGTGAATATCTGTTTGGTGGTACCAGGTACCCCTTTTCCCAATGGAACTTCAAAATGATTGAAAACAAAGTTTAGCAGATACCCATAAGGAATGCCGTGCTTAACATTCTTCCATGTCATTATCATGTGCATGTGTTCCAGCATAATTATAAGGAGGTTGATTTCTTCAAGCTCATCAAGCTTTTCCATGAGGAAGAGATCGGCAGCGGATGCTACTGTTCTCTTCTCAGTCCTGGGCGCCGTTACTTTGTTAATGAACTTAAACATCAACTGATACTCCCCTTTGAGAAACTTCTTAGGAAGCCCTGCACGCTTGACGTTTCCTCATTTGGTAGCAAGCTTCGAGAAATCACCAGTTGGTTTACAACCCTCAATAGTTCGAATTCCTATCACAGGCACTCCAAGATTGATTCCCAGAGTTTCTTCATCAAGACGAATCTCCACATTCCTGATAGTAGTTGTGATTCCACCACCTTCCAGTAGTTCTATTTTGTAGAAGAATTCACGCACTTTAGGTTAGTGCAAGTATGGAACTGGTGATTCAAAAAGATGATTCCAGCCTTGAATGGTAGCAATGTCAACCAGATTGGCTGTACCAAATTTTGTTAGAATGTCAGGATCAAAGACTCTACTATTCAATACTCTTTGTTGCTTCATTTTCTCTACCCGCTCCTCTCTAGTCAATTCCTTTTCTTCGATTTGATTTTTAAACCTAGGACCAGGTCCTTTTATGGGTTGTTCCTCTAACTGCTTTCTTCCTTTTGCAAGAGGTTTCTGCTTTTTAACCTTCGCCCTCTTTGCAGGTGATTTTATCCTCTTTACAAGAGATTTCTTTCCCCCTTTTTGATTTCCCTTGGATTTAATCCTTTCTTCCTCATCTTCTCTTCTCCTTTTTGTCACATACTTGGCAGTATCCTCAAATTTAGTTTCACTGTTCTCAATGGATAGGGGAGCAGAACAGGCTGTTCAGGTTCAAGCCCTTCCTTTCTCCTCTTTCTCTGTCGCTCCTTTTCTTGTTCAGCAGATTTACCAACAATGTCAATCTCAGGCGTCCCTTTAACTGCTTCCAACTTAGAAACATTCACTTGATATTTGATTCCTCCTCGCATTCCCTTGAACTCCATCTTAAGGGGATCTCTTCTTCTTCTTCTTCTTCTTTCTTATCTCTCTCAACATCGAAGGATTTTGGTGTTTGGTCAAAGATAAGTTCACTTCTGTGAGGGACCTGATCCGGTGACTCCAGTTTATGCTCTAGAAGAGTAGGTTGAACATCAACTCTCAATGAGGCTAAGCTTTAAACGGCCACCAGTTCCGCCCCAGAGGTTAGGATACATGATTCAGGACCTTTCCCTTCTGGCAAGTCCCCTTCAAACAATCTCTCAGCTATGGTAGACGACATTGCCATAGACCCAACGTCAATATCTTCCGAAGGAAGTCTAACATTAGGTTTTGCCACAGATTGTGCCTCTGAATTTTGGGATTTTTCACCAGATAAGACTAGAGTGGGAGAACACACCAAAATATTCTTAGAGTGAAGGACAGGGGAGGCTAAGATGTTAGTCGGCGGAGTGATGGATTCATCCATTTTACCCACCACAGACTAGGGTGGATGGAGATTCTTCTGGTGGAGGAACGGAGAAGTTGAATGAACAAGGGTTTTCAACCTCTTGGGAGATATGTGTCTTTGAAGAAGAATCAGAGTTAGGCATTTTGAAGAGAAAAGGGAAGCAGAATTTGGAGAGAAATTTTGATATTTTAGAAGAAGGTTTTAGATTGACGACCCTTGATTTTAACTTTGGAGAGAAATTTGGAGAGAATTAATATTTAAAGTTAAAAGGTATCGAGTCCCAACCGTGGCGACCTTTGGTTTTTAAAGCGACAAGACGTTTGAAACTGACGCGCTGAATGGGTGAGTGACACGTGGCAATGATGTTGACATTTAGACAGTGTAGCATAAGTGATACTAACCTCATGAGGACCAGGTCCTTCTTTCAGTTTGTAACGCTGCCTGTGTGATTTAACTTTCCCTTCAACTAGACATACCATGAGTCTATACCTGCATTAAGGTACTAGAAGTGAATTCTTTTATGAGACGCATTAAAACAAGTATAGATACCTGCCCTCCTTAACATAATCAATAAGAAAGATTTTTGTGCAAATTGTGTCAAAGAGTCAGGTAATTTTGTGCATCCCTAGCCTCATTCTATTTTTGATAAATGATTATTTACTTAATGGCTTTGTGAAGATGTCAGCTAGCTGATCTTCAGTTTTGCAGAACCTCATCACCACGTTTTGCTTTTCAACATTGTCTCTTATAAAGTGATGCCTCACATCTATGTGCTTGGTCCTCTCGTGCTGGACATGATTTTTGGCCATTTCATAGCACTATTGTTATCACAAATGAGAGGAATAGTGTTTGTGAGTACATAAAAATCTTCTAGTTGCTGCTTAATCCACAGTAGTTGTGCACAGCAAGATGCAGCTGCCACATACTCGGCCTCTGTAGTAGACAATGCCACTGAATTCTACTTCTTTATTCCCCATGAAATCAAAGATGATCCCAGGAAGTGTGCCATGCCTGATGTACTTTTTCAATCAACCAGGAATCCTGCATAATCAACATTTCCTTACCTCTGGATTTTATGAACAGGGTATTATCAATTTTACCTCTCTTGAGCCCATTGGCCAGTAAAAACTTTGATAGGCGTTCATACCAAACTCTGGGAGCTTGCTTTAACCCATACAAAGCTTTATCCAGTTTCAGCACATGATTGGGTAGGTCTCCATCTTCAAAGCCTGGAGGCTTCTTAACATATGCTTCTTCCTTCAGATTCCCATTCAAGAAAGCACTTTTGACATCCATTTGAAACAACTTGAACTCCATGTGAGCAGCAAATGCTATCAAGATTCTAATGGCTTCCATTCTAGCTACAGGAGCAAAGGTCTCATCATAATCAATACCTTGCACCACAAGCCTTGATTTATTTCTAGTAATGGTTCCATGCTCACCAAGTTTGTTTCTGAAGACCCATCTGGTACCAATAATGGTTCTGTCGATTGATCTGGGGACCAGGTGCCACATTTTGCTTCTCTCAAACTGATGAAGTTCCTCCTGCATTGAAGTTACCCAATATACATCCTGCAAAGCTTCTTTGATGTTCTTGGGTTCAATGGATGATATGAAAGCTGAAAATGCAACTAGATTTCTTGATTTAGATCTAGTTTGAATTCCAGAGTCAAGTGGAGAGATCAAATTATCCTATGGATGTAAGGATTGATGTTTCCATCCTGACTCCACTTCAATTTCAGTATCAGATTTAGCATCATTATCTTCATGATTTTGGAGTGGAACCTCCTAGGTAGTGTCAGAGGGACCAGGTACTCCTATGAGATTTGCATTGATTTCCTTTGTGACCTGTTTGTTTCTAAGGTTTAGGTTGTCCTTGTCTTCCCTTTCCTTGATCAACTCCTCAATCTCATTGTCTCCATTGTGATCATCACTTTTCTCAGATTCATCAAAGGTCACATGAATGCTCTCTTCAACACAGAGAGTTCTTTTGTTAAACATTCTGTAAGCTTTGCTAGTGGAGGAGTATCCCAAAAACATACCTTCATCACTCCTGGCATCAGACTTACCCATATCATTCTTTCCATTATTTAGCACAAAGCATTTGCACCAAAATGGCTTAAGGTAGGCAATTGAAGGCTTTCTGTTGTTCATCAATTCATAAGGTGTCTTCTTTATCATAGACCTGATAAGGCACCTATTAGCAACATAGCATGCTGTGTTGACTGCTTCTACCCAGAAGTTCATAGCCAGCCTTGAGTCAATCAACATATTCTTTGCAATATCAACCAGAGTTCTGTTCTTTCTCTCAACCACTCCATTTTGTTGAGGAGTTCTTGGTGCAGAAAAATTATGATTGATTCCAATTTCAGCACAAAAACTTTCAATTTGAGAGTTCTCAAACTCTGTCCCATGGTCAGATTTAATACTAGCAATCTTGTAGTTAACCTTTAGTTGAATTGCTTTGGAAAAAGTAATCAGAATTCCAGCAGTCTCATCCTTTTTCCATAGAAACATATTCCAGATGTACTTGGAAAAATCATCAACAGTCACAAGAATATATTTTTTACCTCCTCTGCTTTGAATTCTAACAGGTCCACACAGATCCATAAGAGAAGTTCCAAAGGTTTGGTAGTGCTCACACCCTTCTTTGCCTTGAAAGAAGATCTTGTTTATTTGCCTTTTGCACAAGCGTCACATACTTTGTCATTGGAGAACTTCAGCTTTGGTAGTCCGCGGACCAGGTCCTCTGCAATAAGCTTGTTAAGTAAAGAGGTACTTACATGACCCAGTCGTCTATGCCAAAGATTTGCATCAGCAGTTTGAGCACTCAGACATGACAAGCTGTCTCCTTCAATAGAATCAAGATCAATAACATACATATTCTTGACTCTTTTTGTAGACGTCACAGTTTTCTTAGTTGCACAGTTTGTAACCACACACCCTTCAGACATGAACTTGACTTCATTTCCCTTGTTGCAAATTTGAGACACACTTCAGAGATTAAACTTAAGACCATCCACATAGTGTACACTGTCTATGGAATGATCAGCAGTTCTTCCTATCTTGCCAATACCAAGAATAAAGTCTTTCTTTCCACTGCCAAATGACACACCACCACCTTGGTGTGCTTCCAAAGAGAGGAAGTTTAGAGTATTTCCTGTCATATGCCTTGAGCATCCACTATCCATGTACCAACATTGACTGCTTTATCTCTTCTGCACAATAATCACTTATTAGACTTAGGAACCCACTTCAAACGGAGTTCCCAAAAACTGTCAAAAGGTTTAATGAGAAACCTTCCTGTCCATGGAGTAAATTGTTCTTGATAAAATGGTAACCAGGACCAGGTACCCTTTTCTTTTTCTCAACAACTTTTCTTGACTTAAGAAACTTCTCCTGACTTTCTTTAACTCTCATCAGCTTCTTACACTTCTCTTTCAGATGACCATTTTTGCCATAATGGGTACACAGAAGGTTGTCTGAGACTGACACATATTTACTATGTGGATTGTAAGGAGGCTCTATCTGTCTACAACCTAGCCCCTTCCTGCAGTTGAACTATTGGCTTGCTAAGTTAGTGAGGATCTTACAAGAGTCAGTCCACTTAAGAGAGTGGTTCAGTTCTTCTTTGATCTTACTTAAGTCCTTCATTAGTTGAGAATTTCTTTCTTGGGAGGCAGTTAACTTAGACTCAGAGGCCTTAAGTTTCTTTTCTAGTTCAACCTCAAAGTTAGTGAGTTTTCGCTTCCCACCCTTAGAGGTACCAGGTCCCTCATTGGGTTCCAGACTCTTAGTCTCAAGGATACTTAACCTGACACTTAGTTCAGACCTTTGAGAGTTAAGAGCTAAGTTTTCGTTCTCACATGGACTCAACATTTCATTAGTCGTCAGGTTTTCAGTGGTTAGTTCATCAGCAGAGTTAATCAATAGAGCAATAAGTTTTCTCAATCTATTGATAGGAATAATGTCATTTTTTAGGTCAAGAAGAGTTACCTCATTTAGATCCTCTTCATTGTCACATTTTGCCATTAGAGAGAACATGGAGTTGTAGATGGTCTCATCATCCTCCACAACCATCATTGAGACATCCTCTGGACTGTCTATCTCTTCCTCAGACTCACTTGATGTGTTACCCCACGCTACTAGATCTTTCTTCAATAGTTGATCGGCATGAGATTTCCTCTAGGCATAGTCTGGGACTTGGTCCCTTCGGCGAGGTCTGAACTCCTGAGTTTCCTGCTTTTGACTAGGGCAGTCCCTCATAAAGTTACCAGGTTTGCCGAATTTGTGACAGAGATCATTTGCATTGGTAGTTCTACTGGTCGAAGCTTTCTTTTGAAAACCTCCATGCTTTTTGATGATGTTCTGAAACCTTCTTGTGATGTAGGCCATTTCATCCTCCTCCTCAGTTACATCATTTTGAGAAGTTTTTAAAGCGATGATTTCTCCTTCTTTCCTTCCTTTACAGTCGTGCCCGATTTCTTATTCAGCTCATAGGTTTGAAGATTTTCTATCAGTTCATCTCTGGGCAGATTCATTAGATTTTTGGCCTCTGTTATAACATCAACCTTGCTTTACTAAGACTTTAGAAGAACCTTGAGAATCTTTCAAACTTTTTTGCTTACAGGGATAGGCTCACCCAAGCACCTAAGTTTGTTGGTTATGGAAGTGAATCTTGAATTTATCTCAAAGATAGTTTCATCTTCCTTTATGCAAAAGTTCTCGTACTGAGTCATAAGCATATCGACCTTAGACTCTTTTACTCGTTGTGTTCCTTCATGGGCTGTTTGAAGACAGTCTCATATCTGCCAATTTGAGATTCTGTTGTATTCCTCTCCTCCAATTCCACACACCAGAATTTCTTTGCTTTGTAGTTCTTTTCTATCTTCTTTCTATCTTCTTCATTGTACTCCATTCTGGTTTTGACAACAATAGTGGTGAGTTCTCCATCCTTCATTTCCTTTATAGGAATACAAGGTCCATCAAGAATAATGTCCCACAACTCAGGGTCATCAGCATTGATGTAGTCATGCATTCGATTCTTCCACCATCCATAGTATTGGCCATTGAAACGAGCTGGCCTGGTAGAAGATTGTCCTTCCTCCATATTGGGTGGAGCAGCCATTCCTTCAATATCTTTTCTTTTCTTGGTGTTAACCAAACTGAAAAGTGAAGCTCTAATACCACTTGTTGGAATGTATGCGTCTACCTATCTAGATGGGACCAGGTCCTCAACACAGTTACAATAATAAACAGTAAAAAACAAATACCAAAAGTAAATATTGACAATCAACTTTAAGTGAAAACCTCCTTGATCAAGGGAGTAAAACCACGACTTATTCTCAACAAGACTTTTCAAACTGATTCCACTAATCTTCTCCAATCAAAAGTAAAAGCCAGTTTACACAATGAGAGTAGCCTGCTAATCTCCACACTAAGCAATACCTCCTATCACTTAGCTGAGCGAGAGCAGATACAACACTGCCCACTATACTAATCCTAACCGATTAATATAGACTTTAGAGTAAGAAACTAAGTTACCCTTAACCTAGTTCTTACAATGATTCATACAAGTTTGAAACGTTTCTTTCACAAGTGAAATGATTCCTACAATATAAGCACGATTACAAGCAAACAAAGTAACAGCTGGTACATGAACCACTTGAAGCAATCGATCAGGTCCCTACTGTTTTGAAGATTGAAAAATCTCTCTTTGAATGAATGAGTAATGTTGTTGTTTGTTGTTGAATATATATCATGAAGAATTATTATCCAACGTACAAGCAACCTCGTCGCTTATGAATGGTGAAGTACCCTGCAGCTTCACCAACTTCCTGACATGGACAACTTTTACAACTGTTCAGCACTTTGACCACTGGACGAGTATTCATACACTGCAGAGGACCAAGTCCTTGCAGTTGTGAGGAGATCATCAAAACATCTTGGAACATAAGCACTTATCAGGTTTTGCATCAACTAATATCATGATATACAATCCAAAGGATGATTCACTCCATCTTGCCTCTATTGACTTTAATAACTCTGAAACGGAAATCTTCTGCTACGTGGAAATCTACGTTGAAAGCCTAGTGTCTCCTTTTTCTACTAGAAGGACTATTGATGCAACAATTTTTGGATCTTCTTAGTGATTCTTCTTTTAATTTTATTTTTCTTCAAT
Source organism: Solanum pinnatisectum (assembly GCA_035578085.1). Classification (NCBI taxonomy): domain Eukaryota; kingdom Viridiplantae; phylum Streptophyta; class Magnoliopsida; order Solanales; family Solanaceae; genus Solanum; species Solanum pinnatisectum. The sequence goes on along the minus strand of CM069084.1, from coordinate 36,943,115 downwards.
GTAACTATATATATAAACAAAATTAATCATGCTCTGGGGCTTTGATATATATATATATATATATATATATATATAAAATTTGTTCTTATCTTGTTCCTAAGTAGAGTGGTAAATTGTATGTAAGTTGAACTTAGAACTAGGTACAATGGTTATGTCTCACCAAGTGAGATGAAAAGCCTCGTCTTATGTCGTTTCAAGTGAAACTCGTCTTATGTCGTTTCAAGTGAAACTCTACTTCGTTACCGGTTGTTATATGTGAATATTGGATGCTTGCAGGTACAACCAAGCAAAGACACTTTGAAATTCCCGTCTTATGTGACCCCAACATACAATGGATTTTAGGATTTACTTCTTTGATTTCAATTACAAAAGTGTTTTACAAGTTGAATTATTTGTTCCCTTACATGGATTGACTACAACTTCTTTGCATAATTTACAACCACATGCACAACTCTACAATTTTGGATGATTGCAGGTGCCTCTTTCGGAGGCTGAGTATTCCAAAGGTGATCCATATCTATGGAGAACAGAATAGACAAGTTGATAGCTTAGCAACAATGGTCACCACCAAATATTCTTCACTTTGACAGTAACATTGACATGATCAGACTGCAAATTACTCTTATATTCGTTTCTAATAACGTGCAAATTGTACTTTTTCTAATATGGACATTTTTTATCTTGTTTCAAGCATGTTTTAAAAGGACATGTCCTGCCTCTAGACTGAGTAAGAATAATTGGACATGTGCTGACTCTAGACAGAGTAAGAATAAGTGAACGGAAGCAACTTAGACATGCCTCAAGTTTAGTTGGTAGGGGAATTAGGTTTTTTGTTGAGTTGAATGAAGCGCGTATACTAAGGGTGTGTTTGGTATGAAGGAAACATTTTCCAATTTTCTCATGTTTGGTTGACTTAAATTTTTTCCAAATCAACTTATTTCCTCAAATTTAAGGAAAATGACTTCCCTTCAAAAATTAAGGAAAATATTTTTCAAAACTCTCTTTCAACCTCAAATAACAATTTTTTTCTTACCCAATCCTCCCCATTCAAAAAAAAAAAAAATCTTTGTTTAAAAAAAAACAATTTATTTTGTCCCTACCCCGCCCCATACCCAAATCAGCCCCTCCCCCAACCAAAAAACAAAATAACAACTTAAAATTTTATTTTGTTGTAAAATATAAGGAATATACTACAAATAGTAGAGACAAGATATATGGATAGTAAATCTTATTTTTGTCTTCTTGTCTCATCATGTGTGTCTTTACAATGGTGAAAGAACAACCCGATTTATAGGTTGAGAAGTCACCATATTAAATGTCATAATAAAGAGATACATTATTATCCAAAAAAGCTCATAGAGCCTAGGGAATATGAATAGTTGTTCATGTATTAACTCAATGGACAATCCACTCATTCAATGAATTTATAACACTCCCCCTTGGATGTTCATAGATAATGTGTCTCGTTAAAATCTTACTAGAAAAAATCCAATGGGAAAAAGCCTAGTGAAGGAAAAAGAGTACACACATCTCATAATATGCCTTGAGTGGTACCTCATTAAAAACCTTACCATGAAACCCAATTGGGACAAAATCATGGTTAAGGAAAAGAGTACAACACGTATTTCACTCCCCCTGATGAAAGTTTTACTTTATATCTTGGAGATGATGCATTTCAATCTCATATTTCAACTTCTCAAATGTTGATACTGGCAACACCTTAATAAGTAAGTCTGCAAGATCATCACTTGAACTAATCTGTTGAACTTCTATCTCACCATTTTGTTAAAGATCACGTGCGAAGAAGAACTTTGGCGAAATGTCCTTTGTCCAGTCTCCTTGATGTACCCTCCTTTCAATCAAGTTATACATACAACATTATCTTCATACATGGTGACTGGAATATCCCATTTCAAGAAATAATCACATAGTTTCTGGCATTTTGCATAATTAATAATCTGTATCTGAACTCATTGCACTAATACATGATATTTTTCAATCATTTTCATGAGATCAGAATTGATCCTTCTTTATGTTAAGAAATCTCACAAACATTGGGGTACTCAATGAAATTGCTTAAGACATTTTAAATCCTTCAAGGATTTTCATATAACCTTCTTCATCTAGCTAGACATGACAATCATTCATTACACATATTCAAGAATTTCATCAATTGCCAGACTGAAACAAGCCTCGTTGTATCCACCACGTGAGAGTATATCTCTATTTAATAATGTTAGGACTTTTGCAAAAAACTCTTTATGCCCCAAGGCACAAATCACACTTTATATCTTATGGTTTTACTTTCGCATAATAATTTATTTGTACCCAACTGAAATTATATCTTGATCCATGGACTATAAGTCCAAAACATCACTTTTCAAAGTGAAACATCATACACTAGAATTGTTTATTTCATTTGGCCAATCATTTATATGTCCACATTATATGACAAATATGAATTCAAAATCCTTGTCATCATCTGGACCATTGAGCGCTACTTCATATCAAAGATACCATCGACGGTCTTTTGACTTGATTCCAATACGACATAACTTATCGAGATCTCTTCATATTTCATCATTTTAGGTACCTAAACCTTTGCTAAGGTTTTATGGAATGTTATGTCATCGTGCTCCTTTTAAAGCACTTGCTTTATTATCATGATCATCTTGATCATTTGCTCCTCTCCTTCCTTAAGAAGTTTTTGATTTGGAATCGATTGGTCTATCACGCTTCAGGCATACCATAGACCCTATCTTTCAAGGACTTCAATGCCCATAGTGAGTCCTAAATGCCGTCTTGGGCACATCCTCAGGCTTAATTTTCAATTGATGGTAACCGGATCTTAGATCAATCTTAGAGAAAACTGATGCACCTTGTAATTGGTCAAAAAGATCATCTATTCGAGGCAAGGGGTACTTGTTTCGAATAGTGACCCTATTCAATTGCCGATAAACTATACACATTCTCATACTACCATCATTTTTCTTAACAAACAAAATTGGAGCACCCCATGGGGAAGCACTAGGACGACTAAATCCCTTATAAAAAAGCTCTTGATTTGAGCCTTAAGCTCTCTTAATTCTGCCGGAGCCATGCGATATGGAGGGATAGAAATGGGACGCGTACCAGGCTCTAAATCAGTGCAAAAATCTATATCTCTATCCGGAGGCATACCAGGCAAATCATTAGGAAACCCTTCTATAAATTCTGACACCACAGGAATAGACCCAATAGATGGAGCCTCAATTTCAACATCCCCAATATGAGGCAAATAAGCCAAACAACCTGGCCCTATCAATTTCTTAGCCCGAATGGAGGATATGATCTTAGTTCGCTTAGGCTTGTACACCCTTTTCCACTCTAATTTTTCCCTTTCTAGAATTTCTAGAGTTACAGACTTAGTATTACAATTAAATACGACATAATAGGGGCACAACCAAGTCATACCTAAGATTATGTCAAAGTCAATCATATCCAAAATCACCAAATCAGCCCAAGTCTGAAAACCCATAAACAAAATAGGACAAACGCGATAGACATGGGTAACTATGACTTACTCTTCAATTGGGGTAGAAACATGGGTAGGGGCATCAAGTATAGCACAAATCATATCAAACTCTGAGGCAAATCGCACAGATAAATAAGAATAAGTAGAACCCGGATCAAATAACCCATTAGCCATCCGATCACAGACAAGAATAGTACTTGTGATCATCGCGTTAGATGCCTCTGCCTCATTCTTGCCTGGAAAGGTCTAACACTAAGCCCTATTATCTTGACGAACCACTTCTCTGCCTGGTTGCACATTATCTTTGCCTGCATTACCATTTCCTCTACCTTCACGACCTCGCTGATTACCTCCTCGCTTACCTTGTGGACGTCCTCTACCATCATTACCATTCCCCGCGGGTACCACTGCTCTAGGCTGCTGTTGCACGGAATCTAACACATATGGGTGGGGACAATCTCTTCTCATATGCCCAGGTTCTCCACAGTTGTAACAAGTACGATCAAAAGATAGTCTGCTGCCCATCGAAGGTGCGACTCCCTGGCTATCCTGAAAATTATGATATGGAGTTTCCGACTAACTACCTGCAGAGGTGGGCATATCGAACTAAATTTTCTTGGCTGCAAGCGTTGGCCTTCCGGACCCCTTGGAACAAGAACCTTGAAAGTTACCTGAGCTCTTGGCCCTTTTTGCCCATGCCTTAGGTTGACCGTCTCGCCTCACCCCCTCCACTTTCTTAACATAGTCTGTTACCTCATTGAAGCTCTTTTCTGCAGAAGTCATATGAGCAAGTAATACTTGCAACTCAAAATTTAATCCCTTAATAAATAACCAGATTCTCTCTTCCTCAGTAGTCACCAATTGAGTAGCATATCTAGACAAAGCATGTAACTTGGCCTCATAAGCAGCAACAGTCATACCACCTTGCTCCAAAGTCATGAACTCATCCTTCTTGCGATCCCTCAAAGTCTTAGGCACATATTTCTCTAAGAACAGAGCATGAAACAGGGTCCAAGTAAGTGGAGGTAAAGTAGAAGATCTGCATTCCGTGTAAGCTCTCCACCACTGCTTAGCCTCACCTTGAAGTTGAAAGGACACTAACTCAACCCCATGCTGATGGACAATTCCTAACTTATGAAGCCTTTCATAGCAATCTAAGATGAACTCATAAGCATCCTTATTCTCAGAACCAAGAAACACATGAGGCTTTAGGTTCAAAAACTTAGTCAACATTTCATGTTCGTTACCAGTCATAACAGAACCCAACAAAGGACGAAAGAAAGCATCATTACCTCCGGTCCCCCCCCCCCTCATCTTGGGCGCAATGCTAGCAACATGGGGAATAATAAGATCTTGAGTTGCTTGAGCAGAAGGAAGCACTCCAGGACCAACCAACCCTTTCAGGAATGACATGATCTGTCGAGCTAACATTGGGTCTATGGGGGGAACATCGGTAGTCTCAGCTTGCACTTTTTCCTCTTTTCCTATATCCTCAACATTCTCAACATCAACATTCTCCTCTTTAATCTCTTCATGATGCGTATGAGGGTTCTCATTCACAAGAGCATTCTCAATAGGAGCTCCATTTCTAGCAGGTGCTACTCTTCCACGGCCTCTACCCCTACCTCGATCGTGACCTCTCGCTGCAGATTCCTCAGTTGGAGCATTGATGGGAGCTACGGGCCTAATGCCATTGAATATAGTGTTAACCATCTGCAGACAGAATGTCACGCCCCGTTTTTCTCAAAAACGGGTTTTGACGCACGACCTAACAACTCTTTTGGGTATCGGGGAAGAAGAAGAGTCGCCACCTAACGAATTATGGTGCGTTAGGGCACCTATCTAACCTAACTAAGTCTAGCTAAGGTCAACGAACCAGAGATCGGGTAAGGGTTCAAGTTACCTCGAGGGGAAGGTGTTAGGCATCCCTCGAGGTCCACGAATGTGGGTCCCGGCCGTATCTCATGCAATATGCGGGGGTTACAGGTAGCAAATAAGGTCACTTCATTATTATTTATTTAATTAGACATGCTTGCTAGGTGATAACGATAAATAAACAATTAAGATTTTAATTAATTACCTATGCATGCGAGACTAAGTGATAACATAATAGCAAATAAATATTAACAATTAAATAAGAGATAAGCAAGGAGACAAAAAATTGCACAAATAAATAAGCAAATAGATTTATTTTATTTTAAACTACCCCAAACAAATATAATTATAAACAAGTAAAGGGATAAAAGGAAAGGGAGACTCTGAAGGACTTTTGGATCAGCACTCGACTTTATTTATTTTCGATAGGCTTCCGGATAGGGACAGACAAAACCAAGGTTTGTCGTTTTAGCCTGAGTCGATGTCATCATATCCGTAGGGCCTAAACTACCCCTACCCCACCGCCGCATGCTTTCGTCTCTAACAGGTGCCTAACGCCCCTGCTTAATGTCCAAGAGGCATTGGACTACTATTGGGTTGGTTTGGACAAAATAAAATATATAGGCCCACCTAGACACCAAATCAAACAAGTTGGACGATCATTTAGCAAGTAAAGTTTCAAATTGGCCTCTAAATTTAATTAAACATGCTTGCAAACACATATAGAGTGAAGGTCTCATGTTAAGTGTGTGCAAACAAGAAGCAAGTAGCATAATCATATAACAACTAATTAACAAAAGGTACAGATAATTATGACGTAATGCAGAAATTAATATGTAGAGCAAAGTTGAGTAGGTAGCAGATGTAGCAAATTATTAGTAGTTGGTTATAATGCAGAGATCAAAATTTAGAGCAGGGTTGAGCAGATGCATTAACTTTAGTAGCTGAGTTTAAGTGGCAATAGTTGATTGAATGCAGAAGTTAGATAATTCATGTAAATCTCATTTTAAACAAGCCGAAGATTATTTAGTTATTTAACATGCTAAAAATTATAGAAAAACCTATAGACATGATATCTAGATGGTTAAACATGCTGACAAAAATTACACCAACTGATTAATAGGTTACACTTTATTAACAACTTAACATTAATATGATTAATTAATTAACAATATTAAGTTATTAAAACACGTCGAATTATTTCAAACTGATTAATTAACCCTAACTTATATTAGTTAAGTTCTATGAGCATGATTTCTAAATAGGGAACAAGGTCTATAACTTATTGACATGATTTCTAACCCGAATGACATAATAAGTGATATTTAATTCCTATAGGCGTGGTGTCTATTTTATATGAAACAAAGTTTTAAACCTATATGCATAGTCTCTAAGCCCAAAACATATTGAAAGTTATTTAGATTCTACAGGCATGCTTTCTAGCTTTATGTCACTCAATACAAGTTAATGATTTAAATCAAAATTTTATTAAATTTTTATTCATAAAAATGGGTGATCAAAACAAGCAAAGCGGGGAGACATGTAAAATATTATTTAGTTAGATCTAAAGCGTTATTATCAAAACTATCAAATGATCACACAATCATATAGACATGATTTCTACTTCAATATATCAAGATTCATTTAGATCCTATAAGCATGATACCTAAGTCGTTTTTGATATAGAAAATACGTTATTCACAAGCTTCTATCTTATATAAAAGGGAACATTAATGATACAAATAATACAAAGCATGTAAAAAGTTATATATTGTTTTATTATTATTTGCCGAAATTGTTAGATAGATCATAGCTTTGATCTATCATACGATTAAACATAAGTAAAAGGTCGATTTCCATTAGTGATACATACTAAAAGTGTCATGCGAAATGCAACTAATTAGCATTTTAACAAGGATCAATTTTAAACATTACTTAGATAAGATTAAACAAGTGATCAAATAATGGTAAATTTATTTTATTTAGTTAGATCTAAAATCGATTTATCAAATATGCTATCACAAATCCTTTCAGCAAGTTCCAACACAAATAAGTTACGACAAAATAAATAAACAAGTAGCACGTAAATCCCCTTCCCCTCTAGACGGTCCCCAATTATTTCATATATGATATTAGAGAGTTAGAGTTTACTACAAATATTACAAATCAAAGTAAATAAATAAAAAAAAAAGTAATCTTGTCCCATATCAACTCTTCAACTTGAACTTCAAGTTCAAAACCTGTTAAACCATAAAAGAAGAGAGAATAATACTACAAATACACATAAATATAACAAAAATGGATATCATATAAGAAGATTGATTTACTCAGAACAAACACATAGTCATACTAAAACATATAAAGGGAGGAAGGAGAGGATACAGACTTGGGTGCTTCCAAACATTCATAGTAAAATAATGAAAAAAAAAACGACGTCAAACTAATGAAGAAAGGCTAACCAATTGTGCGGAAAGTTTATCAGCAATGAAGATCAAACTTAATCAAATATTAGACCCGAACACAGCAAATCCAAGTAGAGGAGTCCTTAGAATGTTCACCCAATTCTTTAAAGTAGAGAGAATATGTAAGCAAGAATGAGAAGTTAATCCGTGGTCTTCGAGAATGAAAGGAGTGGTCTAATTATATAGTAGAAGAAGGCATATCGTATAAGGAAAAGAAAATATGTTTAGGACCAATTAACAACATTTTCCTTATTTTAAAAGAAAGCCAAATCAGATTTATTTATTTTATTTTTTACCAAATATCAAGGCATCTAAAAGACAAAGCTAATTTTATGATCAAACAAAAAAACCTTTCCTTAAATAAAGAAGATTCAAAATTAGATTTATTATTAATTTATTTCTACCAAATATAAACAAGTAAGAAATCAACCCAAATTTAAATTAAGGTAAAGTAAATTAGTCAAAAATAATTCTCTTACCTTATGGAGAATTAAGCAAGAAATTTGTTCCAACTTATTTAAGACAAGCAAATAAGTAATTAAAGGCAATTAGATAATGCAATGTAAAAACCGGTAAAACAGATTAGAGGTCTAAATATATATTTACTCACCATAATATCACAAGTAAGAAATATGCTTTTAGCTTAATTCAAATAAAAATGTAGAATCAACCGACTTTTACCAACCCATGAATATATACTTACCATATAAAGATGTCTACTTTTTTAAAACTAAGGCAAAGAAGGATTGATTAGTTAACATTCTATAATTGTAAAGAAGTAATTAGTTCATTAGCAAATTAAATTATGGGAATCAATAATTAATCAATTTATTCATTTGTTTCCGGCAACCAATTGTTGTAAACAGAGAATGCACAGAATTAAAGCATGAAGAATAATTAACAAGAGAAAACTTAATTTGAGGGACTATCAAAAATCATAGACAAATAACATATAACACAATGATGGAAATATGAACACAATTTAAATCAATCTAAATCCGCAAATATTAAAGTAAAACGAGCAAATGCTTATAGGATATTAACGATTCATGCTTGGAACAAGATTAACAACTATTATTGATAAAAATATCACAGAAATCATAGATGAAATAAAAATTGAATAGTAATTTAAACAAGGACAAACCTAGACGGATCTGTCGAGATCCGTCTTGTACGAAAAGTATAGCTTCGAGCTGCCGGAGTCTCTTGGGACTGATGTTGTTGTACTCTTGTCCTCGCCGGAAATGGGGCTGCTGGGACGGAGCTCGACTGGGGAAAAGGCGCAGAAACGTCTGGCGGCTGCTGCTTTGTCCGCCGGTGGCTGCTCGCCGTGCGCCGCTGGTCGGATCTGCTGCTGGCCGGAGTTCGCCTCAACGGCTGCCTGCTGGTTTTCCGCCAGTGTTTCGACGGAAAAGAGAGGGGAGAAGAAGACGGAGAGAGAGGAAGAAGGGGAGGAGAGAAAGGAAGAGAGGGATCCGCCGGTGGTCCTCGCTGTCCGGTGACTTTCGCCGGAAAAACAGTGGGGAGGAGAGAGGGGTGGTTGCCCTAGTTAGAGAGGGAGAAGGAGAAGAAGAGAATGAAAAATGAGGGTTTAATCTTTTTAGTTGTGAAATAGGAAGATAAGGGGAATTAATCTTAACCGTAGGATTAGAATCAGATAAGCGGCTAAGATTTGATCTAAGATTTAATTTGAACGACGGATGGCTGAGATTAAATTGAAAATCTGAAAATTGAGTTGAAATGGCCAAAATCGAAATAAATTGGCTAGAATTGAAATAAATGCGGCTATAATTGCAATGACAATTTGAATTGGAATGGCTAGAATTAGAATAGAATAGGCTAAGATTTAAATAATTTATAAGGGAATTTAAGGAAATGCTATCCAATTAATAAAATACTACACATATTAAATATTTTTATATAATTAAACACAAATATGATTTTAAAATATTTAAGTAAAATAATTATTTCGAATTTAACCATCGATTAAAAAAAAGATTTGATAATAATTACGATAATTTTTGAAATCATGCATACTAAAATATATAATTTTAAGACGAAATTGATTAAAATTTTAAACTAGAAATATATTTTTAAAAATACGTATTTAATCGAATAGCATTCCAAAATGGTTAAAGGTCGGTCAAAATTGGGTGTCAACACAGAAGATTGAAGGAGATTAGATACCAATTTGAATCGATAGATACCAATTGGAATTAAGTTATAGCACGAAAAAAGACAAGAGAAAAAATAGAGATTTCCTAAAGTCCTATAGCCTCTCGAAGAAAAGTAAAGGCGTCCCCATATCGTTCCACGAGACTCTACTAGACTCATTTTGGTACATCGAGATCAACGAACCTAGTCTCTGATATCAACTTTGTTACGACCCAGACTGTCATGATTGACACCCACACTAACACTCCGGTGGGAGAACCATTACTACGACTCAAACCAAACAACTAAACCAAAACTAAGGCATATAAGTTACAGAAGCAAGTTAAATACTAAGGAAATAAATATGGAGTTTCCATAAACTCCAACAAAAATCTAACAAGAACTAAACAATGCGAAAGAAATAACCTATAACCTGAAAGTCAATGTACCAAAACATCTAACAATGAACCAAGTCTAAACAAGAAGGGATGCAACCCCAATCTAATGAACTAATCAACTAACTAAAACATAGTCTAAGTCCAAAAATGATGGACATAGACGAAAGAGAACCCATGGCAGCCTGGAAGAATTGGCCCACCCTTGAATTAAAACGATCACTGATCTCCTAAGTGAGGTTTGTCAGTAGCCGCTTGAAGATGCCCTGTACTCAATAAAAATAAGAGCAAGTGCAGTATCAGTACACAACCATAGTGTACTGGTAGAATTACGCGGCTATTCCACTAAGTGCAACATACATAAGTCAAACAACATTATAATCACATGCATATATCTAACATATACAATATCATCAACATTACGAACAACGAACAACTTCACATGTCTCAAAATACACAATTATGACAAGTCATTGGTCCTCTCATGGAACCCAAACCCAAATAGTTAGCATACTGGAACGTGGTACCCGATCCAATGCTGTAGACAATCCCTTGATCACTCTCAAACAAAAGGTACATATAGTAATTGTTTTTTTAGAAGGTTAATTTAATAGATAGGTTATATAAAAAATGTTATAAAGAAATCATAATAAGGGAGGGAAAGTTCATGTTATAAGTTTTTTCCCCCTCTTAGTGGAGTCTGCAGTAGAGTTTCAACTAAATTCAGATGGCTCACTCCCGAACTAATTTAGGGTGGCACTCCTAACAAAATTTTCTTCATATCCAGGGCTCAAATCCGAGACCTCTAATTAGATGTAGCAATTCCAGCTCCACAACTTGTGTTAGTTAATACTACAAGTCAAACCTTAAGGAAGATATATCTAAAATTATTTTTAAATTTTTTTAATTATATATATCGATAGTAATAAGTTATATCTAATCATAGACTTGTACGTGCCACGCACTAATATGATAAATACTCTTTATATCAAACTTTTATGATAACCTGAAAATTAAAGTAATTAATAACCAAGTATAATTAATCGTTTTATTATATTAATTGTGTGAATTCTTTTTTACATTATCAGTCTGTATAACTTAAACATCTATAGGTTTAAGAACTAGATATCTTGCATTTTAAATAAATTTCAATTTGTAATACCAAATTAGTAATGGTCTAATACTTATCATAATATTTTACTTATAATAACTTTACAAGTGATGATCGTATAAATATTTTTAGGTTAAAACTAAAGTTGTTGTTATCAATTAATTTTTGTATAGATGTTGACTGAGCATTCGAAATGGAATGCATTTAAAGGAGACAGCACAGATGAAAAAGACTTTTTATTTACTATAAAGACAACATCTATATTTCATTTGAAAATGAAGACCGAATTGGCTATTTCCTTAGCAAATAGCAATTCTAAGGAGAGGAATAGTGATTATCTGATTAAGGGAAATTGGACTGATAGATCATGTGTAATATATGCTGGAGATTCTTTCACCATAGTTGCTCAGGTTAGCTATCGTTGATTTTACTTTTTATTAGTTACTCTCTCTTATCTTAGTTTGATTTGACATTGAATTTACGAAATAAGGGGAGATTTTTGAATATTATGGTGTTAAAATAAAGACGTGTGTAGTCCTCTAAGTCTTGTGGTCTTAAGATTATCATATAGAATGCTGAAATTGAAAAACTTACTAAATATAAACACTATTTTGAAAGCCAAAAAGCAAAAAAAAAAAAAAAAAAAAAAAAAAAGACACATAACTTCATTTTTGATATAGTAAAATGAAAATTTTTCATCATATTTATTTTTAAAAATTAAGCGAGTAATACTAATATTATTTTGAGAATAATATTGAATAAAGTGTATTAGTAATGTGTGCAGTAGTAATGCTGACATTATTTCTTATATTCTATTCTCATTAATGTCTAAAAAATAACAAGTCTTGCATAAGTTCTATAAAAAAAAATACCTGTTTACAAAATATCCTCTACACTCATTAGCTTTGAGAATTGGAAAATTTGAGAGGGATAGTTATATCATTAATCAATTTAATGCATGTGTTGAAATCCTTTGCATTACTAATATATGAAAAATCATGGTATTAGCTAGTAATATGCACTTTAATACATAATAGAGTACCGTATAACTAATACAAATATTATTTATACATTATCTAAAGTATATCAAACAAGATACTAATAATATACAAAGCTAATACATGCATTATTTTTGCTGGTCAATATTATACTCACACTATATTGTTGTGAATTACTTATTGCAGATGCATAAGAAAATTACTGCTAAATGTTTATTGATTGGAAAAGACAATTTTATGGTAACAATGTATCCAAATATTGATCAAGCCTTCATCGTCTCATTAATAGTAGTCCTTGATGCTATCAATGCAGTCAACGATGCTGCTGTTATAGGTGCCGCTGCCGGTTTAGGTGTCGCTCTTGGAAGTTAAAAGTGCTTACTTTTTAAAATAATATTTTTTTGGTTCATTTTATATAATATCGTTTGACTTAACATAATGTCTATGAGAAAAAAGGGATTTTTTTTAAAAAATTTATAGTTTAAAATAATTCTTAGCTGTTTGTATGATTATAAATCATTTTATTAAAAGTAAAATGAGAATTTTAAACTTAAATTATTGCCACTTATAATTAGATGATATTCTTTTTAGGACGAACTAAAAAAAAAAAGGTCACACATAAAATGGGAGGAAGGGATCAATATTTATTTTAGAGAGTTAGAGGTGTCCTGATCAAATCACTTCTTATTATTGTATCATATTTTAACTAAGAAAATTATTTTAGCTCAACTGGTAACTTTTACTCTTTTCTTGAAAAAATTAATTAAGATGTAAAGTCCCATAAATGTTTAAATAATTTACATTAGTAATTATGAGCTTCATGACATAATAAGCGAACCATAGAAGTGTTAATGATACCCTCAGGAGCTAAACAAAATGGCTAAGATATGTTACCATTTGGAGATTTTTACGATCCAAATTCTAAGATCATGATGAACACCTAATTGTTGAAGATAAAGGAAATTGAAGACAGGGAATAGGTTGAACAATCTGGTCCAATCAACGTGTACGATGGAGTTAAAGTCACTCTAGGTTTAGGTCACTTATATCGACTAGGCTGCTACTTCTATGTACTAGCTGAAGTCGACTAGGATTAGATTATTTATAATTGTATTATTATTATAGTAGCAATAGGTATTGTAGTAGAAATCTAAGTATAATTAACTTAAGACTCTGCAATTCTCTCCCTATATAAGAAGCATGTATTCAATAATTTTAATCATCAATACGATCCTTGATTTTTCTAATCCTAGACATGGAAATTCTACATGGTATTCAGGGCTTAAAATCTTTTCCGCTCTCTGAATATTGATTAACAAAAATAAACCCACACGTTCAACTGCAATCACCCCCTCTACCAACACTATGTAGACCTCCTCACTTCACCAACTCATCGTCACTTGCTCCATTAAACTTAAGCCAACAAACTATCTCATATGGAGGACACAAATATCCCAATTTATTCACGTGGTGAGACTAACCTATCTCATCATAGAGAATGAACCAACTAAAAGTAGTTGTTCCACAGAATAGGCTGCTGGAAAAGTTGTAGCGGTTGAGAAGGATGCAAAAGATAGTGATAGCATTGATAACTAGGAGGAGAAAGATGTGTTGCTAAGGAATTGGATCTCAGGCACCTTAATAGAAGAAAGCATGTACCTAATTATGGGTTGCTCAACTGCCAAAGAGATGTTTGAATGGTTGGAAAAATCTTATCTTCAAGCAGCAAAAGATAAGGAGTTTCAGCTTAAACAACAACTACAAAGTGTTAGGCTAGGAACCAAAAAGATTGATGAATACGTCAAGGGATTCAAAGACATATGCGATGGCCTTGCAGCCATTCACAAACCTGTGGATAAAGATAGCAAAGTAATTAATTTTGCTAGAGGTTCAAGTCTCAAATACAAGCTGTCATGTTAGGTAAGACATCATATCCCACCCTTCATCAATTTATAAATGCTCTAAGGACTTTTGATATAAGAATATATGCCACAACAAAACCATAACATGGTATTAATTCTCTACCTAAAGGGGCAACGAAAGAGAAAACAACTTCAGCTCTAGAGAAAGAGGTTTCAAGCTTGCTGGACAGGGAACATGTTCTCAGAATAGTCAATATGGACCAGGTTCTTCGAATAATCAAAGTTTCCCAAGTGGAAATTAGGAGAGGAACAATATTGAGTCATGTCAAATTTGTGGTAAAAATAACCATACTGCTGTTTTTACAAGTGAGACTACTCGTATCAATCTGTAGATGAACTATCACCTTTGGTCAAACCTCTCAAATTTTAAACTTTTAAAACTGAAAAATCTTGCTCAATCCTTATACTATCACGTTGGATATTTTGCCAACTATTTTCACAAGTCATAGTGAAGTTACAAAAAGGATCAAACTGTTGGATATTTTAAAATAATTTAAGACATTTTTTGGACTCTATTAATTTGTGACATAAGAACTTATGTCATTAAGTTGATGACTAATGTGGTAATATCATAAACTTAATCAACAAGTATTAATCTACTTTGTCCCCAAGTTTAATCCCTTTGTCTCCAAGTAATGCTCCCTTTGCCTCCAAGTTACATTTTGTGTAAATGTTTTCCTCCAATGCTATGCTCCTCTATATATAGTAGTTGATGGAGTTTTGAGGAGGAATAACCAAGTGAAGTAGTAAGACTTAGCCAATTTTCAAACATGCTCTTTCGACTTGCTTTCTTTTGTAGTATTTATATTTTTTTGATTCATGTATCCTCTAATTAATTAGAGAAGGGGAAAACATTTCACACTACTGAAATAGTTTATTAGGATAGTGCCTAGCACGACTTAAGTATTATATAAATATATATATATATATATATATATACACACACACATATATATTACTTAAGAATATTATTGCAGTAGTATTTATTTTAATTATCATATTATTATTTTGATATTATAATTTCCCTATCAATATGTATTTTCCAACAATTAAGAAACTATGTTAAATAATAATAATACTTCCGAAACTATTTCTGACACTACCAATGTTAGTGCTACTCCCGTTTCTCCAGTTCCAATTGTCCTACCATATGCCAAACCATTTCCGGATGTGTCTATTATTGAAATTTTTGTTAATGAAAATTTTAAAAGGTGGCAAGAATGTGTATTTTCATTGCTTGATGTTCATGGTGTTGCACATGCACTATTACATCCATAACCGGGTGCAGACGTTGATAACAAAATTTTGGAATCATGACAATATGTCAATAAGGTATGTCGTCATACTATATTACAAACTATTTCTAACGAGTTGTTTGATGTATACTGTAGCTGCAAAGAAGCAAAAGTCATTTGGGAAGCCTTGATTAAAAAATTCACTGCCGAAGATGCTACCAAACAAAAGTTTGTGGTTGGAAGATTTTACCAATGGCAGATGAGTAACAAAAAGGAGATGAAAATTCAAATCAATGAATATCAAAAATTGCTTGAAGACTTGAAGGCCGAGGGAATCACTCTACCAGAAAAATTTGCTGTTAGAGTGCTAATTGAAAAATTACCGGACTCATGGAATGATTACAAAAATAACTTACAGCAAAAGCAGACAAATTTCACTATTGAGCAAATAGTGACTCACATTCTAATTGAAGACACCAATAGAAAGGAGTCATTCAAAGCAAAGGAGTTGGAGTTCAAGGCAAACTTAGTACAAGGTCAAAGCAACAATAACAAAAGGTGTGATAACAAGTCTATTGGTTACAAGACTTATAATTTCAATTTTAAGAAAAAGAAAGGCTCTTGTTTTACTTGTGGAAAACCAGGTCATCATGCCGCACAGTGTAGGAGGAGAATAAAAAATGACAAGGAAAAGGGTTATCCTCCCAAGGCTAATTTAGCTAAAGGAGATGAAATTATTGCAGTTGCCATTTCTCAAGTAAACATTGTAGCACATATAAAAGAATGGGTGGTAGACTCTGGGGCTACTCGGCACATTTGCGCGAATCGAGAAGCATTTGCCTCCTATACATCAATAGGGGATGACAGTGAAGTAGTCTACCTTGGAGACTCAAGAACTACTAAAGTCTTGGGTAAGGGTAAAGTGCTCCTGAAACTTACTTCAGGGAAAACTTTAGCCCTTATGGATGTGCTACATGTTCCTACAATGCGTGCAAACCTGATTTTCATAGCCTTGCTTAATAAAGTTGGAGTAAAAGTGTCATTTGAATCTGAAAAGATCATATTGACAAAAAATAATGTGTTTGTGGGAAAAGGCTATTGTAACCAGGTGTGAATGAAAAAGCATCTATTGCTGCTTACATGATTGAATCTATTTCTTTACGGCATGCTAGATTAGGACATGTTAATTTCTCTTATATAAAAAATATGCAATCACTTGGTTTGATATCTGACTTAGATTCAAATAATATTAATAAATGTGAAATATGTGCCGAAGCTAAAACTACTAAAAAATCATGTTTTTCAGTAAATAGAGAAACTGAATTATTATATTTAATTCACACTGATTTAGGTGATTTAAAACAAACACTGACTAGAGGTGGTAAAAGATATTATGTGACTTTTATTGATGATTTTTCTAGATTTACTAAGTTATATTTACTTAGAAATAAAGATGATGCTTTTAATGCATTTATTTCTTATAAAACTGAAGTTGAAAATCAACTTAGTAGAATAATCAAAAGAATTAGATCTGATAGAGGTGAAGAATATTTATCCTTAAATGCCTTTTGTGACAAAGAAGGAATTCTTCATGAAGTAACTCCACCGTATTCTCCTGAATCTAATGGAGTAGCTGAAAGGAAAAATACAACATTAAAGGAAATGATGAACTCTATGTTAATAAGTTCTAATGCACCTAATAATTTGTGGGGTGAAGCTATATTATCTGCATGTCACTTGCAAAATAGAATTCCTCATAAAAGAACTGGCAAAACACCTTATGAATTGTGGAAATGTTATAAATCTAATTTGAAATATTTAAAAGTAGGGGGTGTCTTGCTAAAGTTCTCTTGCCTGAACCTAAGAAGAGAAAAATAGGTTCTAAAATAGCTGATTGCATGCTTATTGGATATGTTGAACATAGTGTTGCATGTAGATTTCTTGTTTTAAAAAGTGATGTGCTTGATTGCAATACTATTATGGAGACAAAGAATTCTGAACTCTTTGAACATATTTTTCCACCATGTGATAAAATTTCTCATGTACCTACTGAAAGAAATAGTGACTCTATTTCTAATATTGAAGAACTAAGAAGGAGTAAAAGGCCTAGGAAAAATATTTTTCTTATGGAAATGATTTTCAAGCTTTTCTTGTTGACAGTGAACCATTAAATTATTTTGAAGCTATATCTTCTTCTGATGCTAAGTTTTGAAAAAGAGGCAATAAAAATTGACATTGATTTAATTATGAAAAATAATACATGAATTTTAACTGATTTACCTCCTGGTGCAAGACCTATTGCTTGTAAATGAATTTTCAAAAGAAAACTTAATCCTAATGGATCTATAGATAAATATAAAGCTCGGTTAGTAGCTAAAGGTGTTTCTCAAAAAGAAAATATTGATTATTTTGATACATTTGCACCAGTGACTAGAATTTCTTCTATTAAGATTTTAATTGTCTTAGCATCAATTCATAAGCTTTTTATCCATCAAATGGATGTAAAAACATATTTTTTAAATGGTGATTTAGAAGAAGAAATTTATATGGTTCAACCTGAAGGATGTATTATTTTTGGACAAGAAAATAAAGTTTGTAAATTAATTAAATCTCTTTATAGCCTTACACAAGCTCCTAAGCAGTGGCATGAAAAATTTGATCAAGTCATGATGAAAGACGATTTTTCTTCTATTGAAGTAGATAACTGTGTTTATACTAAAATGGTAGACAATGATTATGTGATAATATATTTATATGTTGATGACATGTTTATATTTGGTACAAGTTTAAATATTGTGCAGAATACCAAACTATTTTTGTCTACTAACTTTGATATGAAAGATCTGGGTGAAGTAAATATGATATTGGGAGTTAAAGTTATAAGGAGTGAAGATGGTATAATGTTGTCACAAGAACATTATGTGGAAAGACTTCTTATAAAGTTTGACTGTTTTGAGGTGACACTTGTGGCCACTCCTTATGATGCTAACTCTCAATTGAAAAGGAATAAAGGTGACCCAGTTGCTCTGTCTAAGTATGCTTAGAATATTGGGACTCTAATGCATTTAAT
Source organism: Solanum pinnatisectum (assembly GCA_035578085.1). NCBI lineage: Eukaryota > Viridiplantae > Streptophyta > Magnoliopsida > Solanales > Solanaceae > Solanum > Solanum pinnatisectum. The sequence goes on along the minus strand of CM069084.1, from coordinate 36,924,379 downwards.
GAATTTTACTAGGCCTGATATAGCCTATGATATGTGTAGACTGAGTAGATATACTCATAATCCCAATAAAAAGCATTGGTCTGCATTAAATAGACTAATGAAATATTTGAGAGGAACCATGAATTATGGTATCATGTATAGTGGATTTCCTTCTACATTAGAAAGGTATTGTGATGCAAACTGGATCTCTGATTCAGATGAGACAAAACCCACTAGCGGATATGTGTTCACCTTAGGTGATGGTGTAATATCGTGGAAATCAGCTAAACAGACGATTATTGCTAGATCGACTATGGAGTCAGAGTTTGTAGCTCTGGAGCTGGCTGGTTCTGAGGCTGAATGGCTAAGAAATTAGTGAATATCCCTTTAATAAATGATGAGTTGCCTCCTGTGTTTATACACTGTGATTGTCAAGCCGCAATTGCTATTGCGAAGAATAAATCTTACTATTGTAAGAGTAGACACATGGAATTAAGACATGATGTCGTTAAACAACTGTTGAGAGATAGAGTAATTTCCATTGATTATGTGAAGTCAGAATTGAATTCGATTCACTGACTAAACCCGTGGGAAGAAAATTAATTCTTCAATCCTCCAAAGAGATGGGGTTAAGGCTAGTATGATTGTCAATAGAGATGGTAACCCAACCTATGTGCTTGGAGATTCCATGAAGTAGGTTCATATGGGTAATCTATATTGACACTGCGCACTAATAGAGAGTGCTTGAACTGCTACTAATTATGAGGGATGAGTTATTAACTCTTAATGAATTCATAGTCCTTATGGATGGTGTATTTAAAGCAGTATACACTTGATGAATTCACCTATATGAGAAGTGGAGTGAAGCTGCTCATATGAGATTTTGGCCTAGTCTCTAGAGCTCTCATGAATAACCAGGCACACACATGGCTTATTGCGCAAAACCGTGTTGAACAACAAAATATGAGGATTAACATGTGATTGGTAGAATCACTGACTTACATAAGAATAATTGGTTCATAGAAATTTTATATTTCACCAATAATTTTGTAAGTTAAATTTTATCGGTCTAAGTTTAGTTCATAGTCCGAAAGACACCAAACATAGAACATTTTGATCATACAAAATAAAGCAAGTCGAGTTCTTCTATTTCAAAATTATTTAAAAATATATGGGGGATTGTTGGATATTTTAAAATAATTTAAGACATTTTTTGGACTCTATTAATTTGTGATATAAGCACTTATGTCATTAAGTTGATGACTAATGTGCTTATACCATAAACTTAATCAACAAGTATTAATCTACTTTGTCCCCAAGTTTAATCACTTTGTCTCCAAGTAATGCTCCCTTTGTCTCCAAGTTATATTTTGTGTAAATGTTTTCCTCCAATTTTATGCTCCTCTATATATAGTAGTTAATGGAGTTTTGAGAAGGAATAACCAAGTGAAGTAGTAAGACTTAGCCAATTTTCAAACATGCTCTTTCGACTTGCTTTCTTTTGTAGTATTTATATTTTGTTGATTCCTGTATCCTCTAATTACTTAGAGAAGGCTTGTTTAATTCTGGGGAAACATTTCACACTGCTGATATAGTTTCTTAGGATAGTGCCTAGCATGACTCAAGTATTATATAAATATATACATATATATTACTTAAGAATATTATTGTAGTAATATTTATTTTAATTATCATATTATTATTTTGATATTATAATTTCCCCATCTATATATATTTTCCAACACAAACTAGAGAAATAGATTAAAGCGAACAAAACGACCATGTGAGTCGTTACAACAATGTAACATCACCTCCTTTTCCAGCAAATGTTGCATCTCCTCTTCTCAAGAGAGTTAAAGTGAAAGGCCAAAGCGGATGATGATCATGCAAGATCTCTATGATTGATTAAAAAAAAAAAAGAGTTACTAATTTTGATTTTGTATTGTCTATTTTGACTTTTCCTATGAAAGGAGACCATAAGCTTCTTATTATGAACACTTGCCATCAAAGTAAGAATGTAAAGAGAGTTAAAAGTAGTTCAAAACAATGATAGAAATTATTTAGTGAAGAAAAATAGTGAGTGGTTTTATAGTTACCCACATTAAAAAAAGGTTATTTTCTTTTATCACTACACTAAATTTTAGCTTATTAGTTATTATTTAATATTTATCATAATAATTTACTTGTAATTATCTTATAGGTGATCAACATATAAATAATTTCACGTTAAAACTAAACTTCTTGCTGTCAATTTTTGTATTGATAATGAGTGAGTGTTCGAGTTGGAATGTATTTAGAGGAGAAAATTAGGATGACAAAACCTAATTTTATTTACTATAAATCCATGTTTCAATGGAAGACCAAATTGGCTGTTTTCTTAGCAAATAACAATCCAAGGGGAAGGATTGTGATTATTTGATTAAGGGAAGTTGGTCTGATAGATCAGGTGTAATATATTTAAAAAAATGATTTTTTTATTTGTTTGATGATTTGGTTTATAGATTTAAAAATCCAACACAAGTGATTTGATTTTGTATTTGAAACAATCGAACTAACCCGGTCAATATACATCCCTACTCTTAACCTTGGGATTGAAAGTGAGGTATGCTTACCCTATGAGTAACTGTCTCTTGTCCCTATTGATTTTTGTCTATTACTTCCGCCAAGAAAATGTCAATTACGTGCGACTAATAACCAATTACGAATCCTCGATTATCTTACTCAACCAAATCATGACTTTTTAATCCACCACAATTATCACGTATTGCCTACAAGGATCAAAGAAAAAGAGACCACTAAGACCAAGCAACAATTCTGGATATCCTTTTGATGAAAAATCAAGGTTGAAATTTCAATTAAAAGGACAGATTAGAATAATACCTTTTTTTTTGTCTTTGTAGGTTAGAATTATACTTGACTAATAATAAATCACATATACACGTCTCCAAAATCAGACCAATTCGTCTGAAAACCAAAAAAAAAAAAAAAAAAGTAGAATATCTTTTCTTAGTAGAGTAATTCAAACCGTTCATGACTTTTCTTGTAACACTTGTGCCAAATAAATCTGTTATATATATAAACAAACATTTAAACTACAAACAAAAATATACTCTACGCAAAATATATATCATAAGGAAAAAAAGAGTATTGTCACGTCAATTTCTCTAATTTTTTGCATAACTAACAAGTAACAAGTAAAAGTAACTGATCATTGTTCATGGCAGAATCAAGTTATGCAACTATGGCTAATTATCCAATTTCTGTAATCGGATCTCAATATTGCACGCCTAAGATATGGAGAATTTGTTGTTTCAGATATGAATGGAAATTTTGTGTTCAAAGTTAAAGGCACATCTTTTGGATGGCATGATAAGAGAGTTATTCTTGATGCTGCAGACAATCCCTTGATCACTCTCAAACAAAAGGTATATAGTAGTAATTGTTTTTTCAGAAGGTTAATTTGAGACATCGAAGGTTAATTTGAGACATCTCTCCATATTATAATTTTTAAAATTAATAGTAGTAAATAGGTTACATAAAAAACGTTATAAAGAAATCATAACAAGGGAGGGAAAGTTCATGTTATAAGTTTTTACCCTACCCGTGTCTGGAGTTTGTAATAGAGTTTCAACTAAATTCAAGTCGCTTACTGCCAAACCCATTTGGGGTGGCGCCCCCACAAAGTTTCTCCAGATCCAGAATTCAAATTCGAGACCTCTAATTAAGGATGAAACAATTTCCAACTCCACAACTTATGTTAGTTAATGCTACAAGTCAAACCTTAAGGAGGATATATCTAAAATTTTCTATTCTATATATCGATAGTAATAAGCTACATCTAATCATAGACTTGTATGTGCAACACACTAACATGATAAATATTCTTCATATCAAACTTATATGATAACCTGAAAATGAAAGTAATTAATAACCAAGTATAAATCGTTTAATTATACTAATGGTGTGAAAATTCCTTTTTACATTATCAGTCTGTATAATAGGATTAAGAACTAGATATCTTGCATTGTAAGTAAATTTCATTTTGTAATACCAAATTAGTTATTATCTTATACTTATCATAATATTTTACTTATAATAACTTTACAAGTGATGATCATATAAATATTTTAACGTTAAATCTAAAGTTGTTGCTGTCAATTAATTTTTGTATAGATGTTGACTGAGCATTCGAGATGGAATGCATTTAAAGGGGAAAGCACAGATAACAAAGACTTTTTATTTACTATAAAGACAACATCTATATTTCAATTGAAGACCGAATTGGCTGTTTTCTTAGCAAATAACAATTCTAAGGAGAAGAATTGTGATTATTTGATCAAGGGAAATTGGTCTGATAGATCATGTGTAATATATGCTGGAGATTCTTTTGTGATAGTTGCTCAGGTTAGCTATCATTGATCTTACTTTCTATTTGTTACTCTCTCTTTAAGCATCTTAGTTTGATTTGACATTAAATTTAAGAAATAAAGGGAGATTTTTTAATATTATCGTGTTAAAATAACGACGTGTGTAGTCCTCCAAGTCTTTGGTCTTAAGTCTATATCATATAAAATGTTGAAATTGAAAAACTTACTAAATATAGAAAAAACACTATTTTGAAAGCCAAAAAGAAAAATAAGACACATAATTTCATTTTTTATATAGTAAAATGAAACATTTTCATCATATTTATTTTTTAAAATTAAATGAGAGGCACTATTATTATTTTGAGAATAATGTTGGATAAAGTGTATTAGTAATGTATGCATTAGTAATGCTGGCATTATTTCTTATATACTATTTGGTTTGATGTATTAAAAATAACAACAGTTCTATAAAAAATACTTGTTTATAAGAATATCCTCTACACTCATCAGCTTTGAGAAATGGAAAATGTTCTGAGAGGGATTTGAGGGATAGTTATATCATTAATCAATTTAATTCATGTTTTGAAACCCTTGTATTATTAATATATGAAAATTCATGGTATTAGCTAGTAATATACACCTCAATAAATAATAGAGTGTATAACTAATACAAGCATTAGTTATACATGAGCCAAAAAAATATACCAAACAAGATACTAATAATACACAAAGCTAATACATACATTATTTTTTCTAATACACTCTTCCAAACGACCCCTTAGAGACGAGTGTTAATAATTCATCAACACAAGAATTTTGAAATTCTAAGACATGAAATTAAATTTCTATAAAATTGATATTCAAATTCACACGAAAAAATAAACATTTTGACTCTCGTACTCAAAATTTCACCGATAGTACGCTTAGTAAATGGAATCACTCGATAGTAATTCTTTTAACTTATCACATGATTTTGGAAAATGATGAATTAATGAACATTATATTATACTTACACTATATTGTATATTGTTGTGAATGACTTATTGCAGATGCATAAGAAAATTACTGCTAAAAGTTTATTGATTGGAAAAGACAATTTTTTGGTGACAATGTATCCAAATATTGATCAATCCTTCATCGTCTCATTAATAGTAATCCTTGATGCTATCAATGCAGTCAACGATGCAGCTGTTATAGGTGCCGCTGCCGGTTCAGGTGTTGCTATTGGTGCTGGTTTCTAGGAACTCAAAAGTGCTTATTTCGTAAAATAATATTTTTTTCGTTATTATTTTTTTCGTTTATTTTATGTAAGAGTAAATGCCCTAAACTATTTAAAACTAAATTATTTTAATAAAATTTCCACGTGTCAAACGCGTGCAGTTCCACGTGTCAAACGCGTGCATTTCACTTATCAACATAAAATGTGGATGTGAATTTTTAGGTGTGTAATTATTTCAATTTTTAATAGTTTAGGGGGGTGATTATTTAGTTTTAAATAGTTTAGGGGGGTGATAGGACACCCGTGAAGTTAGAGTGTGTAGTTGGGATTTCGGGTATAGATTGGGGGGGTTTTAGACCATTTTCTCTTTATGTAATATCATTTGACTTAATATAATATAATGTCTAAGGAAAAAAAAAAAAAGGAATTGTGATTGGCTCACCTGGTAGAAACTGAAACGCCATCTCAAAATGAGATGAGATACTTCTCGCAACTCCGCTTGTAGTAGGATCTACATAGGGAAGTAAGTTGATTTTGGTGAGCAGTCCAATTCGTTATATATTACCTTCTCTATACCTAATGAAATTGTTGAAAATTATTTTCAAGCTCATTTACCCAATGCGTAGATTTTGATCAAATTTCAAATTTTAAAATTTAAATTTGTTCTCCAATACTTATTTGATTGTCTCGGAAACTGTATCACTCATCTCTGATATCATAAATCACATATTAAGGCTACATATAAGGTCTTTTAGAGGAGAGGGATCATATTTCTCAAAACTACCGAACGGGTGCATGTGTCATGACCCCGTCTACCTCCTAGTCATAACACAATGTTTAGGTTACAAATAACCCCAAGCTAACCTTTGATATTGACATAAGTCATGAGCAATTACATATAAATATGAATAAGAGCTAAAATGACCAAGAGCCCGTTTGGATTGCTTAAAACAAGTAGTTTTTAAGTAAAAAAAAAAAAAAAGTCAAACTTAAATAATTTTTAAGTCAAAAAATAAAAAGTAGGGAGAGACTTACTTTTGATTTTTAACTTTTTTAAAGTCATTTTAAACTTATTTTAAAGATTTTTTTAACTTTGTCAAACACTCTCTAACTTATTTTAAGTTATTTTATATTTGTCAAATACTTCCACAAGTCAAAAACTGATTTTAAAGTAGGTTTGACCAACTTTTAAGTCAATCTAAACATCATCTAAGTGGAAGCATATATAATTATATGGAATAATCTAGTTCAATACATTACTGAACAAATTTCTGTATACAACAACTTTAATCTGAAAAGAGAATGGAACTAAGTAGAGTGAATACAACAACTCTAAGGGGTCGTTTGGTGTGAGGGATAAAAATAAATAGTTTTGGGATAAAAAAAATAGTCCACGATAAAGTTTTGCTGTCTTGTTTGCTTGCCATGTTTGAGATAACTTATCCCACCATATATACCATAGTGATGAGATAAGTTATCCCATATACATGTTGAGATAAGTTATCCCTGTAGGATACCTAATCCCTGGATAATTATTCATGGGATAAATTGTTCCCAACCAAACGACCCCTAACTGACTAATTATGAAGTCTCTACTAATATTGACTATTAGGTAGCCGGGACATGACCCCACTGCTTCCCTTAATCAATACTTGTGAACACAAATAAAATACTAGAATTATGGACTAGCTTGAGTCCTCAAAATAAGAGAACTCATCACCTGCTGGCCGGAAGCTGAGATTCGATTAGCTAGGATCCTCATAGTAAAGACTTAGATCTGCATCACATGAAAAATATAGGTAGAGGAAGTATGCGATTAGTTCTTCGTATGTACTGAGTATGTGAGATATGCATTATAAACTGATATGTTGAACATGATCAATATATATTAGATACTGAAGTGAATATAAAACTGATATATATATATATATATATATATATATAAACTGATGCAATGACTAAGTAAGAAACATGCAACTCATCAATATTGAACTAAAATAAATTGAATACAATGTGACTACAAGATATTAACTTGATCAATATTAAACTAAAATAAATTGAATACAATGTGATTACAAGATATGAATTTGAATCGTGGGAAATATTATTAATCAACATATAATCATGTGAGCTAAATATGAAGTTCAATGTATAATCCCCATCGAAAAAGGCTCAATATACCTTGCCATGATATAAAGGATTGATACGATCTGGCGTGGTACCACTAAGATAATATGTACTAACAAGTGCTACATGGACCTATAGTGATATGTAGTTATGGGAATTAGACTACTAAAGATTTCAATAGACGCTGATTGTGAGCCTTTATCCCTAAAATCAGCTTGGTGCTAAGTAAATCTCGTGACCGAGTTTAAGTTGATAGTTTGATAATATTGATAATAATGGTGATATTGAATAGCTCATGAATACTGTATCATGACCTAGACCGTCGTGAGTGGAACCACACTTACCCTCCAGTGGGACAACCAACTACCAACACAAATCTTAACCTAGCATCATTTTAAAAAAAACAAGTTCATCATGATAAATAGAAATACAATTTAGAAACAACTAGAATTGAGTTCCCATTAACTCAATCAATTGTCAAGACAATTTAGACAACTAAAGAAATGAGTCCCCATAAACTCAACTCAATAGTTAAAACAATTACCCATAAATAAACCCCTAAGAACTAAAAGTCGTGGTACTAAAACTCTAATGTCTAAAATAAAGGGATGCAACCCCAAAGTTTAAAGAATAAACAATAGTCTAATAGTGTCTTAATCTAGAAAAGATGGACAAGAAAAGTAGAGGAATCCATCGTAGCTTGGAAGAATAACTCACCCTTGAATTCGAAGTAAGACGTCCCTTAACCAAGGTCTTGGCTCAACCGCTGGAAGATGCTATGTACTCAACAAAGAAAAAACATGTGCAATATCAGTACACAAACCATAGAGTAATGGTAGGATCATGCGGCTAGTTCAAAATATGATTGTAAGCCATTTACCACAGTATAGTAACACAGAAAAACACATAACAATTATCAATTCATAGACTCCCAGTCACCCATCATAAAACAACGAATATTGAGTGCATGTCCCAAGTGATCACAAACGCAAATTACCGGTCCTCTTATAGAACAAAAAACATATACTTGGTCCTCTCATGGAAATCGAACTCAATCTATTAATGTACCATCATGGTACTCGATCCATCCTACTAGTGTGGTACCTGACCAGACCATATATGAATATCCACATACCAAGCGTGGTACCGATTGAGCTACTGTTAGTATATACCAGGCGTGGTATCCGAGCCAACCATAGGAATATTTTGTACTATGCATGGTACCCAAGCCAACCATCAAATATAGAAAATGATGCACAATCACAAACATCATGAACAACAACACTTGAAACCACAAATCACATAATCAATACATTAAATGAGATTATCCACATGTTGTCATTACACATGCTTCCTTATGTTTCACTAACATTCATTGTAGAAATTATACTATAAAGCAGTAGACATGCATACATAATCCGGGAAACATACAACCATCACCTATCCCGAATCAAGCCTTTTAGAGATTCTGAAGAATTGAGCCTTCCCTTTTCAAAGTGCCTTGGCTTGATTTTGGTCTAAACCAATAAATAAATTCAATAATCAATAAACAATGGTCTATTAATACCTAGATTATAACAAAATCTTAACCCTAGGCCAATTCATGATCATACTCCCCAACTTAGGACTTTTTCCACCTTGAAATCATGTCAAAACCCTCCCCTAAGAGTAATATATTTGATTCTAAGGCTTAAAAATCAATGTACAAGGCTTGGGAGTAACATTCTTACCTTTACCGATGAATTCCTTGGGAAATTGAGTGCAAACAGCCCTAAATCCCCCCTTCCAAGTCCAAGAACAAAAGTGTAGAAAATATGAGGTTTCGGAGCTGTTTTGACATACAATCATGTTTCTCCTCGCTATAGAAAAACTTACCCCTCTATAGCGGTCATAATATGCCTACTATAGTGGATACCTCCTTCCATAGCGGACTGTGCAAACTTCAGAGATATGAAAATTCCATTTTTCAAAACTGACCTCCTCGTCTTGGAAATACTTATACCCTCAACTTGTCATTCCACCTCTGGCCCAACATCCTCTTCAATCTCCACCACAACCTTTTCCTCAACATGATTCTATGGTGGGGGTGGGGTCGCTGGCCTTAGATCAGCCACTTCCTAAGCTCCACCCCTGGTAGGTGTTTCCCTCTCTCTGCCCCTTCCCCTGCTCCTTCATTTGCCTCACCTTTTCACTTCCTCGTCCACCACTAGAACTGGTACCCTACATCCATTGCCTCTTGTATCAACCACCTTCAGAAGAGCGAATAAGGTTGGATACCAATTTAGATCACCAGATACTAATTGGAATCAAGTTATAACATGAAATAAAGAAGAGAGAAGAGAAATTTCCTAAATTCATGTAGTCTCTTAAAGAAATGTACTAATGCCTTTGTACCGTTTTGCAAAACTCTACTAGACCTATTTTGGAACAACGAGATCAACAAACCTAGGGATATGATACCAACTTTGTCACGATCCTGACCTAACGTAAATGACATCGAAACTTATCCCCAGTAGGAGAACCAACTAATTACTAACATGTAGTCCATTAAACAATAGAAATAAATATTTTTAATACCAAAAACATCTTCATTAGAAATAAAATCAAAGTCTAAAAACAACCGTAGAAACACCCATTAGAAATTGAAAGTCGTGTACAAAACTATGCATAGTCTAGAGTAAGAGGATACAACCCCAAAACAAAAAAGCAAATCTAAAGAGTTTGAGTTTGAACATAAGGACTAAGAGATAAAGAGGAATCCATGAAAGCCTGGGAAAATAGCTCACCCTTGGACTCGGTTAGTATTGGAATCACATTTGAGGTCGCATAGCAGCTGCTTGAATATGCCCAATGCTCAACAAAGAAAGAGAAAGTGTAGTATCAATACATAACCACCGTGTAATGGTAGGATTGCCGACTAGCTCCAAATGTATTAATTTAAACACAAAACTAAATCATAGTACAATCAAGACAACATATACATCAACCAAGTCATCAATAAACCAAGTCTCTCAACCACCAATCCCAACTTAACAATTGCATGAAACATGTCCCAAATGATCACAAACGCGCTAGTTCACTCAAGGAACTAATATACAATAGAACAGAAAAAAATGTACCATGTGTAATACCCTAGCCAACCATTAGTAATTTGTACTGGCATGGCACAGTACCACGTATGATACCTGAGCCAATCGTTATACGTACTAGACGTGGTACCTGAGCCAACCATGGGAATATAATGTACAAAGCAAGGTAGCTGAGCCAACTATTAGTCACACTAACACAATTGCAATCATTATGAAATATGACACTTGTAAATACAAGTAAACAAAACACATTCGTTGCATGAGATTGTCAATAATTTACCATTTCACATTCAAACCTTATGTTTTTCCCAACATGCGTCATGCAAGTTTCACTACAGAGATAGGTAACATGCATACATATATAAACTTGGAAAAACAACAACAATCACCTACCTCGAATCAAGCCTTGAAAGCTCTATTGAATTTGAGCCTTCCCCTTGTTATGAATCATGGCTTGTTCTAGGTCGATGAATAACAAATAACATATAATTAAACCAACATGGCCTAATTATTCCAAGATTATAACTTAATCCTAACCTAGATCATTCTCATGATCATATCACCCCAAACCAGGGTTTCTCCACCATTTATTCAACCAAACCCCCTCGTAAGGAAATTCCCATAGATTCTACGACCTAAGAATTGAATTACCAAATTAAAAGAGTAATTAACTTACCTTTACGATGATCACAGTGAAAAATAGAGAAAATTCACTCATGTCACCCTTTCTCTTCCCAAAATGTGTTTGCAGAAATACAGAGTAGGTTAGGGGAAAATTCATCATAAATTGTGAATTACCCCACTATAGCAACCCCAACCCACTATAACAGCACGTTCGTAGCGGGATCACCAACTATAGAGGAAATTAATTAACTAGCTATAGTGGTGTGACACCCGTTGTGGTAGCTTGCATAGGACAAAAACTCAAAAATCCTCCCAGAAGTCCCTATTTCGTTACACACCTTTGAATCTTGATGTTCTAAACTAACTCATTCACACCAAATTTGATATCGGGAGTTCTACTCACTCAAATTTGATTTCAAAAGATCCCTACGAGCTCCTTAATTTCTTAGCTAATAGAAAAACCAACTCAAGCTTTAGGCATTTCACCCATTTTTTCCCTATATTCCTCTAGACCTCACCTTCTTAAGATTTTGTCTAAGACTGGCCTAACCTAAAAATTTTAACTCTCTATTCCAAAATTTTTCATACCCAATTTCTTTTGCTATTTATTTACCATAATGACCGAAAGGATCGTTACATTCCCACTTCAGGTAGTACAAATGTTTTTCCCATATAGAATTGTTGTTGAGTCATTCCATTATCACAATAATAGCATATTCCCTACTCCATGTAATAATCACATGGGTAATGTTTCCCACAATTAGTTGATTGACATAATCGATCCTCTTTTGTCATTTTTCTTCAGAAACTACCCTTTTCAGAATAATAGTATTATCACTAGGAGGAGAAATAAAAGTGTATATCCTCAAAACATGAGACTCAAATGTACTAAGTTATCAATCCATTCTAGCCTTGAAATAAAAGTGTATATCCTCAAAACATGAGTCTGAAATGCACTAAGTTATCAACTCATTCTAGCCTTGAGTCCATGTGAAAATTCTTCCATCAATAAATACTCCATATGAAAGTAACACATCGATAAGGATTTAGATATAAATTTTTCATCATCATATCAAAGACTAGGCATAGTTGATAGAAATAGAAAAACACACCTATTGGGATCCTTATCATAAGGCTCAACTCTATAGAACGATAAAAAGTTTCAAAAAAGAGTAACAATCCTAATATCTCATAGCCTCTTAATTATAGATGTAGTGTGCTTTACACCCACAATCAAGACTCTACTAGACATAATTCATAGACTCCCTAGGACACTTGAACCTAGTATTTTGATACCAAATTTATCATGTCTCGATCCTAGATCCAAGGTGGAGGTGATACTCAATGCCTTAAATTGATGAAGAAAGAGATTCCTTTCACAAACTTTTATTTAATAAAAGTGTAATATCTAATAAAATGAAAAGATTTATCAGGTTTACATCATGAACATTCTAAACTTGTCTACATGAAGTTTGGTAGGGAACGGGGAGACACATGGAATTCCCACATGACAATTTCTAGGGGTCTAGCATGTTGTAGTTGTGGTTCCATGGATCGATGAGATTTGAAAGAAGGGGATATTCTTGAGGTTAGTTATTGGGCCGATAATGATTGGAGAGGAGAATGCTTTATTCTAAAGGTTTACTAAAATGAAGTCTTTAGTTTTCTATGGAGGCACTTATGCGTTCATTATTGATAGTCATGAGAGGGTCCATAAGATGGGAGAAATGGAGCGATATGAGGTGGAGTTTTTCACCTCTAGCTTCTAGGAGATGCTAAGTTATGGTGGCAGACATTTGTTTAGTGTAGGCCCATTAGTGTTCTTTCATTGGGCTAGACGCGGTTCTACTCCATATATTTTGAGAAATATGTTTCTTATACTATGCAAGATTGGAAAGTTGATGAGTTTACCAACATTGAGAAGGAGAATTTATTTGTTACATCCTATAAGGCTGGCTTTCACTTTCCGTACATGTATTTTTTCAGTTACTACTTGATCTAAGGCATATTTATGCATTCAAACACCATATTTTACCTGTATTTTAGCTTTGTTAGATTTATTTTAGGCTAAACACAACAAGACAAAAACCCATGTGATTGATTGAAATGCAAAGCGAAGTAATTTAGGCTAAAACAAAGGAAAAATAGCTCTAGAAAGGGCAATGAGATAAGTCTCGCATTGCACCTGTCTTGAAATTAAAATTAAGAGACTCAAAAAAATAATGCCAAACTTGAGATGGGCTCCACAATGCAAGGTTCAGATCCTCGTGATTCCCTTCGTGCCGCGACCTTCTGGTCTACAGGATTGGATTTGACTCGGTCAATCCAAAGTCCAACCAAAATTAGAATTTTGACATTATATATATATATATATATATATATATATATATATATATATATATATATATATATCTTTTGATAATGTTTTTAAAGGGTAAGAATATTATATTAGATTTTAGGACTTAGAATTAGAGAGTAGAATTTATTGTTCTTAGTTTCTAGGGTTTACTTTACATTTTTAGATTACTATTTTGGGACAAACAAGATTCGTTTGCATGTGCTTCTTTAATTAAATGTTTCTCTTATTTCTTTTACATGCATATTTTTCAGTAGTTCAAATTATTGTAATTGCTATTTTACACTAGTTATGAATAGCTAAATTCATAACTACGGTTATAGAACTAAAGTTAGTGATGATGATAATAAATGTCCTACAATAAAATATTCGTTCATAAATGGGTGATCGTTGTGTATTAAGTTCTTTTGATAGTTAACATTTTATGTAAAGATGATTGATAACCATTAATAAAGAAACACTCATGTATTTTGACATGCTTGGCAAGGATATGGTGCTACTAATCATCATATGATAACTTGACATAGAGATAAGATAGATAACTTGAGACTTTTGACAAATGAATACATTAATTGGACACCTAGTGTCTGAGAAGGACTTAGGTTGATATTCTCTTAATTTGGCTAAGAGGCTTTAGGAGACTTATAGATCATCATTTTTACACAATGAACATACCTGAATGAATGAATATTAAAGTGTTTATTGGGATTTCGATATCTAAAGAATTGTAACTCTAGTCCGTCTTCTTGATAAAAATCTAAGTAGTTAGTAGATTATAATCACACTCCCACCTCCCCCCTCCCCCCCCCCCCCAATTTTCCAATTATAGTTAATTTTGTGAATCTCAAAAGCAAATTATAAGCAAACTCTGGGATTCGACCTCAAACTAGCTGAGCTAGTGTATTTTGCATCACCTATTTTAATCTTGTAAAAATGTTATGATTTGGGCAACATCAAAATTTTAACATCATTTCCAGGGAGTGTAGTTTAGAGTTTTATAATTTTTAGAAATTCATTAGGTAGGTATTATTTTCCATATAAAATTCATTCGGTAGGTATTAACGCATGATGTTTCCATAGTTTATGACTGATACTAGGAATCAAAGATCTCCCTTGATTCCAATTGACCCGTAAATCAGAGACAATATTTAGACGATGAAGTCTAAATTTTGCAATATATTATAAACACAACCATGGGTTGGTAGCCAAGGATTCTTTACAAGTGGGCCATATGGGGGCAATTAGACCCCACCAGTAGTCGTAAGCAATACTTTCAATATCACCATCATGATGATAAATTTACTGGGTATGATGGGTTTATTTGGTTTTATACCTCTTAATACCTGAATAAGCATCTTAAAATTTTTGCAGGGGTATGTCTAGCTTACAACCTACAAGGAGTTTCTCAAGAAGGAATCGGATTGAGGTTGTTCCCATTCTCCTTGACTAGTGAGGCAACT
Source organism: Solanum pinnatisectum (assembly GCA_035578085.1). Lineage (NCBI taxonomy): Eukaryota > Viridiplantae > Streptophyta > Magnoliopsida > Solanales > Solanaceae > Solanum > Solanum pinnatisectum. The sequence goes on along the minus strand of CM069084.1, from coordinate 36,909,158 downwards.
ACATTGCTGAGTTACCAGAAGCATCCCAGAACTTATAAGTGCATTCTTGGAGAGGTTCTTTCCTCCAAGTAGATGTATCCATCCTAGGGATGATATTAACAACTTTAAATAGGTGCCAGGTAAAGCACTACATGAAACTTGGCTCAAATTAATACAAAAAAGGAAGTTTAGTTTCCGAATCACATGTTCACAGATGAAGTGTTGCATAGAGAGCTACTACAAATCGCTAGATGCAGACAACAAGTCTATAGCCAACAATGTTTGCAAAGAAACCAATGGTACAAAACATAACATATATCGGCGAACGTAGTTTTAGAGTTCGTCATTTAGATGCATACCTTCTCTATTAACTATCTAGCTCCCTTACGTTCATGTGATCATGGAATAACAAGAAGACTGATACTCATTACATTCAAGGACCATACTTCATAGCTTCAATTCATAGCATCATATCATGAAACTAAATATATGCATCACAACTTTGCATTCATGAGAGACATATATCAAATCATAATAATAAACTTAGAGAATCGCAAGATAGAATCATAAGGTCTCACATTTGAAAACTTTCATGACTCATAGCTCTAGGGTTCATAACATAAGAATTTCTAAATATATTCAAATTTATCAAGAAGTCATAGAATAATCATTAAAGTAGTTCTCAAGATAAGAATTTCTTATTTTAATAAGCATTTGTAACTTTATGTAGAAAATCTTAGAAAAATTCATGGGTAAAGAAGTAATCAAGAAAGTAGAATGTTTTCAAGGAGGGTTCTTGGGGTTTCAGGAAGGTTCAAGAATAATTCATGTGACACCCCGTCCATTTGAAAGTTGGGATTAACTTGTACTTTTGTAATAAGATTAAGGCTTCTAAATACATAAGGAAGAATGTTTTATGAGTTGTTTTTAATTGCAAAAAGTTTTAGTGTAAAGTGTTAAAGTCAAGAGAGTTGCTAAATACAAGTCGGCAAGGTTATTGTAAATGTTGTTAAGGAATTTCTCTGAAATTTCTGTTAAATGTTTCTACAATTTTCTCCAAGCATATAAAGAGTTACAATTCACATTACCTATCAAATTGAAGGTATAAAAGTCTAGATTCCATCGCACTAAACCTCTCATCCATATGACATCAGACAAGACACTTATGCACGTTTTCATGAGAGTGTGCAAGCAGGCAACTCTAAGCGCCCCCCCCCTAACTCTAAGTCAGTAGTCTTTTTAAAAGACCACCACCTTCGAAATATTTTTCAAAAAAAAAAAAAAAATTGAAGAAAACCCCAAAAAATGATAAAACCTTCTTCCAATACTCCTTGGATGCTTGGATTCTCAACTCGGATGTTTGACAGAAGTTGCTCTACATTGTGAGCTCATCATTGTGGTATAATTTTCTTGACAATTTAGGCTTCATTTGTTGTTGCTGCAAGGAGGCACAATTTTAATAGTATTATTTCAATCCTTTTGATTGAGGTAATCTTATTTTTACTATCCTCCTTCGTAATTCCATATCCTAGAATCATTTCATAAAATATTGAGCTTCGTGGTGGTGTATTTTATGATGTGGTTGTGGGCAGCCCCTTTATCTTGTTTAAGTTGTTATTATGGTTTAGTGATAGTGTTAAAGTGTTGTAGGTAATTAGGGGGTTCATGTGATTCTTATTAGTGTCACGACCCAGGGGTACCCCCTAGATGTAACAAGGCGTAAAAGACCCCGAGAGGCCTCATACAAGCCCCTTAGCAGATCATAACATAAGATAATAGAAAATGGTGCGGAAATTAAAACATTTTTCAATAATATCAAAAGCTTTCATAAAACAAAGTGGAAGTCTTTAACACTTGTCTCAAACCATCTAAAACATGAATAGTCTTAGGGACACAACCCATACAATCATTCTAACATAAAAATGAAAGACATTAAGGAAAGGTGGTCAAATCCTCGAAGCTATGAGGACTCACCAAATCTTCACTCCTTGCTCTACTATGAACCTAGCCACGAAGATGGAAGTCAATATCGCCGGACCCTACATTTGATAAGAATGTAGGCAAGAGTATGCGTTGGTACAAAAATGTACTAAATATGATGGCTAGCATAAATCATCAACTTATAAGCATAACATAGGCATTAGTCAACATAAGACATATACATATTCAATGCACTTAAATCATCATAATATAAGAGGAACACTTCTCAAGTAACCTCAAATTGTTCTTGCTCAACACATAAGTCATCTACCTATAGTCATACATATCAAGGAAGGCAACTCAAGCAACAATCCAAGCTAAGCTATTATCATACAATCAAGCTCATATCAAAACATACTTACAATACTTTCTTGAAGTGATCTTGTTTCATCATAAATATGCTACTTTGATTAGAGACTTGTCCCTCTTTAGCTAATTCTTACTAATCATGGAAGAGTAACTCTTCACTAATCCAAGACACATCAACATTCATGAATGGTTACGATTTACCAACTCAAGGCTACCAAGGAAAGAACTTCATTATGCTAGACCAAGCTATCATGGAAAGCATACTCTCATGCAAGTCCAAGCTACTCAAGGAAGGGTACTATTGCTCAATCCAAGCTATCATGAAATGGTGTGGCCTTACCAAGTCATGCTATCATGCAAACATCCTATCATGCTAGTTCAAACTACATTGGAAGGGTATGATTTCTCAATCCAAGGCTATTAATGAGTTCTACTATCTCAAGGTTCCATGCATGGTCTTGTCTTACCGAGTCAAGATATTCATGAAGGGATATCACATCACTACTTCAAGCTAATATAGTTCATACATGCTCATTACTCATGAAAGGGTGCCATTGGCCTACCAATTCAAGGTAGATCATTAGTTTAACTCTTTAGACCATGCATGGGAAACTATAACCATCCATGATCTATTTATGATGGCTCTTTAGCCTTTGATTCAATTTAGGTGAGCAAACCTTTCAACCTAGAATCATTCTATGTGTGAAAACCTTTCACATTATACATTCATACATACATAATATAGATCATATGGGTAAATCCTTCCACGATAATACTATATACAAAACAACATACATAAGCTTTACTCTCATAGCCCCAATCATCATAATTCATCAATTAAGCTTTACTCTCAAAGCCCTACTAGTCATAGCTCATCATCTTAGCTTTTATTCTAAAATCCCTAACAATTATCATTCATCATACATGCCTTAGTCTCAAGATAATCCTAATATCAAGCCTTACTAATCATAATTCATCATACATACTTGATCTTAATCAATTCATATTTATATGCTTTACTCTTAATCAATTCATGTCTATATGCTTCAATCTCAAGCAATCTACAAATTATCTCATCAATCCTAAAAGATTACATCTAAATTCTCAGTTTCCCCTTTCATGACATATAACCCAATTTCATCAATTCTAGGTTAGAAACAAGGGTTAGGCATGGGTACATGTAAATTCAATCTATAATCATGCAGTTCAATCATAAACAATTATTAACAATCATAATCCACTCAATTGGATCATAACCCATAACATTAGAAGAAACCCTAACTAGAATTGGGGAATTCTTCTTCTAAATTAGGGAAATCATGGGGACTTAATGGATGAATAAGCCATCATACCTTGATTACAAATCCTACAAAGCTTGGAAGATTGTAGACTTGACTTGACCTAGCTTGAACTCTCTTCTTCTTCACTTTTCTAGAGAGGGAATTATTTTAGAAGAACCCAATTCTTTTGGTGAGTTTGAGAGGATGACTTAAAGGACTTAATTTAGTGGTCTAATGTACTTATATAGGTGGTCTAGGCTTGGGTTAAACGACACCACTTAAGTCTAATTAAATTCGGAAAGGACCCTTATTTCCTTAACTTAGCCGTCCAGTCACTAACCACGAGACCACATTGATGGGCTGTGGATGGACCTACGGCCCGTCCTGGTCAAACGTGATTTGGTTTAGAGATTTTCTTGGGGACCTACGACACCCCTAACCAAGGGTCGTGGCCCCATCCACAGGGCATAGGTCCAGCCCTGGTTTTGCCTTAGGTAGTGTATGTGGTGTCCACCTACGAGGCTGATCCACGTGGCATGGATCAAACCACTAGCCCTGGTGGCCCTCGTGGATGACACTTGGGAGTTCTAAAATCATCTAAGCATCCCTCTTTCATATACGGTTTGTTAAATATCTCCCCCTTAGGAACATTCTTCTTCTAATGGCATTCTAGGCACTTCTTAAAGAAGACGACTCAAGACTAGCAACCCATTATGCATGCAACACATCTAATTTCACACAACCAAGGAGGAATCATCAACTTTAAGCTAAACATGCTCAATGTATCACGTGGAAGATAGGAATTACATCTAACAACCCAAAATGCATAAAATCTTAACACTTCTCATGTCCAAGGAGGAACTATCATCTCCGAGCTAAAAGCATGCTCAACACAAACTCATGGAGCCTATATGCAATCTATACTCATAGCATACATCCAAGGTAGAATCTCTCAACTCCAAGCTAAAACATGTTTCACAACTCATCTGATGAAGTCTATAGGCAACTTATCAATGCACTACAACATAAGGAAAATCAATCATGCAAACTCATTTTCTTTCTAAACACAAGCGTTTCATGAACATGCATAACATAAGGAAATCATGGAAACATCTACAACACACATGACTTCACACAAAGAACAAACCAGGAGGAACTCATCATCTCAAGCTAGAGGAAAAATAAAAGGAAAAAGGATGAGGATATCGGGACATCTTATTGGCCTCAGCCTCCCAAGTAACACCCTCAACTAAAACCCTCACTAAAAGATCCCTCCATAACATATTCACGGAACCAAATTCCTAGTCCTTCTATTTCTTAACTTGCCGGTCTAAGGTCTCATATGGGCCTACAAAACGGGGACTAAACTTCCCAAACTCATTACACCTTTCAAAGATGAGGAATTCAAGTAAACCTAAATCATGAACATTAGGAATACTCAACGACCTTGCTTTCTAAGCACACAATCTCCCCCCTAGGGAGAAAGCCTAAACGGACTTTCTAAGCACCGCTTCTTTCAATTATAAGGTTGGATCAAAACATCACTACGCTTTCACATTCATCACACAAGATGATTCTAAATCATGGTGAACTATACTACTACCCTGGGAGGAGTCTACTCACTCAACACATCTAGGTATTATCTAAACACCCTACTCATCAAATCATTTCAACATACCCCAAAACTCATTATGACTAAGTCGGGTTCTACAATTAATAAAACATAACAATAATGCAACCCGTCATACTAAAGACAACATCAAAGTCTCAGATATTAAGTTCTATCAAGTCACAAAAGACAAAGCAATACCGGAATCCATAAAGCATAAAACATATACCGGTAGTCACATCCGGAGGACACTTTTGTTCTCCTTTAGCTTGGAGAGCATAGAACCTATTTTGCCTTGGAGAATTCCCATCTGAACCACTAGGAGCAACTTGCTTATCCTTTCTCCCCTTAGCTTTCATCTTTGGAAAATTCCTCATCTTATGGCCACCTTCACCACAACTAAAGCAACCCTCCATGCCAGCTAAACATCTACCCTCATGTCTTTTTCCACTTCTAGCACAAGTAGGCCATAAGGATTCACTACTAATTCCTTACAGTTTAGGGTTAGACACCCTATCTTCATTATACTTAGGATCATTAGAGGAATCTTGCATGGAAAACCTTTGTCGATACTTAGGACAACCATATCCATTGGACCTTTCATGAGAAGAATTACTATCATCATTTCTAGACCTCTTTTTCTCCCTAGCTCTCCCTTTTAGTTTCTCCTCTTCAATTTGTTGAGCATGAGTCATATGATGGGAAATATCCATGTCACCAATGAGCATGGTGGTACGACATTCTTTCACTACTAAATCGGACACTCCCGACACAAACTTACTCATTCTCGACCTAGAGTTAGCCACTAAAGATGGAGCATACTTAGACAATTGAGTAAACCTTAATGCATATTCCTTAATACTCATATTACCTTGCCTATGGTTAATGAACTCAAGCACCAAATCTCCTCTTATCTCTAGAGGGAAGAACCTATCTATAAAAGCGGTTTTGAACCTTTCCCACTCCATGGGACCCATTCCTACCGGTCTAGCCTCTTTCCATTGGTTAAACCAAACTTGAGCAATCCCTTTGAGTTGGTAAGCGGCCAATTCCTCCTTCTCTGCCGAAGTAAGTCCCATAATGTCTAACACCTTATAGATCTCATCTATAAACTCTTGAGGATTTTCCTTAAGCTTTGACCCATAAAATTTTGGAGGGTTCATCCTCATAAAGTCCCTCACTCTTGAAGTCACCGTACCCATATTTGGGTTCACGGGAGCCACCGCTTCCCTATTGGCTTGGGCCGTCACGACTTGAGCCAACACTTGAAAAATAGACCAAAACTCCGCATTAGTCACATTCTCAGCCAAAGGGTTAATTGGAGCTTGTGGAGAAACTTCTTGATCCTCATTGTCTTCTTCATTCCTTATAGCATTAGCCCTTGTAGTATCCATATCATGTATACCATCGAGTAAGGATTAGGAGAAAGACCTAATAGAGTTAAACTCTATGGCACGACTTAGAGAATGAAGAAGTGAAGTTTCCAAAGCATCTCGTTGCTCTTAGTCATAAATGTGGTGCACTTCATACTTATGAACAAGACTCTACTAGACGTGGTTTTGAGACATCCTAGAACCATTCTACACCTTGTGCTCTGATTACCAAGTTTATCACGACCCAGGGTACCCCCTAGATGTAACAAGGCGTACAAGACAATGGTGCAGAAATTAAAACATTTTTCAATAATATCAAAGTCTTTCATAAAACGAAGTGGAAGTCTTTAACACTTGTCTCAAACCATCTACAACATGAATAGTCTTAGTGACATAGCCCATACAATAGTTCTAACATAAAAATGAAAGACATAAAGAAAAGGTGGTCAAATCCTCGATGCTATGAAGACTCACCAAATCTTCATTCCTTGCTCTACTATGAACCTAACAACAGGGATAAAAGTCAATATCGCCGGACCCTACATTTGATAAGAATGTAGGCAAGAGTATGTGTTAGTACAAAAATGTACTAACTATGATGGCTAGCATAAATCATCAACTTATCAGCATAACATAGGCATTAGTCAACATAAGACATATACCATAAGCAAAAGAGATAACCACATAAGCCATAAACATATTCAATGCACATAAATCATCATACTATAGGAGGAACACTTCTCAAGTAACCTCAACTTGTTCTTACTCAACACATAAGTCAACCACCTATAGTCATACATATCAAGGAAGGCAATCAAGCAACAATCCAAGCTAAGCTATCATCATACAATTAAGCTCACATCAAAACATACCTATAATACCTTCTTGAAGTAATCTTGTTTCATTATAAACATGTTACTTTGATTAGGGACTTGTCCCTCTTTAGCTAATTCTTACTAATCATGGAAGAGTAACTCTTTACTAATCCAAGACATATCATCACTCATGAATGGTTACAATTTACCAACTCAAGGCTACCAAGGAAAGCACCTCATTATGCTAGACCAAGCTATCATGGAAAACATACTCTCATGCAAGTCCAATCTACTCGAGGAAGGGTAATATTGCTCAATCCAAGCTATCATGAAGTGGTGTGGCCTCACCAAGTCTAGCTATCATGCAAGAATCCTCTTATGCTAGTTCAAGCTACATTGGAATGGTACAATTTCTCAATCTAAGGATATCCATGAGTTCTACTATCTCAAATTACCATGCATGGTATTGTCTTACCAAGTCAAGACATTCATGAAGGGATATCACATCACTACTTCAAGCTAACATAGTTCATACATGCTCATTACTCATAAAAGGGTGCCCTTGGCCTACTGATTCAAGGTAGATCATTAGTTTAACTCTTTAGACCATGCGTGAGCAATTATCACCATCCATGATCTATTTATGATGGCTCTTTAGCCTTTGATTCAATTTAGGTGAGCAAACCTTTCAACCTAGAATCATTCTATGTGAGAAAACCTTTCACATTATACATACATACATACATAATATAGATCATGTGGGTAAATCCTTCCACGACAATACTTTATACAAAACAACATACATATGCTTCACTCTGAAATCCCTAATCATCATAATTCATAAATTAAGCTTTACTATCAACGCCCTACTAGTCATAGCTCATCATCTTAGCTTTTATTCTAAAATCCCTAACAATCATCATTCATCATACATGCCTTAGTCTCAAGACAATCCTAATTTCAAGCCTTACTAATCATAATTCATCATACATACTTGATCTTAATCAATTCATGTCTATACTCTTTACTCTTAGTCAATTCATGTATATTTGCTTCAATCTCAAGCAATCTACAAAGTATCTCAGTAAATCCTAGAAGATTACATCTAAATCCTCAATTTCTTCTTTCATGGCATAAAACCCAATATCATCAATTCTAGGGTAGAAACAAGATTTAGGCATGGGTACATGTAAATTCATTTTATAATAATTCAATTCAATCATAAACAATCATAATCCACTCAATTGGATCATAACCCATAACATTAGAAGAAACCCTAACTAGAATTGGGGAATTCTTCTTCTAAATTGGGGAAATCATGAAGACTCCATGGATGAATAAACCATCATATCTTGATTACAAAGCCTAAAAATCTTGGAAGATTAGACACTTGAATTGGCCTAGCTTGAACCCTCTTCTTCTTCTTCTTCTTCACTTTTCTAGAGAGAGAATTATTTGAGAGGAACCCAATTCTTTTGGTGAGTTTGAGAGAATGACTTAAATGACTGAATTTAGGGGTCTAAAGTACTTATATATGTGGTCTATTCTAGGGTAAAATGACACCACTTAAGTCTAATTAAATCTGGAAAAGACCTTTGTGTCCTCAACTTAGTCGTCCAATCACCAACCATAAGACCACGTTGACGGGCCGTGGATGGGACCTACGGTCCATCCTGGTGAAATTTGGTTTGGTTCAGAGATTTTCTTAGGGACCTATGACACCCCTAACCACGGGTTGTAGACTTAGACACGGGGCGTGGGTCCAGCTGTGGTTCTGCCTTAGGTAGTGTCTATGGTGTCTACCTACGGGGTTGATCCACGGGGTGTGGATCAAACCACTAGCTGTGGTTGGCCCTCGTGGATGACACATGGGAGTTCTAAAATTCTCTAAGCCTCTATCTTTTGGATATGGGTTGTTACAATTAGAGTCACAAATGATAGTTGTTGGATTGAACGACATGAAATACAGCTAGTTATTTTACCTCGGGAGCTTGTCGCTCCTTTGAGATGTGGTTGGAATGCCTTCAATGAAGTTAACTACTAATTGTTGTTTTTATTTACCTCACTTTATGGGTTGGACTTGGTTGGTCACAAGTGTGGCAATAACGTCTTATTTATTTATCGTGGCTTGTTCTTGTAGCCTCGATGTTTTTTGCATTATTATATTACTTTTGTTCCGCAATCTTCATATAGACATTTTGGGCATTGGTTGGAAGGTATGTTAAGGCAATTATTTCTCTTATGACATGATCCTAATGGCCTAAGCTTGTTATGGCTGTTGTGTTATCATTATCCTACATGTAGCCTTGTCTTATTGAGTTTGCTATGACCATATGAAATAATGTCTGTCAGCGACACTCTACTCCTTGCCTAATGGCCTGAAAAAGTATGTTATGATTGTGTTTGATAAATTATGATTACTTGTTATTATTGTGATGTTTTATCATCTTGATACCGCCTATGAGCTTCTTTTAGCCTCAATTGACACTAACATTGTAGGGTTCTTCAGCACACAGATTGATTGTTAGACCGAGCCTACGGGCTAAGTACAAGCCTACGGGCCAAGTACACCAAGCCTACAGGCCGAAAAGACTGAGCCTATGGGTTGGGTAGGCTTTACGTACAGGGAAACATATATGTATTGTATCACAAATCCTCTGAGTTGCTTTGATTCATGGCACATGTACATTCTAAATGTTCAGATCAGATTATCATTGGGATCCAGGTAAAGGGATAATATAGCAATTGTTTGCATTTTTTAGGACTTATAGTGATTGTGTGATGTATGTACCTGCCGGGCTTATGGGGGCCTGGTTAGGTCATTGTTTGTTATGTGTTTATATTATCTTATAGTAAGGAGATAAGGTATTGTACTTGAGTTTCACCCCTGCCCTTTTCATTCGGTACTTATACTTCAATTTTAGCCTTCAGTTTACCTTACATGCTTGGTACATTATTTTATAATAAAGCCCCTTGCCGGGGGGCGTTGCATTCATGCCTACAGGTCCTGAGAGACATCCAGACAGACCTACCAAGTAGCACAACCGCATATCCAGCTGATTGGTTGACTCATTTCTTATGGCGGTTGCCAGAGTCCTAGAGGTTTGCTTTTTTTGTGGTTTATAGTTATTGGGTAGGCCGAGGCCCTATCCCGTTCAAGTGTTATATTTATAGAGGCTTGCAGACTAGTGTGTTGGGTTTTATATGTATGTTATTGACCATGTTGGTCTTGCTGTCTAATTGACTGATGTTTGATAGTTTCTTGACGTATTGGTTAGTTATGTACCTGTCTTTGTTCTTGCATAGAGATCATGGTGGATTTTACAACCTACATAACGTTTATGCCTTCTTAAATACCATGGCGACTTTAACGACCCAAATAGGCTTCTATGATAGTTGTTTCTTGATTTATATAAACTGTTGGGAGTAGGTGTTTTATTTGTAGATTAGTTAACAAGGGCCTTGACGACCTAGTATTTTTAAGCTCAAATATACCTGTTTGTTTTCTTGACTGTGTGTGGCTGCCATGCACCAGTTACAAGTAGTTTAGTAGGGTAGGCTCAGGCCTAAGTTTTGGCATTAGGTGTCAGTTGCACCCTTGAGTTTGGGGCGTGCCAAACTTGGTATCAGAGCAACATCGTATCTTAGGAAGTCTGCAAGTCGTGTACAGTATAGTCTTGTTTATAAATGTGTTGTGCACCACATTCTATAAGCAAGAAGCTATATACATCAGTTAAGAATTAATTATTTTTCTTCTAAAATCGTGCTTTAGAGTTGAGTCATTAGGGTGGAGATCTTTACCGTATGATTGTTGTTGTCTTTTGTAGAGAGAAAGAAATACTAGTGACTTGTCAGACATTAGTTGGCCGAAGGTCAAATGCACCCGCAGGGGAGGGTACTAGTCAAGTACCACTTTTTAGGGCCATTTAGATAGAAGAGATAGGAGAGAAATCGTTACATCTCTCCCCAGCACCACTTTTACATCAGGAGGCCCAGGACCTACAGGACCTCCAGCAGCACCTCCAGCTTCTGCTATGCCTACAGATCATGAATTCAGGAGTGCAGTTTAAATGTTGGCTCAGTTAACAACCACTCATGGACAAGCAGTGGTCAAAGATGTAGTTGGACCTTCTGAAGGGCCAAAGAGTTTGAGGGTTTGAGAGTTCCTTACCTTGAGTCCTCCCAATATACAGACCGTAGAGAGGACCCTTAACACTTTATTGACCAACTACTTAGGATTTTCAGGTTTATGCATGTTTCAGCTACAGAGTTGGTTGATTTAGCAACATTCATGCTTAGAGACATAGGAGTTTTATGGTACGAGGATTGGGAGAGGTCTAGAGCGACCAATGGACCCCCAGCTACTGGGGATCACTTCACTGAGGGTCTTTTAGATCACTATCTACCTCGAGAGATTTGAGATGCCCGAGTTGACCAATCCTTAAATCTTTGCTAGGGCAGTATGAGTGTGAGAGAATATGGGTTGCGATTTAATTCCCTAGCTAGGTATGAACCGATGATTATAGATACGATGGATGTGAGGATACACAGGTTTATATGAGGGCTGGCTCGAGAGTATGTGGAGGCATGTACCATAGAAGCACTAAATAAAGGTGTTTATATCTCTTGTATTCAGGTGGTTGCTCAAAATCTGGAGGAATTTAAACATCGGCAGTTTGGGACAGAGCGAGCTGAGAGTGGGCAGTAGAGGCGAACCATAGCTGCTGACTTTTAGAGAGATTTTCATGGGGTCTCAGTACCAGGTATTCTATTACACCACCTAGGCCTCCACCACAGTAGTCTCAAGGTAGCATATTTGATCGTCGAGGACAGACAAGTCCAGGGGAGAGTTCGCTATTGTTAGGCTTGCAACAGTACCGCCCAGAGCAGTACAGATCAATTGTACTGCATTGTGATTCTTGTGGTAGATCACATTTTGGAAGATGTCATCGAGACTCTATAACCTATTATTCTTGTGGACAGGAGGGTTATATACAAAGACATTGCCCATTGAAGGACCAGTAGGGTCCAAGAAAGAAGGTTGGGTCAGCAGTTGGGTTATCTACATCAGTACATATTACAGAAAGAGTTCCATAGTCTTCATCAAGTAGAGGTCGAGGAAGAAAGGGAGTATGTACTTCTAGTAGGGGCTTGAATCATACTTATTCATTGACTGGTCGCCATGACTCTCAGTCTTCTCAAGATTTTGTGATAGGTATACTAACGGTTTGTTCTTACTCTATTTATGCCTTGATAGATCCATGCTCCACATTTTCATTGTTTTAAGAAAATAAAAAATAAAAAAAAACTTATTTTCAAAAAATCGACTTAACTTATGGCTTGAAGAGAAATTGATTTTCAAAAGAGAGTCGCCACTTAAATTTTTAAAGAGATTAAGAAAACCTTAATTTTTCAAAAGATTTAAATAGATTAAAAATCAGTTGAAATTTAAAGGGGTTCGGGGTTCAATTTACATTTCGAGAAGGTGTTAAGCCCCCAGAATGTCCGCTAACTTGCGGTTGACCAACAATTTGACTAACTTGAAATAATTAAGTAACAAAAACCATTTTTTATTTGGAGGTAAATAAATTTAAAAGGGACTTTTTAAAGGAAATAATTCATATGTAACTAATAATATAAAGTATGTAATAGACACTTCAAAACAAGAAAAGGTCATCTCGAGGAACTTAATTAAATTAAACCACAAATAAAACAAGTCAAAGTTAGTTGATCAATACAATATAAATAATAATAGAGGAAAAGAAATAATTAGACTTGGGTCTTTGGCCCAAATCCAATTAAATTGGTCTTTTGGCCCACCTGTCCTAGCTCTAAACAAACTGCCCAAAATAAATGGCTTTGGCCCAATTTTCTGTTGAACATGCTGTGCCAATTTTGGGGGCTTTGGCCCATTTCAATCCAAGATGTTGTTGACTTGTTTTTCTTGGGCTTTTGGGGCCCTTTTCATTCTCAAGTGTCATGTTATACATCAAGTGTATAACTGATATATATACTATGTATACAATCGTTCTTGGACTCCATTTTATTTGAGCTTTGGATTTTTGTATTTTCTTTTTCAACCTGTATTTCCAAGTTTTGAACCTGTACACTATATTTCCGACTGTATACCAGGGTATACAACAGGTATATCAGCCCTTTTTTGGGATTTTTGGACATCAAAAATTCAATTTCCAACCCATATTTATCGTTCTCTAGCCCTGTTCGTCGGTTTCACTGACCCGGTTGACTCAAAAAAAGATTTTTAGGCCCCCATGGCCCAACAAGAAAATGCAAGGAGAGGAAAGAACTGCATGAGGACTCGGGCATATTTCACATGCAACAAAATGACAAGAAATTAGGATACAATCCGATAAAAACGGATAAAGACAAGACCATGCCACATTTTGCAAAGGGAAGAAATGAGATATACATGCATTTATCATATGATCCGAATTTAAAAGAAATCAACAAAGACAAGTAATAAGCTTTAATCACCAAAGCCTATGATAAACAACATTTTTTTATAATGAAAATTAAATATAGGCTCACGAAACCTATAGATATTGCTAACATATATATATATATATATATACACACATATATACCAGAGAGGATAATGTAGCAAGCTAAAAGGTAAAACAATGTAGGCAAATCACACCTGCTGCTATGAAAAGAAAATAACCCATTTCAACATTAACAAAATTGGTACAGAGAGCATTCAAACAAAGACAATTCAAGGAATAAACCTATACTTGGATGGAATTAAGACATGTTGTTTATCATTTTTAGAGCAACAAATAGCCTTTCAACCTCAATCACCATTAGATATGAACGTAATCATCACAAGTATATACACAACACAATTCAATGGTCCTCTCACGGAACCCAATTCTATGGTCCTCTCATGGAACCCATACCCAAACTGTTAGTGTGTCGGATCGTGACACCCATTCCAATGTTTATGCCGGTACGTGGAAACCAATCCAAGTTAGTGTGTCAGATCGTGAGACCCATTCCAATGTTTATACCGGTACGTGGCAACCGATCCCAGTTAGTATGTCGGAACATAACACCCAATCCATTCAATAAGCCACAATCACAAGTACAATCTCATAATCATATAATTAAGTAATGATTCATGGCATTCAATTATTCAATTATCCTTATTCACAGTTAGTTTGATCAATAATGAAACATCCACATAAATACATGCATTATAATGAAACAAGTACAAACATATATCACACAACATGAAATCACAACCATCACCTACATCGAACAGAGCTTGAATCCTCTAAGAAACTTGATTCTTCCCTTTCAGAATTCTTTTCGCTTGTTCTTGGTCTACAAATAATCATAATAATGTGAGGATCAATAAAAAACACCTAATTACCCAGATTATAAACAATAATATCAATCCTAGGTCAAACTCGTGATCCCCATACCTAGATTAGGGCTTTTCCCACCATCCAAATAGTTCAAAAACCCTTCCCCAAAAATAATCACCCAAAAAACCAAGTTCTAAGGATCGAAAAATGGATTCGGGGAGTGAAAACCTTACCTTTAGCCTTAAGAATAGTGGAAAACTGTCAAGAAAACACCTGGGGTTGTCTCCTAGCTCTCACCTCGTTACAGCGGCCTCGCCCTGGCGGAATAAATCCCACCCTGGCAGCTTGGACGGAGACAGAACGTCGTAATTAGAGTCTCAGACCCCCATTTTTCAACACACCTTCATCCCACGACACTCAAATTTACTCGTTCACGCTAAGATCAATTTCAGGAGTTCTACTCATCCAAATTCAATTTTGTAAAGTCGTACAGGTTCCTTAATAGTTTAGGTATCTACTCATGTGATCAAAATCATAATTAGATCATGCAATTGTTACCAGATTTCCCTAGACCTCACTGACTCCGATTTAGTCCAAATCTGGACTAGGCTAGGAAATATCAAGTTGCTACCAAAAAGTTTTTCGGCCCAAAAATTTTCCCCATTGGCTTTTCTATAACTACAGGAATAGGTCGTTACATCTGTATCATCTCTTGTCGTGGAAGTAAAGTCACGACAATATGAGGATCCCATCTTTGAGAAGTTTAGGGGTAAAGCTCAACAGAAAGAGTCATTAGCCATCAATACAGCAGAAGATGGAATCCTTAGATATGGACATCGATTGTGTGTTCCAGATATTGCAAGTCTTCGACAACAAATTATGGTAGAAGCACACTATTCTTGATATTCGATTCACCCAGGTTCTATGAAGATGTATCATGATATTACAGATATCTACAGGTGGTTTGGGATGAAGAAAGATATTGTTGATGTCGTAGCATAGTGTCCTAAATGTCGGCAAGTGAAAATTGAGCACAAAAAATTGAGTGGGCTGATTCAAGAGATACCACTTCCATTATGGTGTGGGAAGCAATAAACATAGACTTTATTACATGTTTGCCTCGTTTGTGGCGAATGTTTGATTCTTTTTGAGCAATTATTAATAGGCTAACAAAATCAGCGTATTTTTTGCTAGTCAGGCACATTAACAGCTGAGGATTATGCAGTACTATATATTAGAGAGATTGCTAGATTGCATGGTGTCCCTATATCAATTATTTCAGGTAGAGGGGCACAATTTACAACCCATTTTTGGAAATCATTCCAAAAGGGTTTAGGGATACATGTAAACCTTAGTACTGCATTTCATCCTCAGAGTGATGGCCAAGATGAGCGTACGATCTATACTTTCGAGGATATGTTAAGGTCATGTGTGTTACATTTCAAAGGTAATTGGGATGATCACTTGCCACTTTTCAAGTTTTCTTATAATAATATCTATCATTATAGAATTGGTATGGCTCTGTATGAGGCTTCATATGAAAGAAAATGTAGATCCCCTTTTGGTTGGTTCGAGGTTGGAGAATTAGAATTATGTGGGCCAGACTTAGTGCAGCAAGCCATAGAATAGGTTAAGTTAATTAGAGAGCGGTTGTAGATAGCCTAAAGCTACCAAAAATCATATGTGGATGTTAGGCGTCGGGATTTAGAGTTTGATATTGATAAATGGATCTGTATGAGAGTTTCACCTATGAAGGGGGTTATGAGATTCGGCAAAAGGGGAAGTTGATCCCTAGATACATTGGGCCTTATCGTATCTTGCAATGCATAGGACGATTTACCTATGATTTAGAGTTACCTCAAGAGTTTGAAGCAGTATGCCCAGTTTTTCATGTTTTTATGTTACGAAAGTGTATTAGAGACCCAACACGTATAGTGTCGACAACCGATGTTCAGATTTCAGAGGATCTTTCTTATGAAGAAGTCCATGTTGCCATAGTAGATCATCAAATAAGAAGGTTGTGGAATAAGGATATAGCTTCAGTAAAAGTGTTGTGGCAGAGCCATAATGTTGAGGAGCTCACGTGGGAAGTTGAGGAGGACATGAAATCCAAAAATTCCCACATGTTCGTTCCTTCAAATGAGTAGACCAGCATTTGAGTATATGAGATATCTTACTTATGTTTTGTATGAGTTCTGACATTGTTTCTTATGATATAAAAAATACAATCATCATTCATGGACGAATGTCCCTATAAGGGGGAGGATGTGAAACTCCGTCCATTTGAAAATTGGTATTAACTTGTACTTTTGTAATAAGAGTAAGACTTCTTAACACATAAGGAAGGATGTTTTGTGAGTTGTTTTTAATTGCAAAAGTTTTAATGTGAAGTGTTAAAATCAAGAGAGTTGCTAAATAAAAGTTGACAAAGGTTATTATAAATGCTTTTAAGGAATTTCTCTGAAATTTTGGTCAAATGTTTCTACAATTTTCTCCTAGAATATAAAGAGTTAGAATCTCATTACCTATCAAATCGAAGGTATACGAGTCTAGTTTCCAACACACTAAACCGCTCATCCATACAACATCAGAGTAGACAGTTATGCACATTTTGGTGAGATTGCGCAAGCAGGCAGCTCTAAGCGGGCCCCCTAACTCTAAGTCGGTGGTCTTTTTAAAAGAACACCACCTTCGTCATTTCAAAAAAAATAAATAAAGAAAACCTAGAAAAATGATAAAACCTTCTTCCAATACTCCTTCGATGCTTGGATTCTTAACTCGGATGTTTAATAGAAGTTGCTCTGCGTTGCGAGCTCATCGTTGTGGTATAATTTTCTTGTCCATTTAGGCTTTGTTCGTTGTTGTTGCAAGGAGGAAGAAATTTCATAGTATTATTTCAAACTTTAGGTTGAGGTAATCTTATTTTTACTATCCTCATTCGTAATTCCATATCCTAGTATAATTTTTATAGATATTTGAGCTTCGTGGTGGTATTTTTGATGGTGTGGCTGTGGATAGCCCCTTTTCTTGTTCAATTGGTTGTTATTATTATTTAGTGATGGTGTTAAAGTGGTTGAGGTAATTAGGGGATTTGTGTGATTTTTATTAGAGTCGCATACAGTGGTTGTTGGATTGAACAGCATGAAATACACCTAGTTATGTTGCCTCGGGAGCTTGTCGCTCCTTTGAGATATGGTTGGAATGCCTTCAATGAAGCTAGCTTCTGATGGTTGTTGTTATCTTTCTCACTTTGTAGGTTGGACTTAGCTGATCACGAGTGTGGCAATAATGTCTTATTGATTAGTCATGGCTTGTTCTTGCAGCCTCGCTAATTTCCACATTGTTGCATTACTTTTGTTGGGAAAGCTTCATAGAGACACTTTTTGGGCTTTGGTTTGAAGGTGTGTTAAGGCTATTATTTCTCTTATGGCATGATCCTAATGGCCTATGTCACGACTCGAGCCTACACCCTGGACGTGGCCGGCACTCAAGAACCATTATTGGTCCCTAAGCGAACCCTCATCCTGGCTGACTACAAGTGAAAGACTAACTTAAGCATGCAAAAGCTTAAAAAATGAATATAATTCATGAAACTTACAAATCTTTAACTCAAATGAATAAATTTGAATAAAAAATAGAATATTCAACTAGCCAACAATAGGCAACTCAAGTCTTTAATACATTTAATAAGATAAATGAAACAGATTTCTCAAACTCTACTATTTATCTATGAAGCCTCTAACTGACAAAGATGGAAGTCGGGACAAGACCCACGACATCCTAACAACTGATATAACTGAAAAGTAAATGAAATC
This sequence comes from Solanum pinnatisectum, assembly GCA_035578085.1. NCBI lineage: Eukaryota > Viridiplantae > Streptophyta > Magnoliopsida > Solanales > Solanaceae > Solanum > Solanum pinnatisectum. The sequence goes on along the minus strand of CM069084.1, from coordinate 36,890,670 downwards.
CTCCGGAAGCAAGAAGACTCAACATAGCTAACTTAAACTCCATATGGTATAAACGAAGCTCCTGTTGATGATTCGGAATACTTGAATCTGCATCATGAAAGGATATATGCCAAATGGCTCAGTACATGGAATGTACGATCATGTAAGGGGAATTCTAGAGCATAACATAAGCTTGAAACTTGATAAAAAGGGGAACATACTTACCTCTTCTCAAACTTACTCAACTCAAGGAATACTCAAGGATACTCAAAACTACTCAAACTTACTCAACTCAGAAGTACTCAAGGATAAGATACTCAAATCAGTAATAAGGTTTTCAAGTAAGTGAAACTCAACAATAAGGTACTCGACACAATGAATCATAGATCAACTCAAGATACTCGACTCGAAAGACTTAGCTCATGATACTCAAGGATAAAGCAATAGTAAAAGATGCAATATATATGGAAAGTTGTAAAACTATAGATAACAACTCAATGTATTGAAGAATACAATAAAAACTCAATTTCATATAAAGTAATGTAATACTATGGGAGTTTCTCTAACCAAAAATCACCACTACGAGCCTAAGTGATGATACAACGTCTTGCCCACGCTGCCAGAACTATCTTATACTTTGTCGTCATATAGAACGCCTTAACTAAGTGGATCCACTAGTCTATGCTAAAAAGCACTTAAGGAGTCATCTAAAAAGTATGATCATTTACTACCCATGATGCCTACATGTTTTATGGAGACTTGAGTTGATATGAACTCACATCCCTATATAGGTGCTCAATACTACTCCCAAAAATATACTTAGCCCATATGTTTTAAAATAAAACTTCTTTCTTCGATTTGAGATAATTACTCAAAACTTAGCTTAAAAGCTCTCTTGGAAATTGGTGTTTCCTTTCTTGCTCAAATATGAAAATATTTTAACTCTTGGGAATACTTAGTTCCCGTATAATATTTGAAGAAATGAACTTTACTCTTACTCTTTACTCAACTCAAAGCTTAAGTATTAAAACAAAGCTAAAACGTTTGTAAAAGACTTCTTAAAATATGGTTCATGCCGAATTATGGACGTGAACGACTCAATGCAGGGTTGTCAATAACTATAGATAGAAATCAATACTTGGAACTCAAGAACTTCAATGATACTACTCATTTCAATAATGCTCAACTCAGAGGGTTCATGCGGAATTATGAGCATGAACCACTCAACTCAAGCACTCAAAGATACTTCTCATCTCAAGATTGTTCGACTTATAGGATTCATGCGGAATTATGGGCATGAACAACTCAACTCATAGACTTCATGGGTAATAGGTAATAGTCCCATGATTAGGATTATAATCTCGAAAGGGTTAGGAACTCGAAGATACTACTCCTCTCAAAGATACTCAGTTGATGGAGTTCATGCGGAAGTTATGGGCATGAACGACTCAACTCAAGGGTCAAAATATCAATAAGGAACTCATGTATATGACTCTTCTCATTCCAATACTTACTTACTCAAAACATAACTCAAATCAATGGTGGATCTCAAAGGATTCACAATTGAACTCAAAGACTTTCTTGAACTGTACTCTTAACTCTCTCTTGAATGTGAATTATGAATTCAAGAGTTATGGTTCATGATATGAAGGATATCGGTGATATTGTAGACTCATGAATACATTCTCCTCACTCTCATGCTCACTTTCTTGAGTCTTGAAACAAGTTATTAGAAAATGTAGAAGACTCCTCAAAAGGACTATCAAAATGTTAGGAAGAACTCTCAAGACTTAACTTTACCTTGAATTTGAATTATTGATTCAAGGTTATGATTCATGTTATGAATTATTTCTAAGTGTTTATAAGTAAGTTAGAGTGAGTAAAATCAAAGGGAGTGAAGGTACACTAAAAAGGGACTCAAACAGGATAACCGACGAAAAAAGAGTGGGGGCAGGCGACCCTGGCGCGTTTCGGGCGCGGGGCGCCAGCCCCAAACTTCAGAGGCTACATGTGGGCACACTGGAGGGGCGCCCCCAGCCCCTTGGGCGCATCTGGGGCACGCCGGCCCAGCCTCTCCCTAAGCCAAGTTCGACGAATTTCACCTCTCATTTTTTTTTATCCTAAATCGCTTTTAATCGATTTCTTTTCTCAATTTTTCCTTAGATTCAATTACCCAACCTAAGTACACACTAATCCACTGAAAACAATCACTTTCATCTCAAGAAATCATCAAAACCATAACGAAATAAGATTTAGAATGAACTTCACGAGCACCTATCAAGAACTTAAATCCTTCAACTTTTGAGATTGAAATTACGCTGAAAATAACATGTTTGACGAGTAGGTGAACAAACCCAACACTATGGAAGCTTACATACCTCTTAGGGATTGAACCCATGGCGAAAATCTGCAACAAATCACAAGACTCTCGATGAATGCTTGATCCTCTCCTCCTTTCTCCTCTTTTCTCTTCTTTTCTCTTCTTGAAATCTCAACTAAAATCCTATGCATAAATTAGGATTATAAAATTAAACCTAATAGGATTAGACCCTTAAAATCATACTAAAAAATGAATTAAATCTGATTGGGTAAGAAAAAGACCAAAATACCGCTTACTATTTTTGGGTAACTTTCCTTATCAAGCTATCCCAACTTCGAATGGACATATCTCGCTCATACGAACTCGAAACTGGGAAAACTCGGTGATGTTGGAAAGATAATTCAAATATATTTCCTACGGTATCTTGTAGCACACCTAACTCATCCTTTACTAGGAGTTATGGTCGTTTGAATTTGATCCAAAACTCATACTTAAGTATAACTTGCAAAATTTCAGATTGTTGCTATTTCCAATTTAGTTCTTTTTGGAACTCAAGTTGATACATCTAGTGACCTGACCTTAATACTTAAGAAATTTTAAATTCCTTGGTAAAATCCTACTCACAACGAAGGATGGTTCGAGTCTTAGTTCAAAAATTTTCTGGGGTGTTACAACCTAAGATTGTTATGGCCATTGTATTATCATTATCCGACATGTAGCCTTGTCCTAGTGATTTGGCTATGACTATTTAAGATAATGTCTATCGCCGACACTCTAATACTTGCCTAGTTGCCTGAAAAAGCATGTTATGATTGTGTTTGATAAATTATGATTAGTTGTTTTTATTGTGATGTTTTATCATCTTGTTGCCGCCTATGAGCTTGTTCTGGCCTCAACAGACACTAATATTGTAGGGTTTTTCAGCACACAGATTGATTGTTATACCGAGCCTATGGGCCGGGTAGACCAAGCCAATGGGCCGAGTACAAATCCATTTTCACCATTTGAAGAGTCTGCCCTCCTTCTATACCACTAACCAATATCCCAGTGCCACTCTAAGAGACACCATTTATGTTTTTGCATGTAAAAGTAAAAGCATGCTATGTACATAGAGAACATTAATAAGAAAATATGACAGTTTAGTTTGTTTTAAGAATTTGTGGAGCTCTTCTTAAGTTTTCTCAAGATTACAAAGTTTGTTTTCAACTCTTTATATCTAATGCAAAAAAGTTTTTTTGGGTCTGGCTAATATTTGTGTTGTTTTTTTGAAAAGATTGAATAGTTAGAACTTTTTTTATTTTACAATGTGGTTTGCTTGGTTAATCTTTACCTTTTTCAATCTATTTATTTATTTCAGATATTTATTTTTTCTTGTTCAACGCTGTGATATAGGGTGTGGAGAGGTATGGGTTGAACTTAGTTGTGTTTTTGTTCATTATGGGCAAATATATGATGTATAGTTGAAACTAAGAAAAATAAGTAGTTCTGTTTGGAAGCATGGGGTTACTGGGAAGGTTGGGGTTTGCTTGCAATGCGTAGACAGAGTAGATACATATTTTTATTTTTGTTTCTTGAAAAGGGAAAAAACTCAATCTGTCCCGCAAAAAAGTACTTCCATATTTGTAAAATTGTTAACAGGTACTCCATGGATGAAGAACTATATTATTGTATTATTCGAATTTTGTGTTAGCTAGTCTGGATAAATGATGATGTGATTGGTATTTGCGCTTATGTCCCTATTTATTTCTGTGTGATGTTTTATCATGAATACAAATTTATCAAGTATTTTGCTTATACTATAGGTTGTGAGTGGTCTATTGGCAACTGCGATTAATTGCTACCCATTTATCTGAAAATGTTGTGGATTTCTCAAAGTTTAAAAGTATTAAATATATTAATTTGCAAAGTTTATGATATTGATGGATATATCCGACTGTTTTGTACATTTTCATACTACACTTTTTGACATAAGTCATTTTAAGTGAGAACAGTTATTTTTAACTTTCTTTTTTAATTAATTATCTCTAATGTTTTGTAGATTGCTTAGAGCTTGTTTAATGGAATAAATATTTCCTACAAGTGTATTGTTGGCACATATAATTGATTTATATGGACTACTTAAGGTCAGTATGTAGTTACTATTTTTAGCAACAACAATCAGTACTAACACAATGAAATACATTCTTAAAACAGAATTGGATAGTTTAATATTCTAAAATAAACTAACTTAAATAATTAAAGCTTATCTCCCATTCTGACAAACTTATGTCTTCTTCTCCTTTATCACTTTGCATAACTTGTTTTTGGGTAGTTTGACATTTAATCTCTCATCATTTTCATGTGTTGGTCGAACTCCAACATGTTTGTCACTGTTGGGATATAACTTTTTAGTCAAATCAATCACATCTTCTATTTGTGAAGAACCACAATTTGAAATACTATTCTTGATAGGTGTCTGTAAATAATTAAATACATACATAATCAAAAATTTATATGTGTTGCATAGTTAAACACATAATGTAAAATAAAGTACTATGTTTTAAAATCTGAAAAGTTAAAAAAAAAAAAAAACGAAATATCTATTGAATTAAAGTATATACCTCAATTAGTTTATCTTCATCATAACTTTGTTCACAATCAAGAAATGCCTCCTGTTTCAAAAATTATAGTTAATTTATTTATATGAAAATTAGAGTTAAATTTTAATGATTTAGACACTTCCATTCAAATTGTGTATAAGTGAAAGATGACATTATTCCTTTAGTAATGCTTCATCATCAGTGAACTTAACTACTTTATAAATATTATCAGAAGATTGTGGTAGATATGCATTAACCCATAGTTTGGTCTGGTACCAACAACTACGAATAGAATAGGTATCTGTAAAATAATTTATAAGATTTATTAAGTTGGATAAATATATTTGTAATAATGATAAACAACTGTTTAACAAAATAATAATTTTAAAATTCATACCTCTAAATTTGTGTGTCTTCATTAATTGAAGAACAACAATTAATGGTTCATCTGTTGATCTAGATAAATGTGATTGCATTTGGAAGGCAATATCACCCCATAAAGTGGCAGGAAGCTTGTTTCACCTGCGTGAATAATGTTGTGAAAATGATAAATTTAATTATTATATATATATATATATATATATATATATATATATATATATATATATATATAAAATATAATGATATATACCCTATTTAAATGAAAATTGTTTAAGAATACTTACTTTTCATCTTCTACAACAATATTCATGAAAGAACTATTGTTATATCCTTGCTTTGACAATTGAATTGGTTCATATGAGACAACATGTCCAACAACATCTTAAAAAATAATTGAATTTTTTGGTTATAATATTTACAATATAAATATATAATGAAAAGAAGTATATAATATTACTATTTACCAATTAGTTGATTCTCGTCGATGTTGTGCTGAATTGCCACTTCTTCAAAAGTGCGTAGCTTGAAAAAATCCATATGAAAAGAGGAATCTTCAATTTTAGTCACAATAGTATTCTAAGTGAATGTAAGCTTGTGTTTATGAGAATTAGATTTAAATTTCGACTGATAAGAGGCTATCACAAAATATTTCATCTGATATAAACCATGATCATAAATCTTGTCTTCGAAATACTTTATTGTGTACTTTTCAATGGATGCATATATTCGATCACCCTATATGCAAACAAAATTTTGTATAATCATTAATATGTGTAATAATAGAATTAGAGGATAACATTAAAAACACAAATTTTATTTGAATCATACCTTTTCATCTTGCAAAATCAGCTCCATCGAAAATGGAATAGCTGGCTTGTATTTATCGGGCACTGTCTAGAAATGAATAACGCGAACTTTTAAATTTCAGGTCATTGAGTTATTGGTAATTTTAGATATTGTGTTATATTGTAAAGCCATATTTTGTATTTTGAAACTCGACAGAAACATGTTAAGTCTGTCACAAAAAGGTATCTATATATATGTACATAGTACGTGATTTGAGAAGCAGTTTGTCCAGAAGTTTATGAATCGTGAATGGGTAGTGGAGAGTTGCGGAACATTTTTACTAAAAACTGCTCTTAATTTAAAACTTCTCTTAATTGAATATATATATATATATATATATATATATAATTTGTGGTATTTGTGTAGTAATAGAAATGTCTTTTTATTATGTGTTACGGAACTGTAAAATTTGCGGTATTTTTCTACTTTTAGGAATGTATTTTTATTATGTGTTATGAAACTGTAGTATAAGGTGCTTTTTATTTTTTTATTACAGAATTAGAGGTTAATTCAGATGCTGACAGCTATTGCTATTTGGAACTTGAAAAGCTAACACGTCATTCTATATTATGCAATATAACTGAATTAAATTGTAATATTAATACCTCTATATGATTGTGGTATATATATATATATATATATATATATATATATATATATATACAGATTTTTTAAAATTGAGAAGTTGACACGCAAACTTCTCAATTAATTGTTAAAATCTGTTTTAATTAATTGTTATTTTAAATGTTAAAATTAATAATTATCAGGGAACGAATCAACTAAACGTATCAAATAATATCAAAGTTATTTTGGATGAGTAAAATTGACTTAATAATTAAATAAATTAAAAACTATTTACATCAATACATCTGTTTATCAAATATAAGTGTAAATAATTTAGCTATAACATTGCTAAAAAAATCATTAGAAATATCAATTAAACACATGCATGCATGGGACTAGTCGGGTTTGAAGACTCAACTATATGTTTTCATATTTGATAATTGATACTTTGATATATAAAATTTTCCATAATTAATTCTTTTGTTATGGATTGCGTATCGCGTGAGTACGAAAATACTTTTATAGTTAATGGAAAAGCAAAAGGAGATTTCTTTGTAATGATAAGGCTAATGTGAAAAAGGGTCATGGTAATTGGAGAAAATATCAAGCTCTAGGAGTTTGTTGAAGATTAAAAAATCAAACAATTTTGAATAGTACATGTGATACATGGATCATTGGCATTAATTTTATATCTTAGTTTTCAATCGAGATACGAAAAGTACAAGTAATCATAGAGTTAAACATTTTATATCCATCGACAAGATTTGAATTCTAACAAGCAAAGCTGAAATATTGTAAAAACAAAATAATCAACTGTGAAAAGATCATAAAATTGATATTTTTATGGATGAAATATGGAGAAAGATCATAAAATTGATCAAAGAGTGCCGATTTTTACATCGTGAATCGAATTCGAAAAGAAAGATATGCTGAAGTATAATTGATAATATGATGACTAGTAAAATAGAGATAGAATTGGTTACAGAATGCACTTTTTTTAAACTTTATATATAAACCATCTTAATGTTACGCGAGAATACTAGCTTCTTCTTTTTTTTAACCACTATAAACTATTACCATCATCATCAAGAAATAATTACAAATAGAGAGTCCTTTTTTCTGGTAACAGACGCTGGGCCTCCAACCAAACAAGAAAAACTAATTACAAAGTAAGTGTTGAATGAAACGTCTACATTTCTAAGCTTTCTTTGAATTACTAAGGAATCTTACTCTCTCTATTATCTCCTTTTTGATATGTATGACTGCCTCATTTGTATGTACATTCTTTCCTTTGAACTTTTTCCAATTTCTAGCACGCCAAGAGTGATATAGTACTGCTCCACTAATAGCCACAATGACCTCTTTTTGAAACTGCTTCCAATGTTTCACCTTTATTCTGTCCATAATTTGTTTGATCCCATTAATTATTAAAGTTATATAGAGTCATCTCTTGCCATACAATTTTAGTACAGTTGCATTCCTCAAATAGATGCCTCGTGGTCTCCATTACCTTCTTATCACATATGCAACATTCACTGTCATCAACCTAAATGTACAATCCCAGCTTCTTCTCGTGTGTGAGCAATCGACCTTGAACAACTAACCATACCATGAATATGTGCTTTGGTAGGGCCATAGCAGTCCAAACTAAGTCGGTAGTTCTCAGTTGTGGTCTATGTGTCCTATAATTGTCAAGTAGCTTCTTGTGATGGAATAGTTACCATTTTGTTTCAATGTGTATCTGTTTTGGCTATACCAGCCATGTATTTCTTCCTTTATTGTTGTAACATCTCAGACTTTGAAAGAGCTAAATAGAGATTCGTACAAGTCACCCATTAATTTTTAGTTTTGGGTCAACTTCAAATAACCATATTTTTAACACATAAATAATTAGGTGGCCCATGAGCTATCAAATCGAAGGTCTTTGAGTCCTTTTTCCAACGCCACAAAGGTTGCTTAATTTTGAGCTCGGAGTAAAAGGTTATACCCATTTCAGTAAAGCCTCTCTATTTAATGCATCTCATTCATTTGGAGAAGGGTATTTTGGTCTTTTCCTTTTCCTACTAAGACTAGCCATGTTTTTTCTGACCCAATTAAGGGTCTAATCAGATGCTAAACCATTCTTTCACGTTCCCAAACACCTGGAAAAATAAAAGAAGAGTTCAAGAGGAGAAAGAGCTATGTTTTGAGCGTTCATCAAGATCTTGTCGATTTTCGCCAAGAACATTATTCTTTCTAGGTATGTAAGGCTTCTCACAGTGTTGGACTTGTTCGTCCTCACGTCATACATCAAGTTATCCATGAAATTGTTGTATCTAAAGGATTCTTGAGTAGGTCTTGATATTTGTTTGATTCCTTAATGATGGAGATTGTGAATTCTTGTGTGTTGTGGATCTTTAGTAAAAGTTGTGTTTCCCAAAGGGATTGTGTTGAATTCCTCATGAATTCGTGTTTGGTTTGAGAATTGAGAAGAGTTTAGGAGCATTTCCCCCATTATAAACGAGTTAAGACCCTAGAATGAGTATAAAAATTTGTCAGATTTCTGGGTATGGGGGTGGGGCAGCACGCCACCAATGCTCCAGGATTATCGCCCAGTAGTTTGGGGCCTGGCTCCCTACGCCAACAATTCGCCCCAAAATTTGGTCAGTAGTTTGGGGACTGCGCCCCACACCACCAGTGCGCCAGGGTCACTTGTTTTTTTCTTTTTGTGTTTCATTCCAGACATGTTCCTTTGAATCGTGACTACATTCACTTTTTTGTATTATCTCCTAAAGGCTATATTCATCCTTGAGAGATCCTACATGTCCTAATCACATGTCTTAATTTACATTCCAAACTAAAGTGATTTTAAGAGGAAAGTTCAAGAGGTCTTTTGAGTCATTTTGAGGATTCTTTTGTAATCAATAATAGTTTTCAACTAAGTCTTGAGAAAGTAAATATGAGTAATGAGAAGAGTTGTATTCATGATTGAAAAATAGTATAAGGGAACTAAGTATTCCCAAATGTAACACTTATACATTTAATGAGAAAAATGTTGATTTCTAAATGAGTGTAGAGATATTTCAGAGTATTACCTCTTTTAAGAGGATCTTTTGAATAATTATCTCAAATTGAGGAAGAGTATGTTTTATACATTTGAGCACGAGTTTATATATTATTGGGAATAGTATAGAGCAACAATATGGGGATGAGTTCACACAACTCACATTCCTCATAAACCATGTAGCCAACATGGGTAAATGGTCATACTTTTTAGACGATTCCTTATTGCTTTTAAGCATAGCTTAGTGGATCCACTTAGTTGAGGTGTTCTATACCCCAGCAAGGTATAAGCTAGTGTTGGCAGCATAGGCGAGATGTGTATCATCACATTACTCATGATGATGGTTGTCTATTAGAGAATCTCCCAAATAAGAGTAAAAAATAACTTATTATATTTTTATGCATCTTAACTTAATATTTATGTATTATAAATCTTTAAATAATGCATCTATTATTATTGATTTTGTATTGGAGTTGTTGAGGTGAATATATCTTCCAGTATTATCATTTCAGTTGTCTATACTTTCAGTTTCCCCTTGCATGCTCGTACATTCAATGTACTTATGTCATTCGACCTGCATCTTATTTATGATGAAAATACAGATATTCAGGGTCATCAACGGGCACTTCATTGATACCATTTTCACTCTAGCTAGCTTTTGTGATCCTCCTTATGTCTAAGTGGGCTTCACAGTTATTTCAAGTTTTGTTAAGTTGTCGAGGGTCCTGTTCTGAAATCTTAGTATTTAGAGGCTTCAGAGATAGTTAGAGTTGAGGAGTCTCTCACTACTTTCCCTTTTGTTGAGATGTTTTGAGACTACTTTATAGAGTATTACTATTTCTAAAATTAAGTATTTTCAGAAAGTTGAATTGAGAAATTGTTGAGGTTAAACATTTATAATTCTATTTCTAATCTTCTTTTGCTTCAGTAAGCCTTCTGCTAAGTAGTTAGTCATACCAAAAGTTTGCTTGGGACCATCGATGGTTCTCAAGTGTCAGTCACGTCCAGGGTGTAGGCTCGGGGTGTGACAAACTTGGTATCAGAGCACAAAGCTCAACAGTCCTAGGGTGTCTATGAAGCCATGTCTGTAGAGTCATTTTTATTGATGTGAAGTGTGCCACATCTATAATTAGGAGGCTACGACATTTAGGAAACATTTAACTTTCATCTTACTCTTTTCATGTGATAGAGTTCAACTCTATGAAAGTTTTTTCTAACTTATGATTACGCATACCTTTTCAAATTATGCCTTCACGAAGAGCTATTTGAGGACGTCCTTCTAGGAGGAATATAAATTTTCAAGGTCAAGAAATTCCTAATGCACCAGAAGTGCAACCCCCTCAAGAAGATGTCATCAATGTTGAGTTCAGGAATGTTATTCAAATGTTGACTTAGGTTGTGGCAAATCAGGCTAGTCAACAAAGCGTGGTTCGTTTGGATGTGGCTGATACATCCAGAATCCGTGAGTTCATGAGAATGAATCCCAAGAGTTCATAAGGTTGAATATCACTAAGGATCCATAGAACTTTGTGAAAGAACTTTAGAAAGAAGTTAAATTTTTGTGTGTTGCCGATAGAGAGTATGTGGAGTTAGCTTCATATCAGCTCAAAGGTGTTGCTAGAATATGCATGAACAATGGAAGAAGAACAGGGCTAAGGGGGCACCACTTTTGAGTTTGGCGATGTTTGAAGATGCCTTCTTGGGGTGTTTCTTTCCTCACAAGCTAAGGGAATCAAAGGTAAGAGTGTTTCTAAATATGAAGAAGGAGTCTATGAGTGTGCAAGAGGACAACCTTAAGTTTACTCAGCTATCCTGCTATGCTCAACAGAGGTGGCGGATATGAGGAGCAGGATGAGTTTATTTGTGTCTGGGTTATCCCACTTATCGAGTAAAAAAGGTAAAAAGACTATGTTGATAGGAGATACGGACATAGCCAGACTCATGATTCATGTGCATCAAGTTGAGTAAGATAAGTTGAAAGACAGGGAAGAGTTCGCAATAATAAGGATAAGACAATAAATCATGAGTACGGCTAGCAGAAGACTGGGAATGTAAATCGGTCATTGTTTCAGCCAAGGTCATCCGAACCTGCTCCATCGTCAGCTAGTGCACCTGCACCAAAGAACATATTTGATTTTAGGAACCAAAATTCCTAAAATTTCAAAGCTCGACCTACTGTCTCAGGGCAATGTGGCATAAGGGGTTACTTAGACCCTCACTATCCTAAGTGTGGTAGGAACCACCCAGTAGCTTATTGTGATGGCTCCAATGGTTACTTTAAGTGTGGTAAAACGGGTCACTTTATGAGAGAGTGCCCAAAGAACATACAGGGTAATGAGGACAACAGAGCCTAATTTTATTCAGCGGCTATGGTAGATAGAGCTACTCCGAGGGGAGCTACTTCAAAGACATGTGGAGGAGCAAACCACCTGTATGCTATAACCATTCGATAAGATCAGGAGAACTCACCAGATGTTGTTACTGGTATGCTTAAATTATTTACTTTTGATGTTTATGCATTACTTGATCCATGTGTGAGTCCTTATTTTGTGACTCCTTATGTAGCCATAAGGTTCGTTATTTTCCCTAAACAACTTTTTGATCCTTTCAGTGTTTCCACACATGTTGGTGAGTCTATTCTAGTAGAAAGAGTTTATCATGATTGTATCATCTCCATCAATCACAAAGACACCATGGCATATTTAATCAAGGTAGACATGATGAACTTTGATGTTATTTTAGGTATGGACTGGTTTCATGCTTGTTATGCCTTAGCTGATTGTAAAACTCGAGTAGTCAAGTTTCAATTTCCTAATGAGCCAATTTTAGAGTGGAGGAGTAGTTTAGAAGTGCCTAAGGTTCATTTAATTTAATACCTTAAGGACAAAAAGTTAGTCTCTAAGGGGTGCATCTATCACTTAGTCCGAGTTAATGACTCTAGTGTTGAGACACCGCCTATCCAGTTAGTTCCAGTTGTGAGTGAGTTTCCAGAGGTCTTTCCAGATGATCTTCCTAGAGTCCTTCCTGAGAGAGAAATAAACTTCAGAATAGACATTTTTCCTGACAATTAACCTATCTATATTCCGCCATATAGAATGTCTCCAGCTGAGTTAAAATAGTTAAAAGAGTATATGAGAGATCTTCTTGATAACGGTTTCATCTGACATAGTGTCTCACCTTAGGGCACTCTAATCTTATTTGTGAGGAAAAAGATGGTTTTCTTAGGACGTGTATCGATTACCACCAATTGAACATGGTCACCATAAAGAATAAGTATCCCCTTCCGAGAATTGATGATCTTTTAGACCAACTTTAGGGTGCCACTTGTTTCTCTAAGATAGACCTCAGATCGGGCTATCATCAGTTGAAAGTGAGAGAAAATGACATCCTGAAGACAGCATTTAGGACCCGTTATGATCATTATGAGTTCCTTGTGATGTCTGTTGGCTTGACCAATGCTCCTGCAGTGTTCATGGATCTTATGAACAATGTGTTTAAGTCGTATCTTGACATATTTGTTATTGTATTTATTAAGGACATCTTGATTTATTCTAGGAATGAGGAGGATCATGATAGCCATCTCATAATAGTCCTCCAAACTCTCAAGGATTTAGAATTGTATTCCAAATTTTCTAAGTGTGAGGTTTGGCTTGAATATGTGGCATTCTTAGGCTATATTTTATCCAGTGAAGGGATTTAAGTTGACACTCAGAAGATTTAAGTAGTACAGAACTGCCCTAGACCCACATCTCCAACCTATATAAAGAGTTTCTTGGGGTTGGTTTATTACTACAGAAGGTTTGTTAAGAGGCTTTCAGCTATTTCATCCCTGTTGACTAAGTTGACTCCAAAAACTGCTAAGTTTCAATGGTCTGAAGCTTGTGAGAAAAGCTTTCAAGAATTGAAAACTCCATTGACTGTTGCTCTAGTGTTGACCCTACCAAAGGGTACAAAAGACTTTATTGTTTATTGTGATGCGTCCAGAGTTGGACTTGGTTGTGTATTAATGTAAAATGGTAAGGTTATAGCCTATGCCTCTAGACAACTTAATATTCACAAGAAGACTTACCCGAATCATGATCTCGAGTTGGCAGAAATAGTGTTTGCTCTCAAAATATGGCATCGCTATCTCTATGGTGTTCATGCGGATGTGTTCACCGACCACAAGTCGCCAACATGTTTTCAGTCAGAAGGAGCTTAATTTAAGACAAATGAGGTGGTTGGAGTTGCTCAAGCATTATGACATGAGTATCCTCTATCACCCTGGCAAGGCTAATGTTGTTGTTGATGCTTTGAGTTGTCCATGGGAAGTACTGCTCATGTTGCGGAAGGAAAGAAAGAGTTGGCTAAGGAAGTTCATAGACTTGCCCGTTTGGGAGTTCGTTTGTTAGATTCTAGTGAAGGTGTAGTTGTAGTGATGAATGAGGTTGAATCATCACTTGTGTCTGAAGTGAAGGAAAACAAGACAAAGACCCTCTTTTACTTGAACTAAAGGCAAATGTGCATAAGAAAAAGGTAATGGCTTTTTAACAAGGGGCAAATGGGGTGTTGAGATATCAAGGTAGATTGTGTATACCAAAGGTGGATGAACTTCAAGAAAGGATCATGGCAAAAGCTCATAGTTTCAGATATTTGATATATCCCAGTTCCATAAAAATGTACCATGACTTGAGAGAAGTCTATTGGTGGAGTAGCATGAAAAGGTGCATTGCAGACTTCGTTGCTAAGTGCCCAAATTGCCAACAAGTCAAGGTAGAATACCAAAGGTCCGGTGGTGTGGCTCAGAACATAGCTCTTCCAAAATGGAACAGGGATAAGATTAATATGGATTCCATTACAGGCTTGCTGATGAGTCCGAGATTTGGACTCATTTGGGGCTTTGTTTATATAGATTTAGTTTACTCAAATGCCTAATTGGTGCCATAAACTAATGTTAAATCCTTGATTTTTAGGTATATGGATTGAGGAACAAAGCAATGACACTAACAGGTAAAACGGAACAACACAAGCTGAAAAGGAGGAGAAAAGCAAGCTTGACGATCGCCAAGAGAACTCGGCAAATCGCCGAGTTACCCCTTGATCGCCTAATTTTACAAACCACTAAGGCTAAAATGGGAAAAACTTAGGCGAACTGCGTTCTCTATTAGCGAGTCGCCGACTACATCGGCAAAGGAAGATTGTACCGCCAAACACACTAATCAAGACCAAAATAAGATTGAATTGGCGAGCTAAAGAACTAAAAGGCATATCGCGAAAGTGATCAGTGATCCAGATCTAGATCGCCTAAAGTTACAGAGTCTAAATGAGCAAAATGTGAAGAAGAAAGGGGCGATTGATAAGAACGATCGACGAGTTGCCAACTGGTCGGCGAAGTCCAACTTTTCTCACTAATCAACCCCAAAAAGCCATATCTCAGATCAGTATAAATTGTCTTTTAGAAGATAAAGAAAGCATTCAGTCAGTGTGGAACAAAATAGAGAGAACAAAAACACTATTCTTATTGATTTTTAAGCAATTTGAGCAAGAGATTTCACTTGGGTATTGTAATAGAAAAGATATTATTCATCTTAGAACTTTGATTTTTGATACCCAACTATGGAGCATGTAGTAGGTAATGAATTTCTTTCCTTTATGATGTTTAGCTAAAACCCCAATCTTGGGGATTTGACAATGTGATTAATTGTTGAATTTGGCTTGATGGGTGTTATTTATTATCAATTTTAGTGCTAATTCAAAGTGGGTCTTACTTATGGTTGTGGTTTTACTCCTCTATTTCACATTTATTTCAATATAATTTAGTGTTTTATGCTTGCTTGAGAAAGAAGTGTAAAGCTAAAGTGATAAGTTGGCACTCATAGTTAGTGGGTTACGATGGATTCAGCTCGAGAGAGTGAACCCTAAGACTCATGCTATGTATTCAGCTCGAGAGAGTGGATGTTGTGGACTGGTTTTTATGTTTAAAGCATTGATGTTTGAGAGAACTCAATTGAAAGAGGTAGTTGTTCGAGAGAAAAGTGCCTCACCTTAAGTTCATCTTACCCATGAAGAGTTAGCACTTTTGGTTAGCAATTTGCACCCATTGAGTTGAATTTAGCAATTTGTTGGTCAATCCTCCAAGTACCTTTCTCTTATTTGGTTGTTCCCAGTTACTTGTTGAGGCTGTTTTCTAATCTAAAAAACCCTTCACCTTGACATTATTGTCACTCTTCAGATTTCATTAATAGTTTTCGAAAATCACTAGTCCTTTAGCTACAAAAAATCACTATTGTAACTTCATATTTGAATTCAAAATATAACTACTTTCTGTGGGATCGACCCCAACTCTTCTGTTGGGTTTATACTGCTTAACTATCTTCTACATCTAGTATCAGATGAGGTGTAGTTGATACGTTAATCAAAATGGCACCGCTGTCGGGGAGTTGTGTTGTTTAGAATTCTCTTATCAAAGTTTGATTTGTGATTTTGTTGGCTAAAGTGGAATCAATTTGATTTGTTTTGTGTTTGTGTTGGTTGTGTTGAACAGAAGAGGAAATGAGTGAGGCATAGATTAACGGTAGCCAAGTGGGCTATCAAGGTGATATTGACGATCTCAATAGTGTGCATAACCCAAACCAATTGAGTGGAATTGGTGCAATCTGTCTACTATCAACCAAAGAAAATGCTATATTCTATGTCACTAGTACAACTCTCCAACTCCTGCAAATGAAGGGACTCTATGGAGGGTTGACTCATGAAAACCCACATGAGAATATATGGAATTTTATAAAGGTTTGTGGTCCGCTCTCATTTAGGAATGTATCACAAGAATCAGTCCATCTCAGATTACTCCCATTATCCCTAAGGGGGAAGCTAGCATATGGCTGGCTGAGTTACCAAAGAATTCCATCACGTCTTAGGATGAGCTTACCACAATATTCAGTGCAAGGTTCTTTCCCCCCCATAGAGGATGATGAAACTCAGAGACAACATTCAAGGTTTCAGGCGATTGGAAAGTGACCCTATACATGAAATGTAGTTGAGGTTCAAGAAGCTACTACTTCAATGCCCAACTCACGGACTTCCAAACAATGTGCTACTCCAATACTTCTACCGAAGTCTTGATTCGGTAAATAAAATAGTAGTTGATTAATTGGTTCGAGGTGGAATAATGTTGTCAAGCATGGTACACTCAAGATGATCAAGTTTCGCCTTTTTGCGTTAGAATGACTCAAGAGCAACTTGATAAAGAAAGATAAAGGGATGAGAAGATCAAAAAGATGTTATCCCAAATTGAGTGGCTACAAGCACAAGTGTTAGAAAATGTGGAAAATCCCAAAGGAGCAAGGGGAGTGTTTAGAGTTGAGGAAGGTTCTTCCTCAGGCTATTCAAAGCCGGGGAAGAACTAAGGTTGGAACTCTCACAGATATGAGGAGGGTTCCACCCACACTACTTGTATCGGGGTGGGAATCAAGGTTGGAACTCTCACATAGAAGAAGAGTGGAGAAGATACTATCAAGAATGGGCTGAGCAAAGTGATCCTTGGAAAAGAGAGGATGATCATGAAGAGGATCACACTCAATCGAGGGAGATCCCAAAGTCAAAGGGGAGTGCAAGTCGTCTCCGAGTGGACGATTTGTTGTCTCGCATCCTTAACAAAGTTGAGGGCTTGGATGACTTACTAAAAAGGATAAAAATTGATTTCTCGTCATTAAACATTAAAGTGAACTCTCACGCTGATGCAATCAAGCTACTTGAAGGTCATTTGAGTCAACTTTCGGCACAATTGGAACCAAAAATAATGGGGGACGGCGAGACCATACACACAACAACTTTGGTGGAGGATGGTGATAGAGATCTGGTTATGGTTACTCATAGTGGAAAGGTAGCGGTAGGTGATATGAAGGGTGATGATGAAGCATAAGCTCATGAAGAAGAAAAAGGTATTGAGGAAGAAGAGATACCCATCTAACAAACCGTTTCCAAAGAATTACAAAAAAAATGCAGGAAAAAGCACTTCAATCTCAAAATTGGTGCAACCTCTCCCGAAAATACCTCCTCCATTTCCCCAATGTCTCAAGAAGAAAAATGAGGATGAAAAGTTCAAGAAGTTCTTATCAGTGTTCAAAACATTATCGATTAATCTCCTTCTAATTGAGGCATTGTTGGAGATGCTGGGTTATGCCATGTTTATGAAGGAATTAGTCACAAAGAAAAGAAGCTTAGACTTCGAAACAATTGAAGTCTCTCATAGTTGTAGTGTAATTATGACTAATGAGATGATTAAAAAGAAAGAAGATCCCGGAGCCTTCACCATTCCTTGCACTATCGATATGCTCCAATTTGCCAAGGCCCTATGAGATTTGGGAGCAAGTATAAATCTAATGCCATACGCAATCTATAAACAACTTGGGTTGGGTGAACCGAAATCCACAACAATAAGGCTTTTGATGGCAGACCAATCGATCAAGCATCTCGTGGGAATACTTTATGATATCTTGGTAAAGTTTGACTAATTCATCTTTCCGGCTGATTTTGTCATCCTTGATTGTGAGATTGATGCTGAAATTCCCATTATCTTGGGAAGACCATGCTTAGCAACTGGGAGAGCGTTGGTGGATGTTAAAAGTGGAGAATTGAAGTGTGTAAGTCAATGAAGCACCCAAGCGATATTCATGTGGTTTAGACAATTGATGTAATTGATGAAGCAGTGGCTAATGTGAACCATTTGATGTGTATGAGTGAACCCCTTGAGGTTGTGCTTAAAACTATGATGAGTCTGAAGTCCAAGGTTATGATGAGGTAGAAGCTGCCCTTTCGGGTTTGGGGAATATTCAAAGACTCCATTAAAGCTGGCTATTGATCTGAAAAACTGAGAAAATCCTCCCACGAAGCCATCAACGAAGGAACCACCGAAGCTAGAGTTGAAAGTGCTCCCTCCCATCTTCGATATGCATTATTGGGAGAAAATAACACCTTACCCGTAATCATTGCAGCTGACTTGCTTGAATGGAAAGTAAAGTTGCTCCTTGAAGTGTTGAGAAGATACATCAAAGCTATTGGATAGACTATCGCTGACATTGTGGGCATTTCACCCGGCATTTGCACTCACAAAATTCAGTTTGATAGCGAGTGTAAACCGAGTGTTCAACATTAAAGGAGATT
Source organism: Solanum pinnatisectum (assembly GCA_035578085.1). Classification (NCBI taxonomy): domain Eukaryota; kingdom Viridiplantae; phylum Streptophyta; class Magnoliopsida; order Solanales; family Solanaceae; genus Solanum; species Solanum pinnatisectum. The sequence goes on along the minus strand of CM069084.1, from coordinate 36,871,817 downwards.
GAACCCACCGATGCAAAAGGGAGAGCTTGTTTCTATGAGACTGGTAACCGAATGACGAGTATGCATGCATTATCAGAAGTTAAACTCGTGGATTGAAAAAGATCACTTTCCCATGCCTTTTATGGATCAAATGTCTGATCGGCTTTCAGAAAAAGGATGGTATTGCTTTTTGGATGGGTACTCCGGATATAATCAAATCTCTATAGCTCCGGAAGATCAACAGAAAACCACTTTCACTTGTCCATATGGGACGTTTGCTTTCAAAAGAATTCTGATTAGTTTATGTAATGCTCCAGCAATATTTCAACGTTGCATGCTATCTATTTTTGCTGATATGGTAGAAGATTCGATGGAAGTCTTCATGGATGACTTCTCAGTTGTGGGTGATACTTTTGAAGCATGTTTGGCACACTTGGGGCAGGTCCTTCAAAGATGTGTGGAGACAAACTTGATCCTAAATTGGGAGAAATGCCACTTCATGGTTAGAGAAGGTATAGTTCTTGGTCACAAAGTGTCACAAAAAGGATTGGAAGTTGATAAAGCAAAGATCGAAGTAATTGAGAAGCTATCACCACCAATCTTGGTAAAAGGTATTTTTAGTTTTTTGGGGCATGCCGGCTTTTATCGGAGGTTCATCAAAGACTTTTCAAAAAGTACACACCCTTTGTGAAATATCTTAGAGAAGGAAGTAAAATTCAACTTTGATAACGCATGTATGGCAGCCTTTAAGTGTTTGAAAGAGAAATTAATTTTTACCCCGGTTATCATTAGTCCCGATTGGTCAGCACCCTTCGATGTGATGTGTGATGCAAGTGGTACGGCATTAGGTGTCGTGTTGGGGAAAAAATGCAAAAAGCTATTCCATCCCATTTACTACGCAAGAAAAACTCTGAATGGTGCCCAGGGTAACTATACAGTTACGGAGCAAGAATTACTTGCAGTGGTATATGCATTTGAGAAATTTCGAGCATACTTGCTAGGCACCAAAGTGGTTGTACACACCGATCATGCTGCTCTATATTTTTTGATGGTAAAGAAAGATGCCAAGCCAAGATTGATAAGGTTGGTTCTATTGTTGCAATAATTTGACTTTGAAGTCAAAGACAGAAGAGGTTGTGAAAATCAGGTGGCTGACCACCTATCAAGATTAGAAGGATAGGAAAATGATGAGATGGAGGTGGACATAAATGATGCCTTTCCCGATGAACAGGTATTCACGGTAATTGTACAACAAACTCCTTGGCATGTTGATTTTGCTAACTATGTAGTATGTGCATTGATACCGGAAGAACTGAATTTCTATCAACAAAAGAGGTTCTTGTTCGATGTCAAGAAATACTTTGGGGATGAACCATACTTATTTAGAGAGTGCGCTAACCATATCATTAGGAGATGTGTGCTGGAAAAGGAATTCAATGAAATTCTCTATGCCTATCATGCTTCACCGATCGGTGGTCATCATGGTAGAGTGCGTACAGCTTCTAAAATCCTTCAAAGTAGTTACTACTAGCCATCTCTTTACAAAGATGCTCATGAATTTGTTAAGAAATGTGCACAATCTCAAAAACAAGATGGAGTGTCCAGAACATATGAGCTGCCTCTCAAACCTATTCTGGAAGTTTAGTTATTTGATATTTGGAGAATAGATTTCATGGGTCTATTTGTGAGTTCTTTTGGTAATAAGTACATTTTGGTGGCAGTTGATTATGTTTCTAAATGGGTAGAAGTTGTAGCACTACCAAACAATGAAGGGAAAAGTGTTGTTCAGTTCCTAAAACACTACATCTTTGCTAGGTTTGGCACTCATCGGGCTATTATTAGTGATGATGGATCCCATTTTTGCAATAGGCTTTTTCCATCTGCATTGAGCAAATACGGGGTGAGACATAAAGTAGCAACGCCGTATCATCCTCAAACGAGTAGCCAAGTGGAAGTTTCAAATCGTGAAATCAAGAGTATCTTGGTTAAGACTGTAAATGCAAACAGGGCTGATTGGTCTCGAAAGCTAGATGATGCTCTGTGGGCATATCGTACTGCCTTCAAGACACCAATTGGTATGTCTCCATATCAACTAGTTTTTAGGAAATCGTGCCATTTACCGGTTGAACTGGAACACATAACATTATGGGTGTTAAAGGCTCTGAATCTGGACTGGGCTAAGACTTCAAAAGAAAGAGTAGATCACCTAAATGAATTGGATGAATTCAGGTTTAGGGCATATGAAAGTTTAACCCTCTACAAGAAAAAAATGAAGAAGTGGCATGATTCTAAAATCCCTAGGAGAGAGTTCTGAATTGGAGATTGGGTATTGCTATATAATTCTCAGCTAAGACTCTTTCTAGGTCAAATCCAAATGGTCAGGCCCATTCAGAGTAATGCGGGTGTTCACAAATGGAGCCATTGAAGTTGTAGGTAAAGAGGGCCCTAACTTCAAAGTAAATGGGCAATGCTTGAAGTTATATTTTTGAGAAAGCCTAGAATTTCTGTGATTGAAGTGGTCTACCTGGAAGATGCTTGAAAGCATTTCCATGTCGTGCCACGACATTAAATAATGTGTGCTAAATGTGTAGGTGTAGGTGATTTTGCGAGACTAAGATTCCTTCGGTGGTTCGCTGAGTAAGTTCGGCGATCACAAAGTTGATTGCCCTCATAGCATCAACAGTTGGCTAAGATTTTGGAACATTAGGCGAAATATATGCACCACTCGGTGATTCGCCAAGGTGATTGGGCGACCCAACTTTCACTGCCTTTTTGCACTAGCTTGATAGCCTGGAGTCTTGGATCTTTTAGTGAGGTTTCATGTTCATTAGGTGATGCACTAATGTTATTCGGCGGACTCACTCTTGTCCACCTTCCTGCCCTAAAATAGAATGGTTGCATACTGGAAAATTCGGCGAACTCCATCCAATTTGACGAATCGCCGAATGGTTCGACGATTGCAACAAGCTTTTGCCAAAGGGGCGCCTAGTGAAGATTCCTTTTCTCCCTACTCTGTTTGTTTGAGTGCTAGTATTTTATCTTTAATTTTGTTAATGTTTGTTCTCTACTCACATTGGGGACAATGTTGGATGCTTTTGGTGGGGGTGGTAGGAGTTTGGTTGTTAAGTCTTCTGTTCTCTCGAAAGTTATTCGAGTATCGGTTATGATCAATACCGATGACTTGAATAGTTCTCTTAATTGAATGAAATGAATGTGTGACTACGATGAGGCCAAAAGAAGTTACATAGACAATGTGTGGACTTTTTGCATCTCCTTGTGATTAGCCGGTTATCGAATGAGTCTCTTGTGATGACCATTACACACTAGCTAGAAAGTGTGGAATCTTGTTTGATTTTGGTGTCAATGTCATGTGTGATGAGATTACTTTGAACATTGTGTGAGAGGACACCTAGAATTTGCCCCGTTGGTCCGGTTGACTAAGTGATGCAAGCTCTTGAAATGATCTTAGGCAATAATTTTGGAGAGGGAAACAAATTGACATTATACCTCCTTTGTGGCCAACCTTGTGAGATGTGTGAACCTTGCTTGAACCCCCTTGAGCCTTACCCTTTTATTGGAAGAAACTTGAACCATTATGACCCTTCTTTATTCTTTCACCCCTAACTCTCATGAAAGGTGGTTGGTTTGATTAGCCAACTTAGGCCATAATCCTAAGTTAGGGTATGGTGAAAAGAGAAGGAAAATCAAGAAGTGTGAGAAATTCCCCTTTGAGCTATGATTTTGACAAAAAGATGGAACCCCTCCATGTAAAAAAAAAAAAGAGAGAAAAGATGAAAAGAAAAAGAAAAAGAATGAAAAAGTTGTGAAATAGGGTAGTTGAAGTTGCAAAAAAATGGGGTATCAGGTAGTCCATTGGAAAGTAAATAATGAGGTGAATTATAAGCATGATCAAAATGATGAAGAAAAGGAAGAAAGTGATGTTCAAACCACACTTCATGAGGGTAGCAACCACTAAGGCTAAATGACCATACCCTTACACCCAGCCCCGTTACAAGCCTTAAATAGACCTTTGTGATCTTGAGTGAACTTAAGCGAATGTTGATTGAAAAATAAGGGCAAACCTATGTTGATTGAAAAAGCCATGCATGTGTTCATCTTTGTGAGGGTAAGAGTCGTATGTGATTTTGGAACTATAAATTGTTGAACTTGGTGTGAATAGGGAATCATCTTTGTTATGAGGGCATTTGAGTACCTTTGTTGGGCGTGAACTTGCATTTGAAGCAAGTATTGTGAACTTGAGCATCTTTGATAATGGTGAGTCACAAGTTGAATCTTTGAGTGCACAATTGATCATTGCATGAGTAAGTTGAATCTTGTTGTGTGCATTCATGTCGAGTCTTATGCAGCATTGTTTGAGACATCCTTTTTGAACTGCTGAACTTGAATTTTACTTAAGGACAAGTAAAAGTTTAAGTTGGGGGTGTTGATGAGTCCGAGATTTGGACTCATTTGGGGATTTGTTTATATAGATTTAGTGTCCTCAAATTCCTAATTGGTACCATAAACTGATATTAAATCCTTGATTTTCAGGTATATTGATTGAGGAAAAAATCAAGGTCACTAACACACAAAAAAAAAAAAACACAAGCTGAAAAGGTGGAGAAAGGCAAGCTTGACGATCGCCAAGAGAACTCAGCAAATCGCCGAGTTGCCCATAGACCATCTAATTCTACAGAACACTGAACCTGATATGGGAAAAACTTAGGCGAACTGTGTTCTCTATCGACGAGTCACTGACTGCATCGGCAAAGAAAGATTGTACCTTCGAACGCACTGATCAAGACCAAGATGAGATTGAATTGGCGAGCTAAAGGACTAAAAGGCGCATCATGGAAGTGATCAGCGATCCCGATCTAGATCGGCTAAAGCTACAATGTCTGAATAAGGAAAATGTGAAGAATAAAGGGGCAATGGACAAAAACGATCGGCAAGTCGCCGACTGGTCGGTGAAGCCCGACTTTCCTCGCCGATCAATCCCAAAAATCTATATCTTAGATCAATAAATTGACTTTTGGAAGAGAAAGAAAGCATTCAGTTAGTGTGGAATGAAATAGAGAGAACAAAAACACTATCCTTGTTGATTTTAAGCAATTTAAGTAAGAGATTTCAATTGGGTATTGTAATAGAAAAGATATTATTCATCTTAGAACTTTGATTTTCGATACCCATCTATGAGCATGTAGTAGGTACTGAATTTCTGTCTTTTATGATGATTAGCTAAAACCCCAATCTTGGGGATTTGACAATGTGATTAATTGTTGAATTTGTCTTGTTGGGTGTTAGTTATTATCAATTTTAGGGCTAATTCAAAGTGGGTCTTACTTATGGTTGTGGTTTAACTACTCTATTTCACGTTTATTTCAATATAATTTAGTGTTTTATGCTTGCTTGAGAAAGAAGTGTAAACCTAAAGTGATAAGTTGGCACTTATAGTTAGTGCGTTACGATGGATTCAGCTCGAAAGAGTGAATCCTAGGACTCATGCTATGTATTCAACTCGAGAGAGTGGATGTGGTGAGGTTGTGGACTGGTCTTTTAAGCATTGAGGTTCGAGAGAACTCAATTGAAATGAGGTAGTTGTTCGAGAGAAAGGTGTCTCCCCTAAAGTTCATTTTACCCATGAAGAGTTAGCACTTTTGGTTAGAAATTTGCACCCATTGAGTTGAATTTAGTAATTGGTTGGTCAATCCCCCAAGTACCTTTCTCCTATTTGGTTGTTCCAATTACTTGTTAAGGTTGTTTTCTGATCTAAAAAACCCTTCACCCTGACATTGTTGTCACCCTTTAGATTTCATTAATAGTTTCCAAAAATCACTAGTCCTCTAGCTACAAAAATCACTATTGTAACTTCATATTTGATTTCAAAATATAACTACTCTCTGTGGGATCGACCCCAACTCTTCTGTTTGTTTTATACTGCTTAACGATCGTCTACACCTACTATTGGATGAGGTGTAGTTGATACGTTAATCACTTCCCACGATCTCGCATGTAGCATGATTTGATTTGGGTGATTGTAGATCAGATAACTAAATCAGTCCATTTCTTACCGATAAAGACTAAAAATTCAACAGAGATTATGCTAGATTATGCATTAAATAGATAGTCCGACTTCATGGAGTTCTTGTATTTGTCATTTCAGATAGGGGTACAAAATTCACCGCTCATTTTAGGAAGTCTTTCCAAAAAAGTTTGGGTTTGAAGGTAAATCTGAGTACTGCTTTTCATCCTCAGACGGATGGACAAGCAAAGCGCACAATTCATACCCTAGAGGATATGTCAAGGGCATGTGTCATAGATTTAAAGGGTAATTGGGATGACCATTTGCCTCTCATAGAGTTTGCTTACAATTACAGTTATCACTCGAGTATTCAAATGGCTCCTTTTGAAGCTCTTTATGGGCGAAGATGTAGATAACCTATTGGTTAGTTTGAGGTTGGTGAAGCTGATTTGATAGGGACAAACTTGGTTTATCAAGCCATGGAAAAATCAAAGACTATAAAGGAAGGGCTGAAAACAGCGCAAAGTCTTCAGAAATCCTATAAAGATGTTAAGAGAAAAGACTTGGAATTTGAGGTTGATGATTCGGTCTATTTGAAGATTTCACTTATGAAGGGTGTTATGAGATACCCTCATCTCTTTCCTTCTGAACCAGTTCCAAACCAAGGCATTAGATTTTTATAAAGTACTTTTTAAGTTTATATGTGGAGTTTATGTTAAATGTGTGTTGTGTGCTTCAGTTGAGTTGTTAGACACTTCGCACTCCTGTTCTGCTTAGTTTGATCTCATTTGAGGACAAACGTTCCCAAAGGGGAGATATTGTAACACCTTGGACTTTGAAAGAGCTAAATAGAGGTTCGTACGAGTCATCTATCGGTTTTTAGTTTTTTGTCAACTTCAAACAACCATATCTTTTAACACATAAAGAATTAGGTGGCCCATGAATTATCAAATCAAAGGTCTTTGAGTCCTCATTCCAATGCCACCAAGTTTTATTAATTGCGAGCTCGGTGTAAAAGGTTATGCGTGTTTGAGTGAAGCCTCTCTATTTAATGCATCTCATTCATTTTTATATGGGTATTTTGGAATTTTCCTTATCCTAATAAGCTTAGCCACGTTTTTCCTCATCCAATTAAGGACCTAATCATATTCTAAACCACTCTTTCACACTTCTAAACACTTAGAATAATAAGAGAAGAGTTCAAGAGGAGAAAGAGCAAGGCTTCGAGCGTTCGTCAAGATTCCGTCGATTTTCACCATGAACATTGTTCTTTCAAGGCATGTAAGGCTTCTCACAATGTTGGACTTGTTCATCCTCACGTCATACATCTAGTTATCCATGAAATCATTGTATCTAAAGGCTTCTTGAGTAGTTCTTGATATTTGTTTAATTCCTTAACAATTGAGATTATGAATTCTTGTGTGTTGTGGATATTTAGTAAAAGTTGTGTTTCCCAGGGAATTGTGTTGAATTCCTCATTTATTAGTATTGGGTTTGAGAATCGAGAAGTGGTCAGGAGAATTTCCCTTATTCTAAATGAGTTAAGACCCTAAATTGAGTATAAAGATTCGTCGAATTTCTAGGTATGGGGATGGGGTGGTGCGCCACCAAGGCGCCATATTATTGCCCAGTAGTTTGGGGCTTGGTGCCCCACGCCAATAGTGCGCCCCAAACTTTGGTCAGTAGTTTGAGGCCTGGCACCCCACGCTAGCAGCCCACCAGGGTCGCCTAGTTTTTTTCTTTTTGTGCTTCATTCCGGACATGTTCGCTTGAATCGTGACTAGTTCCCTTCTTCGTATTAGCTCATAAAGGCACTATTCATCCTTGAGAGATCCTACATGTCCTAATCACATTTCTTAATTTACATTCCAAACTAAAGTGAGTTTAAGAGGAAAAGTTCCATAGGTCTTTTGAGTCATTTTGAGGATTTTTTTTGTAATTAACAATGATTTTGAATTAAGTCTTGAGAAAGTAAATATGAGTAATGCGAAGAGTTGTATTCATTATTGAAAAAAAAAAGTATAAGGGAACTAAGTATTTCCAAATGTAACAATTTTTCATTTAAAGAGAGAAATGTTGATTTCTAAATCAATTTATGTGTTTAGAGATATTTCAAAGTATTACCTCTTTCAAGAGGATCTTTTGAGTAATTATCTCAAATTGAGAAATAGTATGTTTTATACATTTGAGCACGAGTTTATATATATTGGGAGTAGTATTGAGCACTGATATGGGGATGAGTTCAAACAACTCACATTTCTCATAAACCATGTAGCCAACATGGGTGAAAGGTGGTACTTTTTAGATGATTATTTATCGTTTTAAGCATAGCTTAGTGGATCCACTTTGTTGAGGTGTTCTATACCCAGCAAAGTATAAGACAGTTCTGACAGTGTGGGTGAGATGATGTATCATCACATAGCTCATAGTGATGATTGTTGGTTAGATAATCTCCCAAATAAGAGTAAAAAATAACATATTGTATTTTTATGCATCTTGAGTTAATATTTCAGTTTTATAGAGCTTTAAATAATGCATCTCTTATTATTGCATTTGTATTGGAGTTGAGTTGAGGTGAGTATGTCTTCTAGTCTTATCAGCTCAGTTGTTTATGCTTTTAGTTTTCCCTTGCATGCTCGTACATTCAATGTACTGATTTCATTCGACTTGTATCTTATTTATGATGTAGATACAAGTGTTTAGGGTCATCAAAAGGTGTTTTGTTGATACCATTTTCACTCTAGCTAACTTTGGTGAGCCTCCTTGCTTTCCGGAGGGCTTCACAGTTATTTCCTGTTTTGTTAAGTTGTCAAGGGTCTTGTCCCGACATCTTTCTTAGCATTTAGAGGCTTCATAGATAGTTAGAGTTGAGGAGTCTCTCCTTACTTTCCCTTTTGTTGAGATGTTTTGAGACTGTTTTACAGAGTATTACTATTTCTAAGCTGAAGTATTTTCAGACAGTGGGATTGAGAAATTGTTGAGCTTAAACATTTATAATTCTATTTTTAAGCTTGAGTAGGTCTTCCGCTAAGTAGTCAGCTAGACCAATGGTTCGCTTGAAGAGCAGCGGTGGTTCTCAAGTGTCAGTCACGTCCAGGGTGTAGGCTCGAAGCGTGACAATTGCATTGAGTTTTCTCCAATACCAACTACAATCTATGGTTACCTTGTGGTTCTATATAGAAACTTCATCCTTTAAATATATTTCATGTACCCATTTAACCCACAAAGACTCCTTATGCACTATGATCTGCCATAACAATTGTCTAACTGAAGCTAGATTCCAGGTCCTATTGCCCTTGATGTTCAGTTCACCTTGTCGTTTAGGATAGCAAACATTATCCTAAAAGACCAAAGCAACCTTTTTCTTTTCATCAGAGTTCCCCCACAAATACACCCTGCAAATCTTATATATTTCCTTTAGTATGCTTTGGGGGCTATGAATGGAAAATAGTACAATATTTATCACTTGCAATCTGTCAGCATATGAGAGAGTTTTGGAATATGTCACTTCAATCCTCTGAGTATTCTTGGCAATCAAGGACCAACAATCTATTTTCTTTCATTTCTTTGGTGATAGGGGAAGTCCAAGCTACCTTATAGGTAACTCACTAAGTGAAAAATCAGTTCTTGCAAGAATCTGAGTCTTTATTTCCTCATCCACCCCAGCTAGGAATACACTGGATTTTTCCATATTTGCCTCCAATCTTGTGGCAACACTAAAGTCTGCTTATGCCTCTATTCACAGAGGCCATATTACCTTTGCAGAATATCATCAGATCAATAGAAAATATCAGGTGACTAAGCTTCACCTACTTGCACATTGGATGGTACCTGAATCTGGCAGCATGCTCTTATTTTGGAATGTTCTTGACGAGTATTTCATTACTAATACAAATAGCAAAGGAGAGAAAGAATCTCCTTGCCTAAGCCCTCTCCTCCAGCAAAGAAACCATGGTTCTCCCCATTAATTTTTACTGAGAACATGGTTGTAGATACACACATCATGATCCATTTAATAAACATTTCAGGAAAAGCAAAACTAGTTAGTACTTCTTCTAGAAAATCTCAGCTTATCATATCATAAGCTTTTTTTAGGTCTATTTTCATTAGGCACCTAGGAGATACATTCTTCTTATTGTAGTGTCCCAAGAGGCCATGACATATCAAACATTATGCATCATTGATCTCCCCCTGCACAAAGGCAGATTGATTTTCTATTACAATGCAACTAATTGCCTTTTTCAATGTACTACAAATAATTTAGATATGCACTTATAAAGGACATTACAATACATTTAATTTTATAAATTTTAATTAAATAAAAGTTTTTCAAATATGTAATGCATTATCAATTTTTAATTAAAAATAATAATATGGTATCCACTCATGCTGAGACAGTAGTTCACAAGAAAAAAGTAATTGGTTAAATGAGCATCCGAATACTTTGTAAAAATTTACACGAACTTGACACAATCCTTTATTCTCGTATAATAAGCCTTTAATTAGCCACAAAACAAAATTCACAAATTTGAGTTTCTTCTACTCATCTAATATCTCCAAACTCATCATGGCAGGAACAGGTGAGGCTATGGCTACAGAGCGTTTAGAAGTGATAGGTCCACAATTTTGTGCTCCATATGCGGTTGATCTGAGTATCGTTAAGCAGTTCATGACCTTAAAAGATGGTTCTTTTCAAGTCCTTGATGTCAATGAAAATGTCGTTTTTTCTATCAAAGGAAAGGTCTTTAGCCTACGTGAACGTCGAGTTTTGGTAGATGGTGCTGGAAATCCTCTTGTCACGTTTCAACAAAAGGTCATCTTTACCTTATTTGTTATTAAAAATTGTATTCATTGACAGTGTTATGATTTTAGGATAATGTAAATATAAGAAGGGGAATGATATAAAATTGGAATCATAATTAGAGATTCAAGATAAAAAATTAAACACTCAATTCTCAAGTTAAATATAATTATTACTTCTTCTTTTTTGAATGTTTTTATGCAAGATTTTGATTTCTTTGAATGTATCCTTGTTTAGTTTTTTATTTTTTATCGAGCAAATAATATGAAAGGACTTAATCTTTTTATAACTTTCTTATTTTGAAATAGTTTTTTCTTATTTTTTGTTTTTGAATGTTAAAGACAATTAAGTTAATATATTTAACTTGAATTTTATTTAGACAATCTTTTTACAATAATTCATTTATTCAAAAGTGACTTCGCTTACAAAATATTTTGCATATGTTACTTGTTGAATTAATATATGATTTTATAACATACATCCAATTTGTTTATGATTGAGTTAGAGTTGATTAATTGATTAATTTTATTTCGCATCACACTTTATCAATATCTTCGACAAACTTTAGAGTTAATTTCTCAAATAGTCACCCATTAATAATTATTTTCTCATAAAGTCATATTTTTTTATTCAAGAAAACATTAAAATCAAGAGAAAAAAAAAAGTGACTTTCTGATATAATGACTATTAGTTGAGTGACCATATGAGAACCTGCGAATTTGATATATATGCTCATGTGTTGCCTTGTTTGATTTGAAAGCACAGCTATTGACTGCTCATAATAGATGGCAAGCATTCAGAGGAGAGAGTACAGACCCTAAACAATTGCTTTTTAGTGTTAAGAAGTCTGGACTTCTTCAATTCTTGAAGACCAAGTTAGATGTCTTCTTGGCTACTAACACTAAAGAAGAAGTTAGTGACTTCAAAATTGAAGGCAGTTGGATGGAAAAATCTTGTGTCATTTATGCTTCTAATTCTACAGAAGTTGCCAAGGTAACTAAAAAAACGTTTCATTTTTCTTTCTTTCAAATTAGAAGTGTTTATATCAAGTATAATTTACGTAAATTTTATAGTGTACGTTAAAAACTAATTACATTATTACGCTACTATTTTCAAAATTACAAGAATCCCTTAACATTTATGGATTCCGAATACATCACTGGACTTCTAGATACATCAGCAGACATCCAGATACATAGGGGAGGGATGTATCGGAAAGGGGATAGAACATCCGGATACATAGGAGAGGGATGTATCAAAGAGGAGAGGGATGTATCCGAGAGGGAAGAGATGTATCATAGAGGGGAGGAATGTATTCGAGAGGGAGATAGGACATGTAGATACATAGGAGAGTGATGTATCAAAGAGGCAAGGGATTTTTCCGAGAGGGAATGAGTGTGTCAGAGAGGGGAGAGATGTATCCAAGAGGGAGATGTATTAGCAAGAGGAGAGTAATGTATCAGAATTGTTGAATTTTTTTAAAGAGATTAACTCGTCTCCACTGACAGTAGACAACAAAATTACTCCGTCAGTTCATTTTTAGAAATACTTATTTCTTTTAATGTGTTCACATTTCTTGTAATTGCAGATGCACAAGAAACGCACCGCTGAAAGTCTTCTTCTTGGCAAAGATAATTTTGGTGTAACTGTGAGTGCAAACGTTGATTTTGCTTTCATAGTTGCTCTTATTGTGATCCTTGATGAGATTAACGAAGACGAATGAGAATTGAGATTATGAAATCATTTACAAAGTGATCACTTATTTGTGTCAAATATTTTTTTATTTCTTAAGTGGTGTATTTGATAGTCACATCTCTCTTTCTAATATTTGTCTAGTATACTCATCTACATTTTAAGTTTACGTTTCATTAACTTTTGGGAATAAAAGTCAAATTCACCTCCATTATGATGAGGGGTACCTTTCTATATATTGCTACATAATTTGATCTAATGCTCAAACTTGTCATGCCCAATGGCAAAGTATTTTAATTTTATAGCAAGAGCTAAATTTAGGATTTTGAATCAATGATTGATATTGTAGATGATTGTTATTTTATAGGGAATATATATGTTTCTCAAATATTTCCAGGTCTTTATAAAGTAATGCATATTTGCTCATTTTTCAAATAAATTCAAGTATAGCTCATTTGCAAAATGTAGAAATGTGTTTCTTAGGTTAAAGTTTCGTTCCTGAAAAATAATAATCAAGAAAAAAATGTGTAGCTGATAATATTTATATTCAATAATTTTCTGGATAACAATTTTATAATTATTTATATAAAAAAAGATGTAATATGACGACTGTCAATTTAAGAGATTTGGTTTATTCAAGAGCTTTGTTTTATTCTTGAATTGATGAAATACTAGCTGGAATTTCACCACGAATGTGAAGCAAAGCATTAATCATAATTGTGAAGTTATGAAAACTTGGGGCTCACCACTTAAACAGTTTTGTATGCAGAATACTTGCGGATCACCACTAATGACTAAAGCTTATCTATGTATTTCTTCCTTTTGACCTTCCGAAGACCCATTTATATAGGTGCGAGCTAGAAATTTGGGGTATTTGGTCTCCAAGTAATATTGGTGGACCTTAAGCTTGAAGAATATCGGTTGGGCTCGTCTTGTTATTTAATAGACTAGTCTAAATGTAATTGGACTCCGTTTAAGTTCAAATGTATGAGACATCCTAGGACCTTTCTAAACCTTGTGCTCTAAATATCAAGTTTGTCACGATCCAAAGTACCCCCTAGACGTGACATGGCGTATAGGACCCCGAGAGGCCCTACACAAGCCACTTAGCATGTATAAACAAGATAATATAAATTAAAAGTTTAAAAGAGACAATTTAAATCATAAAGATTTTGACAAAAACGAAGTGAAATTCTACATAGTCTCAAGGTCATCTACTACATCAAGAGTGATTGGGACATAAACCATGCATCACATACAATATCTAGAAAGTAATGACGAAAAACAATAAAAGGTTAGGTCCTCTAAACATGATGACTCACCACTAGTCAAGACTACCAAAGTAATCTCTAGCCACGGGGATGCGGAATCGGAGCGTCGGACCCTACATTTTTAAAAAAATGTAGGCAAGAGTATGTGTTAGTACAATAATGTACCAAGTATGATAGCGATGCATAAAGGTTATCAAATCATGCTAAAGGATATTTTTTTGACATGCAAAGACCAAGTTAAAACATAAGATAAGAAATTAGAAGTATAATCATGATCATGGTCAATGCAAGTAAAATCCTCTTTGAACGCATGTGAGATACTTTTAGAAGTAACTTTAGTTCATCATTATTATTATGGGAAATTTACCTTAACCAACATAGAGACCATGTTGAGTTATAACATGGAATTTGGTGTATACCCCACACCGAAAAGAGGTGTCCTTACTTGACAAGGTAAGAACCATAACATCTAGTTTAAGTGGATCCACTAGCTAATGTCTCTCTGAGATAACCTATGGTGGCACATAATTGATGGGACACGGGTAATCGCCACTTGTCCACTCAGTACTAAGCATAATTCTCACGGATTAGTCATCAATTATATTCATCTTATCTTTAAGGGAAATGGGTAATCACCTCTTGTCTTATCATTGTGGGGACATGGGTAATCGCCTCTTGTCTTACCATTAGAATAGCTCCTAAAATTTGTTTCATAGTTTAGTTGAGAAAACCTTTCAACTCTAAGAATCATTTATGTGAGAAAACCTTTTACATTTATGTATTGAGTATTATGTGAGAAATGCTTTCACAACAATCAACAACAACAACACTTATTCATTACTCTCAAAGCAACTTATATCATTTTCATCAATTTCGTAAGAACGTGCATATATTCATAAATTCGTCTTCAATTGTTCAAACTCACCTTCAATCATCATAGTCTATAAAACAAGGGCTAAGCATGGGTTCATTAGGATTCATCTTAAAGCATGGAATTATCTCAATTCATGCATAATAGTTCATAAAACAATCAATTAGATTAACATTGAAAAGAACCCATGACATGGAAGAAAACCCTAACTTCAATTGGAGATTTCTAACTTGTAAATTAGAGAATTTAGAAACCCTATGGAGGAAAGAGCTCCATAGGTGAACAATATCATACCTTGATGCCAAAAGCTTGAAATCAATTGGGGATTAGGAGACTTGATCTTGAAACCCTAGTTTCCTTCTTCTTCCTTAGAGAGAGAAATATTTGAGAGGAAGACTTGTTCAACTTTGGGGAATTTAGAAGAATGAATTGAATTGGGTGTTTTGGGGGTTAAAAATCATTATATAGGGCTTTGAGTAAAGGGTAAAATGACATAGTATTGGGTTGGAGTAATTAGGAAAAGACCCAAAAGCCCCTTCTGAAATAACTGTCAGACCTTGTCGACGGCTGGACCCACGGTCTATAGGTCCAACCACGAAACGTCCTGGTCAACCGTCGATGGGTTCAAAAACTTGTTTTTTGGGCCTTCAAACGACGGGACATATGTATGGTCTGTCGGTCAACCTACGGTCCGTACATGGCCACCGTAAGTCCCATCTTTGGCCCTCAAAATTTTCACTAAGTCTGTGACTCACCTACGAGATCTACCTACGGCCTGTGCATTGGACAACGGACCGTCCTGGTGAACGGTATGAAAATACTGAAATCTTGATAATTTTGAAAATTTGTTGGTGGCTCTATCTTTGCTGGCACCCAGAGCTTTTTGGAAAAACTGAAATTTTCATCTTTTAGAATTCGAGGTGTTACATATTTAATTGTCAAAAATTAACATACATTATTTACAAATAAATAAGTAACAATTTTTAAATTTTTTATGGGAAAAATGCAACTATGCTATCGAATTTTGAGAAAAGACTCATCTATGACATCTGTTAAAAGTTTAACTCATCTATATCATTTTCATTTGACAAAAAGTTCATCCATGTCATTATTTGTTAAAGGCATAATACGTAAGTATGCCATGTAACTTGGCTTCAGTTGACATCTACACCCTCCAATTTTGAGTGTCCACAAGTAGACACTTAAACTTGTATAAAATTGAATAAATAGACACATTTGCCCTACATGGCATCCTACATGGCAATTTTGTGTCCTATGTGGCGTCCTACATGTATTATGCCACGTATGACATGTGTGCCTACTTGTTCAATTTTGTACAAATTTAAGTGTCTACTTCTACACATACAAAATTTGAGGGCACAAATATCAGTTAAAGTCAAGTTAAATGATATATTTATATATTATGCCTTTGTTAAATAAAATAACATAGATGAATCGAAGTTTTAACAATGGACGTAAATAAACTTTTTCTCAAAGACCATTTTACCGCTCCAATTTGTAATGTGTATTTGGGCCGTCACTATCGGTCTAGATCGTCTAGTCGCTGTCTTCATCCGCACTATATTTTGCGGTCAATGGTGGCTGATTGTATGTCCATTGGCATGAATGACTCATGCAGCTACTGTTTGTTGCTAGTCAATGTTTCTTTCTTAACCTATGTTGATTTCGCCAATGGTCGCATCAACCTACCTAAAGCAATCTACATTATTGATGTAATTTGCAATTATTGTACAAAAATATACTTCATCTGTTCCTAATTACTTATTCACTTTTGAATTTACACGCCTATTAAGAAAATAATGATTGATATAGTGAGTTTACTATTTTATCCCTATTAATTATGAAATAAATGAATTAAAAATATAAGATTTTTTAGAAGTTGTACCTTTTCAAATTAATTAATTGAGGTATAATTGGTATAAAAAAATTGTTCTTTCTTGATTTGTCAAAATGGACAAGTACTTAGGGACAACTAAAAAAGAAAAAATGGACAAGTAATTAGAGATGGAGGAAATATTTATTTGGTGCGCATTTAAAAGATAATAATTGTTGGTAAAACAAATACTAATTATTTTTTACACTCACAACACATCTATATTCCCTCCCGTTATGTTGTATTTGCTATTTTTAGCTTCGGCACCCCCTTTAAAAATATTACTCAAAAAAACTAAGAAGATTGTTGATTAAATATTAATTAAAGTTCCATCTTTCTAAACAATTTTAATTTTTTTGATAAACTCCATCTTTCTAGACTCGAGCATTGAGAACTGTGGTGCATATCTAGACTTTAGTGTAAATTTTAAAAAAATAAAATTGATATATTTCTAATCATATAAAATATTATTTATTTTGAATTAAAAAAATACATAATATGAACTAGAGTCTAGGAGGGATTATCTTATAACCTCATTCTAGAATACCTGATAGAGTCAACATATCCCTCCGTGGAACATGCCAGGCTCAAAAATGAAGTTTACTTTAATAAAGAAAATAATTCTTAAAAAAACAATATTTTTGGAGAGTATATATAGAAAGAAAATAATAAATACTAATTTTTTTTTAATTTTTTTTTTTGATTTTTCACCCGGTGTCTGGAGTCCACTTTGAAGCTCCAACTAAATCCGGATCGTGCACTGCAACGGCCATTCAGAGGTGGTGCTCCCAACAGAATAAATACAAATTAAGACAATTGTCAACATTACTGAAAATACTTTCTTCCATTCAAAAAGGATAGTGAAGTTGATAATTATATATTAATTTTCCTCGTTGATTTGTTAAATTTCTTAAATATAACTTTTATATATAGAAAATACATCAAGTTTATTAAGAACCACATTTTAAAGTTAAAATATCTTTAAGTCTCTGGAAAAAAATTTCAAACAAAAACTATATATAATTTCTTAAGGCCAAACTACATAAATCACACTAGTTTAGGTCTTAATTACTAAGATTTTCCATAGTTTCAAATATTACTTCTTTTACCATATTTCATGCTTAGGATACATGAGTTTGAATTCGTGAGATACATGTATCTGTCGAATTTTAAAATCAAGATACGTATTTTATTTGTTTAAATTAATTGGTTATAACTGATTTCCTTAATTAGAGGAGTAATTGAGGATTTTCAAAATACATGAACAATTAATTATAGAAATTCAAATTAATCAAATTCTTAATATAAGGCGGAAATCGAGAAGTACTATATATATGTTTAATTAATTTTATTTTATTATTTTTGAAATAATATATCCATTAATGTTATTAATAAAAGACAAAAACATGTATATCTTGGTCATTTAATTTGATTAATTTCATTTTATTATTTTTAAAATAATAAATTCAATTATTTGATGTATCTCTTATCAATATATGATGTATTCAATAAACTAAATATTTAGATACATGAGTATCATACAAGTACATTCATATGTATCATAGAAGTATTTAGTGTTAATTTCATGTATTTATTATATGTGTCTAGTATTTTAGTTTCATGTATCTATTTATATGACCTAATTTTAATTTCATGTATCTATTTATATGATCTAATTTTAATTTCATGTATCTTTTAAATGTACCTAATATTAATTTGATGTATCAAGTATCAATTTCATACATTATATTCAAAAACATGTATCTCATATACATAGTAAGCATATACATATAATTATGTGTATGTAAATATGGAATGTATTTGAAATACACGAATTTAGGAATAAATCACGATTGTAGAGTATTTGTCTTATCATTAATCCAAAAAAAGTAAAAAAATTCAAAGTTCTTCTCCTTTTTAGCATCTAAAATTTTTTTCTCATGCATACATCTAATTTTAACTCATATACATGAAGTCTTAAATAGATATATTTATACACTTGATATGCATTCAATATTGTTGCACTTGATGTGTATCTAATGATGTATTTGTTCTGTTAATTAAAGCTTGACGTAATTCTTCCATCTTGATTGGGTCGTTCCTATAGTTAATCTATTCTCGGCTTGAATGTTGACGGATGAGGAGTAGTCTTTGCAATGAGAAATTCATGAGTGAAAATAAATAAATAAAAGTTGTTTAATTTAGTATAGTACTGTTAATGCGTAGTACCTTTAACAAGAATTATCCAATTTCGAGAATGGTCAGCCGCTAAAATGTTTGAGAAACAACAAAATTAAAAAATTATAAAACCTAATTGTTAAACTTTTTAAAATTGAACTTCAGAACGTTATGAACTTTAACTCAGATACAAATTCTAGATAAATGAAAATAATAAAATAATAGAAACAAACTTATAATGTTGATTTGAATATACAAACATGTATTGAGAAGATAAAGGAGGAAAGAGGGAGAAGATGAAGGAAGAAAGAGGGTTGGGTGGGGGTAGGCGCAATGTCAGATGAAAGAAAGAGGATTGGGTGGCGTGGGGGTGGGGGTGGGTGGATTTGATTAGTTAATGAACTATTAATTAAAGACTTTAAATTTAAGATAATTATTCAATATCACATTTAAGAGATTTGTGTATCTGATTAAATTTTTTAAAATATATGATATAAATATTAAAAATGATAATATATGTAATTGTTTTAAACAAGAGATAAATATAATATATGATAGTGATGTGTGTGTATTTAAATAGTTTTTCCATTTTTTAAAGAGATAATTACATCATAGTGCAGCCCACAATGTTACTTTACATAATTAGTCAAGATTTTGAATGTTACCTGAATTGGTCCAAATGAGAAGCTTAAAACCCTAGAGGGCTGCTATAGGGCCACAACACCTTTCCGGCCTCCAAAAACTCTAAATTCATTGCCTAATGATAGATCCTAGAGAGATGAATCCAACACGACAAGAATCATTTTTAAATTTTATTCACAACTCCAAAAAATTACAAATTACAAATGCGATTATTATAGCAAATTTAAGAAGAAATTGCCAATAATTTCAAAATATTTTCTACTCAAATTTTGTAGTGATTTCTGATGTCTCACTTATTAGGAATGATAGGTCATCACTAGATCTACCTCTCCATGAATTCAAAAGACTTCATCTTGTCATTTGAGAGAAGTCAACTATCGAAGTTTGATAAAATTTTGGTTTTGTACAATAGTATATACAATTGTTTATTATTGTATCTGAGTGTATAAATAGCTCTTGTAATTTTATATCATATTATATATTGGATGTATAATATTGTATATCATGTCCTTAAATATTTTGTAAAAAAATATATTAGAAATTTTGTGTATTATTATATACCGAATGTATATTATATCAGACTGTATTTTGAGTTAAAATTTTATAATGTAAATTTTGGACTATATTTTTAAACGGTAAGTTGGATAAATGTAATTTTATAAATTTTTCCCTTCTTTAAATGGTAACGTCTTAAAATGAAAGATATTCTACTTTCATATTCATTAAGTAATATTTTTTCTATGCTAATTATTCTAGGTAGATAAGGTCGTATCTATCTTAAAGTAGTAGAAGAATGTATCATAATTTGATATATAAATATTAGAGAACAACAAAAGTACAAAACATTACATCATGGAAAACTTAAACAACGGCAAAATTATGTATATCGTATTAAAACAAGCAAGACTTGGATAAAATCAGTTTTAATTGATTATTAATTAGCTTTTGGCCACATAAAAAGCTTTTGACTTTTACGAAGGAAAAATAGACACGTAGAATTTAATTTCCAACTACGAAATGATATGCTATATTATATTAGTCAACCATTTTTTTTTTTAAAAAAAGAATGGTTTAGTTTGAATTAATATGAAATTTTAAAAAATAATTCTAATTTTATGATTCCAAATTAAAATTATGTCAAATGAATGAAAATATTTTTTCATTTTATGTCCTTAAATATGCTCTACAGAACACTAAGTATATAAAAAATAGCCATTCTTTTATATTATTCCAAAGTCTGATATCAAGATTGCAAGTTGGACAAGGACACCCACTGAGTTGCCAATATAAGCAATTTAACCACACAAAGACTCCTCAAAATATGCACTTTTATTCATTATCACAACACAAGGTTTTCCATTGAAACTATATGCTAGATGACAAATGCTATTATGAGTGGATGAGGCACACAAACACCTCCCATCAATTTTCTGTAAATAATACGATTGATTTGATTCATCATAAATCGATTAATTTTATATTAGTTTTTAACTCACCACAATCCTTGTGACCATTTAAAAATGGGCATGATGACACTTGTCTATTCCCACCAAGACAAGTCAGTCTCAACCAACGAAAAGGAAAGAAAAGCAGAATTACAGTAAAAATAAGAACAAGATAAAGCAAAAAACTTATTCTTCTATTTAAACCCCCAAAATTTGGTTGTCATGTGTACAAGTCACTAAATACATAAGTGCGGAATTAAAAAATAAAAACAAGTCTCAATCTTTGTTTCTCAAATAGAACAAAGTGTAAGAAAAGGAAAAACGAGGGTCCGTCGGATGACAAACAACTACATCTTCAAGTCCTTAACAAGCCTCGAGATCAAAAGAAGGAGAAAGAGATTGCACGGGTCCGGGCTTGGAACCTACACAAGTGTAGAAGCAAGGGGTGAGTACCAAAAACACAGTACCCAACAAGCAACCTACTAAACAAAGCAACTAGCTAGAAAACAAACACCCCTAACTCTCCAACTAAACTTTCTCAAATTCCAATCTGCACAGAAATCAGTCCAACCTAGCAATTCCACAATACACGGATCACAAGGCCCAATATTCACAGTTAAATCTTCACAATTCAATAGTCAAATAAGTCAATCTCAAAGTCAATTAGTTCAGTCACACACAATAAGTATATCAATCTCAAGTATCAAGCAAGTCACGCATAAGCATCAAAGGTATCAACTCTCATAATCAATCTCTCGCTTGAACCATTTTCCATTGGCACAATATCACTAGTCAGAACCATTTCCCATCGGCTTTATATCAAATCACTAGCCGAAACCATTTTCCATCGACTTTATATCATTACCCGTAACCATTTCCCATCGATTTTATATCACAAATCATCACATGTCTCATCACGGTGTTCACAATCAATGCACACAAGAAATATTACACCACACAGAAAAGGAAACAATTCATACAATTCAAATCCATACTCATGCTTTCACGCGTCAACAAGGGTTACAACAAGGCAATTCACATCATCATGTTCATCTCACAACCTTTTTCATTTCACCCCTTTTTATTCATTTAGATGTACATGTAGACAATTTAACCCTTCACCTTATCCTCATTACTTCCAACGCACAAGCAACAAAGGAAGGAATTCAACTAGAATACAAGGTTTAGGAAGCCACTTGCCTTAAATCAATCAACAATCACTCCAAAGAATTGAGTCTTCCCCTTCCGAATCACTTCCAAAGTCAAACAATCTAAAATAATCAAGTATTTATAATCACTCATTGGAAACAGTTTCTCACATCAATTATGTAAAGAAATAGGTCAATCAACTCAAAACCCAATATCAAGATGGAGGTTTGAATCGGCAAAACAATACTTGAAAATGATGCTTAAGGCTTTCGAAACGCATTTGTCGAAAAACATTTCCAACAAGGGATCAAAACCACTTCAAAATCACCATTTTACTAAACCCTTGGATTCTTGAAAAACCTTGTCATTAACCACAAAAATCCCACATTTTGATGTGAAAACTCATAATTAATCAATGGAAAAAGAAGGTTTAAGATCAAGAAAACTTACCCAACTAATCTAGCACAAAAAATCCTTTCAAAAATCACTCCAAGGGTCCCCAAAGCTCAAAATTGGAAAAATGGACTTTAACCCAGAAATAGAAGGTCAAAAATCCTCCCAAGTCTCGCAAAAGCGACAGGGGCTTTACTTAAGTGAGCCCTGCTAAAAACTTGGGCATTGTAGAAGTAAATGAGTATTTGCTTATGCGAAGCTTGCAATCGCGAAGGTCAAGGGAAGTTGAGCCTTCATGAAAGCGAGCTCTTCCTCGCAATCATGAGAGACACTAGATTCAGGCACCAAAAAAATCAGTCAACTCTCAAAACATTGAAAGGACCCTCAGGATTTGTTTGGAACCCTGTACACACAAACCACATGTGTAAATCAATTATACTCGACGTTCTGGACTCAATGGAACTGTCAAAACACGAATCTAAGGTCCCCTTGACTTGACATCCGTGACAACCACAAGAAACTAACTCACACCTAAAAATGCTAAAACAAGCTCGTGACTTCTCAAAAATCAACCAAAACCTCTACTAGACCTAAAATCATCCTCTGAATTCAATGGAACTCTCAGAATTCTGATCCGAGCATCCGAACCCCATATGTTGACTAAAGTCAACCCAAAGGCTAAACTTCTACAATTTCACAACTTAGGACCTCAAATCCTCAAAAAGACTCGAAAACTGAAACCAACATCTCTCACCACTCAGATTCTACATTCCAGGATTGATGGAATCGACGGAATCCCATTCCGACACTTGAAACTCCAAAAGACCCCAAAAATCACTTTCTTAACAACTTAACCTTGAAAACTCACAAACTTACCAAAATCTTAACTTTAAACTCGAAGTTCAAAACCAACTTTTTAAACTCAATCATAAAAGACTCGGGATCGATATCGGAGGGATAAAATAATCAATTCACAAAACTTTCCAAAAATAACTGACCGAATCATTACAATCCTCCTCCTTTGGTGAACTTTGGGACAATATGAAAGCTCACATAGGTGAATTTACATGAAAAGAAGATTCATAGCAAATTAAAATCCAAATTATTTTAGAAATAAAGCATATATATTGTTATTATTATTACAATTTATTCTATATATATGCACCCTCTCTCAAAAGAAAAAAAAAGTGAACGAGATATAACTATCGTATTAATTGTACGGGTAAAAATATGTTGAAAGCGAAAACTATTTGCTCAAATATGTACCCGGCATAGAGGAGACTAGAGCCGTCAACATGGGTTAGGCCCGTTGGGCCAGCCTGGCCTAACCAGTGATTTGATAGGGTTGGACTATGATTTTTGGAGCCCATTTAGGAAATGAGATTTTTAGCCCAGCCTAAATAAGCCTGTTGATTTGTGGGGATTGAGAAATATGGATAGGGCCGGTCCGTGGGCCAAATAAAAATTAATTAAAAAATAAAAATAAAATAGAGTATTAAAAATAACAAGAGTCTAAACTCAAAATATGTTTAAAGTTTGAAATATTACAATATAAATACAAATTATGTTTATAAAATATGTACTACATAAAATAAAAATTCCCTAAAATTTCTAGGAATCAGTACATAGGTCGTAACCTATGGAATATTGTCATAGTTTTTGTGTTTTATTATGATAATTGGAAAACACTTAGGTTAATATATTTTTTTTAGCTATTTATTCTTTTACTTGAAATCAAACTTAATAAATATTATAAAGATAATTTTTTTTGTGGATTTGATTAACAAGTAGTAACACTAACACCATGTAATATTATTTTGTCGATATTTATGATAATATTTTAAAATTATAATTTAATTTAAAAAAATTTAAAACATATACTTTTAAGAAAAGAGGGCTGGCCCGGTAAGCCTGTAGTCCACATATTTGTGGGCTGGGCAGACCATTTTCCGGCCCAAATAAAAAATGGGCTAGCTCGGCTTGACCCGTCAAATTTCAAAGTCTGTATGGATTAGCCCTGATGGGGTGGGCCAGTCCATATTGACAGCTCTAGAGGAGACCATAGTCAACTGATTATTACATACCACTCTACTACTTTTTTTTTAAAATTAGTATTCTTCGGAGATTCTCGTCATGTGAGCCAAGAGAATCAATAAAAAGAACCCCTTTTTAACTTTATTACATAGTTTGATCATATGTGTTGCTATTCATATTACTTCATTTTCATTATATCTTCACATCATCAAAGGATTAACATGATATTAGTTACATACACCGTTTGTAACTTCATTCTAAATAATTTGACTAGTCAACAACTAATAAATGAATTTTAGGCCAAAAATTCACAAATTGTTAATTCAGAATGGCTTTATATGTACTATTCTAATTTTTGAAGTGATATATTTTAGGAAAAACTATCTAATTAGATAAATATTTGTATGATATTTACTAATTTTTTCTATATTTAAAATAATTAAATATTATCTCACTAATTAATAGTTTTATGTTAAAGTTTAAGTCATATAGACTTAACTACATGTATTTTTGCTACTAGATACACTAAATATAGGGAGAAAGGCGAGCGAAATAGGAGGGATGCAAGCAAAATAGTCTGTGTATTACTAAACGAGTGAGATTTCTGTGAATTACCCTATATTTTATACATGTCAAGAAGAAGAATATAATATTATTCCTTATCCTCCGCTATATAAATAATATTAATAATAATAATAATAATAATAATAATAATAATAATACTAATAAGTAGGTTTAAAAATTATATTTGCAAATTATCACATTAGAGCGAATAGTTTACTTATACACGTTCAAAAATAATGACGGCTTATTTTTTTATAACAATAAAAAGTGTTTGGGAATTCTTTGATGATTTAACTAGACAATTAATTTTTGCAACATATATATTTCTTAACACGTTTTAATCATAAGCATTAGAACCATGTTAGTATATTTTCTTTGACCGCATTTTGTTAAATTAAAGAAAGAAAGAAATTGACGGCAATATTGACAAAAACTAAACGAGAACTAACGCCACAAGTTAGGCTAAGGACAAAAGCCGGCTAGAAAAAGACATTATTCTGATATTGGTTACATTATATGATATTGTCATATACCTTGACTTTCCTTTGCTATCATCAATTAATATTTTCTCATATTCTATTTATAAATTAATTGTCAGAACATAATAATATATGTCAACTCTCATCCTTCATGCATATGTGTCACGCTCTATGTATATTATTACATCTTCCAAGATATTAGCTATATGACTTTTGACAATCATATTTAAAACTTAATTTCAGACCACATTAATATATTTTATATGAAATAAAGTAAAAGTATTGGGTCCGTTTAACCACAAATATCATTTAGTATTAGGTCCGGTTAATAAAAAATTTTAAAATTAAATTTAAACTTCCAAATTTTTTTTCAACTCCACTTTTATAAATTTCGAATAACGTACTATTTTTCTTCTTTGAAAAAAAAATTACGGCTGAACACAATTATAATTTTAATTAAAAGTTTTCAAATTTTAAATAAAATAAAAAATATTTAAAAAATCTATAGTCAAGTATATCCCCGTGAGTTTCTACTAACATAAAAGTTCTGGATATATGACTAAAGACTTAAAAAATATGGCTAGTATTATAGCTACTAACATAAAAGTTCTACTAGCATTAACTAGTAATATATATTTTTCATTAATCACTATTTCCTTCCTTTTCTTTAATTATATCTTATTTTTTACTATAAGTCTTATTTAACTTTAAAAACTAGCTTATGAAAGAAAAATTGTCTAATATCGTATAATTAAAAGAGACCTTTCAATTTATGAAAGAACTAATGTTGGACTCTTTAAAAAAATTAATATCCAGTATTCACTTACATTCCTATTCTGTTGTTGATTCTTCTTCATCCATAGTCGTTAATATATTCAATTGGATTAAAAATGTCGACGAAATTTAGGAACTTGGTAGAGAAAAATCACACAAACCTCAAAATATTACTTTTAGGCTTTAGCTTATTTCTTATTTTATTTTTTATTTATTTTATATTATAAGTGTCACACTTCCTTTTAATCAGGGGAAAACCCCCAAAAATACTTCCGAATAATTTGAAAAATGAAATAGGTTAATATTACCTTTTGTTATGTTTTTTTTTTGTTCAAATTGCCCTCGTTATTAGTGAAGTAGCCTAAATATGCCCTCTAATTGTTTAAATAGCTTAAAATATCCTTCTTAGTAATATTTACTCAAAAATAAGAAAAAAAAACAATTCAATTTTGCTCTTTAACTTAACTATATAAAATAGGGCAATTTCACCCTCCATTTAACATTCGAAATAAGTGCTCTTAATTATAAATATTTTCTCCGTTCTGAATTATTTGTCCACTTTTGAATTGGCACACATATTAAAAAAACAATGATTGATATAGCGAGTTTACTATTTTATCCCTATTAATTATGAAGTGGATAAATTAAAAATTTAAGAAATTCAAGAAATTCTACCTTTTTCAAAATTAATTAATTAAGTGTACAATAGATAAAAAAAATTGTTTTTTCTTGATTAGTCAAAATGGACAAGTAAAAAAAAGAAAAGTGAACAAGTAATTAGGAACTGAAGGAGTAATTGAACAAAAATTATATGGGAGATTATGGGGTGAATTTGACTATTTTAAATGATAAATTTTATTCAATGCCTTTATGCAATATAAAGTTTAATTACTTACATTAATTTTTCATTAAAATGTTTATTTCTACTATTTCCAATGAAAACTATTACACCCTCGATTGAAACATGGAATGACATAAGTAATACTATTAGGAAAGAATTGAATTTCATTTATTTTATCATATCATTTTTAGATGTAGTTAAATAAATGTAGTATTATTAATATAGAAAATTATTTTTTTTAAGTAGTTATATAAGAAAAGATTTATGATATCATACGTGATGCATACTGCATAAGGAACCAGATGAAACATATATGTCAATCATTTTTATGGTAAGTCTTTATACCACTTATACATTCAACTCCCTTCCCTTTCCTCCATTTTCCAAGAATTTTTCTTTAATTAAACAGAATAAGTGCAAATTTTCCTCATTTCGAATAGGTTAAGGGCAGAATTTGACAATTTTTTGTTTGTTTTGAAATAATTGTTCAAAAAAGAGTATTTTTGTGATTTATATTTGAATAATTAAAGAAGACTTTAGAACTAATTAACTAACGACCAATATTTTTGAACTAAAAATATAATAAATAGTAAAATTAACCTATTTCATATAATTCACGAATTTATTTAGCCCCTTATTTTCTTTTAAAAATTATATAAAATAATAGAAAAGAATCCAACCCTTTCTTTCATCAGAAAAGTAAAAGGGAATAGATACAAGCGATTGAAATTCTCATTATTATGTTAATTCAACATATGTGAGCTCACCAATGCAATCATAGAAAAGGTATACATACTTTTACATCATATATATATCTAAAGAAAAGGTAAAAATATTATCCAGAAAATATCATTCAGAGTTGAACATCTTAAATTTTGGAAAACTCCCATTGTCATCATCACAAATAAAATAAGTGGGATCTGATGGCTCAATGATTTAATTTTTTTAAAAAAAATGGAACAATTGTCAACAAAGAAATACTCATTAAACATTAATCTACTTTTATAATATACTATATAAAAGTTTGATATCTGAATTGATGAAATTATTGTTATATCCAACGGTAGCTTTGAATTAAAAATCCCAAGCAAAAAATTAGAAGTAAATCAATAATCAAAAGCCATAGATGAAAACAATTTGCTCTAACTAACCCTACCACACAAAGAACGTTGTAAAGTAAAGATAATTTTGGAAGGAAGAAGTTCTCCAAGAGTAGATAATCGTACTAAAAAGTGTAAGAAAAAGCAATAAATAAAAATAAATTGTAAAATTACTCATTATCCTCCAAAAAAGGGAAAAAGAATAAGAGTCCGTTTGGATTGGCTTAAAAGTTGGTCAAACCTACTTTTAAGTTAGTTTTTGACTTCTAGAAGTGTTTGACAAATATAAAAAATAACTTAAAATAAGTTACGAAGTGTTTGGTAAGGTAAAAAATGACTTAAAATAAGTCAAAAATGACTTAAAATAAGTCAGAAACCAAAAGTAGGTCAGGTCTCCCCCTACTTTTTTTTTTGACTTAAAAGTCATTTCAGTTTGACTTTTTATTTTTTTACTTAAAAGCTACTTTTTTAAGCCAATCCAAACGGGCTCTAAAGAAGTCACTCATTATTGCCAAAAAAGAAAAAAAAGATATTAGAGGTTTGAGTTGAAGCCTTATAATTAAGGGTGAGTATGGTATGGTCTATATCGAATTACTATACTATATTGAAATTTTTTATATTGTGATTTTGAAATTATGGTATTTGGTATGGTATATGAATACATTTTAAATTATTTTGGTATTTAGAAATGACATACTGGAATCTCGAATACCATACCGAAGTATAGAGTTACATAAATAACACACATATATTATTAAAATACTAACAAATATGCAACCTAGTACTAGTATAACTGAATGTTTAGAAGTTGAAACTTTGACTACTCTATTTGATTAAAATGTATGCTAAATATAATTGATTAACAAAAGGAGTCGTTTGTACTTTCTTTTGAATATATATATATATATATATATATATATATATACTTATTTATTTATTTATTTATTTATACATGTGTAATGTATTAGTATAAGACAATTGAAACTTTTTAAAATTGTCGAAGTCCTGATACCCTTTTATACGATATATATTAGTCGAAATTGAACAAACTATGGTTACAGATTTACCAAACCGTAAAATAATGAAACCAAACTTCAAAATACCAAATCATATTGTTACATCTCGGATTTTTAAAAAAAGACGGAAATTTCAATTTTTCCAAAAACTATGGTGCCAGCACAAACGGAGCCACCAACAGTCCATAGGTCGGACCACGGACCATAGGTGGGACAGTGGTTACCCAGTCCAAAACTTTCCAAAATGTCAAGGTTCATCTATTTTCATACGGTTTATCAGGATGGTCCGTTGTCCAAAGCACGGGCTGTAGGTAGGTCTCGTAGGTGAGTCACATACTCAGTTGAATTTTGAGGACCAAAAGAGGGACCTACAGTGGCCATAGGTTGACCAATGGACGTACATGGGTCCCGTCGTTCGAAGGTCCAGAAAACAAGTTTCTGAACCCATCGACGGTTGACCAGGACGGTCCGTGGTTAGACCTACAGATCGGGGGTCCAGCCATTGACGGGGTCCGACAGTTATTTTAAATGGGCTTTTGGGTCTTTTCCTATTGCAACCCAATACTATGTCATTTTACCCTTTACCGAAAGCCCTATATATTGATTTTTAAACCCCAAAACACCCAATTAAATTCATTCTCCTAAATTCCCCAAAGTTGAACAAATCCTCATCTCAAATATTTCTCTCTCTAAGGAAGAAGAAGGAAACTAGGGTTTCAAGATCAAGTTTCCTAATTCTCCATTGATTTCAATCTTTTGGCATCAAGGTATGATAATCTTCATCTATCGAGCTTTTCCCTCTGTAGAGTTCCTAAATTTTCCAATTTACAAAGCTAGAAATCTTCAATTGAAGTTAGGGTTTTCTTCTATGTCATGGGTTCCTTTCAATGTTAATTCAATTGATTGTTTTATGAGTTATTATGCATGAATTGAGATAATTCCATGTTTTAAAGATGAATCCCCATAAACCCATGTATAATCCATGTTTTTTAAGCTATGATGGTCCAAAGTGGGTCTTGAACTATGAAATAAGAGTTTATGAAGATATGCATGTTCTTTGTAAGAGTGATGAAAATGATTTAAGATTGCTTTAAGAGTGAAGCATATATGTTGTTGTTGTTGTGAAAGGATTTCTCACATTCTACTCAATACATACATGTGAAAGGGTTTTCTCACATAAGGATTCTTAAGAGATGAAAGACTTTATCAACTAACTTAGAATCAAGTTTTAGGAGCCATTCTAAAGAAACTTTGCTTGGATTGGCTATTTGATGTGTCTTCTATGAAATATAAGTCAAGTAAAGAATAATGACTATTTTGTGGGATTTATGCTTAGCACAAAGAGGATATTGAGATGGAAGCTCTCCCATAGCTAGATGTCGGGTTTCTAGTAGCAATCTGCTTATCTCATACCTATGTTCCACCATAGGATGATTGTTTTAGATAAACGATGTTGTCTAAGATAGACATTAGCTATTGGATCCACGTAAGCTAGAAGTTAAGGTTCTTGCCTTGGCAAGTAAGGACACCCCCTTTTTGGTGTGGGGCAGACATCAGATTCCATGTTATAGCTCACATGGTCTCTATGCCAGTTAAGGCTATTTCCCACAATAATGATGTTATCAAACTATGAATTGTCTTTTAAATCTCTTAATTTCTATTATCTTGTTTATGCATGCTAAGTGACTTGTGTAGGGCCTCTTGGGGTCTTATATGCCGTGTTACACCTAGGGTATACCTTGAGTTGTGATAAACTTGGTATTCAAAGCACAAAGTTTAGAAAGGTCCTACAATGTCTCATAAGCCGCGTCCCTTAGAGTCTTGTTCATAAGTGTGAAGCGTGCCACATTTATGAATAAGAAGCTATAAGATGATTAGGAAACTCCACTTCTTTCATTACTCTAAGTCGTGCGATAGAGTGTAACTCTATATGTCCTTTCTCCTAATTCCAATCCGATGCTTTTCAGGAAATGGCCTCTCGAAGAGGATACGTTAGGAGGAATATGAATGAGAGTGTGGAACAAGAAACTCCTCTTCAAGCTCCTCAAATTTATATCGACCCTATGGCCAAGCAAGTGACTAATATAGAGTTTAGGGCTGCTTTTCAAGTGTTGGATCAAGCCATGATAGATCAAACCAATATGGAGGTTGTGGTCCTATGAACCCAAATGTGGGTACGGCGGTATCTAGAGTAAGGGACTTCACTAGAATGAATCCTTTGGAGTTTCATTGTTCTAAGGTTGAGAAAGATCCTCAAGAGTTCATTGATGAATTGTATAAGGTATTGATGATCATGGGAGTGACGCCGGTGGAAAAGGTGGAATTAGCCGCCTACCAACTTAAGGGTGTTTCTCAAGTTTGGTTCAACCAATGGAAGGAAGGGAGGGCAGTTGATGGGGGTCCTCTTGATTGGGAGAAGTTTATGGTTGATTTCCTTGATAGGTTCTTTCCCATTGAGATGAGGGAGGCAAAGGTGCTTGAATTCATCAACCTTCATTAAGGAAATATGAGTGTGAAGGAATATGATTTGAAGTTCACACAACTGTCTAGGTATGCTCCTACTATGATTGCCGACCCTAGGGCAAGGATGAGTAAGTTTATTTTGGGAGTGTCTAAAAGGATAGTCAAAGAATATTGTACCGCTATGCTTATCAATGATATGGACATTTCTCGTCTAATGGTACATGCTCAACAAATAGAAGAAGAGAAACTTAATGGGAGGTCTAGGGAGACAAAGAAGGCAATGACTGGTGATGGTGAATTTTCACATTCAAGGTCCAATGGACGTGGTTGTTCTAGGTTCCGACAAAGTTTTTCCGATCAAGGTTCCTCCAATGCTTCTTCTAGATTCAATAAGGATAGGATGTCTAACCCTAAAACTCATGGAGGAAATGGTAGTGGATCTTCATTGCCTACTTGTGCTAATTGTGGAAGGAAGCATGAGGGTAAATGCTTAGCCAGTATGGATGGTTGCTATGGTTGTGGTAAGAGTGACCATAAGATAAGGGATTGTCTAAAACTTACGGCTAAGGGAAGAGAAGGTAGGCAAGCTCCGCCTAGTGGTTCGGGTTCAAGTGATCCAAAGCAAAAATGGATCTACGCACTATAGGTTCACCAAGAGAAAGAGGGTTCTCCCGATGTGGTTACCGGTATGTTGAAAGTCTTCCTTCTTGATATTTATGCTTTGCTTGATCTTGGTGCTACCTTGTCTTTTGTGACGCCATATATGGCTATGAGGTTTGATATTCTTCTGGATGTGTTGTTAGATCCTTTTTGGTCTCTACTCCAGTTAGTGAACCGCTAAGAGAGTCTATATAGAAAGTGTCTTGCCTCTTTATTCCATAGAGTCACTCATGTTGATCTTGTAGAGCTTGATATGCTAGATTTTGATGTAATCCTTGGTATGTATTGACCGCATCCATGTTATGATTCTATTGATTGTAGAACCCATGTAGTCAAGTTTTGGTTTTCAAAAGAGTCTATCCTAAAGTGGGAAGGAGGAAATTCTATGTCGGAAGGTCGGTTTATTTCTTGTATTAAAGCTAGAAAGATGATTTCTAAGGTGCATTTACCATCTAGTAAAGGTGAGGGAATAGATTCTGAAATTCCTACTCTTGAGTCGGTCTCCGTCGTAAATGAGTTTTCAGAAGTGTTCCCGGATGATATACTTGGTATTCCTGGAAATAGACTTCGATATTGATCTACTCGATATTCCTCCTAAAAGGGAAATAGACTTTGGTATTGACCTTCACCCTGATACGCAACCTATCTCTATTCCTCCTTATTGAATAGCTCCGGCAGAACTTAAGGAAATGAAAGAACAATTGAAAGATTTGTTAGAGAAGGGTTTCATCTGACCGAATATCTCTCTGTGGGGTGCTCCAATTTTGTTTGCTCGAAAGAAAGATGGTTCTCTTCGCATGTGTATCGACTACAGAAAGTTGAACAAGGTTACTATTAAGAATAAGTATCCTCTACCAAGGATAGATGATTTGTTTGACAAACTACAAGGACAAAGTTACTTCTCTAAGATTGACCTCTGGTCAGGTTATCACCAATTGAGGGTGAAGGAAGATGATATTCTGAAAACATCTTTTCAAACTCGGTATGGTCATTATGAGTTTTTGGTGATGTTATTTGGCTTGACTAATGCTCTGACTTCTTTTATGGATTTGATGAATAGGGTGTTTAGGAAATACCCTGACATGTTTGTGATTGTGTTCATTGATGATATATTGATCTATTCAAGGAGTGAAGATGGGCATACCAATCATTTGATGATTGTGTTGCAAGTCCTCAAAGACCAACAACTCTTTGCAAAGTTTAGTAAATATGAGTCTTGGTTAAAGTCTTTGGACTTTCTTGGTTACATTGTTTCAGAAAGGGGTATTGAGGTAGACCCTAAGAAGACGGATGTAGTAAAGAGTTGTCCTAGAACTCTATCCCCTTCGGACATTAAACGTTTCTTGGGTTTATCCGTTTACTATAGAAGGTTTGTGGAAAGGTTTACACTGATTGCCTCTCCATTGACAGTATTGACCCAAAAAAAAGCCAAATTCTTATGGTCGGATGCATGTGAAAGGAGTTTTCAGGAATTGAAAGATAGACTTACTTCTGCTTCGGTGTTGACTTTACCGGAAGGAACTAATGGGTTTGTTGTTTATTATGATGCTTCTAGAATTGGGTTAGGATGTGTCCTTATGTAAAATGGGAAAGTCATTGGCTATGCCTCAAGGCAACTTAAGGTGCACGAAAATAACTATCCCGCCCATGATTTAGAACTAGTTGTGGTTGTGTTTGCTTTAAAAATTTGGAGGCATTACTTATTTGGTGTTGATGTCGATGTCTTTACCAACTACAAGAGTTTGCAATATGTGTTTAATCAGAAGGATCTAAATCTTTGCTAAATGAGGTGGCTTGAGTTACTAAAGGACTATGACATAAGTGTTCTCTATCACCCCAGTAAAGCAAATGTGGTGGCAGATGCTCTTAGTCGATTGACAATGGGTAGTGTTGCTCAAATTTAGGATAGTAAGAAGGAGTTGGTTAGAGACTTCCATAGATTGTCCCGAATGGGTGTTCGGTTGGTTGACTCTAGTAAAGGTGGTGTTATGGTTTAGAATCATCTTTTGTTGCGGATGTGAAAGTCAAGAAAGGTCTTGATCCGACTTTGGTAGAATTGAAGGAAATGGTGCTTAAGAATTCCATCGAGGCTTTCTCCCAATAGGAGATGGTGTGCTTCATTATCAAGGTCTTTTGTGTGTTCCCAATACAGATGACTTGAGAGAGCAGATCTTATCAGAAGCCCATAGTTCTTGATATTCCATTCACTCGGTAGCCATAAAGATGTACCATGGCTTGCGGGAGGTCTATTATATTTATGGAATAGAATGAAAAAGGATACTGCGGAATTTGTTCCTAATTGTCAACGAGTGAAAGTTGAGCATCAGAAACCAAGAGGCTTGTCCCAAGATATCAATATTCCTACTTGGAAGTGGGAAGACTTGAATGTGGACTTCATTGTTGGTTTACCTCGCACCCGATGACAACACAATTTGATTTGGGTTATAGTAGATAGAATGACAAAATCAGCTCATTTTATTCCTGTGAAGGTTTCTTATTCGGCAGAGGACTATGCTAAATTGTACTTCAGAGAAATGGTTAGGTTGCATAGAGTTCCCTTGTCTATTATCTTTGATCGTGGTACCCAATTCACTTCCCAGTTTTAGAAGTCTTTCCAAAAAGGACTTCGTACTCATGTTAAGCTTAGGAATGCCTTTCATCCACAAATTGATGGGCAAGTGGAGCGTACTATCCAAACTTTGGAAGATATAATGAGATCATGTGTAATTGACTTCAAGGGTAATTGGGATGATCACTTACC
Organism: Solanum pinnatisectum; assembly: GCA_035578085.1. NCBI lineage: Eukaryota > Viridiplantae > Streptophyta > Magnoliopsida > Solanales > Solanaceae > Solanum > Solanum pinnatisectum. The sequence goes on along the minus strand of CM069084.1, from coordinate 36,836,788 downwards.
TTTGACTGAATCTGCTTATAACAATAGCTATCACTCAAGTATTGGTATGGCTCCATTTGAGGCTCTATATGGTAGGAGGTGTAGATCTCGTATAGGTTGGTTTGAAGTGGGTGAAGTTTCTTTAATAGGTCCCGGGTAGTTACATGAGGCTATGGATAAAATTTTGCTTATTAGAGGAAGGTTGAAAATGGCTCAAAGTCGACAAAAGTCCTATGCCGATGTTAGAAGAAAGGATGTTGAGTTTGATGTGAATGATTGTGTCACGACCCGAGCCTACACCTTGGAAGTGGACAACACTCAAGAACCATTGTTGGTCCCCAAGCGAACCCTCATCCTGGTTGACTACTAGTGGAAGACTAACTTGAGCATACATAAGCATCAAGTTGAAAGAAATGTTTAAAAATAGTTTACTGAATCTTAGAACTTCGCTCAATATATTGAGTATGAAACATTAGTTTTAAATAAAACATCTGAAACTAAAAGCCTCTCCAAAACTGTCTATCTATAAAGCCTCTACTATACAAAGATGAGTGTCGGGACAAGACCCACGACTCCTCAAAAGAACTACTACTAACAACTCATAAAACTAGAGTACTCTGAAAGTAAGAGGTCTCATTCATAAGCAGTCGAGCAGATGAAGTGATCTCAACAAACTTGTGTTGAGGATCCTAATAACCTATATCTGCATCATTAAAAGATGCAGGTCGAATGAGATCAGTACATTGAATGTACGAGTATGTAATATCGCTAAATAATAAATAACTATAAGAAAGGACTGGAATAGATAGCAGTGTACTCAAGCTGAATGTAAAGAAATAAAATAGTTAAATCATTTAAAGCTTTACAAAATACTTTCTCATCTCTGAACTCAACATAATAAGTGATATATAAAAATACACTTTCACTCTATTTTTGGGAGATTCTCTAACCGACAACCATTACTATAAGCTATGTGTTGATACATCGTCTAGCCCACGCTGCCAGAACTGTTTTATACTTTGCCGGGGTATAGAACCTACTACTAAGTGGATCCACTCAGCTATGCTTAAAAGCAATAAGGATTCATCTAAAAAGTAAGACCCTTTACCTATGTTGGCATACATGGTTTATGGAGGTTGTGAGTTGTTTGTACTCTCCCCCATATAGGTGCTCATTACTACTCCCAATAATATATACTCATGCTCATATGTTAAAAAAAAAATATAACTCTTCCTCTGGTTTCAGATAATTGTTCAAACTACCCTCTTAAAAGAGGTAACTACTCCGTAAATAACTTTTGAACTTATAACTCATTTAGAAATCTCAGTTTCTCTTTTATCAATGTAAAAATTGATGATGCCTCTAGGAATACATAGTCCCCTTATACTCATACTTGATAACTCTTTCTAAAAAACATTTCAAAATCATATTATAATATGATCATTGATGACTCGAGAAGTCATACTGCATAAACATTCATGGTATATCTAGATACCATACTACTTAAACATTGATGGCATACTCGATTGTCATACTAATCGTGTTTTAGAAACTCTTTTCTCAAAACTCATCTTTACTTTCTCAAAACTCAGTTTAAGAACTCAAGTGTTGGCTTTAAAAAGCTTTTCAAAATTTATAACTCAAATCATAGGGTTCATACGGAATTCTGAACATGAACGACTCAACTCAAGAATGTTAATGCATAACATATAGCAATTCAATAATTAGGAGTAGAATTTCAAAAAGAAGTAGGAACTCGAGAACTCAAAATTAACTCTTGTCAAGAATATTCAAATCTAGGGGTAGAATCCAAGATTACTCTTTTACTTATTTGAAAGTAGATGTAGGGAATGAGGACGAACTAATCCAACACTATGATAGTCTTACATACCTGGAAGAACAAGATTCTTGAAGAATCTTGAAGAAGAACTTGATTAGAAGCCTTGAAACCCCAGCTTGAAGGTAAACCTTTGTTGAGAATTTTGAATTAGTTTCTTGAAATCTATATTGTCAAGATTTATGATTTTCATTAGTGATTCATAATTGTATGCAGGAATTTGAGTTTGAAAGAATGGAATTCTTGGAGAAAAACTTACCTTGAAGAAGAATCTTGAAAAAGATTGAAAGAATCTTGAATGGAGTCTTCTACTTTGATTATTTTTTCCTTAGGGTTTTGCCCTAGGGTTTGAGAGAGAAGAGAATGATGGATTTAAAAGATGGAAATAGGATTGTTTAGGGCTTTATATGAGTTAAGAAATCCATTTTTACGGTTTTCCTAGTTGTATAAGGAGAAGAAAATTATCTTATTTAGAATTTTCCCGCGGCTAAAACGGAACTGCACTACATTATTTAGTAAAATGATCATAACTCTCTACTCCGAATGCGGAATGACACAAACTTGGTGGCGTTGGAAAGATAATTCAAAGACCTTTAATTTGATAAGTTATGGGCCACATAACTCTTTATATTCTAAGAGATATGGTCGTTTGAAGTTGACCTAAGTAGAATCTTACATCCAAACTGAATCGATAAGGAAACTTCCAACTCTACTTTGTGCTAGGAGTTTCTAGTGACCTTAATTGATATCCAAAATTACTCCCACACTAAAGAATTTACCTTAACACCTAAGAAAAATTAAGAGTCACTCAGTTTGACCTTATACGCAATTCAAGAATGGTTTGGGTTTAACTTAAAAAAATTTAGGGGGTTACAATATCTCTCCCTTGGGATCATTCGTCCTCGAATGATGGTTAAACTGAGGATGGAAGGAAAAGAGTTACTCTTATTATCTTTCTGAATTTTGAACTTTCCTACTTACCTTCAACCAACCTTGAGCCCATATCAAGAAACATCTAATGCATCATGTATTCATCCACATGCTATCAACACCACATTTAAGCCTAGTTCTATAACCACTCCATGAACTTCTACTAACTAACCCTTACAATAATTCTAAATTCTCTCATCGATTTTACCAACTTAACTTTCATGCAGTATTACCAAGAAAATAACTTATTACTCATTGAAAAACCTTATCTCCTTCTTCTTTCACATTTATAACCTTAGATGGAATAAACACACCATCACTATCACAATAAGAAATATCCATCCTCGTTTCTATCCTTCACACAACTACTATCATTTAGAAACCTTAGATTCTCTTTTATTAATGCAAAAAATGATGCCTCTAGGAATATATAGTCCCCTTATACTCATACTTGAAAACTCTTTCTCAAAAATATTTCAAAATCATATTATAATATGATCATTGATGACTCAAGAAGTCATACTGCATAAACATTCATGGTATATCTAGATACCATAGTGCTTAAACATTGATGGCATACTCGATTGTCATACTAATCATGTTTTAGAAACTCTTTTCTCAAAACTCCTCTTTACTTTCACAAAACTCAGTTTAAGAACTCAAGTGTTGGCTTTAAAAAACTTTTCAAAATTTATAACTCAAATCATAGGGTTCATGCGGAATTATGAACATGAACGACTTAACTTAAGAATGTTAATGCATAACATATAGCAATTCAATAATTAGGAGTAGAATTTCAAAATGAAGTAGGAACTCGAGAACTCAAAATTAACTCATGTCAAGAATACTCAAATCTAGGGGTAGAATCCTAGATTACTCTTTTACTTATTTGAAAGTAGATGTAGGGTGTGAGGACGAACTAGTCCAACACTATGATAGACTTACATACCTGGAAGAACAAGGTTCTGGAAGAATCTTGAAGAAGACCTTGATTAGAAGCCTTGAAACCCTAGCTTGAAGGTAGAAAATCAAGAAAACCTTTCTTGAGATTCTTGAATTAGTTTCTTGAAATCTCTATTGCCAAGATTTATGATTTTCATTAGTGATTCATAATTGTATGGAGGAATTTGAGTTTGAAAGAATGGAATTCTTGGAGAAAAACTTACCTTGGAGAAAAACTTAAAGAAGATGGAAAGAATCTTTAAAGAGATAGAAAGAATCTTGAATAGAGTCATCTACTTTAAAAAAATTTCCTTAGGATTTTGCCACAGGGTTTGAGAGAGAATAGAATGATGGATTTAAAAGATGGAAATAGGATTGTTAAGGGCTTTATAGGAGTTAAAAAATCTATCTTTTAAGGTTTTTCTAGTGGTATAAGGAGAAGAAAATTACCTTAATTCTTTATATTCTAAGATACATGGTCGTTTGAAGTTGACTTAAGTAGAATCTTATATCCAAACTTAATCGATAAGGAAACTTTCAACTCTAGTTTCTGCTAGGAGTTTCTAGTGACTGTAATTGATATCCAAAATCATTTCCACACAGAGAAATTGAGAAAATAATCGAATTTAGGTGAATTGGAGTTAGAAAATGAAGAAGGAAAAAGTCTGGTGAATCTGGTACTTCACTTCGTGTCGCGGACCTGTCCTCCCTATGCACAGAATCTTTCTCCGCTTCATGGAGAGGTCATGGACCCCTCTGCCTCAAAATTTATTTCATGACCAAATATTAAAATGCATCTCTGAGTCACAGACTTGCTTTCAGACAGTGATTTCTTGTTCGTTTTTTATGTTTAACTATCTAAAAACACTCTTAAACATCACGAGATCTTTCCAATCACAAATCAAAGCCTTGAATTCATAAATCAAATTCAAGGTGGAGTTGAGAGTCTAGTCTTGAGAGTTCTTTCGAACATTTTGAGAAAGTCTCTTTGAGTCTTTTTTTTTAGGAGTCTTCTACAATTTCTAATGACTAGTTTCAAGACTCGAGCAAATGAGTATGAGAGTGAGGAGAATGTATTCATAAGTCTACATTGTCGTCTCGAGATCCTTCATATCATGAACCATAACTCTTGAATCCATAATTCAAATTCAAGGGAGAGTTAAGAGTAAATTTCAAGAAAGTCTTTGAGTTCAAATTGTGAATCCTTTGAGATCAACTATCAATTTGAGCTAAGTTTTGAGGAAGTATGTATGCAAATGAGAAGATTCATATACATGAGTTGCACATTGTTATGTAGACCCTCGAGTCATTTATGCTCATTATTCCGCATGAACTTCATAATTTGAGCATCTTTGAGAGGAGTAGTATTTTCAAGTTCTAAGTCTTGAGTATTGAGTTCATAATCCTTTTGAGATTATATTCCTAACCATGGGACTACTGCACGTTACCCATGAAGTCTTTGAGTTGGGTTGTTCATGCCCATAATTTCGTATGAACCCTCTGAGTCGAGCATTTTGAGATGAGTAGTGTCATTGAGTATTTGAGTTCTATTTATGGTTATTGAAAACCTCGAATTGAGTTGTTCATGTTCATAATTCCAAATGAACCCTATGATTTGAGTTATATATTTTGAAAAGCTTTTTAAAGCCAACATTCGAGTTCTTAAACTGAGATTTGAGAAAGTAAAGATGAGTTTTGAAAAAAGAGTTTTCAAAAAAATAAGTATGACAATCGAGTATGCCATCAATGTATGAGCAGTATGGTATCTAGACATACCATCAATGTTAATGCAGTATGACTTCCTGAGTCATCAATGAGCATACTAAAATATGATTTTTGATATATTTTTGAGACAGAGTTTTCAAGCATGAGCTGAGTAAGAATAAAGTTGAATTATTTTCTTTAAAATGATATATGGGAACTAAGTATTCCCAAGAGTAAATATTTTCACATTTAAGATGAGAGGAAACACTGATTTTCAAAAGAGTTTTGAGCAGTTTTAGTACCATCTCTTTTAAGAGAAAGATCTTTGAGTAATAATCTCAAACCATAGAAGAGTTATGTTTTTAAACATATGAGCTAGTATATTTTAGGAGTAGTATTGAGCACCGATATGGGATATAATTCAGATAACTCACATCCCCCATAAATCATGTAGACAACATGGGTAGAAAGGGTCATACTTTTTAGGTGATTCCTTATTGCTTTTAGCATAGACTAGTGAATCCACTTAGTAGTTAGGTTCTATACCCTTGGCAAGGTATAAGACGACCCTGACAGCGTGAGACAAAATGTTGTATCATCACATAGCTCAGAAGTGATGGTTGTTGGCTAGAGAAACTCTAACACAGATATTTTATGTTCTTATATACACAGAGTTTATTTTGTATTTTCATATACAAACAAAGTTTATATTGTATCCTTGCATACAAACTGAGTATATTGTATTCTGATATAGGATGTGAGAAAGAACTCATTAACTCACTATGATAGCCTTACATACCTTAAATCACTCTAATTGAAACTCTATGTTCGAAGAGGAGCCCTAAAATTCTCTTCTTGAACTTTAGGATGAGTTCTTGTTTTTGCTAGATATGAGAGAAAGATTTGATGTAGAATCTTATTAAGAATTTGTGATTAGAGATTGAAACATGAGAGTAACATACTTTGGTATTAAAGATGCAGGAGATTAGAGAATTTGAGAGAAAATAAGCCCCAGGTCGTCCAAGATGAATTTTATAATGACCCACCTTCTTAACTTAATAAATCAAGCATTTTGAAATCTAGACTCTTGAAAATTTGTTTGATGTGTGCACCGCCCACTCGGGCTGCTGGAAAAATGGCCTAGCATGGTGCCAGGCATGAGTAGTGCACAATCAATTTGACATCTCTCTAGTAAAATCAAATAACGTTTTACTCAATAGTTGGGTTGATGAGCGGTCGGTGATGTTGGAAAGAATTATTGTAGACCTTTAATTTGATAGGTCACATGTCACCTATATTTTACTATTCTGAGAGGTATGGTTGTTTGAAGTTGACTCTTGTAGGAACTCATGTGAAAACTTAGCTGATAGAATTTTTTTGAACTTGGCTTGGTGTTTGAGGTTCCTTACGACCTTAAACCATATCTGATATACTTACTACACTTTTTTAAGTACTTTAATAGATATGCACAACTTAGAATTCATTGGGTTCAGACCTATACACATACAAAGGATGATTCGAATCTTTGTTTAGAAGTTGTTGGACGTTACATAGATTGTCCCGCATTTTTTTGGGTACTCAAAGAATTGTGATAGAAAGAGGGAAAACACTTCAATTCTTGGACGAAAGAAAATGAAAAGTCGTCTGACATTTCTTGATGTGACACATGTCCCTCCACTTTTAATGCTCCATGTACGTGTCTTCCTGTGATTGGTTAACAACCATGGCCGACCATCCAGGCAATGCTGACGTTTCTTTTCCAAAATCTATATATGTTCTTCCATTTTCAATCTACTTCCTTCACACCTTCTCCTTAGAACTTTCTTGTCATTCTTCTGACTTTCAAGTTTTACCTGAGTTTCATCAAAGATTACCACCTTCTTAACTATCATTTGACTTGATTTATCTAGAATCTACGGTATAGTTACAACCTAATAGGGGAAGGTGGGGGGGCAAAGTCGACAATAGCAATTTAAAGGCACAAACCACAATTGAGGACGAGGATCATTGTTGGAGAATGAAGATGTTGGGTGAATCATTTTACAAATGACCCATGAATTTTTACAAATGATCGATTTAGATTTTTTAGTTCTGCATAAATGAAAATATTTATTCATCTGGACTGTTACTTGACATCCTTTTTTTTTAATACAATTAGATATTGTACACTACATACAATCATCTATTAAATGATGTGTGTTTGAATACATATATGGTTATAGTTTAGGTAGAAAAAAAGAACAACTGATAATGGAAGTGTGACTTTGACCATTTAACTTTATTTTTTTAAAATGTCTACTTTCACTTGTCGAATTTAAAAATCAAGAGATAATTTATCAATTAGTTCTTGATAAATTGGACCTTCACCAACAAGATGAACAAAGGTTCAAGTAATCAGCCAACTTAACTATTAAGATTTGTTCCCTCTAGTCCATATTAAGTGAACTGTCATAAGTGTTTTTTTTATAGTTCAAAATAAGTGAATTTTTTAAAGTTCAAGATATTTGTTAATTGGATTTTTTTTCTTCATATTTATCCTTTCTTTTAATGATGTTGTTAACTACTTCACATTTTTAGGAGAATAGTTTAGGAATAATAATAATAATTAAAAATAGCTTTAATATTTTTCCTTAATATTTTTCTTTAAGAGGAGTGTTATATCCCAACAATTCGCTTAATATAGACTAGAGGAAGTACCATTCATTTCCCCAATATATTGTCAAAATATTGAATTAATTATATTCAAAGAATGATATAGTAAAATTAGGGAAAGGTACAAGTACCCCCCCTAAACTATGACCGAAATCCCAGAGACAGACCTTAACTAAACTAAGATCCTATTACCCCACTAAACCCATTTTTTTTGTGTAAATTTGTATACCTTATTGGCTTACATAGAATTCTCTCACGCGCCACAATTGCGTGGATTCATGGAGTGTGCCACGTAAGACAAAAGGTGTACAAAATTACAAAAAAATAAATGAGTTCAGGGGGGTAATAGGACCTTAGTTTAGTTAAGCATGTCTCTGAGATTTCGGTCATAGTCTAGGGGAATACTTGTGCCTTATCCCAGTAAAATTACTCTTTTATTATTTCTCATTAAGGAATGTGATGGGTGTGTACCAACTCAGACATGAAGAGTATAAAAGTTCTTAAATACAAAAAAAAATACTTATTACAGCCTTTGTATTTCACAAGGTTTTAGGGTTTTGATATTACTTTTTCCTTTGCTTTTGAATTTTCAATGTTTTGTCTTCATCTAGGATTACTAGGAGACCAAGTTTATTCAAGTCCTTAATCTCCTCAGGTATATACCCAAATTCAATCAGAGCTTTTCATGTTAATTGATATACACGTCCTCACTATATATGGTAATGATTTATACTATGTGTTTTCCTTAAAGTAGGTAGATATACTCATTTGTGTCAGAAGCATTTTTATTGTGTTTTTTACTCTATGTTATTTCATGTTCTTCTTGATTGTATCGATGATATGAGAGTCATACCCATCACCTTTCGTGTTCACTGTTCCAGGAAGGCATTGAACACCCAACTCGAAAGGACTACCTCAGAAAAAGCTTCCTACTTGTGGTGGAGTGAATACTACCTAGTGTGGAGCCATCGAGGCTCTCTCACAATAATAGCTATCTTTTGCACTGTGGAAGAATGGATATTTAGAGTCCCCAAAATTTTTATAAGAAAGTTATTGTCTATATATATGATCTTGGGAAATGGATAACTTTTGAGTTGAGTTAGGTGCAAATGTTCATTAATTTCTTTGTATGATAAAATGTAACATGGAAGCAGAATGTATCTGTTGGTATTTATAAATAGTTAATCTAGAGTTGGCAGATGGTTTAAACAGGACTCTTCGTGAAATTATAGTAGTGGCAGAAGGAGATTCAAAATATAAATTTTGAGATAAATACTAGAATGTATACCTAAGATTTAAATATATGATCTAAAACTGATTTTGAACCCCATTTGCCACTACACTAGTATCTTCCCTTATGTCAAATGGGATTTAACAATTTACATATAGCTAGGAAGATTATGTTTGCCTTAATTACACAATATAATTTTTTAACGAAGGGGATCAAATTAACAACATTACCAATACCTAGTTCCACCACTTAATAATAGTGCTAACTGCTAACTACCTATTCTAAATTGGAACTGTCTTCTATAAATAGTACTTAATAAGTTTAATAAAATATATAAGCTAAGTTGATTGTTTTCTTCTAAAATTAGAGGGGGAAGTAAATTCAATAATAGTGCTAATTGCTAACTAACATTTCTAAAAAATTAGGGGTGGAGTAAATTCAAAACATAACATTAATGGGTTGAAACCAAAAATGTGTTGTATAATTTTTGACAGAGATTGTTTGTGCATTTCTGAAAGGAGAGTTGTTATTTTTTATTCTTCTTTCTGAACTCATGAGAACCTTAAATTTGTACCTACTTAAAGGATTTGAGACCATATTAAGACTGGTCTGTAGTGGGATCTACTAAAAAGAATCCTTCAAGGCCATAATTTATCTGATGCCATGAGTAATTGTTGGGTTTTAAGAGATGTGAATGAAATTGAAGAGTTGTGACTTTTATAAAGAGTTTTGACTTTTATGAAGAGTTGCAACTTTTCTGAAGAGTTGTGACTTTTGTGAAAAGTTACGACTTTTCCGTAAGGTTGTGACTTTTCTGAAGGGTTGTGACCTTTTTGATAAGACACAATAAGCAGTCATTCATACTACCATCTATTATCTATAAATAGAGGGGTTCCTCTGATTTTTCGATAAAAAAATTTTGAACTTCTTTCTTTTCTACTAAATCTAGTAGTCTAAGTGCACTTTACCTTTGTTGAGTGGTTTGCTGACACCGTGGTTTTAAGTATCGATACACCGGTGAGTAAGATTATTCTATTATGGGAGGATATATTCCATTAACCTCGGGCACTTGAGGGGACTAATTTCCTTATGAAACATTGTGCATTCAGTGGGCCCAATTTTCTTTTTTGAGAAAATATTTTGTTTATTATTTTTATTTTGTTTTAGATTATATTTTTCTTTACTGGTTTTAAGTTTCTAGTTTTGAAAATATTCTTTAAATTTTGTTGTTTCTTACCAAGTTCTTCAAAATTATTGTTCCAAGTATCTTAGTAATAATTTCAAACCTAAGGTGGCTTTGAACTATAAGTATTTATGTCAAGCATGCTGCATTATACACAAACATTTGGCTGATTAGCTTTGATGTTTCCTTGGGAGGAGAGTCTTTTTGTAGCTCATGCTGAAAGGTCTAACATTTATCTTCATCTGAAGCATAACTTCTTCAGGTCGAAAATTAACTATCTTGTTTTCCTAGAGAATATGCCCAACTTGTGGCTTTTATCCTTTAGTTGTTTTTTTCTCCAATATTTTATAGCCAAAAATGGTTTGCTTTCTACTATGGACTTCTGACGTTACTTTATTTTTCTATGGTTTCAGACTTCCATTGGTATCAACAAAGGTAGAGATTTCCAGCTAAATGTCAGCCAATGAGGAGGTTGGGGAGAGTTGTGCACATGTTGTATATAATGGAAGTGCTTCTAGAATTAATGAAACTATTGGGCTTCTACTTTATCCAATTTTTGAGTATGACTCTGGCAAAGGTTTACCATATGCTCATGTAGATTGGCCAAATACCGGTTATAAGTGGGGTTGGAGGGCAGGGAACAGAGTTACAAGTTTAGGCACCTTTAGAGATAGATATTTGTATCTTCCAAAGCATTTTAAGGCTCCAAAAGGTTGAAGATGATTCCTTCGAAGCAGTCGTCAAGCTCAAAAGGTTAGCTTCGACAGGGCTCTTTGGTATATAGCATGTAGATATTTATTTAGTTGTTTGCATCAATTAAAAAAACACGTACCACATATTTTTATTGACCTGATGCCAATTTTTTTTCTTTTTAATTAGATATTCATTTTGACTCAAATATGAAAGAGAGGACTACATCTTCAGGGAGTGAATTGCAGTCTTTACTGTCTGATTCTTCTATCTATAAGAGTCATTACTTGTAAGGCTGGTAACAAAATTTGTAGTAGTTTAACAGCATAAAATCCTTTTTCGGCCATGCTTTGTGATATCTGTTGTAGTGAGCCTGGTTTCTGCTGAGACTGTTATTGTATCCTTTGCTGCAAAATTATCAGTTCAGACTATGATGGATACAGTTACATTCGATGTGAAGCAACAGTAGATGGCAACATATGAGGACATGTTTCCCATCTAGACTGTGCTCTACGAGCTTACATGGATGGGACAATTGGAGGAAACATCAATTTGGATGCACATTATTTATGTAGATACTGTGATTCAAGGGTGGATTTGGTTCCACATGCTCTGAAGCTTTTAAACACCTGCACATCTGTTGCTTCTCGTGCTGACATCAAAAATATTTTGAATGTTGGCATTTGTATTTTGCGTGGCTCACAAAAAAGAAGTGGAAAAGAGTTGTTGCATCGTATTGAATCTATCAAGGCAAAGGTATAGCTAATAGATGAATTGTACATTTTTTTCATTATGATGCTATCTTTTTTCCATCTGAGGTTTACAGTCACCAGAATGACCAATTTGATAATCATATCAGCTTACGAAATGAGTCTGCATTCAGAATGCATTCTAAAAGGAAAGCTGTGTGGATAGCACTGGTAACTTCTCTGCCCTCTCATCATCTTGTTTGTGTTGATCTGTTACTTTGACTTGAATATCTATATCTGATCAAGACATTTCAGTATGTGCAAATGTGGTTCTCTTTCTATAAGTATTGTTTATTTCAGGACACAAATATATACATTTGATGATTTTTTTCAAGTCAACTACCCAACAGTTTAGACGATTAGATAAAAAAACATATTATATAAGGTGGAAAGAGATAAAAGACACAATTGATACAATGATTTTTATACTTGTTCGAATCACCGATGTGGTGCCTAATCCAGTCCCCTTGGTTTCCCTAGAGCTTGAGTGTTTCTGATTAGACAAATAGCCTACTGTGAACTCCTTGACATGAAAGATTACAGTTCACTTATTGGTAACATCCTCTACTCGTATAGTTTTCTAATCTCTCCTTTTCTTTTCTTTTCACTAGTTAACTATATTAAATATAATGTTTACAAGATGAAATAGTGACTAGGATATGCGTGTGCTAACTTGTTTCTATCTTTAGAAAAGTCATTCTTCCTTGATGCAAATCAATCTTCCTTGGTTCTGATAGGGTGTGCTTTCCTTCTAGTAGGTTGCTGAGTCGTCTTGATTTCATTTTTACGAGAGTCAATCTCGTCAGTTCTGGTACAATCGCTTATAAATCTTTCTTAATTCTGGTAGTGTGTGACTTCCTTTCGTGTTTAGATTTATGCTTTCTTTTCATAGATTTTGGATGTATCTCTTTTTTTTCCTGCACAGATCATGTAGGATGAGTGTCATCCTAAGGGGGGAAATGCAAGTTTAAACTGATGAATGGTGAGCTTAGTCAATCGACTTAATTGATGAGTATAATATGATTAGATATTATTTGAACAATTAGATTTACTGGTAAAACTATAATGATATTCAACTTTACCGCTTGATTGATTATTTTATATTTCAACGACATATAGTTTATACGTGAATAAGTGACGTTGGCCAGCTAGAAATACTTTACGACTAATAGTTTTATATGGTGTATCTTTAAGAAATTGCTCCCTCCTTTTTTGTAAAATGATCAATTTTCTGTATATAAGGAACGCTAAAATCAATTCTCAGCATGCATAAAAACTTTTCAGTAAGATTTTTAGACTGCCGATAAGGAAAATCAACAGAAGATGTAGAGTGATTATGGCATATAAAAAATAATTTAACCACCTTGATACTACAATACAAAAAACTTCCATATGTAAAGGCCAATGTCCATATCGATTCCAAACTTGTTCAAGGTTGCTCCTTAGAGAAATAACTATGTTGTAGGCAAAACTCTTCCTCTTGAATTAGGATTTTGGTGTCCAAGTTGCAGAAGTGATCCAGCAGCTTCAAAATATCATCAGGAGAAAATAGCCTATTGAAGCTTCTATCTCTGTTAAGTTTTAAAAGAAAAAATAACGATGGATGTGTAATGTCTCATTTCTTGTGATTTTATTTTAATTGTGAAATAGCCATTTTTCCTTTCCCCGTTGCATTTTCATGGAGATTCCTTTTGAGAAAGAAAATGAGACAGCTTTTTATATCCTTGACCACGCTAAGGTGGCAAGTTGATGAGATATTGAGATTGTGATTTGGTATATGAATTACGAATCTCCCATGGGTCCTTGTCTGGAAGCCTTAGCTCGACAGGGTGTATATGACAGGTTGTGCGACAATCTTGATTCCACCGTACCACCACATCATTGCATCATCTCATTGCATTGCATTAATCATTTGAGTTGCTTGACTTGTATGTGTTATGGGAATTTTTGTGACCTTATGCATTTACTTTACTCACACTGTTCATTATAAATTGGTGGCATTAATGTTGGAGTGGGACTTTTTTGTATGTAGGTGGAAGCGTTCCTTAGTTAATTTATAAGTTGATTCATTCCTTTTGCTCAGTTGGCCAAGCCTACTCAGTACTTATGGGTTGTACTCACCACTACTTCTGAATAATTTTTTATTCAGATTCTAGTTAGGGTACTCCCCGCGGTGGCTGATCATTTCTAGCTTTGGAGATCTTTTTAGAGTGGTGGTGAGATCCTATTTTTGGATCACCGCTAGTTCCATCTAATATTTTCGGTCTTTATTTCTTATCGAAGACTTATGATGTGTTTCATACTCTAAAGTTGTATTAGATGCTCTTTAAACTTATGCTACCTGGTTTTGGGATATTCTTTGTTGTTCTTTTCTATTATTTGTGGCCTGACCACTCTTTTGGAGTCTCGTATGTGTGTTATTTTCGGCTTACACATTTTTTTTGGGGGGAGGGTTGGAGTGTGTGCCATCATAACCTCAACTTTTGGATTGTGACAGTTTGCCTCTCAATTTGACAGGGGGATATATTTTAAGAGACTCCAACAATTTTATGTACAATTCCACCTGTCATTATTCCTTGAGAAGAGCATATCTTACATTGTTTATTTAAAGTAGAGCAAATACCAAAACTACATTCAACTATAGAATTTCTTTTAATTCTCATATTCTACTATATCTCAATTTCATTAGGATGCAAATAGCGTCAATAAAATATGAAATATTAAATACTGAATAATTGCAGGTAGAGGTGTTCACGGGTTGGTTTGGATCGGTTATTGATAAAAATCAAAATCACACCAAATTAATCGATTTTAAAATTATCAAAACCAAACCAAATCAAATATAATATACATTTATCGGTTTAGTTGTTATTGATTTGGTTCGGTTATTTAGTTATTAACCATACAAAATAAAATAAGATAAAATAAACAATTCATTCAAAACGTGATAAAGGTGACAACAATCCATTCAAAACCAAAAGTAGTTAGAATGACTAACATTATAGAAATTTCAATCATTGAATTTACTAAGAATAAAGCTTTAAATTTAACCATTTTGGCCTAGTCTAGAAGGAAAAGATAGTGACATTTTCAATCCCACAAAGATTTGTCACAGACACTGTCACGCCCTGAGCCTACACCCTGGATATGAATGACACTCGAGAACCATTGATGTTCCCAAACAAACCCTTGGCCTGGCTCAAATCTTAGCGAAAGACTTACTTAACAATAAAAAAACCTCAAATATAACTCTACTCATAAAGACATCATTACTAAAATTAGTTTAGCTCAATATAGTCTGAAATGTTCAATAACATAAATATTTAACTCAAGTCTTAAACATTTAAGAAAAGAAATGAAAAAGACTACTCAAAAAACTACTATCTATGAAGACTCTAAGGAAAATCATGGAAGTCGGGACAAGACCCATGACATCCTAACAAAACTAAAATTAAATGGGAATCCTCCTAAAGTAAGGAGAATCACCAAAGAAACTCTAGAACTGCACGTGGTATCAACGGTGTGTCTGTTGATGAACCTGAACTCCTGTATTTGCGTCATAAAAGATGCAGGCCAAATGGCGTCAGTACATGGAATGTACGAACATGCAAGGGGAACCCTAAAGAACAGACATAAGCTTGAACTAATAACAATGAAGAACATACTCACCTCATCTCAACTCAACTCAACTCAAGGATACACAAACTCAGAAGTACTTAACTAAGTTCAAAATAAAAGCAACAACAAAGATGTATTATAAAAAAAGCTTTCAAAACAGTACATAATAACTCAATGTATTTAAAAATAAAATAATAACTCTTTTACTCTTCTTTGGGAGATTCTCTAACCGACAACCATCACTATGAGCTATGTAATGATACAACGTCTCGCCCACGCTGTCAGAACTGTTATATACCTTACCAGAGTATAAGACATCCTCAACTAAGGGGATCCACTAAGCTATACTTAAAAAGCAATAAGGAATCATCTAAAAAGTATGGCCCTTTCTACCCACATTGGAGTACATGGTTTATGAGGATTTTGAGTTGTCTGAACTCATCCCCATATCGGTGCTCAATACTACTCCCAATAATATAGCTGAGGCTCATATGTTTAAAAACATTTCCTCATCCTCAAATTTTAAGATTATTACTCAAAATGTTCTCTTTGAAGAGATTATATTCAAAAACTCCTCATGAACTCATTCGAAAATCGATGTTTCCTCAAATATAAAATGTAAAAAGATTTACTCTTGGGAATACTTAGCTCCCATATATTCATTTTGAAAAATGAAACTCAACTCTCCTTATCATCATACTCAAGTACTTAAGTCTTAAAACAAGTTTAAAGTTTTGCAAAACGACTTCTCAATTGACTCAAAGAACTTCCTCGAACTTTACTCTTAACTCTATCTTGAATTTAAATTGTGAATTCAAGAGTTATGACTTGGATATGCATGATCTCTCAAGGATTAATGAAGATTTTAAGTATGGATATCAAGTAGAGAACATAGGTACGATTCGAGGGAACGCACACGGAAAGAACGACGGAAAGGTAGGGGACCTGGTGACCCTGGCGCACAGAGTGGCGTAGGGTGCCAACCCCTAAGCTACAAAAAGTGGTTTGGGGCACACTGAGTGGAATGGCACCCCACCCCTACACCCAGGTTTTGATGAATTTTCTTACTTCAATTTCATCTTTGACTCCCCTAGAATCGAACGGTTTTCCTCAAACTCTTTTAGACTCCTAGACCCAACATAATTACAATGAAATCGATTCTAAATTACTCAAGAGCAATACTCAAATATAAGATCCGCATCGCAAGAACTCAACGAAACCTCATATCAAAGAATGAAACACAAACTTCAAGAGACTCATCAAGAACTGAATATACCCAATCTTATGGATGAAATTTGTAAAAGAACCTCATGATTGGAATGTGTGTGAATGAACCCATCACTATGAAAACTTAAATACCTCGTTAGGATCAAATCCTTGTTGAAATCCCTCGACGATTTGCAAGAAAACCTTGAACACTCGAATATTATCCTTTCTTCCTCCTCTTGAACTTTTCTCTATAACCCTAAGCGTATTTTAGAATTTTGAAAACTAATGTAAGTCAGTTTAGACCCCTAAAATATTATGAAAAATGTTTAAATTAATGAGGTAAGGAAAAGACCAAAATACCCATCTTTAATTCGGATAACATTCCTTAATCGGATAGGCTGAACTCAAACAAACATATCTCCCTCATTCGAACTCGGAATTTAGCAAACTCGGTGGTGTTGGAAAGAGGACTCAGAGAACTTTCATTTGATAACTAGAATACACTATTTCATTCTAGTTATTTAAGAACTTTTTCAAATATGTTCAAATTTGAAATATCATTGTACGGAGACACTACATTCGGTGTTCTATTTTTTCTCTTCAGTTCATGTGACTTTACTATTCTAGTTTCATTTTAAGGCCTCAAAGTAGGTATGTAGTGTGTTGAAAAGGGAATTTAAGTTGCATATAGTTTTGTCTTAGACTAGTATTTTCTGTGACGTGTGCGTCTTTACTTAATTGGTAGGAGATAGAACCATAAAGCATCCTTTTAAAAGCTCTCTTGATCAGTCCATTGCTTTTACTAACTCCAAAAACTCTATTTTTCTTGTATTAATTTCAGGATGCTCACAGATCATTAACTTCAGCAGTGCAACTCTTCATTTTCGGGCATTGTCATTTTCCGTTTCATTTTATAATAATTCCATTCACAATAGATTCAAAAAGAACATAACTTCTTTGTCTCACCTCAAAATTAGCCAGTTGATATCCACCATATTGCCTTCCCTATAATTATGAACAGAAGAGTATTGGCCTCTCTGGATCAATGATGTCCTTAATCTGCCAAGGGCTATGCATTTTTTTGTTAATCAGGTTAACCATCAGTTAGGAGTTACTACATATACAGATGATACAGTTAAGTCCCTTGAGCATACATATCTTCAAAGTTACTATGTATATGATGACTCGAGTCGTGGTTGCTATATATACAATTTGGCCCTATTGATGCAAGGTAAAAGTAGATAATC
Organism: Solanum pinnatisectum; assembly: GCA_035578085.1. Classification (NCBI taxonomy): domain Eukaryota; kingdom Viridiplantae; phylum Streptophyta; class Magnoliopsida; order Solanales; family Solanaceae; genus Solanum; species Solanum pinnatisectum. Next base: position 36,818,817 of record CM069084.1, on the reverse strand, counting down.
GATACTGTTATTTGCAGTTTTGATGATTTGACAAACCATCTGACCTTGTAAAGGGACCTAATCCTTATGTCAACGTACACACAAATGCCAGGTTATAAAAAGTACAATTGGTTGGTGCACAGTATCCAACTGTGGCAGAAACCTCGACCAATGGAATGGCCTCGAATGTTGTGTCTATTATTCATAAAGGTTATGTTCAATAGACACAACCTTAGTTTTTGCATCTTGAAAATTCTTATGAACACAAGCAAAGACCATCTTGGTGAAGTATTCTCCAGAAGCACAATAGGACCTGATCGAGCTACAAGTGTCATAGTTGGTTTTAGGAGTTATACTTCCGTGCTTACATTTTAAATATGTTCCTAATCTATAAAGGATTCAGATCTTTTTTTTGATTTGTAAAAGTCTAAATCCGTTAGAGTTAACTGATTTAGTGGGCAGTGTTGTATCTGCTTAGTTGAACTTTAAGTTATCTAGGATTGATAGCTTAGTGGGCAGTGTGGTATCTGCTTAAGCTCACTAAGTAATAGGGTTATTACTTATTTTTGAGATTAATAGCTTAATCTCATTTGGTGTTGTATCTGTGTTTCATTTTTGCTTAAAGAGATTGGTGGAAACAATTGAAAATCTTATGTGACAGGTTGTGGTTTTACTCCCTTGAGTAAAGAGGTTTCCACATAAACTGCTTGTGTTGTCTTTTGTTCATTGTTTACTCAATATTACTATTCTTGATGAGTTAAGGGAACTTGTCCGTTGACTGATAGTGGACGCACATATTCTATCAATTGATATCAGAGCCGGTGCTATCTAGCTGGTTAATACCAAGAGAGAGATTCCTATAGAAAGATGGCTACTCCACTGAACCTAGAAGAAGGACAATCGTCAACAAGACCACCTCATTTCAATGTCCAGTTCTATAGCTGGTGGAAAACTAGGATGCACAACTTTTTAATGGCTGAAGACAGCGAGTTTTGGGACATGGTGCTGGATAGACCCTTCATCCCCACAACGAAAGTGAAGGATGGAGATATTACAAAAGTCGTTTCTAAGACTCGTCAACAGTACAATGAGGCGGACAGAAAGAAGATCGAGAAAATTTATAAAGCTAAGAAGTTGCTAGTGTTAGGTAAATGTGCTGAAGAATAGAATCGCATTTTGGCTTACGAATTGGCAAAAGAAATATGAGATTGTCTCAAAACAGCTCATGAGGGCATGGAGCAGGTGAAGGAATCAAAGGTGGACATGCTGACCACCCAATATGAGAACTTCACAATGAAAGAGGGAGAAACTATTCATGACATGCATACAAGAATCTCCTCCATAACCAATGAGCTATGATATTTGGGAGAACCTATCTATCCTAGTAAGCAAGTCAGGAAGATTCTTCGAATCCTTCCCAAGACATGGGCAAGCAAAGTGGATGCCATTACTAAAGCAAAGGATCTGAAGGTACTGACGATGGATGCTCTGATTGACAACCTTCAGACTCATTAAATAATAGAAACCAAGACACTTCAAAGAAGGAAGTAAAGAAAGATAAGTCTCTAGCTCTCAAGATCTCGTCAGGTGAAACCTCCAGTGAAGAGGAGGATATGGCTTATCTCACCAAGAGATTCCAAAATATCATGAGAAAGCATAGAGGTTTTCGAAAGGGAGGGAATCCTCTCCAGGCTGCAAATGCAAGTGACTTATGTCACAAGTGTGGAAAGGCTAGACACTTTATGAGAGATTGCCCGATGCTCATGGCTGAAACCAAAGAATATCAAAGACCTAGAGGTGAAAAGATAGAAGAAGGGACCTTGTACCTGAGAAGAAAGCAAGAAAACCTGTAGTTGACTATGTAGTGAAGAAAGCTTTTGCTGTCTAGGGGGATTCCTCAAGTGAGTCAGCAGAATCAGAATGTTTGGAAGATGCATTCATGTTGGTTGTTAATGACGATGAAAATGTGTTTGATGGCATGTTCGCATTCATGGCTAAATCGGATGTCAGGGAAGATGAAGAAAAGGTAACTCTCCTTGACCTTAAACAAAATTTGAATGCTTATTCTATTAGAAGGTTGAGAAATCTAGCTGATATTCTGATTGACTCTGTTATAGAGTTAACAACTGAAAAAGACTCTATGAACAACAGTTTACACAAGTTTAGTGAAGAAAAGATAGCATTGATTGTTCACATGACTATTATCGAGGAACAATTGACAGTTCTAGAGATTGAAAATCTAGAACTCAAGGAACAATTGAGCATAATGAATGAGAAATCTGGCAAAAGAAATGAGGAGGCTAATAGTTTGCAAATAGAGCTAGAAGCTAGTTTGAACACTACTGAAACCAGACTCGCTCTAGCCTTGGAGAGGAATGATAAGATGGAAAGGGACCTGGTCCGTATTAGAGAAAAACTGAAAAATTCTCTAAAATAGACTAGCTCCACCAAGTTACTTTCCAACATCACTAGTCAAAGTAACTACAATAGGAAGGTGTTAGGTAGCTTGAACATCAGTCCTCCCTACAATCCCCACAGTAAGTATGTGTCCATGTCAAATAATCTATTATATCTTCACTGTGGTCGCAATGGTCACCTGAAAAGGGACCGCCTCACCTAGAAACCCTTAAAAGAAAAATTTCAGTCTACTCTAGACAAAAAAATAGCACAGAATAAGTGACCTGTTCCTATTTCTAAGCCCTCTAACAAGAAAAGGACTGACCTACCTTATTGGGCAAGAAACACTCTCATTATGCCCTTATCAGCTTACTGGGAACTCAGATTAAAATGGGTTCCCAAGTCTAACAAGTGATCTCTGTTGCAGTGGAGTAAAGGAAGTAGTAGTCAGTGTTGGTTCATGGATAGTGAATGCTTGAAGCATATGAATGGGAAGAATGAAAATTTCCTTTCACCCAAGGCACTTCAAGGTGGAGGTGTCTCTTTTGGTGATGGAAAGAAGAGGTATATTCTTGGAGTTGGAAGAATTGGGAAATCACTTGAACACTCCATTGAAAATGTCTACTATGTGAGTGGATTAAAATACCGTCTTCTTAGTGTTTCCTAGATATGTGACAAGGGAAACGAGGTAAAATTTCTATTAGAAAAATGCATTGTTACCAACTTGTCAACTAAGGAGGTGATCCTGACGGCCAGAAGGCAGAAAAATATGTACGTGGCAGACCTAAATACTGCTTAGGGAGACGATCTGACATGCCTCAGCGCTTAAAGTGAAAATACCAACTTATGGCATAGTAGGCTAGGTCATGTGAGCTATTCTCTGCTGAACAAACTTGTCTCTAGGGACCTGTTTCGTGGCTTACAAAAGCTGAAGTTCAGTGAAAACAAAGTGTGTGATGCAAGCGTCAAAGGAAAGAAGTACATCCTGGTAATTGTGGATGACTACTCAAGATTCACTTGGACTACTCAAGAGCTCTTGAGTTGATTCACATGGATCTATGTGGGCCTGTGAAAATTCAAAGTAAAGGTTGAAAGAAGTACATCCTGGTAATTGTGGATGACTACTCAAGATTCACTTGGACTATGTTCCTTAAGTCCAAATGTGAGACGGCTGATGTGCTTATGATATTCTTTAAAATGATTCAGACAAAGCTTGACACTTTCTGTGCTGACAATGGTATTCATCATAACTTCTCAGCACCCAGAACACCTCAACAAAATGGTGTTGTTGAAAGGAAGAACAGAACTCTGGTTGATATTGCTAGAAACATGCTCATATATTCAGATCTTCCACAGAATTTCTGGACTGAAGTAGTTAACACTGCATACTACGTAACCAACATGTGTTTGATCAGGTCTTTACTGAACAAAACACCTTATGAACTCCTCAACAACAAAAAGCCCAAACTGAGTTATTTAAGGGCTTTTGGTTGCAAGTGTTTTGTGCTTAACAATGGCAAAGATGATCTAGGAATATTTGATCCTAGAAGTGATGAAGGTGTGTTTGTAGGTTACTCATTTTCCAACAAAGCCTACAGAGTCTTCAACAAGAGAACACTGTGCATTATGAAAAGTATTCATGTGATTTTCGATGAAGATGGTGAATTAACTAACCCAGAGCAGAAGGATGAAGATGATCTTGAGGAATTGCTTCAGATACAAAGAGACGGAGTGAGTGATTCATGAGCTGAAGAAGATCAACACCCTGATGGTACTCAGTCCGATCAATCTGGAAGGGTTAATGGAGCTGACGAGGAACCTGGTTCATCTAACAATGCAGACCAGGAAGAGTCACCTTAATCTAAAAGTGATGATTCTGAGAATGAAGAAGAATAGACAGGTCAACCTCAACCCCAAAACTCTAAATCATGATGGAAGCATCAATCATCTCATCCCCTTGATAACCTCATTTCACCATTGAATTTTGGAATGCAAACCAGATCCAAGACTAGAAATCTAGTTGCATTTTCAGCATTTATATCAACTATTGAGCCCAAAAATGTGAAGGAGGCCATGAAAGATGCTGACTGGGTTAATTCCATGCAAGAGGAACTCCATCAGTTTGAGCGGACCAAAATATAGCACCTGGTCCATAGACCTGCTGACAGAACCATTAGATGGACCAGGTGGGTGTTCAAAAACAAGCTTGATTAAAGTGGAGTCATTACCACAAAGAAGTCAAGATTGGTTGTTCAGTGCTATAATCAAGAGGAAGGCATCGACTATGATGAAACATTTGCTCTTGTCTCTAGAATGGAGGCCATCAGAATTTTTATTGCCTTTGAAGCCTTCATGGAATTCAAGCTCTTTCAAATGGATGTCAACAGTGCCTTCTTAAACGGAGACTTGAAGGAAGAAGTGAATGTAAAACAACTACCTGGATTTGAAGATGTTGACTGCCCAAATCACGTGTTTAAATTAAACAAGGCATTGTATGGATTGAAACAAGATCCCAAAACTTGGTATGAACGGTTGTCCATATTTTTTCTAAAGAATGGCTTTAAAAGGGGAAGGATAGACAACACATTATTTCTGAAGAAGAGGGATAAGTAATTACTTATCATTCAGGTGTATATGGATGACATCATCTTTGGAGCTACCTCTGAAGTTCTTTGTGAAGAATTTGCCACCTTAATGGGGAATGAATTTGAGATAAGCATAGTGGGAAAATTGAACTTCTTCCTAGGGTTACAGATCAAGAAAACCTCAAGCGGCACCTCAATTTGTCAAGAAAAATACATAAAGAAGTTGCTGAAGAAGTTTCATATGGTTGATTCAAAACCTATTGACACCCATATGCCATATGGGTACAAACTCAAAGATGGGAGCAAATGAGTCTAATGTGATGATGAATAAAACCATGTACAGAAGAATTATTGGATCACTCCTGTATCTAACAGCAAGCAGACCTGACATTGTTTTCAGTGTAGGCATGTGCGCAAAGTTTCAAGCATGTCCTAGAGAATCTCACCTAAAGGTGGCCAAGAGGATTCTGAGGTATATAAATAAGACGGGGGACCCGGTCCTCTTTTATCTAGCAGGAGACTCCTTTGATATAGTGGGGTATGCAGATGCTGATTTTGCAGGTTATCAGGTGGACAGAAAGAGCACTTCCGGAATGGCGCACTTCCTCGGTTCCTCACTCATCTCTTGGGGGAACAAAGAAACAAAATTCAGTGGCTCTCTCCACAACTGAAGCTAAATATGTAGCGGTTGTATCATGTTGTGCCCGACTACTATGGATCAAGCAGCAACTTGAAGATTTTGGAGTACTCATTCATACCATTCCACTCATGTGTTACCATACTAGTGCAGTCAACATGGGAAAGAATCCAGTTCAGCATAAGAGAAGGAAACACATTGATGTCAAGCATCACTTCTTGAGAGACAATGCTGAAAAAGGGAATATCAGCATGCAATATTGTAGAACTGAAGGGCAAATTACAGACACTTTCACAAAAACCCTTAGTAATGATCAATTTGAGAGTAACAGGTTGAAGCTAGGGATGATGAACATGAACTGACTTGCTTCTATCCGAAGGCATCCAATCTTCCTTTGGCCATGATCAGAAGGGCAGGTATCCTTATTATTTGTAATACTTTGTTTTAGTAAGATCAACTATGTACCTGTTACAAGTATACACTCATGGAAAATCATAGGAGTGAAAGAATGGTCAGAACCATTCAGGGATCAAACTTTTCGCACTTATAAGGACATGGTCCCATCTAAAGTTTAGCACTCTCTACATTTTGCTTAAACTGATAAATGAGAACCCTTGAGATCTCCACATATTAGTCATCGTCCATTCTGATCGTTGTCCCATCACTTCAAGTCCAAGTGATGCATCTACTCGGGGACCTGACATGTCCCTTCAAATTCTTTTTATATCTCTTCCCTCCATCCTTTCTCCTCACTTTTCAAACTTACTTCTCTCAAAGTTCTCCGCCAAAAACCCTAACCTTTCTCTCTCCAGTACTCTTTCTCTTATTCTCTCTACCATGTCTCAATCACCTTCTTCTTCTAAGAAAACAATGGATTCCCCAGACGAAATAGATACAGTTGCCTTCTACACATCATCCGTTGTTCCCTCTCCAACAGAAGTGTCAACTATCTCTTCGGTCAACATTACAGAAGCCAGTCCTCTTACTCCCCAGTTTCCTATAGACCTCAACAACCCTGCAGCCTCGTATCAACCTGGTCCCCTTTTTGCTATGTTATCTGACCACATGTTCGAGAGAGATCTTCCATAGAGTAAGTCTTCAAGGTCAAACATTCTAGTCGCTAGTGAGAACTTGGTTATCAAAAGTTTGGCTCAGATGAGAAAAGGGGTGAGAAATGAAGAAGGGAGTAGTTTCATGGATGATCTACTTGGTGATTCCGAACTAGTATTCGACCAAACACCTAAGGTTGGTCTCCCCTCCTCTACTGATTCAAGTGACACTGACGATGACAACGTCCCTCTTAAGTGGGCATTACAAAGGAGAATGGTCCCTATCACCACGAAGGGAAAAGAAAAGGTCATAGAAGAGACTCCATAAAGGAGGCCTTTTACCAAAGCAACTTCCCAAAAACTCATGGGTGATGCTATGAAGTCAAGTAAAACAACTACAGTGGAAATAAAAAGAGAAGAAGATCTGGAGATATGGTAATCGAGTTGCCTAGTGATGACGTGGTAGATATCTCCAACAAACATTCTGAAAATGAGTCTATGGATGAAGACATCCCCTTGGCTGTTACACAAAAGGAAAATGGGAAGCAAGTGAAGAACAAAGGCAAGTAAAAATCCAGAACATCTTCAGTCAAGAAGGCTGATACCACAACAAAGAGAAGAGGAAAGGAACCACAAAAGAACAAGGAACCATCAAAGAGAAAGAGAGAAACTTCTCCTGTTCTCAAGCACAAATTTGAACAGGGACCAGATACAAAATAAAGGATGACAAAGAAGTTAACAAAAAAACAATTGTTGATAATCTACGCCTGCAGAAGGTCCTAGGAGGGAGGGTATTTGATAATGAAATCATCACGAAGACATGCATGGACTCTTTGGCATATCTTGTGGAGTTTCAATCATGGACTCACCTGTTCATGACCAAATCTCCTGCCATGCATGAAGATCAAGTTCGAGAGTTCTACTATAACGTGGACTTTGTAGAGGATGAAAGCCTCAACACCTAGGTGGGTAACGAAAGTCTGCATCTGGATGAAGAACTATTGGGACAAATCCTGGAGGTACCCAGAGAGGAGACCAGATCCGTAGTTGGAGAGTTTTGCACCAAGCAGTTCATGAAATAGTGCTCTAAGCTTCCTGACATGCACTGTGCAGGTGTCCAAAAGAAGCTTATGAAGGGAGAGTACAAACTGATATTCGAGTTTGTCAATAAGGTACTTCTTCCCCGAACTGAGAAACGCACGGTAGCCTCTACGATTGATTAATTTGTAATGGAAGTACTTGAAAATTTGAAACCCCTAAATCTCCCAACCCTAATGTTAGGACATATGCATAAGACAGTTGTTGAATGTAAAGGCAAGCATAGCATTGGGTATGGATATTTCCTCACTAAGGTATTCCAACATCTGAACATTCCAGTGGGAAAAGGCACTATTAGAACTGTTAAATAGTCCTTCTTTCTAAGTACTTTGGTAGAGTGTGAGTGCATCAAAGGGAAAGAAGGATCACTGAACAAGATGTCTCAGTTGGTAATGGAACAAGATCAGCTAAAGTAAAAATTGGAGGAGATGATTGTGTTTGTGAGTAATAAGGATGCAGAGATAGCCTTATTGAAGGCTCAACTGCTCAAAACACAAACTGAGGAACCTGGTATTAAAGAAGCCAATGAGTTAAGGTCAAAGAATGCTGCCCTCCTTGCTCAGAATGCTCCTCTTTAAGAGAAACTGATCAAAGATCATGATGAAGCCAATGATCGGCTTACTCTTGGCATCAACTCCCTCTCCCATCAGCCTCCATCTACTTAGTCCCTTCCCTTTCCTTGTTGTGTCTTTCTTTTGTGTGGACAGTGCCCAGGGTTCTCAATATCAGTTTAATTTTAATGTATTGACTACTATCCTTTGTGTAATGAAGTTGGTTCCTATTTTGTTTTGATTAAATCTTGCCTCTCTGTTTTTTTGTTGTGGTTGTGTTGCCCCTGGCTATGATCTTGCTTTAAAAACTTACTTGTAATGCTTGTTTACTGTGTTTCTTTTTATGATGCCAAAAGTTGGAAAATAATTGGTTGCTTAGGTTAGAAGGCAAGGCAGACAGGTTGACAGAGAGAAGAAAGGCAAGGCAGGTTGACAGGGGGAATGAGAATGAAGGCATTTGTGTGGAGTTTTTAATCATCAAAAAGGGGGGAAATGTTATTTGCAGTTCTGATAATTTGACAAACCATGGGACCTTGTAAAGAGACCTGATCCTTGTGTCAACGTACACACAAATGCCAAGTTATAAAAAGTATATTTGGTTGGTGCACAGTCTCCAACTATGGCAGAAACCTTAGCTAATGGCATGGCCTCGAAGGTTATGTCTATTATTCATAAAAGTTATGTTCAATAGACACAACCTTAGTTTTTGCATCTTGAAAATTCTTATGAACACAAGCAAAGACTATCTTGGTGAAGTATTCTCCAGAAGCACAATACGACCTGATCGAGCTTCAAGTGTCATAGTTGGTTTTAGGAGTTATACTTCTGTGCTTACATTTTAAATCTATTCCTAATCTATAAAGGATTCAGATCTTTTTTTCGATTTGTAAAAGTCTAAATCGGTTAGAGTTAACTGATTTAGTGGGCAGTGTTGTATCTGCTTATTCAAATTCTAAGTCATCTATGAGCTAGTTGATTTAGTGGGCAGTGTTGTATCTGCTTAGTTGAACTCTAAGTTATCTAGGATTGATAGATTAGTGGGCAGTGTGGTATCTGCTTAGGCTCAGTATAGTGTTATTACTTAGCTTTGAGATTAATAGCTTAATCTCATTTGGTGTTGTATCTGTGTTTCACTTTTGCTTGAAGAGATTAGTGGAAATAGTTGAAAATCATGTGTGACAGGTCATGGTTTTACTTTCTTGAGCAAGGAGGTTTCCATGTAAACTGCTTATGTTGTCTTATGTTCATTGTTTACTCTTTATTACTGTTCTTGCCGGGTCAAGGGACCTCATCCGTTGACTGATAGTGGACACACATATTCTATGAGATACTCCATACGTTCCTTGTTAGTTGTCATGTATATTAAAAAACTTACTTGTTCAAAAATAGTTGTCAATTAAAACAATTTATCACCCCAAATTATGATGAGTGTAAGTCCTAATACAACTTTAAAGCTTGTAGTCTTAGCTCTTTAAATGATGAAGTAAATATGATACTCTATACGTTCCTTTTGTTCTATTTCTCCCTTTTAATTGTTCATGTTTCCATTTTTTTATGGTTTCTGCAAATTGCAGCTACTATTTATTAAACTAATCATCCTTGTAGGGGAGCACCAGAAAGATGCATAACCCCTGTTTCAAGAGATAAAGTATATTCAAAAACTAGCACATTGCAGGAATTAGAAGATGTCGAGAACAACTTGAGCAAAAAAGCTCCATTTTATACTCAATGAATTACTCCAAAGTTTAATAAGTTTGTGTCTGGCAATTTAGGTTGAAAGCCTAGTTTCTCCCGTTTTACAAAACAACCCAAGGATACAACAGAAATGAAGGCTGCAGAAGCTCAAATGGACACAATTGTCCATCTTTTGTTTAAATATGGAATAAAGACATTGTATATTTAATGGACACATTAACACTTGAAGATCTTGTTTGTCCTTTTACTTCACACTTATTTTTATGAAAGAAACAACTTTTACAAGAACAATATTTTTAAATTTTGGCATGAGATGAGTTTAATGGAGTAAATCCTTTACACCACCATCATATAAATAAGGAGAACTATCATGGTTAGTGATGATTCATAGTTTTGAGTTTGGGACTAAGGCAATGTAATAGTTGTTGTTATGATGCATAATTTTGAGTTTTTCCTTTACTGCTAATTAATAGTAACCATCATCTTAGTCAGTCAAAGAATGAATTAATCTTCTTTCATTTAGACATACCTAAAGATATCATTCTCAAGGAGAAATCATATTAATTATAGACAATAATTAATGCAGACAAATCTATCTGTGGTCCACTCTGTATCTACAGTGTTATTGCTTGTCATTTGACATATAAGTGAGGTGCTTTGTTAATTGCTATGTTTTACTTTTATGAAGTGAAACTTATGTTGTTCACACTCTTCAAAAATGTCACCACACAAGTGTCGGATCATAGGTGCACCATGCATCATGTGGCAGTTTTGAAGAGTCCGAGCAAAATTTTACCTTCATGAACTGACCGAGTAATTAGCCTCTACTAATACAAAATGAACAAGTAAAGCAAATGCTAGCAAGTATTTTTTTCTCATATTTTTCCCTTTTAATTATTCATGTTTCTAACATTTTATGGTTCTACATTTTTTGAAGGCTAACAATCCTTTAACACACATTAGAAAGGCACATGAACCCCTGTTCTGGAGAGAAAGTACAAGCCAAAAGTTATTCTTCAAAGAGTTCGGAGTTAAGATTGCTTAAAAAACAAATATCCTAACCAAATATCCCTAGAACGTGGACAACAACATACTCAATGTAATCCCACAAGTCATGTCACGAACAGTGGTGGATCCAGGATTGTTGAGGGGGTTTGAAGTATCAAGAAGTAAACACGTAAAAATTACAAGGTGAAAAATCGAGCGAGATGGGAGGAAAATATTAATTTTAATTCGTTAAATTGAACATATATTTTCATGTTGTGTTTAGGTTCTTCCTACTCTTACTCTGCTCCATCGAGCTTTTAAAATTTCTAGTCTTTTTTTCCTTCTATTTTGCAATATTCTACTTTTTTGAATTTTTTCCAAATTTTGAATTAGTGCACATTCAATGACATGTTGCTTTAAGAACCATCAATATTCCTTAGAGAAGTGTAGAAATCGAGTTACTAATATTATAGTGCATATTCAGAAGATAAATAAATGACATCGTCGATTTTTTTAGTTCATTTAATTCAATTTATTAGGTTAGTCATTTGTAAAAAAAAAAAAACAAATTATGAACCAATCAAATAAGTTTAGTTTAGTTTTAATCTCTTTAGAATCGACTTGAAAATAGTAAGAAGGAGATACAATGAAATTAAGAGAAAAAAAAATCAATTAAATAGATTTTATTAAAAGAATATTCACCACTTTTAAATTTTTCCATTCGATTAATCTTAAGTTACTTTATTTATATAATAGTTTCTAATTCAATTTTAAATTTAATAACAATTCATCATTTTCTCAAAGAGTTTCTTTGAGTTAGAACATGAGAAGAGAGTTACGTAGAAGTAATATGACCAATATAAATAAGAAGAATAAAATAAAAAATATAAAAAATGTGACTAATAAATTTTTAAAAAGAAATAACATAAAAAGACAAATAATAAAAAAAAAATACAATTTTAGATTGAATCCAAAAATTTTGAGGCCTTTTATTGGGTATTCTATGCCCAAAACTTGAGCCCATCTCAGCCTTTTCAAAGCAAAAAAAAAAAGTTTAAAAATATTGCACTTATCGAGAATCAAACCCAGGATGTTTAGGTTAACAATGAACCCCCTAGCCAGTGAGCCACACTCCTCTTTAGTTATTGAGAGAGCTCATTTTACTATGTATACGCTTAAAAGCAGAAGTATACCTTATATATAAAGTGTAATTTTTCGACGAAGGGGTTCGGGTGAACCCCCTAAGGTCCGCCCCTGGTCACGAATACAAAATGCAGACTTCACCCTTACCTTACATGGGAAGGATGGAGAAATTTCATGAATTACCCTTTTTAGAGCCAATAAGTAGTGATGTGCAAAAACTGAACCGACCGATAAATCAAACTGAAAAAGTGTTATTAGGTTAGCGATTTTTTAATGGTTAAAATATCATTTTACCCTTATCCTAATTTGAAATATTATAAAATGTCTAATAAGTTAGTATTAATTAATCAAATGTTTTGACAACCTTTTCACCTCCTAACTTAATTGCAAGCTAAAGAATCTTATTTAGTTTAATTTATTTTTTAATCATTGTTTATGACAAATTTTAAACACATGAAAAATAAATCAACCACACAAATAAAATCTAAAGAAACATGAATATTTTATTGATAATCAATGCGGGTACAATTCTGTTCCTCCCACGTCTTGTAGAGTCCAGCAAAATTTCAATGTCTACAATCATATTCATATATATTATTCCCTTTGTCCCAATTTATGTGACTTACTTTCCTTTTTAGTCAGTCCCAAAAAGAATGACACTTTTCTATATTAAGTAACGATTTAACTATAAAATGTCTATTTTACTCTTAATGAAATGATTTACAGCCACACAAATTTCTATCATTCATTTTGGACCACAAGCTTTAAAAGTCTTCCTTTCTTTCTTAAACTTCGTGCCAAGTCAAAGTACCTCTCATAAAATGGGACAGAGGGAGTATATATTATTATTAAATATTTTATATAATTTTATATATTATTAAAAATGGGATTAATCTAAGTCAATAGTTGAATCACAAAAATACCCCTTACCTATTAATTTATTTTCTTAAAATTATTTTTTTTTTTTAAATTCCATTTAAAATCAGCTTCATAACTACACCTCTTCATTTTCCTAACTTATCATCTTATGATCATAAATAAATAATAAATAGATAATAATAATAATAATAATAATAATAATAATAATAATAATAATAATAATAATAATAATAATAATAATAATAATAATAATATTTAAAAAATTGAATTATCAAAATGTCCATAAAATATTGAATAACATGGATATCCTTCAATCAAATATTATTCCTACAAGAAAGAAAGAAACTTATTAGAGCTAAGGAATTGTGCAAAATCTTTTTGATGGCAAAACCAAATTTCAATTACCCAAATGGGATTTGAAATCTGTGCTGAATTTTAATCAATAAATTCAATTAAAAATTCAATTTTTACAATACCCATTCATCCATCAGTCTCGTAATTCAGGTCTATTTCAAAATCTTGACTTTCTTCAATCTATACCCCCAAATTTATCAATACCCATCTTAGTGTACTCACCGTAGCCTCCTGATAAAACTGGATTGGCCTATACTTAACAATCTTAAAGACTCTTCTTTTATTGAGGGTCTTGGTGTATCTTTTCGGATCGTGGGTTCAGTTAATGGATTGATTTGAAATTGTCTTATTCTATATGTATATTGACGAGTAATTCAAATTACATATATGGTTTTGGATAGTGATGTTTGCGTAATCAAGAAACAACTTCCAATGCAAGTGTCTACGATCATACAATAGTAAAGTAACCAAACTAAGGGTTAGGGTCGAGTCCCAAGGGAGCGGTTCCTGAAAATTAGTGGTTAAGCAGAAAAATGCTAAAGCTAACCATAGCTAAAGACTTTATCGAATGTAGACATGACAAATTAAAGGGTTTGACACGAGTGTCAATTATCAATGGGGGGTTTGTAAGCAAGTAAAGAGCAAAATTAGGAAAAATAAATAGAGATACGAATGCAGAGACGGGATTCTTGGGATGTGATAGGAATACAGGTTAGACTATACTATTGGGTACATGCTTTTTATAGTAAATCTGTTGAATATTTGTGACTAGGCTAGACTATAGTGGGGGTAAATTCTCTCTTGAGCAACTTACCCCGAATAAAATGGGTTCCTCTCGGACACCCACTTGCCGCATGAAGAACAATCTCTGCCTTATCCCACTCACTCTCTCGAGCTGAATGTGTGGGAGAAGGACTAGGGTTCACTCTCTCGAGCTGAACCTCATGTTGACCCACTCCCACCGGCCATCAATTTAGTAGTCTTAGTTTTACGACCTCTCTCTCGAGCAAGCCTAAAACACAAAGGAGAAATTGCATTTGCAACTACAATTTCATTAAGTTCCACCACAACTACAAAATAAAATCACATCTAAACAACAAATAAATCATCAACAAGCAAGACCCAACAATAATCTAACCCATATTCACAAAATCACACCCCAAGAACTTGGATTTTAGCTACACATGTAAAAGAGGTAAAAATGTATACCAATCTCAGTTCCATCAATGGGTATGCATGATTAAGTCTTAAAACAAGTCAAAAGTGAAGAATACACAAGACCCAAGTCCAAAATCTTGGAGTTGAAACCCTCTTCAAGTTCTTCAAAACCCTCTCCAAGCTTAGAGAGAATATTCTAAGTCTCATATTACAACTTACTAATAAAACTTGATAATAATAATTTCTACTCTGATAATAAGCCACAAAACTTCAACTAGTATTTATAGTTTTCAAAAAATATGCTGCGAAGGATCACTCGGCGAAGTTAGTCGGGATCGCCGATCAACTCAGCGATCCGCCCTTTGGTCTATTTCATCACCGTCTTGCATTAGCCTTTACCATCATCGTGTTTTGGATCATTGGGTGACGTAGCACAACTTCGCAGAACTGCTCGGCGATACGCCAAATGCTCCTTTTCACCGCAGATTTGATCCTTTCCTTCAGGGCTCAACATACTGGAACAAAATGCAAGGATATATATAAGGATAGACCTTTTAGCGACTCGCCGAACGGGTTCAGTGACTCTTAGATCTTCATTTCTTCATTCTTTTAGCTACTTTTGTTCCTTTTTGCTAAGTAGTGTCCATGCTTTCCCTCAAACTCCAAATACCTGAAACTTAAGGGTTTTCATCAGATATTGATAAAAAATATGCATTTGAGGACACTAATTCTATCAAAACATAGCCCTAAATGAGTCCAATTTGTGGACTCATCAACACCCCCAACTTAAACTTTTGTTTGTCCTCAGGCAAACTTAAGTTCAACCGTTCAAAAAGGGTGTCTCAAACAGTGTTGCACAAGACTCAATCATGAATGCACACAACAAGACTCAATTTACTTATGCAAAGATCAAATGTGCACTCAAAGATTCAAGTTGTGACTCACCAATATCAAAGAATCTCATGCTCACAATACTTTCTTCAAATGCAGGTTCAAGCTCAACCAAATTGTTCAAATGCCCTCACACAAGGAATGTTTCCATATTCACACACAATGGTTTAATCATTTAAAGTTTCGGAATCAAATGCAATGCTCACTCTCACAAGGAAGAACACAATGCATGATTTCACCCATAGGTTTGCCCGTATTTTCCAATCAACATTTGTTTTGGCTTACTCAAGATCCAGAAGGTCTTTTCGAGGCTTGTAATGGGGCTGAGTGCAAAAGTATGGTCATTTAGGCTCAGTGACTTTCAACCTCATGAAATGTGTTGCTCACAACACTTCCTTTCCTTTTCCTTCATCATTCTCTTTAGTGCTTATAAGTCATCCTATTATTCCCTTTCCATGGATTGTTTGGGAACCCCATTTCTTTTGTGCTTTATTCCACAACTTTCTTTTTCATTCTTTTTCTTTTTCTTTTTCTTTCTCTCTTTTTTTTTTTATATGGAGGGGTTTCATTTTTCTCAACACCATGGGTTAAAGGAGACATTCCTTGTACTTTTTGACTTTCCTTCTCTTTTCACCTCACCCCCAACTTAGGATTTTGGCCTAAGTTGGCTATTCAACTAACCATAACTTCATGAGGATTATGGGTAATGTATAAAGAAAGGTCTAGTTTTCATCAAGTTTCTTCCAAAGGAAGGTAAGGCTCATGGGGTGTTTAAAAGCGGTTCACACACTCATAATGTAGGCCACAAAAGAGGTATATATCAAATTGGCTCACACTCTTAGAGTTGCATAATATCGTATCAAGAGATAGCCTTACTTAGTCAACCGGACCAACGGGGCAAATTCTAGGATCTATCATGCATGTTTCAAAGTAAGCTCAACACACTAGTCACTGACACTATAGTTAAACAAGACTCCACACTTTTGCTAGTGTGAAATGGTCATCACAAGAGACTCAATTCGATACTAGGCTAGTCATAACAAGATGCAAAGAGTTCACATACTATTTATGCAACTTCATTTGGACTCATCATAGCCGCGCATTCATGTTTGTTCGATTTAGAGAACTATTTAACTCATCGATATTGATCGGAACCGAGACTCAAATTTTGCAAAAGGACAACCTTCAAAAGGGTAAAAATCATTTTCAATTAAAACAAAATGAGTCATAAGCTCAAACATCCACGCACAGCAGTGTAATAACACAATAATAGCTCACCACCCAAAATATAAAATCAAAATAAATATGCACAAAGGTGCGCCTCACCCCACCACATAACAAAAATCATTTTTCCTCAAATGCGAACAAAAGTATCCAAAAGTAAAAGTAAGTAAGACAGAGAGGGAGGTAAAGAATAGTCATGTCTATGCAGTCTCTCCATCTGTCGGGGACTCAGTGCCCGATGTAGCAGTATGAACTTGGGCATCAGTGCTCGGAGTCACCCTAGAGGGAATAGCACTGCCAGATCCACTAGGGGCTGTTGTGGACGTCTCAGTTGGCGATGTCTGGATCACCAACTGCACAATCGTCCCCACAAGATCTGGCAAATATCTAAATATGCTCTGCTCTCGGCTCTCCATCATCTCCTCCTCATGTATTGCTATCAGCTCCTCGTCGGTCTCTACATTCGACCCCTCATATGCCATGCCACCCATCTGTACATCTCCGGTGGTTGCCGCAGGAATCCCTTAGTACTTAGGAGTATCCTCGTCATCTGCACCCCGCATCAATTAGGTGAAGTCGGTAGACTTCAAAAAGTCTACGTCCTTTCTCAAATCTGCCACTTCGACTTTCAAAGCTGAAACCTCGGATGTCTTTCCCTGTCTGCTCTCACAAGCAGTGAATCTGGTAGCCAGATCATCAATAGAGGCCCTAAGGGGGTCAATGCAGCCAAGATAGCACTATCGATCATCCCTTGAATGGATCTCTTCAATCGAGTTGCTCTCACATCCGCTGAATAGGCCAGTTGTCACATCCGCTGAGTAATGCTGCACATAAAGTTGTATGCATTGGTTGCAAAAAGTTGTCAAGTCAATTACATGAGTTGTATGATGTATGAAAGTGAGCAAGGCCTATTTTGAATGCAAACATGCTTGTTTTAACTGATTACAGATCCTTGAAAAGAAGTGGTGGATGCACAAATACCATAGTATGGAGTCTAGGTCTAGGATTAGTTAGTAAGTTGTTCGAGGACGAACAAGGCTCTAAGTGTGGGGTAGTGATCTTAGATGTATTTTCCGTTTGCATGTATAGTTTTCAAGGATGTAGTTTAGGTTGTGAATATAACGTAGGAATGTTTTTGGCCAAAAACTCGAAGAACTACATATGTATGAAGGGAGACTGACATACATAAATAAAGTTCCCTTGAACATTTCATTGTCTTTTGATTATTATCAATTCACTCCAAAAAAGCATATTATTCCCCACACAAATTCAAACTAAAGAGACAAGTAACAAAGTATCAATATCTGCATTTGTTGCTTCATAAATCATATTATCTATTCAGTTGATCTACATCTTCCTTCAGTTCATTGGCGAGATTCCATCCACATCATCTTGAACAATATTTTGCTCATTAGTGCCTAAATCTTTATCATTAGCGCCTCTATCGTGACCATTAGTGCCTACATCTTGTTCATTAGCGCCCCAATCTTGATCAACAATTTATTCATTCGCGCCTCCAACTTGTTCCTCGTAATGCTGAAGCAATGTTACCTCATTCCAGTAAGGCAAATCAGCATATCTTTGCCACAAAATACTCATTCATATCAACACCTTACAAGTCTCAATTCACAAATTTGTTAATTAGAACCTTACCATTTCATCAAGTTCTTCCTACTTTATCTTGTTTGTTCTGTCTGCAGGCTGCAATGTGGAGAAATCATATTTTCTTGTATATAAAAAAAAAGAACAAACTCTTCTTGTTCATAAAAATCAAATACTTCTTACAATTTGGCACTCCACATCGGGCACAATAAGCATCAACTAGAATACAGTCATCTACAACTTGATGATATATATTGTCATGTGGTACACGAACTTTAAAACTACATATGCATACACAGACCGCGTAATCATCTGTAAAACTCAATTTCCATATATATATATATTTACTCCTGGAAGATGTACAAGACATAAAAATTAAGTATACAGAATTCAGATTATTACTAGTTTTTTGGAAAAAAATGAAGAAGAGAGGATGGGAATATCCGCACAAGGCTAAAAATATCCTCGACGAATCCAACTTGAGCTTTGCAGACACAACAACAGATGCAATAATGAAAAGGAAGATCATTGTATTCAAGTTTATTCTATCAACTTTGTTGATTGAATCAAGAAGCTGTTGTTGGGTTTTAAAAGATGTGAATGAAAAATGATATTGTTGAAAATATGCACAAGTTGTCCGTCCAGGGATGGACAAATTGCATTTTTGTACACCTGGATTGTTATGATCAAGCAAGTAAATTAACATAAACCAACTTGTTTATAAAATATAACTTGAGAGCATGAATTTCCAAAGCATAAGCTAAGTAAATTGCTATAAGTGAATGAAAATTAGATGACAACAAAATTTGCGCATAAAGCCTCATGAAACCTATTAATACTCATTATTTCTACTCACTAATCCTGAATTTTCTTATAATGGTTGAACTTCAAATTTACCTTATCTCATTTGTGTCTCATATCTCATGGTGAATCTTCGGAGCTAGGTGGCTCACATTGTGGTGTCAATCTCTTAGTCACTCCAGACCTATCGCTTTTGCCATATGTCACTTTCTAACTCATCTATCTAGCAAGCTTGATCAGTTTTATGCTATATAGATTGTCATACCTCAGTCCTACACCCCCGGCGTGGCCGACACTCAGAAACCATTTCTAGTCCCAGGTGAGATCCTTGGTTTGGCAGACTACTGAGAGAAAGACTAAACATACATGCAGAAGCCTTATAAAATAAACATTTAAAATCAATTAAATATATTTCATACAAAAGTATGAAATAAATTTGAATATGGATAATGATAATAATGTTTAAACTTCTCAATACAAAATACTGAATCAACTCACTGACTTTGTCTATCTATGAAGGCTCTACTAACAAAAGATAGGTGTAAGGACAAGACTCATGACTACCTGACTATTCAACTAACAATTTCTGAAAAATTAAATAAACTATACTAACTAAATTAGATCCCCCCCCCCCCCGTAAAGTGAGGAGGTCTCACCAAATGCTAGTGGAAAGTGATCTTACTAAATGTTTGCTATCAAGAGTACCTGAAACGGTATCATAAAATGATGCAGCACCAAATGGCGTCAATATAGAATGTATGATATGTAATAATTGAACTAAAAAGAAACTTAAAGGAACATGAGGTGAAATCATTAAATCTCTACAATGAGATATACAATAATAGCAAAATACTAAAATAATATACTTTATTTTTCTTAGGGTGTTTCTCTAATCAAAAAGCATCACTACAAGCCTTGTGATAATACAATGTCTAGCGCATGTTGCCAGTCATCCTATACCTTGCTGGAGTATAGGACAACAAAGCTTAACCTATGGATCCATCTGAAAAGCCCTCAACAAGGTTGTGAGAAGTCGCCCGAATCAACGACATGATCCTATCTGCGCTGGCGACACAATTTATGGGTTTTGAGTTGTTAAATCTTACCCAAATTGGTGGTCAACACTACTCCCAAAACATGCAATAATGCTCATACAGTAAAGATGTCCCCCTTTAGGGGAAAACTGAAATCTGATACTTTGAGTCTATGCTCAATGATATTTCTTTAAAACTGAACTGGACTGAACTTAAATGGACTTGACTATGCTTTTATGAAAATATTATTTTGACTCACTATTTTGCATACTCTTTTATCAATGCATTGAACTTACTTTAAAGATTGATTGAAAATCCTTTCTCTAAAACTGATTATGCTTTGTTTAAACTAGCCTTGTTTTCTTCATGAAGATAATGCATAAGAACTGATATATCAAGGCTTTCATAAAATTCATAATTAAATATGGTTCATGGGGTGAAATAAGCATGATCAATGATTAAGAATCGCCCAATAGATTAATACTAAAATAGATACAACAAAATCACTAATTCATGCTAAGAAAGTAAGTAGAACCCTCAAATGTAGTAAGCCTTGGGTTTGAAACCCTAGTTGAACCTTGCTATCTGAAATTTAGATATAGGGAGTGAAAAAGAACTCATTAACTCAATATGATAGCTTAACGTACCTTGAATCACTCTAATTGAAACTCTAAGTTTGAAGAGGAACCCTAAAAGTCTCTTCTTGAACTTTAGGATGAGTTCTTGTTTTCGCTAGATATGAGAGAAAGATTTGATGTTAGAATCTTATTAAGAATTCGTGATTAGAGATTGATTATTTTTAGAACTACTTCAGATACATGAGAGTAACATACCCCGGTATTAAAGATGCAGGAGATGAGAGAATTTGAGAGAAAATAAGCCCTAGGTCGTCCAAGATGAATTTTATAATGACTCACCATCTTAACTTAATAAATAGAGCATTTTAAAATCTAGACTCTCAAAAATTTGCTTGGCGTGGTGTGCCCGTGCTACAGGCTGCTGGAAAAATAGCCTAGCATGGTGCGCCCACGCTACCAGGCACACGGAGCACACGGTCAATTTTATATCTCTCCAGTATAATGCAGATAACTTTTTACTCAAGAGTCAGGTTGACCAACAGTAAGTGACGTTGAAAAGAATAAATGTATACCTTTAATTTGATAGGTCACAGGTCATATAAATTTTACTATTCTGAGAGGCATGGTTGTTTGAAGTTGACCTTGTATGAACTCATGTGAAAATATAGCTGATAGAAATGCTTAGAACTTGGTTTGGTGTTTAAGGTTCCTTATGACTCTAAACCATATATGATATACTTACTACACTTTGTGAAGGATCTTAACATATATGCACAACTTATTATTCATCGGGTTCGGACCCATACACATACAGAGGATGATTTGAATCTTTGCTTAGAAGTTGTTGGATGTTATGCAGATTGTCCCACATTTTTTGGGTACTCAAAGAATTGTGACAAAAAATGGAAAACACTTCAATTCTTGGCCGAAAGCAAATGAAAAGTCCTCTGACCTTTATTGACGTGACACATGTGCCTCCACTTTTAATTCTCCGAGTACGTGTCTTCTCGTGATTGGTTAAAAACCATGACAGACTATCAAGGCAATGCTAACATTTCTTTTCCAAAATCTATATATGTTCTTCCATTTTCAATTTACTTCCTTCACGCCTTCTTCTTAGAACTTTCTTGTCATTCTTCCGACTTTCAAGTTTTACCGAAGTTTCATCAAAGATAATTACCACCTTCTTAACTATCCTTTGACTTGATTTATCTAGAATCCACGACATAATTATAGATTAATAGGGGAGGGTGGGGGGACAAAGTCGACAATAGCAATTTGAAGGCCCAAATCACAATTGAGGACGAGGATCATTGTTGGAGAATGAAGATGTTGGGTGAATCTTTTTACAAATGACCCATGAATTTTTACAAATGATCCGATTTAGATTTTTATCCTAAATATTAACCCCCTTAAGTTTAAACTTAAAATTATTTTAGTTCTGCATAAATGGAAATGTTTATTCATGTGGACTGTTACTTGACATCTTTTTTTGAATAAAAATAGAGAGTGCACACTACATACAATCAACTATTAAATGAATGTGTGTTTTAATAAATATATGGTGATAGTTTAAGTAGAAAAAAGAATTACTGATAATGGAAGTGTGACTTTGACCATTTAACTTTATTTTTGTTAAATGTCCACTTTTACTTGTCGAGTTTAAAAATCAAGAAATAATTTATCAATTAGTTCTTGATAAATTTGACCTTCACCAACAAGATGAACAAAAGTTCATGTAATCAGCCCAACTTAACTATTAAGATTTATTCCCTCTACTTCATATTAAGTGAACTGTTAGAAGTTTTTATATAGTTCAAAATAAGTGAATTTTCCAAAGTTCAAGATAATTGTTAATTGGATTTTGTTTCTTCATATTTATCCTTTCTTTTAATGACGTTGTTAACTACTTTACATTTTTTAGGAGAACAATTTAGGAATAATAATAATTAAAATTAGCCTTTAATATTTGTCCTTAATACTTTTCTTTAAGAGGAGTGTTATATTCCAACAATTCACTTAATATAGACAAGAGGAAGTACCATTCATTTCCCCAACATAATTGTCAAAATATTGAATTAGTTATATTCAAAGAGTGATATAGTAAAATTACACTTTTATTTATTGCTCGGTAAGGAATGTGACAAGTATGTACCAACTCAGACATGAAGAGTTAATGTTCTTAAATACTAAAAAAAATACTTATTATAGCCTTTGCATTTCACAAGCTTTTAGGGTTTTGACTTCCCCTTTTCCTTTGCTTTTGAATTTTTAATTTTTCAACTTCATCTAGGATTAACAAGAGACCGAGTTTATTCAAGTCCTTAATATCCTCAGGTATATACCCAAATTCAATAAGAGCTTTCCATGTTAATTGATATACATGCCCTCACTATATATGATAATGATTTATACTATATTTTTTTCTTAAAGTAGGTAGATATATTCATTTGTGTCAAAAGCATTTTTATTGTGTTTTTTACTCTGTGTTAATTCCATGTTCTCCTTGATTGTATTGATGATATGAGAGTCATATCCATCACCC
The DNA here is from genome assembly GCA_035578085.1 of Solanum pinnatisectum. NCBI lineage: Eukaryota > Viridiplantae > Streptophyta > Magnoliopsida > Solanales > Solanaceae > Solanum > Solanum pinnatisectum. Next base: position 36,795,630 of record CM069084.1, on the reverse strand, counting down.
TTCGTGTCCACCGTGCCACGAAGGCGCCAACGACCCAACTTGAAAAGGGCTACCTCAAAAAAAGCTACCTACTTGTCGTAGAGTGAAAGATTCCTAGTGTGGAGCCATCGAGACTTTCCCACATTAATATCTAACTTTCGCGATGTGGAAGAGTCGATACTTAGAGTCCTAATGAGTCCACAAATTGGACTCATTTAAGGCTATATTCTAATAGAAATTGTGTCCTCAAATGCCTATTTTATCTCAATATCTAATGAAAACCCTTAAGTTTCAAGTATTTGAAGATTGAAGGAAAGAAAAAGGAACGAAAAGGCTGAAAAGAACAAGAAAATGAAGGCCTGATGATCGCCGAGTCCACTTGGTGAATCGCCAGAGGGTCTCACTTCGCCTTTTGTTCCAGTGTGCTGAGCCTGAAGGAAAGGATCAAGTCGGCAGAACAAGGGAGCAGTCGGTGCATCGCTGAGAAGTTTTGCGAAGCAGTACTATATCGCCCAATGACCCAGAGCACGATGATACCGAAGGATGGTGCAAGAAGGTGCGAACTATACTAAAGGGAGAATCGCCGAGTTGATCGGCAATTCCAACTAATGTCGTCGAATGATCCATCACAGCACAGATTTTTGAAAACTATAAATACTCATTGAGAGTTATAGAGAGTATATCATTAGACAATATTAGATTCTTAAAATAATTTTTATTACTTTTATTTTTGCTCTGAGTTTGGAGAGAGTTTTGGAAACTTGAAGAAGAAGAGGGTTTCATCTCCAAGGATTTGGACTTGGGTCTCTTGGATTCTTCATCCTTGGCCTGTAACAAGACTTAAATATTCATACCAATTTGAGTGCAAGCTCATTTAGGTATAAATTTCTATTTATTGATGTGTGGTTAAAAACCCCCATTCTTGGGGTATGATTTAGCAAATATGTGTTGAGATTATTGTTGGGTTTTTCTTGCTGATAGGTTAGATGTATTTTAATGGTGATTTCACCTAGTGGTTGTAGTTTAATTTAATAGGTTTGTAGTTGCAAATACAAAACCACCCATGTGTTTTCGGCTTGCGAGAGAGAGAGGTCGTGAAACCAAGACAGCTAGACTAATGGCCTAAGGAGTGGGGGTTCAGCTCGAAAAGGTGAGCCCTAGTCCCATATCCTAACACTCAGCTCGAGAGAGTGAGTGGGGTATGACGTAGGCTCGCCTTCATGTGGCAAATGGGTGTTCGAGAGGAACCTATTTGAAACGGGGTAAGTTTCTTGAGAGGGAACTTATTTCCATTTAAAGCTTAGCCTAGTCACTATTATCTGACAAATCCTATCGGAAGCATATACCCAATGATTTGAATCAGCATCTAGTGCGGTCAGACCCTAAGAATCCCCTCTCATTTATAGATTTCTTGTTAATTTTGTTGTTTTTGCTATATTTGTGACAAAACCCCCAAATCGATATTTGACACTTTTGTGTGTCCCTTTTTTTAATTTATAATGTTTTTAGTCGTTAATGTCTTTAGCTACGACTAGTTAAAACATAATTTTATTTTTCTATTAATTATCGAAACCACTCCCTTGGAACTCGACCCAAACCCTTGGTTGGGTTATTATACTATTGCACGATCATAGACACTTGCATTGGAAGTTGTGTCATTGATTACGTAAACATCAAAATGGCGCCGCTGCCGTGGAGTGGTGTTATTTGAGAATTCTTAGATTAGTAGAATTTTTGTTCTTATTTGTTGTAGTATACTAATTTTATTTTTAGTTTTGTTTTGTTGGTTTGTTTGTATCCAAACAGAGGAAATGAGCATGGCGAGCTATACTCGAGAGCCAATGGAGTTTCCCCCATTAGAGGTAAATGATGTTCAGGGATTGTATCCTTACCTTCAAACAAGTGGAGGGTGAGTGGATCCACAAATCATGGGCATGGTTTAATGAACTGATCAATCAATGCCCAAATCATGACATTCCCGACATAGTTCTCCTTGACTGTTTCTACAGAAGTCTTGGTCCTGGAAACAAGAGGTTGGTTGACCAACTCATCCCGAGAGGCATCATGAAACAACCATATATGATAGCAGCTCAACTGCTTAATCAAATGGTTGAGATGAATCAAGAAGTAGAAAAGGACTTCATGATGGCCGCCCTAATGACTCAGATGGATGACTTGGCCAAAAAGATGGTGAAAATCGAGGTCCAATGTAAGAAGAAGGATAAATACATCCCTCCTCATGAGCGCAGAAGTCTCGACAACAATGAGTTTAAAAGTCTTGATGGAATGCTCTCAATCATTCTCCACAAAGTGATTGAGCAAGATAGAGAGCTGAAAGAAATAAAGGAATACATTGAAGGAATGAAATGGATGATTTGGTCTCATTCTAGAGCTGTCCAGCTGCTAGAGAACCTCATGGGTTATGCGTTGCCCGATCTCCAGCCAAAACATAATGGGGGATTACCTGATGAAATCAAGGCTGACCCCAAAAATGGAGTTTGAGTACTGATTTACGTCATGCCATGACGTTAAATAAGGCATTGTTTGGGAGGCAATCCAAAACCCTTAAATGCTTATAGTATGTTATTATCGAAATAAAGGTGTCTTCATTTTGTAAGATTGGGCATGAAAAGTGTGTGAAAAGCACAGGATGAGTTACATAAGTTCAAATGGAGAATCGCCGACTAGATCGGAAATAGGCATAATAGGCCGATTGGTGAGCTAGGTCGAGCTCGCCAAATCACTCAGCAGTTCGCCTATTAACCCATCTCACTTTAAATTCCATGCTACTTGAGATATGGATTCTGTATTTTTTGGTGTGAATTCTCTGATCGCCAAAAGCATTTGGCAAATCACCAAAAATGTCCTAGATCACTCCTGGTCAGCACCATTACCCTTATTGCACTGTAACTTTCAGCCAAAAAAACACTGCTCACCAAAGCAATTAGGCGACTCACCGATCTACTCGGTGAGATAATCTGTAATCGTGCCCCTCTGAATTTGATTTAGTTAATTTACCTTTTTCCCAAATTTTTTTGCTGAAATGGCTAGAACTAGAGTTACAAAATAGGATTGAAATCAACAAGGATGCAGCTGCATCTAGGAGCAAGGTTGCTAAAATTTCCACAGTTAGTGGGAGAGGCAAGGACAAGGATAAGATCCAAGAACTATCAGATGCAAGCACTGACAGTGATGGCTTTTACAGAAACGATCCTAACCAATATGAAAGTGAGGGTATGGGTTCTGATGAAGATGAATTATTAATGACTCAAAGGGTTGAGCGGCGAACTAAGAAGCTGAATGATCCATCCAGGATCAGGAATACCTAGCCTACCACTCCTACATCTCTAGTTCCAGAGCAGCCAATGGTATTAGAACCTCTAGTACAGGGTCCTTCGCATAAGTCAACGAGTCGAGTAAAAGTTGAGGGATTGAGAACAATTTTGGAGGAAAAGCAGATGTCCATAAATGGGGTTATAGACAGACACCTAGAGATAATGGAATTCCTGAGATACCATAAATTCCAAATTTTCACCAAGCCCCACGACCCTTATATTCCAACCTGGGTAAGAGAATTCTTTAGTGCATACAGTGCACTAATCTCCCAGAAAAAACAACTAGCAGCAACCTTCAAAGAAGTAGATTATGTGGTTGTTAGAGGCAGGAGCGTGAAGTGTGGTAGTGAGGCAATCAACGTGATCTTGGGCATGTCCACGAATATTGGAGATCATTGCTAGCATTTGATCAGAACGAAGAAACTGGATGAGATGAAAAAGTGGTTAGCCCCACTAATTTCAGACGAGACTCCGAAATAGTTGGCGGAAGGAGCTCAGATTGAAAAGAAAGAACTAGACATAGCAGCAAGGTTCTGGTTTGGTTTTATCAGTAGCACAATCATACCATCCCAGAATGAGTCGATTCTTCACCTTGCCAAGGCAGCTTGCCTGGGTTGCATCATAGAGAGAACGCGGATAAATTTGGGAGACATCATTGCTTTAGAGATACTCATGCATGCAAGGCAGAACCAGACCTCACTTCTATTCCCAATATAGATCATAGCATTGTGCAAACAAGATCGGGTACCTCGGGATGCAAAGAAAGATGTGGAAATAATGCTTGCAGCCTCTACTGATATCCAGCAGATCGAAGCCGAGTGCCTTAGGGATCAAGCAGAAAAGAAGAAGGCAGCATCAGTGGACTCAGAAAACACGAGATCATCACTTGCAGAGGCACCTCCAGATTCTTCCGCTGCTGCAAGGTCTCCTAGACCTAATGTTATTGCTACTATTTCCCGGCCTCCACTCACCCAGGCTTTCCTACTCCGAATGGGACAGCTTGCCCTTTCTGCTGATAGTCGGGTAGCTAGTGTAGAGGCCTCTGTTCCAGGCATAATCCAGATTGCCCTATCTAATGTTGTGACACCTCTAAGTAGTATCATTAATGCCCTAACGTCCAGGTTAGCAGTGTGTGAGAAAAACCAAGGGGCCACAGATGAAGTGACAGCTTTAAAGGCTGCTATCGCTGAGCTACGAAAAGATGTAAACCACCTGAAGTTTACATATGTGTCCATGATCTTTCGAACATTGGGGATTCCAAACACGCCTGTGATGCCTTAGACCACCACCGGACATGGGGATGGAGCAAAATATGTAGTCGATCTTGACCTAGAGGAAGAGACTGATGAAGAGATGTTTGAGGGGGCTGCAGCAGACGACATAGCCGAGACTGAAGAAATCATGATAGATGTTGTTGTGCAAGCTTCCTTGGCGAAGGCTCCTGCTGCTAGATCCAGTGGAGTTGGTCCTTCTGAAAGTCACTCCGGGTACTGATGCTTAGACAGATAGAGTGACTACTTAGACAGGATCCCCTCTTTACCTCCCTCTCTATCTTTCTTTATTTTGCCTTTCGGATTCTGTGTTAATTGCATTTGAGGACAAATGTGTTTTTATTTGTGGTGGGGTGAGGCTCACCTTTTGTGTGTTATTTGTGTTCTTGTTTTGTATATATTTAGGTTGTTCTGTTTAAAATTGTTGTTACAATGCTTTTTGTGGATGTTTGAGCTCATGGCTCCCTTTTGTTTTAAATTACAAAAATGATTTTGACCCTTTCGAAAAGTTTTAAAATTTTCTAAAAATTTTTGCCACCTCGCGTGTGTTGAAAGTGGCTGTTCTTTTGCAAAATTTAAGTCTCAGTTCCGATCAATACTGATGACTTGAATAGTGCTATCAATCGAATGAACATGAATGCGCGGCTATGACAAGACCAAATGAATAGACATAAAGTCATGACTGCTGGGAAAAGGCAATGGAAGAGGAACTTTCGACATTAGAAGAAAATCATATATGGGATTTGATATCTAAACCGGCTGAAGCTTCTGTTATTAGGAGCAAATGGATTTATTCTATGAAAATGAAGTTTGATGGCACATTGGAGAGGTACAAAGCTCGACTAGTAGCTCAAGGATATAAATAAGAATATGGCCTGGACTATGAGGAGACTTTTGCTCCTGTTGCAAAGATGACGACAATTCATGTGTTGCTCACTATAGCATCCATCAAACGGTGGAAACTTCATCAAATGGACGTGAAAAATACATTTTTGTATGGTGAACTACATGAGGTTATATAGATGAAGTCTCCCCCAAGGTACAAGCAAGCTCAACCTGATATGGTTTGTCGTCTTCGGAAATCTCTTTATGGTCTCAAGCAAGCACCACATGCATGGTTTGAGAAGTTTTGATCTACCATTATAAATGCTGGTTTTTCTCAATGTGTTTCTAATTATTCATTATTCATCCAGTACACCAATATTGGTACAACAATTTTACTATTGTATGTAGATGATATGATTATAACCGGCAATGATAAGAATGGAATTGTACAGCTCAAGAATCTTCTTAATGCAACTTTCGAAATGAAGGACCTTGGTAGGTTAACATATTTTTTGGGGTTGGAGGTTGAATATTTGCAGATGGTATCACGCTAAGCCAAAGGAAGTATGAAGAGGATCTTGTCACACAAGCATGTCTAAGTGACAAGAATGTAGCTCACACACCTATGGAGATCAATGTTAAGTACAAAAATGATGATGGTGATCCTCTTGCAGAACCAAGATTGTATAGTAAGCTCATTGGATGTCTAATTTATTTGATGATAACAAGAATTGACATCTTTTATCCAGTTCAAGTCTTGAAGCCAATTTGTTACAAATCCTTGCCTGCATTATTTTTCTGGCCTTCTCAGAATCATTCGCTATGTTTGGAGTACAATTAATCGAGGTATTTTCTTTCATTCAACATCATCTCTAAATCTCGAAAGGTATGCAAATGCAGATTGGGTAGGATGTCTAAACTCTCAAAAGTCTACGACAAGATGATGTATGTTAATCGGATCATCACTTGTCTCATGGAAGTGCAAGAAACAGCCAAGAATTTCAAAATCATCAATGGAGGTAGAATATAGATCAATGTCAGACGCTTGCTCTAAAATTGTATGGATACGTCGATTGATGGAAGAACTTCATATCTCTGTTGATGGCTCCACTACATTACATACTGACAATATTAGTGCAATAGAAATAGAAACAAATCCGGTCCACCATGAGAACATAAAGCACATTGAAGTGGACTGCCTTTATATTTGAGAACCTGTAGTTGATCAAGTCATTAGTCTTCGATATATCACGTCACATGATCAATTGGCAGACTTGTTTACAAAGGTGATGACAAGGAGCAGACACCAATTCCAATTATACAAATTAATGCTTCTTGATAAGTAGTATCAATTTGAGAGGGGATATTGACCATATCAGATATGATTCCAAATCATATATGTTATGATTCCAAATATCATATATGATTCTAAAATATCCAAAACAATATTCTAATTTAAGTAAGCACAATCAGATCATTGATATTGTGCAAGATATGATATGATATTGTGCTAGAATTATGCTTTTACCTTTGTATATAAATAGTGGATAGTTTATCAATTGTAAATGATAGAAATACAAAATAGTTTTGAACGATTTTTGGTCTCTGATTTCTCAATTGTTATCAAATACTACTTTCAAAAAATGCAATAATGCTCATACTATAAAGATGTCCCCATTTAGGGGAAAACTGAAAATCTGATACTTTGAGTCTATGCTCAATAATACTTCTTTAAAACTAAACTGAACTTAAATGTCTTGACTATTATTTTCTAAAAATATTATTTTGACTCATTGTTCTGCATACTCTTTTATCAATGCATTGAACTTACTTTAAAGAGTGATTGAAAATCCTTTCTCTAAAACTGATTATGCTTTCTTTAAACTAGCCTTGTTTTCTTCATGAAGATAATGCATAAGAACTGATATATAAAGGCTTTCATAAAATTCATAATTAAATATGGTTCATGGCGTGAAATAAGCATGATCAATGATTAAGAAACATCCAATCAATTAGTATATTGAAATAGACACAACAAAATCAATAAATCATGATAAGAAAGTAAGAAGAACCCTCGCATGTAGTAAGCCTTGGGTTTGAAACCCTAGTTGAATCTTGCTAACTGAAATTTAGATGTAGGGCGTGAGGAAGAACTCATTAACTCACTATGATAGCCTTACATACATTAAATCACCCTAATTGATACTCTAAGTTCAAAAGGAGCCCTAAAAGTCTCTTCTTGAACTTTAAGATGAGTTCTTGCTTTCACTAGACATGTGAGAAAGATTTGATGTAGAATCTTTTTAAGAATTCGTGATTAGAGATTGAAATTTTTTAGAACTAATTTAGATACATGAGTAACACATTTTGGTATTAATGATGCAGGAGATTAGAGAATTTGAGAGAAAATAAGCCCCATTTCATCCAAGATTAATTTTATAATGACCCACCATCTTAACTTAATAAATAGAGCATTTTGAAATCTAGACTCTCGAAAAAAATTTTGGTGTGCGTGGTGCGCCCACCCGAGCTGCTGAAAAAATGGCCTAGCATGGTGCGCTAACACTACCAGGCACGCAGAGAGCATGGTCAATTTGACATCTTTCTAGTAAAATCAATAGTGTTTTACTCAAGAGGCGGGTTGATGAGCGGTCAGCGACATTGGAAAGAATTATTATAGACCTTTAATTCGATAGGTCACGGGTCACCTAAATCTTACTATTATGAGAGGTATGGTCATTTCAAGTTGACCCTTGAAGGAACTCATGTGAAAACATAGCTGATAGAAATATTTTGAACTTGGCTTAGTGTTTGAGGTTCCTTACGACCCTAAACCATATCTGAAATACTCACTACACTTTGTAAAGGACGTTAATATATATGCACAAATTAGAATTCATTGGTTTCAAACCTATACACATACAGAGGATGATTCGAATCTTTGCTTAGAAGTTGTTGGACATTACATAGATTGTCCCGCATTTTTTTGGGTACTCAAAGAATTGTGACAGAAAGATGTACTTCAGTTCTTGGCCGAAAGCAAATGAAAAGTCCCTGACATTTCTTGATGTAACACATGTCCCTCCACTTTTAATGCTCCGAGTACGTGTCTTCCTGTGATTGGTTAAAAACCATGGCCGACCATCCAGGCAATGCTGACATTTCTTTTCCAAAATCTATATATGTTCTTCCATTTTCAATTTACTTCATTCACACCTTCTCCTTAGAACTTTCTTGTCATTCTTCCAACTTTCAAGTTTTACCTGAGTTTCATCAAAGATTACCACCTTCATAACTATCCTTTGAATTCATTTATATAGAATCTATGACATAATTACAACTTAATAGGGGAGGGTGGGGGGACAAAGTCGACATTAGCAATTTGAAGACACAAACCACAATTGAGGACGAGGATCATTGTTGGAGAATGAAGATGTTGGGTGAATCTTTTTACAAATGACCCATGAATAATTACAAATGATCCAATTTAGATTTTTATCCAAAAATATTAACCCCCTTAAGTTTTAAACTAAAAATTATTTTAGTTCTGCATAAATGGAAATATTTATTCATGTGGACTGTTACTTGACATCTTTTTTTAATACAATTAGAGAGTGCACACTACATACAACCATCTATTAAATTATGTGTGTTTTAATACATATATGGTTATAGTTTAGGTAGAAAAAAAGAACAACTGATAATGGAAATGTGACTTTGACCATTTAACTTTATTTTTTTTAAATGTCTACTTTCACTTGTCGAGTTTAAAAATCAAGAGATAAATTATGAATTAGTTCTTGATAAATTTGACCTTCACCAACAAGATGAACAAAAGTTCATGTAATCAGCCAACTTAACTATAAAGATTTGTTCCCTCTAGTCCATATTAAGTGAAATGTCATAAGTTTTTTTTTGTAGTTCAAAATAAGTGAATTTTTCAAAGTTCGAGATATTTGTTAATTGGATTTTTTTCTTCATATTTATCCTTTCCTTTAATGATGTTGTTAACTACTTTACATTTTTAGGAGAATAGTTTTGGAATAATAATAATTAAAAATAGCCTTTAATATTTGTCCTTAATCTTTTTCTTTAAGAGGAGTGTTATATCCCAACAATTCACTTAATATAGACTAGAGGAAGTACCATTCATTTCCCCAATATATTTGTCAAAATATTGAATTAATTATATTCAAAGAATGATATAGTAAATTTAGGGAAAAGGTACAAGTACACGCCCCTAAACTATGACCGAAATCCCAAAGACACACCTTATATAAACTAAGGTCCTATTACCCCCCCCCCCCAAACCCATTTTGTTTTGTAAATTTGTACACCTTTTAGGCTTACATGAAATCAAAATATCTCCCATACGCCTAAATTGCGTTGAGTCGGGAGTGTGCCACATAAGACAAAAGGTGTACAAAATTACAAAATAAAAAAAATGAGTTCAGGGGGTAATAGGACCTTAGTTTAGTTAAGGTGTGTCTCTGAGATTTCGGTCATAGTTTAGGGGAATACTTGTGCCTTATCTCAGTAAAATTACTCTTTTATTTATTTCTCATTAAGGAATGTGACAGGTGTGCACCAACTCAGACATGAAGAGTATATAAGTTCTTAAATACAAAAAAAAAATACCTATTACAGCCTTTGCATTTTACAAGGTTTTAGGGTTTTGATTTCCCTTTTTCCTTTGCTTTTGAATTTTCAATTTTTCATCTTCGTCTAGCATTACCAGGAGACTAAGTTTATTCAAGTCCTTAATCTCCTCAGGTATGTACCCAAATTCAATCAGAGCTTCCCATGTTAATTGATATACACGTCCTCACTATATATGATAATGATTTATACTATGTTTTTTTTTTTCTTAAAGTTGATAGATATACTCATTTGTGTCAGAAGCATTTTTATTGTATTTTTTACTCTATGTTACTTTCATGTTCTCCTTGATTGTATCGATGATATGAGAGTCATATCCATCACCCTTTGTGTCCATCGTTCCAGGAAGGTACTAACCATCCAACTCAAAAAGGGTTACCTCAGAAAAAGCTGCCTACTTGTGGTAGAGTGAATACTACCTAGTGTGGAGCCATCGAGGCTCTCCCACATTAATAGCTAGCTTTTGCAGTATGGAAGAATGGATATTTAGAGTCCCCAAAATTTGTATAAGAAAGTTATTGTATATATATATATATGGTCTTGGGAAATGGATAACTTTTGAGTCGAGTTAGGTGCAAATGTTCATTAATTTCTTTGTATGATAAAATGTAACATGGAAGCAGAATGTATCGGTTGCTATTTATAAATAGTTAATCTAGAGTTGTCAAATGGTTTAAACAGGACACTCGGTGAAATTATAGTAGTGGAGGAAGGAGATTCAAAATATAAATTTTGAGATAAATACTAGAATCGATACCTAAAAGTTAACTATATGATCTAAAACAAATTTTGAACCCCATTTGCCACTACACTAGTATCTTCCCTTATGTCAAAGGGGATTTAACAATTTACATATAACTAGGAAGATTATGTTTGCCTTAATTACACAGTATAATTTTTTAACGAAGGGGATCAAATTAACAACATTGTCAATACCTAGTTCCACCACTTAATAATAGTGCTAACTGCTAACTACCTATTCTAAATGGAACTGTCTTCTATAAATAGTACTTAATAAGTTTGATAAAATATATAGGCTAAGTTGATTGTTTTCTTCTAAAATTAGGGGGAAAGTAAATTCAATAATAGTGCTAACTGCTAACTAACATTTCTATAAAATTAGGGGTGAAGTAAATTCAAAACATAACATTAATGGGTTGAAACCAAAAATGTGTTGTATAATTTTTTACAGAGATTGTTTGTGCATTTCTGAAAGGATATTTGTTTTTTTTATTCTGCTTTCTGAACTCATGAGAACCTTAAATTTGTACCTACTGAAAGGATTTGAGACCATATTAGGACTGACCTGTTGTGGGATCTACTAAAAAGAACCCTTCATGGCCACAATTTATCTGATGCCACGAGTAATTGTTGGGTTTTAAAAGATGTGAATGAAATTGAAGAATTGTGACTTTTATAAAGAGTTTTGACTTTTCTGAAGAGTTGCGACTTTTCTGAAGAATTGTGACTTTTCTGAAGAGTTACGACTTTTTCGTAAGGTTGTGACTTTTCTGAAGGGTTGTGACCTTTTTGATAAGGCACAATAATCAGTCATTCACACACCATCTATTGTCTATAAATAGAGGGGTTCCTTTTATTTTTCAATAACAAATTTTTAAACTTCTTTCTTTTATACTAAATCTAGTATTCTAAATGTACTTTCCTATTGTTGAGTGGTTTGCTGACACCGTGGTTTTAAGTATCGATACACCGGTGAGTAAGATTATTCTATTATGAGATGATATATTCCATTAACCTCGGGTAATTGAGGGGACTAATTTCCTTATGAAACATTGTGCATTCAGTAGGCCCAATTTTCTTTTTTGAGAAAATATTTTGTTTCTTATTTTTAATCTATTTTAGATTTTATTTTCTTTACTGGTTTTAAGTTTCTAGTTTTGAAAATAATCTTTAAATTTTGTTGTTTCTTACCAAGTTCTTCAAAATTATTGTTCTAAGTATCTTAGTAATAATTTCACACCAAAGGTGGCTTTGAACTTTAGGTATTTATGTCAAGCATGCTGAATTATGCACAAACATTCTACTGATCAGCTTTGATGTTTCCTTGGGAGAAGAGTGTTTTTGTAGCTCATGCTGAAAGGTCTAACATTTATCTTCATCTGAAGCATACTTTCTTTAGGTAAAAAATTAGCTATCTTGTTTTCCTAGAGAATATGCCCAACTTTTGGCTTTTTTACTTTAGTTGTTTTTTTCTCCAATATTTCATATCCAAAAATGGTTTTCTTTCTACGATGGACTTCTGAGGTTTCTGTATTTTTCTATGGTTTCAGACTTCCATTGGTATCAACAGAGTTAGAGATTTCCAGCTAAATGTCTGCCAAGGAGGAGGTTGGGGAGAGTTGTGCACCTGTTGTATATAATGGGAGTGCTTCTAGAATCAATGAATTTAGGCTTCAACTTTATCTAGTTTCTGAGTATGACTCTGGCGAAGGCTTACCATATGCTCCTATAGATTGGCTAAATGTTGGTGATAAGTGGGGCTGGCGGGTAGGGAAAAGAATTACAAGTTCAGGCACCTTTATAGATAGATATATGTATCTTCCGAAGCATTTTAAGGCTCCAAAAGGTGGAACAAAAAATGTTTTTCGAAGTAAGATTTCAGTTAAAAAGTATCTCTAGTCTGAGTATCTTGGCATGGATATAAACCAATTTTTTGCCTCATTTAGTTGGATGATTCCTTCGAAGCAGTCGCCAAGCTCAAAAGGATAGCTTCGACATGCTCTTTGGTATATAGCATGTAGATATTTATTCGGTTGTTTGCATCAATTAAAAAAACACTTACAACATCTTTTTATTGACCTGATGCCAAATTTGTTTTCTTTTTAATTAGATATTAATTTTGACTCAGATATGGAAGAGAGGACTACATCTTCAGGGATGAAATTGCAGTCTTTACTATCTGATTCTCCTATAAGAGCCATTACTTGTAAGGCTGGTAACAGAATCTGTAGCAGTTTAACAGCAGAAAATCCTTTTTTGGCCATGCTTTGCAATATCTCTGATGAACCTAGTTTTTGCCGAGATTTGTTGAATCCTTTCTTTGCAAAACTATCAGTTCGGACTATGATAGGTATAGCTATATTCGATATGAAGCAACAGTAGATGGCTACATATGTGGACATGTTTCCCATCTAGATTGTGCTCTATGAGCTTACATGGCTGGGAAAGTTGGAGGAAGCATCAATTTGGATGCACAGTATTTATGTTGACACTGTGATTCAAGGATGGATTTGGTTCCACATGCTCTGAAGCTTTTAAACAACTGCACATCTGTTGCTTCTTGTGCTGACATCAAAAAGCTTTTGAATGTTGGCATTTTTATTTTGCGTGGCTCACAAAAAAGAATTGGAAAAGAGTTGTTGCATCATATTGAATCAATCAAGACAAAGGTATAGCTAATTGATTAATTGTACTTTTTTTCCTTATGATGCTATCTTTTTTCCATTTAAGGTTTACAATTACCAGAATGACCAATTTGATAATCATATCAGCTTACGAAAGGAGTCTGCATTCAAGATGCATTCATAAAGGAAAGTTGTGTGGATAACACTGGTAACTTCTCTGCCCTCTCATCATCTTGTTTGTGTTGATCTGTTACTTTGACTTGAATATCTGTATCTGAGCAAGACATTTCAGTATGTGCAAATGTGGTTCTCTTTCTATAAGTATTGTTTATTTCAGGACACAAATATATACATTTGTAGATTTTTTTCAAGTCAACTACCCTACAGTTTAGACGATTAGATAAAAAAACATATTATATAAGGTGTAAAGAGATAAAAGGCACAATTGATAGAAAGATTTTTATACTTGTTCAAATCACCGATGTGGTGCCTAATCCAGTCCCCTTGGTTTCCTTAGAGCTTGAATATTTCTGATTAGACAAATAGCCTATTGTGAACTCCTTGACATGAAAGATTACAATTCACTTGTTGGTAACATCCTCTACTCGTATAGTTTTCTAATCTCTCCTTTTCTTTTCTTTTCACTAGTTAACTATATAAAATACAATGTTTATACAAGATGAAATAGTGACTAGAATAAGCATGTGTGTCCTCCTTAGAGAAAAAACGATGTTGTAGGCAAAACTCTTTCTCCTGAATTAGGATTTTGGTGTCCAAGTTGTAGAAGTGATCCAGTAGCTTCAAAATATCACCAGGAGCAATTTGCCTGTTGAAGCTTCTATCTCTATTAAGTTGTAAAAGAAAAAATAACGATGGGTGTGTAATGTCTCATTTCTTGTGATTTTGTTTTTAATTGTGAAATGACCATTTTGCCTTTCCCCGTAGCATTTTCATGCTTATTTTGTGTTTTGAGACAGGTTGGTGACTGGTGAGGTCCCTGATGCGATCGGGTGTATTATTGGTAATTTGATCCCTCTTGAGTTGAGAATTCTTGATAGGGTTGACTTTGGTCAACATTTTGACTTTTAAGCATCGGATGGGAATTTCGTCAATTTCATCGATTTCGAAACGTCGAGTTTCATGAGCTAGTAGAGTGGTTGGTAAGGTTTTCGAGGCCTTAGGTTAAGGGTTAGGCGTTTAGGTGAGAAGTTGATCTTTAGGCCTAAATAAATGTTCGAGAGGGTATTCTTGTTTAAATGATCTTTTTTTGGAATTCCAAAGATTTCATTGAGTCCGAAATGTCGAGCTTAGTGGGGTAACATATTTAATTTATTTTTATCGGGTCTCGAATAAAGCCTAAAGGTCCGTTTGGAGATTTTAATAAGTTGGAGATTATATTGTGTTGCCCTTCTAAGGGCCTGATTATATTGTGTTGCCTGTGTGGGGGCTTGATTATATTGTGTTGCCTCTATGGGGGTTTGTATGTGTTTCTTAACCTATGTTGAGGCCTTAATTGTTATTCTATTTGCTTTGAGAGCATGTGATTCATGAGTTGCATGTGAGAGAGGCTTGTAATGCTATTTGACCGTAATGCTTGAGTGAGGGGCTGAGTTGGAAACATTATAATGCTTTGAGTAAATGAAATGCTTTCTAAATGGAATTCCCTTATTTCAAATTAACTCTTTCCCACTATTTTTCATATCAGGGTGTATATCATGATTCAACTGAGTTTTGACAAATTTAGACTATTGATACATGTTGAGTTGATTATTGCCCCAATGTTATATATGTATTGTGATGCATTCATCCTCATTAATCATATCATGTTCTTGGGAAATTGAGAAAAATGTGGAGATTCCTTTTCAAAAAGAAAATGAGACACCTTTTAATATCCTTGACCATGCTAAGATGGCAAGTTGATGAGATATTGAGATTGTGATTTGGTATATGAATTGCGAGTCCCCCATGGGTCCTTTTCTGGAAGCCTTAGCTCGACAAGATGTATATGACAGGTTGTGCGACAACCTTGATTCCACCGTACCACCACATCATTGCATCATCTCATTGCATTGCATTAATCATTTGAGTTGCTTGACTTGTATGTGTTATGGGAATTGTTGTTACCTTATGTGTTTACTTTACTCGCGTCGTTCATTATAAATTGGCGGCACTAATGCCGGAGTGGGACTTTTTTGTATGCAGGTGGAAGCGTTCCTTATTTAATTTATAAGCTGATTAATTCCTTTTACACAGTTGTCCAAGCCTACTGAGTAATTGTGGTTGCTCTCACCACTACTTCTGAATCATTTTTTATGCAGATTCTAGTTAGGGTACTCCTCGTGGTGGCTGATCATTTCTAGCTTTGGAGATCTTTTTAGAGTGGTGGTGATATCCTATTTTTGGATCACCGTTAGTTCCATCTGATATTTCCAGTCTTTATTTCTTATCGGAGACTTACGATGTGCTTCACACTATAAAGTTGTATTGGATCTCTTTATACTTATGCTACTTGGTTTTGGGGTATTCTTTGTTGTTCTTTTCTATCGTTTGTGGCCTAACCACCCTTTTGGAGTCTCGTATGTGTGTTATTTTCGGCTTACACACTTTTTTTGGGTAGGGGGTGGGAGGGTTGAAGTGTGTGCCATCATAACCTTGACTTTTGGATCGTGACAAAATGCCTCTCAATTTGACAGGGGGACATATTTCAAGAGAACCGAACAATCTTAAATCCAATTCCAACTGTCATTATTCCTTGAGAAAAGCATATCTTGTATTGTTTATTTAAAGTAGAATAAATGCCAAAACTTCATTCAACTATAGAATTTCTTTTAATTCTCATATCCAACTATATCTCACTTTGATTAGGATGCAAATAGCATCAATAAAATATGAAATACTAAATACTGAATAATTGCAGGTAGAGGTGTTCACGGGTCGGTTTGGATCGGTTATTGGTAAAAATCAAAATCACACCAAATTAATCAATTTTAAAATTATTGAAACCAAACCAAATCAAATATAATATACCTTTATCAGTTTAGTTATTATCGATTTGGTTCGGTTATTTAGTTATTACCAAACAAAATAAAATAAAATAAACAATTCATTCAAAATGAGATAAAGGTGACAACAATCCATTCAAAACCAAAAATAGTTAGAATGACTGACATTATAGAAATTTCAATCATTGAATTTACTAAGAATAAAGCTTTAAAATTCACCATTTTGGCCTAGTCTAGAAGGAAAGGACAGTGACATTCTCAATCCTACAAATAATTATCATAGACACTGTCATGCCTCGAGCTTACACCCTGGACATGGCCGGCACTCGAGAACCATTGCTGGCCCAAGCAAACCCTTGGCCTGGCTCAACTCTTAGCGGAAGACTTACTCAACAATAAAGAAACCTCAAATATAACTCAACTCATAAAGACATCATTACTAAAATTTGTTTAGCTCAACATAGTCTGAAATGTTCAATAACATAACTATTTAACTCAACTCTTACACATTTAACAAATGAAATGGAAAAGACTACTCAAAACACTACTATTTATGAAGCCTCTAATAACAATAATGGAAGTCGGGACAAGACCCATGACATCCTAACAAAACTAAAAGTAAATGGTAATCCTCCAGAAGCAAAGAGAATCACCAAAGCAACTCTGGAACTGCACGTGGTATCAATGGTGCATCTGTTGATGACCCTAAACTCATGTATCTGCATCATAAAAGATACAGGCTAAATGGCGTCAGTACATGGAATGTAGGAGCATGCAAGGGGAACTATAAAGCACAGACATAAGCTTGAACTAATAACAATGAAGAACGTACTCACCTCATCTCAACTCAAGGATACTCAAACTCAGAAGTACTTAACTCAATTCAAAATAAAAGCAACAATAAAGATGCATTGTAAAGAAAGCTTTTAAAATAGTAGATAGTAACTCAATGTATTTAAAAATACAATAATAACTCTTTTACTCTTATTTGGGAAATTCTCTAACTGACAACCATCACTATGAGCTATGTGATGATACAATGTCTTGCCCACGCTGCTAGAACTATCATATACCTTTCCAGAGTATAAGACATCCTCATCTATGTGTATCCACTAAGTTATGCTTAAAAAATCAATAAGGAATCATCTAAAAAGTATGACCCTTTCTACCCACGTTGGCATACATGGTTTATGGGGACTTTGTGTTGTCTGAACTCATCCCCATATCGGTGCTCAATACTAATCCTAATAATATAAATCATGCTCATATGTTTAAAAATAGTTCCTCGTCCTCAAACTTGTAGATTATTACTCAAAAGATTCTCTTTAAAGAGATTATACTCAAAAACTCCTCATGAACTCATTCGAAAATCGATGTTTCCTTTGATTTTAAATGTAAAAACATTTACTCTTGGGAATATTTATTTCCCATATACTTATTTTGAAAAATGAAACTCAACTCTCCTCATCCTCATACTCAAGTACTCAAGTCTTAAAACAAGTTAAAAGTTTTACAAAAAGACTTCTCAATTGACTCATAGAACTTCCTCGAACTTTACTCTTAACTCTATCTTGAATTTGAATTATGAATTCAAGAGTTATGACCTGGATATGCATGATCTCTCAAGTATTAATGAAGATTTTAAGTGTGGATATGAAGTTGATAGCATAGGTACAATTCAAGGAAACGCACACGGAAAGAAGGACGAAAGGGTAGGGGACTTGGCAATCCTGGCGCACTGAGTGGCCCAGGGCGCCAACCCCTAAGCTACAAAAAGTGGTTTGGGGCACACTGAGTGGCACGACGCCCCACCCCCATACCCAAGTTTTGATGAATTTTCTTGCTTCAATATCATCTCTAATTCCTTTAGAATCGAACAGTTTCCCTCAAACTCTTTTAGATTCTTAGACCCAACATAATTACAATGAAATCCACTCTAAATTACTCAAGAACAATACTCAACCACAAGATCCTCATCGTAAGAACTCAACAAAACCTCATATCAAAGAATGAAACACAAACTTCAAGAGACTCATCAAGAACTCAATATACCCAATCTTATGGATGAAATTGGTAAAAAAAAATCTCATGATTGGTGTGTAAGAATGAACCCATTACTATGAAAACTTAAATACCTTGTTAGGATCAAATCCTTGGCGAAATCCCTTGACGATTTGCAAGAAAACCTTGAACACTCGAATATTCTTCTTTCTTCCTCCTCTTGAACTTTTCTCTAAAACCCTAAGCATATTTTAGAATTGTGAAAATGGAAGTCAGTTTAGACCCCTAAAATATTACTAAAAGTGTTTAAAGCTAGTGGGGTAAGAAAAAGACCAAAATACCCCTCTTTAATTCGGATGAACTTTTCTTAATTGGACAGGCTGAATGCAAATGGGCATATCTCCCTCATCCGGACTTGGAATTTAGAAAACTCAGTGGCATTGGAAAGAGGACTCAGAGACCTTTCATTTGATACCTTATGGTCCACCAAACTCATCATGTACGAAAAGTTATGGTCCTTTGAAGTTGACCCAAAACTTAAATTAGCTCTTTCCAATTATGTTCTTTTTAAAATGTATCTTTCTATGATCGAAGTGTTACAATATCTCCCCATTGGGAACATTTGTCCTCGAATGAGATCACTCTAAGTAGAACTAAGGGTGGCAACATCTAACACCCAGGTCAAACACCAACATGCAATTTAACACAACATAGCATATCAACTTAAAGAGTGTTTTACCAAAAGTCATTACCTTAGTCTGGAATTTCTCCGAAAGAGAAAAGATGTGGGTATCTCTTCTTCATATCCTCCTCATCCTCCCAAGTAACTTTTTCAACAAATTGGTTCCTCCATAGGACCTTGATTGATGCAGCCTCCTTGGTTCTTAACTTGTGAACCTGACGATCAAATATCTCAACGGGGATCTCCTCATAAGATAGGATGTCCTTAATACCAATATTTTTAGTAGATATAATAAGTGAAGGATCGCCCATATACTTCTTCAACATTGAAATGTGAAACACCGGATAGACTGCTGCTAACTCTAACAGTAGCTCTAACTCATAGGCTACATTACCAATCTTCTTGGATATCTTGTAAGGACCAATGTACCAAGGACTAAGCTTCTCCTTCTTATCACATCTCATAACACTCGGGTGACACCTTCAAGTAAACTAAATCATCCACCTCAAACTCCAAGTCTCTTCTCCTAACATCGATATAGGATGACGACTTTGCATTGTTTTCAACCTTTCTTGAATGATTTTCACTTTCTCCATATCTTGATGAACCAAGTCCGGTCCTATCAACCCAGCTTCACCAACCTCAAACCAACTAATAGGCGATCTACATCTTCTCTCATAGAGAACCTCATAAGGAGTCATCTGGATTCTAGAGTGATAACTGTTGCTGTAAGCAAACTCAATGAGAGGTAAGTGATCATCCCAATTACCATTGAAATTGATAACACAATCCCTCAACATATCCTCTAAAGCCTCAATATAATACTTAATAATAATTCTAAGATTATGTCGGGATAAAAACTTTATACGGTAATTTAATCCTAGATATCTCACCTTATCTTGCGTACCAAAATAAATTGATAGAAGGAGTTTTATACTTGGATTATGAAAAGTGTATATATGGGCTAATTGTGTAATGATGGGGGTATATATGAGTTATTTTTATAATAAGGGGTATATCAGTTATAAATCGCAAAGTTTAGGGTATATCAAAGACTGTGTTCATATGCAGGACTTTTTAGATTTAAATATAATGTTGTCTAGGTATTTCCAAATGTTTGTGAATTCTATTGCATTCAATTTGTAAAGGTCCCCTGTTTTCAGCTCCCCGTTTCTGAGTTCCATAAGATGCCAAGTCTCATTCTTCACACCAAATTTGTAAGATTTTACTTCTTTTAATTGACTAAGTTGAGGCTTGCTTCCATGAGAAGTAGAATGAATCGAATTCTTCATATACATTAATCGATCGATGAAACATATAATCATTTTGATTGCTGATGATATGTTGAGTATCCTAGGATGAAGAAAGCTTTCTCAAAGAATGACAATTCGCCACATGACTAGCAGATAATGACCAGTTCTCTTAAAGAGTTTGAAGCCCGAAATTTAAAAATAGGGAAGGGGTATGATGAAAGATATGTATAATTTTTATAGATTTTGAAGAGCAATACCAAGGCACTTATCAATCTTGCAAAATAGAGAAATTCAAACTTGTCAATTGAGATTTTCCCATCCTTATATCTCTCCATAATTTTATCCACTTTATTGATGTTTTCATGAGTAGAACGAACTGCAAATTTCAAGTTGGGATGAGTCAACCAGGCCTGTAGCCATATTTTGGAGAGAATTATGATCTGTGCTACTTCTATATAATTAAGATAATAGAGTATTTTGTGAATCACAAGTTCAGGCAATATTTCAACTCTTGTTGTTTCACTTTTACTCTAATATTGTTTCATTGATCGATTAATGTATATGAAGAATTCAAGTCATTCTACTTCTCATGGAAGCAAGTCTTGGCTTAGTCAACTAAAATAAGTAAAAGTAAAAAAGCCTACAAATTTAATCGGGAAAGCAAGAGATATACCCCTCTCGTTCTACTTTTGGTTCAAATATATCATTTTCATTATACTGTCAGTTCAAATTAGATTGGAAGTGATTGTGTTTGACTTATTAAATTTTGGTGAAGGGACAGGATGCAGAAGCCACCAGGTGTGTTGCTTGTTCGAATTCTGCACCTGTTGTTGATCTTGTTAGGGAAGAAAAAAGCATTGATCTCACAAAGCTCCTCTGAACAACACAAATGATATTGCAAGAACGGTAGGCACAGGGGTATTCAATTACAAGTGATTGTTTTGCACTGTTTGGTAACCAAGCTAAAACGGATGTGTAACACTAGGGGTATATATGAGTTATTATTATAATACGGGGTATATCTATTATAAATCGCAAAGATTAGGGTACATCAAAGACCCTTTTCCCTAGAATTTAAGTGTCAATCATAAAAGTCAGAGGACATATGCAAGCAATTAAGAAAAAGAGAATAAATTATTCAAACACGTTTGAAATATATGTTTTAACGAAACCATAAGCTATAAATTCAAGAATCACCTAATAGGACAAACCCTAATAATTTCTCCAGAGAAATCAACCAACTAATCATGATAAGAGACACAACTGACATATTGTTTGATTGTCTCATTCATAAAATACTCTCTTTTCTCAGTTTTAAAGAAGGGATAATGCACAAGTACTCCCCTAGACCAAAATCTCAGAGACACACCTTAACTAAACTAAGGTTCTATTACCCCCTCAACTTATTATTTTTGTAATTTTGTACATCTTTTGTCTTACATGACACACTCCGTGACTCCACGCAATTGAGGTGCATGAGAGATATTTGGATTCCACGTAAGATAAAAATGTGCACAAAATTACAAAACAAATGGGTTCGGGGGGGAGGGGGGCGGGGGTAATAGGACCTTAGTTTAGTTAAGGTGTCTCTGGGATTTTGGCCATAGTCTAGGGGGGTACTTCTACCTTTTCCCTTTAAAGAAACAACCTAGATGAGCATTCTCTCCAAAACATGGCTATGAGCCTGGTCGACTCATCCTAATTTGGAATTCAGAGTTGATTATCTTAAAGGTAATATGAAAAAAACTGGATAGTATTATAGAGAGATATCGAAATGGAAAAATCCCTATAGAAAAGTTTGAATTATCAGACTCTGGTTATTCTGATGAAGTTTTCCCTTTGTTTGATAAGTGGCTTCACATTGCACTTCAGAACGGTGTAAAAGAAATCGTATTTGGAGATCCTCGGTATACATCATACACCTTACCTATTTTCACAATCTTGGCAGCAAAATCTTTAAGGGATCATTTGGTGTGAGGGATAAGAATATATAGTCCTGGATAAAAGTTTGGTGTCTTGTTTGGTTGACATGTTTGGGATAACTTATCCCACCATTTATATCATAGTGATGGGATAAGTTATCTCATATACAGGGTGGGATAAGTTATCCCAGGATAACTAACCCCAGGATAATTAATCCTGATATAACTAGTTCCCAACCAAACGACCCCTAAGAGAATTAGTTCTGAGAGGTTTTAATTTGAAGCATGTTTCGTTATCTAGTGGTGGTGTGGCAAACTACAATTCATTGAGAAAGCTTTCTCTTTCTTCTATAAGTTTAGACAATAACATGCTTCAGACACTACTTAATAGATGTTCTATGACTGTCAATCTCATCCTTGAGCATTGTTATGGGTTGGAAAAGATTGAGTTGTTGAATCTTCAAAGGATAAAGTCAGTTT
This sequence comes from Solanum pinnatisectum, assembly GCA_035578085.1. Taxonomy (NCBI): domain Eukaryota; kingdom Viridiplantae; phylum Streptophyta; class Magnoliopsida; order Solanales; family Solanaceae; genus Solanum; species Solanum pinnatisectum. The sequence continues at coordinate 36,772,856 of CM069084.1, read as the reverse complement.
CTATTAAGACATTTAGAAATCAACGTGTTAAAATTGATGCCCCGACTCTTGAATATTTGTACTATTTAGATGATGCGGATGCGTATCCTATGTTGGAGATTATCAATGCTCCAAATTTGGTATCACTAGAGTATATAGGAGATCAAATTCATAAGGCTTTTGTGGATGCGAATTTGCAATGGAATTGCCATCCTAGAAAAGTCATTAAGGCTCTTGAGCATACATAACTTCAAAGTTACCATGTATATAATGACACGAGTCATGGTTTCTATATATACAATCTAACCCTATTGCTTCCAGGTAAAAGTGGATAATAGATACTCTATATGTTCCTTGTTAGTTGTCATGTATACTAAAAAAAATACTTGTTCAAAATAGTTGTCAATTTAAACAATTTACACCCCAAATTATGATGAGTGTAAATCCTAATACAGCTTTAAAGTTTCTAGTCTTAGCTCTTTATGTAATGAGTCTAAACCGAGGCAAAAGACCTGGATTATTCGCAGGCAAGTTCCATGTTGTGTTTCAATTGAAGTTTCTGTCAATGGGTTGATTTGTCTAGTCAGTCGGGACTCGGGACATAGTTTTTTCTATGGAATTCATCAATTAGAAAGTACAAGAAATTGTCTTTAGCATTCACAGTCATGCAGTTCAGTTCAAATTGAGGTGAAAAAATATAGTCTAAAGAGTGATTCGCGGAGAACTGTTGATAATTTGCGTCAAACTTCATTGGACTACTAGATGGTAGAATATCCTTGTTTCATATGGCTACCAACCCATGGAGATCATTGGATCCCATCTTGTTTGGGACGGAGGTATATTTTTTGCTCGAGGGCTGTTCATTTTTGTTTCTTTTGTTAAATATGGAATAAAGACATATATTTAATGGACACATTTACATCTTGTTTGGGACTGAGGCCAACAAGTAGTCAGTGGCGGCAGATCTAAGATTTTAAGGTTGTGGGTGCTCTGAAAGTTGGCGGAATCAGAAATATAACTTGTTAACAGTGAGATTTGAACCCAGGCTCAACAACACTAAAAGAGTGTTAAGCACCCACCCAAAAGTCAATAGATCAGTCAGATCATTTGTTCATTGGGTGCTCTTTGTAAGAGGCGTATCTATGGGGGGTCACCGGTTTCACGTTTACATATGGTCCCCTCCCGAGATCATAGATAGAAGTGTTATATTTTTTAAAAAAATATTGAAATCTAGATGTGTGAACCCACACTCGGAGTATCACATAATGCGATTATGACTGGGTGCACCTCTCTCCGCGGGGTTAGAAATTTGAATTTATTTTTATCTTATTTTATTTTTCTTTCTAAAATTAGATAACACTTCTCTAAGAGGTAATTGGTAGCACTTGTTGCATTTTAATTAATTCAACATATATATATATATATATATATATATATATATATATTAGAATTAATTTTAGATCTATAATTTTAAAATTTTAACGATTTTCAGTAGGAAAAATCTAAACGTCAAACCGTTCTAATATATATCATAGATCAACATTCTTATAATAGTGCACCCATCATCCTGGATACGCCTCTACTCTATGTTAATTTTATACAAATACCTCTTAATTTCTACATATATATATGTGTGTGTGTGTGTGTGTGTGTGTATTTCGAGACGAGGTTAATGGGTGCTCGAGCACATGGCGGACTCCATGTGGGTTCGCCCCTGCAAGTAGTGATGTGGAAAAACTGAACCAACCGATAAATAGAACTGAAAAAGTGTTATTGGCTTAACGGTTTTTAATGGTTCTATAAAAAAAAAATTATTGTGTTATAGGTTCAATTTTGGTTTTTTAAAATTGTATTATTGGATAAATCGATAACTCATTAAGATCGTAGTAATTTACTACTTTTTCCGTACATAAATATTAAATATTAATCTCAATACCTTACTAGTTAATGTCTTTGTCGTTTAGCCTTCAATTCACACTTCACAGTGACTTTGAGTTCACAAATTCACATTACACAAAACGTCAAAACCTAAAGTAAAAACATTATTCACTTAATTAATTTCTCTTGTGTTATACTTGTATAGTTCTTTTCATGTTAGTTATTATTGTTTCTAATTTATGAGCATTTGTAAGTTACATTATTGTCTTGTTGCGTCAAATTGTTGTAGAAGTCATATTTGTTTTATAAGCATTTTCTTATTGGTTAAACCGAAATGTTAAGAACCAAAACCGATAAAAATATTATTGGCTTAGTGTATTTAAAAATCAAAAACCAATAAACCGCACCAATAATACATAAAATAGAAACATAACCAACCTATGCACACCCCTACGGGTAAGTAAAAAAATTGCCCCACACTAATAAAAACATTGAAAAATGGATATTTTCATCACAGAAATAAAATTTGAACAAATATCATGCACTTTGAAAAAGCACAAAAGCATAGGGGTAATACTGCCCACGTCCCACGCCAGCTTTCCCTTTTTATTTTAGTTATTTAATCCAGAAATGATGTTTATTTAAAATAGGTGTAATTTATAATAAAGAAGTGAGGTAACTAAATAAATAGAAAAAATTAAAATATTAAAATAAATGAATGAGGACAAAACTAATTTTAAGAGACTTTGTCCTTAATTACTTGTTCACTTTTGAATTGACACACCTATTAAGAAAACAATAATAGATATAGTGAGTTTACCATTTTACCCTATGAATTATGAAGTAGATGAATTAAAAATTTAAGATTTTCAAAAACTTCTACATTTTTCAAAATAATAAATTGAGGACAGGGGCGGACCCACATGCACCGGGTAACTTTTAAAAAATAAATCGTATATATGTGTATAAATAGTTGATAAACAATTATGTATTTAATTGTGCACCTTTATAACTAAAAGTCGTTTGGGAGAATTGGTTGAAGTCGTTCACTCACAACACGACCGCGCGAATTCGACCCCCTTGGAAGGCAACATTTTTTAAACTTTAAAATCAGCGTTTTCTTTAGAGAGTTGAACCTTTTTAAAAATTGCTTTTATTAAAACTCGTTTTTGCCATCTCATCTGGCCCCACCCCCTTTCTTAACTAAAAACAAATAAATGCCCTAGCACAATTCTAAACAAAATATAAGACTACTAGAAAATCTACAACTTGCACAACTCTAAACAAAATATAATACTGCTAGAAAATCTACAATTTACAAGTATTCTTCACTACATAATTAAAGTCCTACTCTCTGCATAAATTGTAAGTTCTTCTTTTTAAGCGTTTTTTTTGTAAGAATTTGTTGGTGATTCTTGTGATTTGAGATGGATAGACTTATGTAAAGAGAAATGCGGTGATTTTTCACGAAAACTGGTTTTAAGACTTGGAATCATAGTTTGGAACAATTCAATTTACATGTTGGTGAAGTAAATAGCGTCCACAATAGGTGTTTCAACAAGATGCTAGATTTGAGAATCAATCTCAATCCATTCAAGTTATTTTTAACAAGCAATCTGAGAAAATGAGAAGTGATCATCAAATTCGTTTAGAGGCTTCTATTAATGTGGCAAGGTTTCTCTTGGAATTTGGATTGTCTTTTCGAGGTTATGATGACAGTGAGTCTTCAAAAATAAAGGACTTTCTTTAGGTTTTTTGGATTGACTTGGAAAAATGCTTCCAGATATGAAAAATGTTATTTTAAAACATGCTCCAAAAAATTCTATGATAATGACTTCTCCAAAAAATGTTAACATTACCATTGTGTCACTCCTAGCCTTACCCTTGAATCACTCTTAGTAGTGTCCCTGGGTTCGCCTCTGATTGAGGGTATAATAGAAAAAAAAAATTTGTCCTTTCTTGATTTGTCAAAATGAACAAGTAATTAGAGACAATTAAAAAAAAACAGTAAACAAGTAATTAGTGACAGAGGGAGTAACAGATTTAACTATTATGTCAAATGATTGAAAGTGATCTATTTTATCTTCATTGTGTTTCTTTCATTTTCAAAAACTAATCACAATAGAAAAAACATTTTCAGAAGTTAATTGTAATATAAAGGGATAAGACACTAGTATCCTCTTAGACTACAACTGAAATTTCAAAAATACATCTTAACTAAACTAAGGTCCTATTACCCCCCTGAACTTATTTTTTTATAATTTTGTACACCTTTTTGGCCTACGTGGCCTCTAAACATCTCCCACACACCTCACTTAAAGTGGAGTCACGGAATGTGCCACGTAAGCCAAAAGGTGTACAAAATTACACAAAAATGAGTTTTTTTTTTTTGAGGGGGGGGGGGGGGGGGGGGGGTAATAGGACCTTAGATTAGTTAAAGTGTATCTTTGAAATTTCGGTCATAATCTAGGGGGTACTTGTACCTTATCCCTAATATAAAAAGGAGATTAGTTTGATTGTTGGTTCTTGCGTGCTATATATTACTTTCATGTTTTAATTGAATGTGCTTGAAATTAATTTCTTGATCAAGTATGAGATTTATAGCGAAAGCAATGTTAGAATATAATAGAATCATATTTTTCCCAAATAAAGAAAACTCAATCTAAAAAGATAATCATCATGTTTTATTATAGGATGTTAAGATTATTATATTTGATTAAGTATGTTTAAATCTATTTTTGAAAACTATGTGAAAAAGGTAAGTCACAATAATTGCTAATTTAAAATATATGAAAAATTATGATAAAAAACAACTTCTTTAAATTTTAAAATTCGAAAAGAGGATTTTGAATTAAGGAAAATACCCTCCGGTATGGCTGTCAAGAAGAAGGAAACTTATTGGAGCAAGGGAATTGCGCAAAACCTTTTCGATGGCAAAACCAAATTTCAAATACCCAAATGGGATCTGACATCTGTGCTGAAATTTCATCAATTAAAGATTCAATTTTGACAATACCCATTCGTCCATCAGTCTCACAATTCAGGTCTGTTTCAAAATCTTGGCTTTCTTCAATTTATAGCCCCAAATTTATCAATACCCATCTTAGTGTACTCACCGTAGCCTCCTGAGAAAACTGGATTGGTGTATCTTTCCGAATTGTGGGTTCTGTTAATGGATTGATTTGAAATTGTCTCATTCTATATGTATATTGACGAGTAATCCCGATTTCATATATGGTTTTGGATGGGATGAGTTTCGTGATGATTATAAGATAGTGTGTGTTGTTACAATTTACCAAAATGGCAGTCTGTCTACTGTTGAGGTCAAAATATGTAGTTCAAATAGTGAGTCTTGGAGAAATATGGATGAGTTTGGGATAGGATGTGTTCTGTGAGTTTCATTGGACTACTTCTTGTGGTCTTGGTGAGTATAGAGGTTGGGGGAGTAGCATCTTTTCTATTGATATGGCTGATGAGAAATGGCGAAAGGTGGAGCCGCCTTGCGTAGGAGAAGAAAATTTTCGTTTTAAGCTACGAGTGTTGGGAAATAAAGGTGAGATTCTGCTTGTTTTTGGAGCACCTGGGATGATATAGAATCAAGAGGAGATACACCACCGGTTATCAAAAATGATATACGATCAAAGGGACGATACACAATCAAGAGGAGATACACCACCGGTTATCATAAAGATGTACGATCTAAAGGATGATTCGATTAGATATGCACAAGTTACTAACTTTGGCGCCTGTTTCTCCTAGGAAATCTACAATGAGAGCCTTATCTATCCCCTTTCACAAAACCAGCAAAGATTAATCAACAATGAAGGTTGCATACGCTCAGATGAATGGCAATTGTGTAACTAATGATTTGTAAGTTCAATTCTTCTTCTATTAACTATAGAGAAATACATTGCGTGTTTAAGGGACATGTTCTCTGTTCTTTTCTTTTTTGCATATTCTATGAAGCAACTTTTAGCGATAACATTTATTAGGTCATAGAGTTTGGTGTCTTCAACACTCGAAAATAAATAATGTTGGAAATTGATTCTCTTTTCGAGCAACATTTTGAGGGAATGTATCATACCTCTAGTGTGAAGGACATGAAAATCATGCCAGGTGAACACACCAATACAGACTAGGATTATTGTTTGATATATACTGTCTTCATTGTTGGAATCATGGAATAAGAGTCAATATCTGGTATAGTGGTTTTCCTTGTTGCTAATAGATTGGTACTTTTCTCGTCACTATCTTTTCATCATTTTAGTTAATTAGCCTGTCAAATGCTGAAAGTTCTTTTAGTTTAGTAATAACATCGACATCTATGAAATTGGTTTAAGAGAAAACCAACTAAGGACATATTTAGATGCTATGAAATACAATCATGTGAACAGAGTGTGCTAAACAGGGGATTCTTGGAGAAATAGCTTTGGTATGACACTTTGTTAATAAGGTCCTCTCTACTCTAGAGTACATGAAAGTAAAATTTTGTCATCAGTTATTTCAAACAAAAAAGTTCCTACTAGAATTTGTTGTTATCGTGTTCCTAAATAGAGTGGAAATATATTATCTAAGTTGAAATTCTTAAAGAATTCTATTACATTCTAGTTGATCTTCCATATATTGAAACTTCACAAAGAACTAGGTGCAATGGTTATGTATCACCGACTGAGATAAAAAAGCCATGTCTTACGTCGTTTCAAATGAAGCTCTATTTGACTCGAGGATCAAGTCGATGTAGCAAGGCAAATACAGGTAAATAAAAACTGCTAATCCATGCAAAAACAATGTCATCAATCTTACTCTTCATAAAAAAAGCAATGTCATTAGTTTGACAAATAACATGTTGTATTTACTAATGCTGTTGTTTGAGACTAGTTTATTTTTTATTGATATTTAAACAATCAGAACATCACTTTTGTAATCTTCAAGAACAATAATTTCTAAGTGTAAATGGGAAAGATTATTAATTTTTGCCTTGAACTTCTAAAACAATTCTTTTTACTTGTCATGTTTTTTGTGTGTCCCTTAAAAAAGCATTAACTAAAAAGGTTACTTGACTAAAATATCCTTATTTTGATCGCATTTAATATTACTACTCTTTTTCTCACTCCACAATACTTAAAGTGTGTTTTCTAAAAGAGTTGATGGTCAAAAATACACTTAAAGTATTCCGATTTTTTTTCCATATGAGTAATTAATTCTAGTGGAAAACTAAGAAAAAATAATCATCTTTTCTTGATATGTTAAAAGTAACAAGCAAAACTAAAAATCTATTTTGCAAATAGTGGACAAGTAAAAGTGAACGGGGAAAGATTTTTTTAAAAAATCACGAGAGATAATTTAAGATTGAGTGAGTATTATTGGAGGATTAAATACGAAACAATCCACAGTAGGTTTAGTACAATTTGGGGGAAATTCACTAAACGGGTAAAAACATGTAGAAACCTAAGAATCTTCCACAATTACAAAGCAAGACAATCAAACCTTATTCTCCAAAAGCTAAAAAAAAAATTTGCAACCAAAATGGAGTCGGGGGAAAATGAAAACACCCATCAAACCCAAAACGGAGCAAACCCATATAACCACCATTCTCAATTTCCATCAACTTCGGTGCGAGATTTCTAATACCCAAATGACATCTGAAGCCTTGGATCCACCGCCGCATGGGAGCAAACCCTCAAACTTCGCTGAATTTTCATCAACTTCAATGAACAATTCAATCTTGACAATCCCTGTTCTGCCGGCAGAACTTGTCATTGAAATCCTCTCAAGGCTTCCTGTGAAATCTCTCTTGAAATTTAGGTCTCTTTCGAAATCATGGCTTTCTATAATATCTAGACCTAAATTTATCAAAACTCATCTTAGGGTATCTATTGATAACACGAAGTGTACTCACCATAGGCTCTTGATGAAATTGTATTGGGCTAATAGCAATCTTAAGGACTGTTCTTTTTTCTCTTTACTTTACAATGAATCTGTTATTGAGGCAAATGACTTGAATTGTCCCATGGAAAACTCCGATGTATCTTTTTGCATTGTGGGTTCAATCAATGGATTGGTTTGTTTTGCCGACGGGACAGGAGACTTGTTCTTATGGAATCCAACAATTAAAAAGTACAAGAAATTGTCTCATCGTAGATTGACAAGTAATACCAATTTCATAGATGGTTTTGGATATGATGAGTTTTGTGATGATTATAAGGTAGTATGTATTGTTGCAATTTACCAACATGGCGGTTATTCTACTGTTGAGGTCAAAATATATAGTTTAAAGAGTGATTCTTGGAGAAATATGGATGATTAGGGGATAGGATGCGCTCCACTTCGGCTACGTTCGTAAATGGAAAGTTTCATTGGACTACTTCTTGTGGTCTTGGCAAGCTTAGAGGTCGGGGGCCCTGGAGCATCGTTTCTACGGATATGGCTGATGAGAAATGGGGAAAGATCGAGCCCCTTGCTTTGGAGAAGAAGATTTTGGTTTTTAAGCTAGGAGTGTTGGGAAATAACCTTTCTGTGCTTAGTATGAATGTCCTCCTCACTCGTGTAAATATATGGGTTAAGGAGGAGTATGGGGTTAAAGAGTCCTGGACAAAAATGTATACCAACAAGTGTCTCAACGATCTTGACAGGCATTTTCTTTACCCATCATGTTACATGTCAAATAAAGGTGAGACTTTGCTTGTTTATGTAGCACCTGGAATGATACAGAATCAAGAGGATACACCATTTGTTATAAAAAAGATATGCGATGATCCGATTAAATATGCAGAGGTTACTAACTTTGGTGCTCGTTTGTCGAATGAAATCTACATTGAAAGCCTTGTATGTCCGCTTTCACAAAACCAACAAGGATTAAGCAACAATGAAGGTTGCAGATGCTCAGATGAATTACAATTGTGTAACTTATGATTTGTAAGTTTATACTTAATACATGTCTCGCAAGTGCAGTTCAATTCTTCTTCTATTGTCAAATATAGAAAAATACATTGCATGTTTAAGGTTCTTTTGGATACGGCCTCTACCTCCTCAAAGGTAGGGGTAAAGTATGCATACATACTTCTCTCTCTAGACCCACTTGTGAGAATACACTGTGTTTGTTGTTCCTACATTGCATGTTTAAGGGCATCATCACACAAGGTCTGGCTGAGATCTTCTCTTGTCATTTTTCTTTTTGCATATTCTATGAAACAACTTTTTTTAGAACATTTATTTGGTTGTAGAATTTGGTGTCTTCAAAACTAAAAAACTAAATAAAGTTGGAAATTGATTCTCTTTTCAAGCTGCATTTTAAGGGAATGAGACATATCTTTAGTGTGAGTGACATGAAAAATCATGCCAGGTGAATGCTCCAATAAAACTAGGCATAGCCATTGCTGGGATTATGGTTTGATGTAGGATCTTCATTACTAGTGCTCTTTAAAATACCGTTAATAGGGAAAAGGAATCATGGAATAAGAGTCTGTCTAGTATAGTATCTAACTTCAGTGGTTTTCCTTGTGCTAATAGCTTAATATCTTTTCTTCAATTTATTTATTTGGTCTGTCAAAGGTCAAGAGTTCTTTCAGTTTAACAGTAACTTGAATCTGCAAACTTGGTTTGATGGAAAAAGCAATTGAGGAAATATTTGGATGTTATGAATTATGGTCATAAGACTAGTGTGGGAGGTTATGTACAAGTATTTGGATGACAGTGAAAATGTTTGTCATCTCTGTTATTTCTACCAAAAAGGTTCCTACTATATTTTGTTCTTCTCTTGTTCCTTAGGTTTTCTTTTTTTTTTTTTTTTATTTTAATGACTTTATGGGGCCAAGGGCTTAGCAACACCCCCAGGCCTTAACATATAATAAAACAAAACAAAATAGACAAGGAGATCATATGTCGACTAGCCTAATAAGGCTTATCAACTTGACCCTAAAATCTATTGAAAGAAATCTAGAACTATGTACCTCGAAGGGAGGACTCCTTTCAATACATATAAACTAGGAAATCATAAATAAGGGAGAATCTTCCCATACAATAGAGAAAAGAGCCTAACCAAAAACTAACCTCTTCCTAGAAGCTGTATCTATAGTATATAGCTTAAGGGAAGAAGTTGCACAAAAAGGAAATGAACAAGTGATAACGTGTCCAAGGATACTGATGTCACGCCCAGAGTCTACACCACCCTGGATGTGGCCAACACTCGAGAACCATTGCTGGCCCCAAGCGAACCTCGTCCAAGCTTACTTACGCGCAGTAAGACTTTACTCATGATAATATACTTTAAAAGGATAAATCAATCGCCAACTGATAACTTAGAATGTAATAACTAACATTCACCGCCAAAGTGGCAACTCAAGTGTCTCAACTTAATCAAAGCGGAAAGTAAAGACTCATGAACTAACATCACTAACTATGTCTACGCCTTTAAACAATCGAGATGGATGTCGACAAGACCCACAACATCCTAATGAACTAAAATACCAAAGCAATAAAAAGGGTCCTCCTAAAAGCTGTGAGGCTCACCAATCGACTCGAGTGCTCAACCGATCAACGAGGCAATCAATGTTGATTCGTTACTCGCGTCAGATCATAAGACGATGCAGCCAATCGCATCAAGATATCAATGTACGAAAGTATGCAAGTTGGAATGCTAAACATAACTTAAGCTTGAAAAGAATCTGAAAGAAACACTTACCTTGACTTTACTCAACTCCTGAATAACTTAACTCAATATAAAGAATAAAACACATGCAATAAATAGAAAGCCTTTAAAATGGTATAAAACAACTTAGTTCGTTAAAGAAAATGTAATAACAAACTCAACTTTATCATATAAGAAAGTAATATAATTTCTGTGGGAGTTTCTCTAACCGACAACCACCACTATGAGCCTTAGTGGTGATACATCATCTTGTCCACGCTGCCAGAACTGTCCTATACTTTGCCTTCTTATAGAACGGCTTAATTAAGTGGATCCGCTAGTCTATGCTAAAAAGCACTTAAGGATTCATCTAAAAAGTATGACCCTTTCAACCCATGATGGCTACATGATTTATGGAGACGTGAGTTATTTGAACTCAAACTCGTCCCCATATTTGTGCTCAATACTACTCCCAAAATATACTTAGCTCATATGTTTGTAAAAACAAAACTCATTCTTTGGTTTGACATAATTACTCAAAAACTTAACTTAAAAGCTCTCTTGAAATCTCATTTCTTTCTTGCTCAAATGTGAAAACATTTTAACTCTTGGGAATACTTAATTCCCATATAATCTTTGAAGAATGAACTTTACTCTTACTCTTTACTGAAAACTAGCTCAAAGGCTCTTTTGGAAATCTCAGTTTCCTTTCTTGTTTAAATGTGAAAAGCATTTACTCTTTGGGAATACATAGTCCCGATATACTCTTTTGAAGAAATGGCTTCAATCTTTACTCTTTACTCAACTTAAAACTTAAGTCTTAAAACAAAGTTAAAACATTTGTAAAAGAGTTTTTGAAGACTCTATGAACTTCTCTTGACTTGACTCTTAACTTCTTTTGACTTGACTCTTTAACTTTTTTTGAATTGAACTATGGATTCAAGGATTATGGTTTGTGATAGGAAAGATCGCATGATATTTAGGAATGATTTTAGATAGCTAAACATGAGAAAAGATCAAGAAATCACGCCCGAAAGTAGGTCCGCGACGCGAGACGTGTTTAAATTTTTGTTCGCAAAATAACTTTTGAGGCGTAATGGTTCGAGACCACTCGACGCAAAGAGCTTTTTCTCGACCGAGGCAGTCCGTGACGCGCCCCACCGCCTGTATTCGCCCGACTTTTTCCTTCTTCGCTTTCCACCCCACCACAAAACTTGACTATCTTTCTCAAATTCTCTTTAGATTCAGATACCCAACATTTGTACCCAAGAACCTAACTCAAATAAACTCTAAAACTCGACGTAAAGATCTCAAAAACTTCTCAATATCAGCCCAATTCAAGATCGACATCAATTTCAAGAATACACATCAAAATCATCAAACTTTCAACCTTTTTAGAACGAATTTCGCTAAACTAAACATGTTTGGCGCAGGTGAACGTAACCCAATGCTATGAAAGTCTCACATACCTTGTAGGGATCACCCCTTGACGAAATACACAAGCGATTCTTGAAGATCTTGACGATTCTTGCTCCTTCTCCTCTTTTCTCCTCTTCTTTTCTCTTCTCTGAAAACCTTAGCTCAAATTTCAAAGCGTAAACTGAATTCAATCGGTTTAGACCTTAAAATAATTACCAAAAACGTAATTAACTAATTGGGTATGGAAAAGACCAAAATACCCTTCTAAAATCGGATTGAACTTTCCTTATCCAAACAGCCAACTTCTAAAGGGCATATCTCACTCATACAAACTCGAATCGCGCAAACTCGGCGGCATTGGAAAGATAATTCAATGATATTTCCTACGGTATCTTGAAGCACACCTAAATCATCTTGAGCTAGGAGTTATGGTCGTTTGATTTTGACCAAAAACTCAAACTTAACTTAACCTAATTTCCAGATTTTCATTCTTTCCAAAAATTGACTCTTTCTAATTCTAGCCCTTTCTAGTTCTTTCAATTAGCGAGATGTTACAACTGATCAGCCATCTTCTAGGGTGGTTTTTGGATCCTCTTCAACTTTTTCCTTCTGACGCATGCTATGCCCATTCTGTCTAAATTGATGTAACCTCTAGTCTCTTGAGGCAGATGATGATAATTGTAAAAATATTGAGTATTTTTCCTCAAATGACTGTTTTGAAAGAGTATCAGCAAGGAAATTGACCTCTCTAAAGACATGATTGCATTGAAAAAAATCAGTCATTTTTATCAAGTCTTGAAGTTCCATGATATTTTTGTAGATGCTCCAAGGAGGGGGTACTTTCTTGCTTGAGCCATTTCACTAGAAGTTCGGAATCTACTTCCAAAATGATCCTACTATACCCATGTTGAATACACCAATTCATCCCAAAGGCTGCTGCTTGATTGTTTGAACCCACACCTAAAGGTAGGCATAGATCAGTTTGTCTTTATGATCTCTCAGTAGGCCCCCAGCTCCAATCCTACCTGGATTCTCCAGAGCACTACCATCAGTAATTAATTTAACTATGGACTGAGGAGGTTTCCACCAGTTTATTTGAGTGACCTTTATATCATGTTGGCAGTTCTCCACCAGAGAAATGAACTCATTCCAGTTGTTAGGCCATTTGATGGATGGATAAGTAGTGATAATAAGCATGTGTAGCTCCTTGGAGATAAAGAATTTGACTCTACTTGTACTTGATTGTTTCCCACCATATTCACTAGCACACCTATTCTTCCAAAGGTTCTAGCAAATGAAAATGCGGGTGGCTTTCATTATGAGCTTGTGAACTTCATTGTTAGGTTTAGTAATCCACCAATTCATCAGCATCCTCCTCATAGGGGTTCTGCTATGTTGTACCACAGCCTGCTAGCAAAATGCTACCAAATATGCTTAACAAATTTTCCAGAAATGAAAATATGATCAACATCTTCCTGGAATGTAACAACCTGAACAATTTGCAGTAGAGTGTCCAAAGGCACTAATTTTGTCATTTGTTGGGAGCTTGAGTCTGAGTGCTCTCCATAATATAAAGGAGACCTTGAAAGGAATAGCTTTATACCAAATTAGGGAGTCAGTTAAAGTCCTACTCCTTTTCTTCCTCACATGCTCCCATGCTGAAGCACAAGTGAAACTCCCACTGGTAGTAAGTTTCTAGATGGCTTGATCTGGGATGTCCTGTTGCACTCTAACATTAGTATTGAGGATTTTATGAATGAGCTGTTGAGGTGCACGCTGTCTTATTTATCCTCATTCACTCTCCATTAACAAGGTAGCTGGAAACTGTGACATTATTTAGACTGGGAAGGTAATCACTGTGATTTGCTAGAGATCCTACCCCCAGCCAGTCATCCCACCAAAAACTGCAACTTCCAGAGTTAATAGTCCATTGAATGTGAGGTTCAACTTCCATCCTGTTAATGATCATATTCTTCCATATGAGAGATTGTCCAGGGTTCCATTTTTTAATGACAGGATTAGCTCTTTGACAATATTTGGCTTTGAGGAAGTTACCCCAAAGGGACTTTTTGATCTGAAGTTCCACCATTGTTTATAATGCAGAGATAAACACATTATCGCCAAGATTCTTCATACCAATTCCACCTTCTTCACAAGGAAAACTTAAGAGTCTCCCAGGATGCCTAATGGTATTTTCTTTTGTCCTTCTCCCACCCCCAAAAGAAGTCAGCAACACCTGATATGTTTGAGGGTAGTAGTCGAGGGATGATAGCAGTTAGCAGATGTATGGGCATTAAATATAAGACAGATTTGGTAAGAGTAGTTCTCCCCCCATAGCTTAACATTTTGGTTTGCCATCCTTTCATTTTGGCAATAACTTTAACCACCATGCCAGTGAAATAAATAATCTTTTGACGACCAATATATAAAGGACAACCCAAATATGTGGTAGGTCCAAAAGTGTGACAAACCAGTAATAGCTTTTGTTCTTTCAATGATATCAGGAGGTGTTTTTTCTGGAATAAGTAGCTGACTCTTCTCCATGTTGACAAGCTGTCCAGAAGTTGTTTCATACATCTGCATAGCATAATAAGCTTCAAGGAGTATTTGCTAGTTGATGTGAAGATTATTATATCATCTGCAAAGCTCAAATGATTTACTTGAGGACCATTTCTTTCCATATGAAAGCCCTTATAGAGATAGTGTTGATGAAGATTGTTTAGCATCCTAGTAAGGACCTCTGCACCAATGATAAAGAGAGCTGAGACAGAGGATCACCTTGCTTGAGACCTCTTGTAGAATGGAAGAAACCATGTCTAGAACCATTGATAATGATAGAGTACCAATTGTTTGAGTAATTGATGAAATGGAGCATTGAGTCAATACCTGCGTTTTGTTGGTTTTGTCCATCATCAGCTTTTCCTTGAAAACTCTCAGTATTATCCTTTGTGTTGTCATTCTTTTTTGTACCTGTTTGGTTCATAGAATTATTGGGGGGGGGGGGGGGGGGGTGATTTTGGACCCCAAAGACAACATTACAATTTGGATTTTGAGCTCTGGGTTCAATAGTCATACCTGCCTTTTGGTGTTGTGGAATATGCTGGTTAGCAATTTTTTGACTTTCAGGTGATCTAGCTCTATAAACCTTCTTCTTGTTGTCTTGATCTCTGTTGTATTGTTGAGCTTGTTGTGTCTTATGTGTTTATTGATTTTGTTGGTTGTTTTTCCATCCTTTGTGTCTTCTGTGTTTATTGATTTTGTTGGTTGTTTTTCCATCCTTTCCTTTTTTGAGTTTGCCATTGCTCTTGAGTTTGGTCTCTTCATCCATCTTCTTGTTCTCTTCTCTCTGTTCAAGGGGTTGTTCCTTGATGCTCTTGTTGGCCTGATCATCCTCACTGTTTTTGTTTTTCCTCTTTTCTTCTTGTTCTTTTATTCTTTTAGCCTCTTCATCCCTCCCTTTGACCTCACAAGCATTATAATCATGTCCATGATGTTTGCAATAATTACAGTAGCCAGGTACCCCCTCATATTGAATGGATAACCATTTTCCTTCACCATTCTCATCTTTATCATATCCTATCCAAACAGGTTGAGGTCTTTCCTTTGTAAGATCCACTTGAACTTTAACTTTGGCGACAGTACCTCTAGTCTTTTATGAGTAGCTAAGTCTAGAAAAAAGTGCCTTACCAATGAGTAATTGTCAAGATCAATATATAGATATTTCTTCACCCAGGATCACCCAAATAGGTGCCAAATGAGTTTCTTCTTCAGGTTTGAAGGTAGGAGTGCATACTAAAAATCTCATTAGCTGACCTTCAACATACATTTTAGCCTTGGATAACACAGTAGCATGATCATATTCATTGTCAAGATCAATATATAGATGTTTAGGACTGTAATGAGTTAACCTCACTCCTCCTTATAATTCAGTTTGCACAATAAATTGTTTCCTGATGGTTTCCATCTTAGGCATGGTACTGATGAACTTACCGCATATTCGCATCTTTCAGTCAACTGAACCATAAAGTCCTCTCTTTTAAACACAACTGCAGGGTATCCTTGTTTGGTAGTAATTTTTTTTTTTTTTTTTTTTGGGGTGGGGGGGTGGGGGTTGATTGTTATGGGAATGATTTTTTGGGCTTCCTGGGCTCTAAGTTTGGTAGCCATGGAACGAGGAATATTAGGATGAGGTGGTGCAGGATTCACAGTAGCTTTTGGTTTACGTTGTATGGGACCTTTGTGTGCTGGCTGATGATTGTCATTAGTGCTTTTTGTGTCTACCTTTTTTGAAGGGTTATTGTTAGGCTTGAAAGGCTTGAAGTTGTTGTTAGGGACATAAGGTTTATGATTGATTTTCTCTACGACCTTGTCTTTTCCCTTATCTTCCTTCCTACCAGGTTCACTCCCATGGTTATGCACGGCTTTACTAGGACCAGCAATATGCTTATCCTTAGTAGACATATTGTTAGATGATTGAGCATTAGTAAGCTTACCAGTGTGATCATCTGATGAGGCCTTCAAGTTATTTTCTTCCTCAATCTCTGAATCTGAGACATTGATTGTCCCTATAAGTTTGGTTTGGTGTTGAGCTTGACTCGATTTCCGTTTCTCCGGAGTTTCCTCATAGTTTGAATATCATCGCTGCCAGCCACATTCATCAGTTAAAGTATTTTTGCACATTATTACTTCATCATCCTCTATGTAACCTAACATTCTATTTCGGATCAGAGTGCTCCTTGTCACTTTGATTTGGATTACTCCTCCCAAATAATTATTTGTTGTTTTCTCCCTGTCACCATTCCTGGAATTGGAGTTTCCCCATTTGTGAGATTTGAATCTTTGATTACATTTAAGTTCGATTTTTCTCCATTTGTTGAAACAATCCGAATGGAACCAGCATTCACTTGCATAATAATCTTCTTGAATTTTACACCATTGTTCATTCAAATCGACCTCCCACTCTCATTGTTGATACCTGATTTCTCAATGGCGAAACTGGACTTGAGGGAGTTTGTTATTGGATTGATATTGTTTGTACTTTGAATCCTCATGGACTTTGCCGTGGTCGGAGATGAGCTACCGGTGGCTCAGCTGCCATAGTGGCAGTAAGTTGCCGTTATAATAACGTTGAGAGTTCACATTTTTAGAGAGAAAATTTTAGAGAGAGGGAGAGCATTTCAAAAATCTTTTGTTGATAAATATAAACTTTTATCTTGTTCCTTAATAGAGTGGTAAATTATATGTAAGTTGAACTCAGAACTAGGTACAATGGTTATGTATCACCAAGTGAGATGAAAAGCCTGCCTTATGTCAAGCTCATGAAACTTTACTTCGCTACCTTCTGCCTACTCTTAGTTTCTTACATATGACACTAATCTAGTATGAGCTCTCAATGGCTGCATAAACTTATCAATCTCTGCCCTAACAAGTTCCTTGAATATGTTCCCTACAGAGTTTTCATACCATTCTATCTACGGTTCATTTGGACACAAAGTAACCAGTTCATTTTGAACAAAACCACTGATCATTAATTACTGTGCTGTTAAACATCTACCATGTGAATATTGGATGGTTGCAGGTACAACCAAGCAAAGATACTCTAAAATTCCCGTCTGTGACAGAGGAACCACCCAGAAACTATTTACATGGTCAATACAGATGCAAGGGTGGACAATAACATGAATTTTGTAGGAATGGGAGTATTTAGGATAGGAGCGGAAGATGGATTTTAGGATTTACTTCTTCGATTTCAATTACAAAATGTTTTCTAAGCTGAATTACTTGCTCCTTTACATGGATTGACTATAACTTTTCTGCCTAGTTTACAGCCCTGCAAGTTAATATTGATGCCCAGGAAGTAGTTAAGTCACTTTATAACACTAACTTGCACAACTCTTCAATTTTGGATGATTGCAGGTGCATCTTCCGGAGGCTGAGTATTCAAGGTGATTCATATCTACGGAGAACAGAACAGACAAGTTGATAGCTTAGCAGCAATGGCCACCACCATGTAGGAAGCCCTTTCTTAGGCCTTTTATCGGGACACTGTGCATCCTTGGAAGATATTTTGAGCAGGGACAGAGATGGAGTTATGTCTGTTAGGAGGGCTAATGCACTAACAATCAACCCTACTCAATTCTATGTGTAATATTAGCAGAAGTGGTGGAACAGCCACAAATGGACGTAGCATAATATGTTGGACGTGGATTTGTATTGTTACTGCTCATAGATATTCTGTTCTATATTTCGAATATTAACTGTTAAAATCTTTAGGTGCAATGGTTGTGTTTCACTGAGGGAAAGATGAAAACCATTGTTTAATATTTCAAGTTTAATCTATTCTGCCATGCTATCTATTGTGATATTATGAAAAGTGACTGTAGCCAAGAAATGAAACAGGAAAAGGTAGCTAATTTTGAATAGCAGGTCAAGATCAACCTCATGAAAACCTTAACAAAGTCTTTTGGGCTTGGATCTTCTCCTTTCTCATTATTTTTCTTTATGTCCTTTCTTCTTCTAATTTGTCTTTGTTTAAATTTATTAGACAGATTTTTATTTTATTTTTAATTCTTCCTATATCTATTATTCATTTTATTTTAACGCAACTCTTTTTTCATGTACTAACTTAAATAAACTCTTTTAAAATGGTGAATTATATTAATCTTGAATTTGAGATAGAAATATAATTTTCTTTTCTAAAAAATAAGGTAAATAGATGTAGTTGAATAAAGAAACTTAAAAATTGTCAATATCCTTTTAACAATATCAATTTAATAGAATCCATGAATTTCTTTTCTATTTTAGAGAGATGGAAACTAAATTTACTTGATTTATTTGTCATTTGTTTTTACAAATGATAACTTAGGCCTAGTATCATTTGTTAATAAAATATCAATTTAATAAAATACAAATGATAACTTCCCCATCTCGCTCTTTTTTAATTATTTTCACTTATTTTAGGAATTGTTGTGTAATACAGCTTAATCCACTAAAATTCTTTTTGTCAACGTATCTTTATTCCTCGATATCCTGTAATTAGTTTGGTGTTTACTTTTATCAACTAATGAAAATATGAAATATCTATGGTTTTTTGTACAAAGAGCACACAATGTCGAGGACTACTATGTTCACCGATCACTTGCATTACCAATTAACTTCTTCTTTATACTTTGAACCTCCGAGCAAAAATTTAGCTCCGTCACTAGTTGAAATTAATACTTTTATCTTCATAAAAGTTTGAATCGAGACTATACGATTCTACTTTTACTTTATTAATCACTAGACTATATATACTCTTGGATACATCTGCTAAAGTAAATATTGCCTTTAATTACTCATTTTCATTTTATTAGTCTATTATACTAGAAAACAAAATTAAAAAAGTGTAATCTTTTAGAGAAAAGAAAACGCATAACGTAGTAACTAAACAAATAGAAGATATTAAAATATAAATTACAAGAGAAATAAATAAATGAATTTGGAGAAAACCTAGTAGTAGGTGTTGGGTTCAAAAGTGATTCTTGGCGTCTCCAAGCGTAGAAAGCATACAATTACAAATCATATGAGGATAAATTAGACGATACATAAAATTATACTAAAAGACATGATATTATTATATGATAGGATCAATTGACCTACATAATTTAAAAACTAATAAAAAGAAAATATTAAAAATGTTGAGAGAAAAATCTCCCCATAAACAAAATTCGCTAGACGACTACATTGTGGATTCTATTGTGTTATTGATATGAGAAGAGATCTTCAATATATAGAGTTCCAAGTTTCTCTAAGGAAGGAATAAACTAAATATAGAAAGAATATTATTTTTTCTTTCAGGAAAGTAAAAACATTTATGGTAATGTTTTGACTTTTCTTTAGGAAAAATAAACTCCAATTATGTAAGTGATCTTGGCATATTTACCGCCTAGAAAGCTAATAATGCCCATATTTAAAGCTAAGTTTGAATTTAATATGTATTGGTTTATAGTATTATCAAGTCTTGGTTGTTTATGAGCTAACCAACATGATTAGTTGTGTAGGTGGAGCTTAATTGTTAAGCGAAAGAAAAATTAAAAATGGACAGAGGATGAACACAAAGATCTCGACTCAAAAGAAAGCAAGGGAAGAAGCCGGAGGAAATGGCATCTAAGGTATCTCTCAGATACTCCTCTCTCGGGATCAAGCTGAGGAGGAATTATAGTTTGGGTCGCTGAAATCAAGTTCGAGGCAAAACACTCTATGGAGTGCCCGTGGTCGTGAAGGCTAATATGCCTAGAATCAAATCCTCACCAAATCCCCTCCGCGCCTGCGCCCGAAGTCCCTGGGCCTTTAAATGTTTACTTTTAATATAAATAGGTCATTATTTTATTTATAAAAATATTCTTTTTCTGGGTTTGAAGAACGACGGGCTTGGGAGAATGTTTTCTACCATTTTTAGGTTCATTCCTAAACTCTTTTCCTTTCGATCTCTTTATGTTTGTTGAACATTGCTTAATTGTATCTGATTATGAATAGCTACATACCCTAGTTCTGTGGTCGCAGGCTATAGGATGATTGTAATCTATTATTAAGTTTTCATTGGGTTAATGTCAACTATCATATGAATCTTTCTTATGTTCTTGCTTCTTTTGTATTTCGTGACTCCATCACCATTGAAATAAATACATTGGTCCAAATTGAACTCGGGAGAGGAATAAGAGGATAGAACGTGGGACATATGAGCATTATTAATTCTAAATAACTAGGTTAATTTGTATCTAGGATAGGGATATACCTAGAAACCATGCTTGGCAATACAGAAGAAATTGTAATACTCCTTGTACTTAATCCATCCTATCCCCGCTCAACGCATTTAGAGAGTTAGGGGTGTTATTTATCGAGGCGATTAGGAGGCTCTAGATACCATGATCATACATTTAACCTTTTGGTGATTCATTGATTCGGATAGTTGATAACACATCATATAAATGATATTGATTGCATGAATCCCGATAAAGTCAGCAACCCCGACTTTATCAAATCACCGCTTTAAAACCCTTGAAATTGAATCGCATTTGTTGGCATTTTGTCAATTCTTAGAATTAGAAACTAGATCACTTTTGAAATCTTGATAACACTGCAAAGAAATGAATAATGTTAGAGAAATTAAGTGATTCTGCCGTAAGTCCACGTGGATACGATAATTCCGGGTCTTTATAAGATCCACTATAACACTTCAACGACTACCACGCACTTCAAGTGTAAGGTTATGCTGATTTGGACGCGACAATAAGTTTCCTTTTGGCTCCATTCGTCGTGGATTTAATTCAGAAATTATCCGATTTTTTCCGATTTCTCCGGTTAAAAGCACAAAAGTGTTGACAACTTGATCTTAGCAATTCATTGTCAGCAGTTATTCTCGAACTTCAAATGGACGACAATCAAGCATCGTATCACTCTCCAAATTTAACCTGAGAAAGATTCATTCACTATAGGAGTGGAAGGCAAAGATTAACTTACTTATCCAAATTCGCCTCAGTTGCTAGTGAACCAACATCTCCAGAGGGCAAGAGTTGAGCAAGCAGGAACTCGGAATAATAATGGTCGAGATGAGGTAAAGAGACGGCAATCCCACGCCCCACCAATGTGACATCATGGCATTCAAAAACCTTGCCGATGGAAGATTTGAATCGGGCAGCAGTATACAGTGCAAACTCGCTCGGCACACCAACAAAGCGCCTAACCGTCCGGGGCATACGCAGGATCCAAATAATTCATATTCTAATTTCTGAGATTAGCTGATACTTATCACCTAAATTCAAGTGAATGTGGGGGATTATGCGTAGTAGGCTCACTTTATTCCCCTTTTCCGCCGTTTCGGGGGAAGCCAAAAGGATGGTTGAACTCTAAGCTCGCTAACTCCCTATAACCTCCGGAATGATCTAGCACAATGTGTTCCTCATTGGATTTTTTCCATTCGGGGAAAACAAATAAGCCGAGGAGAGAGGACATCTTAAGTTTTAGATGTGTGCGTGGTAAAAGGTGGGGAGAACTTGTACTCAAGCTGGGACAGTTTAAATCAATGTTGATGAGCCGCCCGCATCATCATCAATAATCTAACGAGGCTTCTGTCTATACCTTTATTCAAAGATTGGAGCCTAACACCAAAATTCTACTTGATTTAGTTGCAGTGGTCAAGCCTTTGGAGAAGACATATGTCGAACTATTCACCTTGTCGTAACAGATCTCGCAAGGCAACCCCGAACGGAACGGAGGATGGGTGAAACTTCCGTGATTCGTAAAACGCGCAGTATACGGCAGAGGTAGACGTCGTGGGATCGCTTTAATCGCACGTAGATTGTCATGGCTATGCATTATAATGAACACCCACTTCAAGCAATCCAGCATCGGGGACAATAAAATTACCAAGCGCAGTAAATGCAATTTTCAACAACCACCATCTTAGCGTGACCTGAGATCTCGCGGAGGTGATCAGAAAAGTGCAGAGGTATTGTGGGTGCAAACCCGAACTCGCAATTTTTGTGAGTAATGCCCAACGAGGAGTGAGGCCAGAGACCATGTGGAACTCTATAACCTAAGTTGGTACAACCAATTCTAACTTTTCTGGTGGAAATCACAAAATCGTGGTCAAGGCTACAAATCAACATGTAATTCAAGCCAAATGGCAGGTGGTACTAACCATGTACCCCTATCTGGATGCAAATTATAAGCAATTTGGCAACATTTAGTAGCACATGGATGGAGATACCAAAAGATCATGGTTGATCGCTTCTCCTGGGCTAGCTCTTAATATGAGAAATAAATTCAATTGGCTACGGGTAGGACCGAGAAGCAATTTGGGCAGTTTTGCTAGTGCCCAAAACTCACGCACCGCAGCGAGGGCTGCCGGAAATACTAATCCAACCCGAGCAGTAAACGTGAGTAGTGGTACTTGGCAAAGTGGTTTGCAATTGGAGGAGTTAGAATCCTAATAGTGGCTGAACACTCAAAAATCATAAATAAAGAAAGCAAACCTAATGAGGGAAGTGGGCGAAATTGTTGCATTGGTTGAAGAAGTTAAGAGGCAAACTAATAAGTGAAACCACCTCCATTCCCTTAAAATTTCCAAGAAATAACGAGGACGTAATGTTTTGGTAAAAGTTCCTTTCTCTCCGTGAAACAAGTTCACATTAACTTTCCATCGTAGATGTTTTGGGTGTGGTATACCCAAGTATGTAAATACGTGCATGAGATGCATGGGCGTAATAAAAGGAGGCTAACAGTAATACGAGGATCACTCACAGTAATTTACTAAAAGAACGCAACTCCTGCATCCAAAATAAGTTGCCTACTCAAACCGGAAGATCCTGGATAACTTTATAGTTTAGATCACTATAGGCGTAGTATTATCATGCACTGAAAGCTTGTGTTCATATTTAGGAGTTAGTATAAATTTGATGCCGGCATTTTTGGGCAAAAGTCAATATAGCAACCCTAAACCTACTACCATTATCTTACAATTGGCTTCGAGTAGTTCCTGTAAAGCTAGCCTAAGGCGTGCTGTAGAGGATATGTTAATCACAAGTTGGGATCGCTTATTTTCCCAGCTTGATTTTGTTGTGCTAAATTTTGAACCAGATCCTTCCGAGGTCCCATTCATCTTGGTAAGACCTTTCTTAGCCATCATGTGGCTACGATAGACGTGTAGGAGCTGGAAATTGACTTCATGCGAGTACATGATAATAATGGAGTGTGTTCTACGTATATAAAGCATTAAAGCTCAAGCCACTCAGGTATGAGGAGTTGTCTCACATAACTATGATAGATCTTGAGGCAGAGGCTTGCTACATTGCATCTAAGGACCTTTTGCAGCGAAAGCGTTAGTGTGTGGACATATGACAGGTACTTGGGGATATACCGAGGCATGCAAATTAAATTGTGCAATTTCTGACGTGGCACTTGTAGGTACATCCTCGAGATCGATGGAGAGCCTTCTAAACAGGCAGTGTTGGGTCCTCCACCCAAGCCCTACATTGAAGAAGCATCCAAGGTAGTAGTAGAGTTAAAAGCAGATTGCCAAACCCCACCTCGTGTATGCATTTTAAGGTAAGATAAAACTTTACCAATTATTTTATCTGCATTGTTCATTGTCCTGGATGCATGGTAAGCAGATTAATCATCCCAAGAAGAGGAAAGCAGCCTGGTTGGCACATGTCCGGATATCCATGGATTAGTCCCGCCAGTATGCATAAAATATATATGGAGGAAGGGTATAAGTCAGAACGCATCATCATCTGAGACTAAACCTATTGTCACGGGGTTAGACGTGGTAAGAAAAAATGCGGATCGTTGGTCGATGCGAGATTGTGTACCTGGCACATCGCATAAAGAGGGTAAGTCCAAAGGGGCATGGTAAAAGCGTGTGCCCAAGAAAGGCGAATGACTAATGAGAAGAATGAGTTAATCCTCAAGAATCGCTGACTGACCGTGGCAAGATCTCGTAACGGACTATAGGTGCTTGAAATGACGCTTACCGTAGCCGAGACTCATTATCCGCACCTTTCATTGATCAAATGTTGGATAGCCGGGCCGCCATGAACACTATCGCTTCCTTGATGTTTATTCAGGTACAATCATATTTGTCATTGCTCCAAAGCGACCAAGAGAATGATCACATTCACTTGGTCCGATGGCATATATATGGTTTAAGCGCATGCCATTCTGGCTTCAGGTAATGCCCCAACCACATTTCGCGCGTAGGATGCATGATGGTAATATTCCATGATATGGTGGAGGATTTTTTTGAAGTATTCATGGACGACTTCTGTTATTTGGTGAGTCTTTTGAACTTGTTTGACTAATCATGAGCAGAGTTCTCATACGTAGGCGCCAAGAGACAAATCTAGTGCTAAACTAGGAGAAGTGTCACTTTCTCGTTCGAGTGAAATTGTGCTTGGGACACAAGATCTCCAAAATGGCTGGAAGTTGACAAAGCCAAAGTAGAGGTTATTGAGAAGTTGAAGCACTCCTCATCATCATGTCAAGGAAGGGAGTGAGAAGTTTCCTCTGCATACGCCGGGTTTTATGCAGTGAGGTTTATCAAGGATTTCTCTAAGACTGCAAGACTCCATGTGTAGCCCGGGCTCGTTAGAGAAAGAGATGAAATTCTTATGTTTGATGAGAAGTGGTTTGTAGGCATTTGAGTTGATAAAGAAAAAGCTTATAGAAGCTCCTATTCGGTTGCTCAAACTGGGAGCTTCCATTTGAGCTTATGTAATGGCGTCAAGATATGACATATGGGCAACAGGTTAGGGCAAAGGCTAGCGTCAGTAAAAAGAAAAGTGATGTTTCATTCTATCTAACTAAGCTCCAAGTGCAAGACACTTATGCAGCCCCAATCAAATTATAACTGGCACGGCAGCGAGATGCTGCATTAGTGTTCGTGGTTTGATAAGTTTCGGGGATCATACTTGGTATGACCAAAGTTATAGTCTACATTGACTGGTGCTTGCAATCCATATAGTTGTTACTAACAATAAGTGATGCCAAGCCGAGGTAAATGATTAGGTGGATTCTACTACTACAAGCAGCTCGATCTAGTAGATAAGAGAGGTAGGAAGGGGAATTCTAAAACCGCACAAATCGATCATCCTGCTCTAGAGGAGGGATTCATCCTGGCGTGCAAGAAATGAGGCGCGATTCAGCAAGATTTCGATGAGCAATTTCCTTGCTTTGGACCATACTTTGCTGGGTGCCTTGGTATGCCTTATATAGTGTGAATTTTCCTCAAAGTGGAGTTGGTTTATTTCACCGGGCGCCACACACTAGTGCAGAAACAAGAGGGGTCAAGTGATTATGCATCGCTTCTATATACTGGATGAGCCTCTTATTTGAAGGTGATCCGATCCGATCGGGATGATGTGTATGTACTATTGAGTCAATATGAGGGCAACATAAGTGTTGTCGAGAGTTATCACCTTCACCATATGGTGGAAATCTTACTGGAGGCGAAACTTAACTCACACATAAGGTATTACACCGCTTCTTGGCCTACTTTCTTTCTTTTAAAGATATTGTTATGTGTGATGAAGGGTCGTGGATCGTCGAAGATGGGCATTTATTTCGGAGTAAGGCATGAGATGCTCTTTAAGCCAATATATCGAGGTGGGAAATCTTTTGATTGTCCGAGATAGACTTATGGGACCATTCCCTATCGCTGGCTCGCGTGGGTAATCACATACATCTTAGTCGACCGACTGACGTACAAAAGCGTCAGGAGGCTGTTGCATTGCCATCCAATGATGCTTTCAAAGTGGTTATGAAGTTCATTTGAAAACACATCTTCACCGTGTTCAACTCCGGCGTATGGTTGCGATTAGTTATGGAGGCAATGACTATATTAATCAATTCAAAGGCATACAACTATTAGGCCAAATATAGTGCGAGGACATAAGCGTAGCTGGCAACATATCATCCCCAAACTAGTATGCCGATGGAAGTGTCTAATAGAGACGCTAAACAGATCCTCCGTAGAGACTCGTGAATGCCCAAAGAAAAGATCGGGTTGATAAGCTTGGGATTGATTGCCTTACGGGCATATCAAACTGCATACAAGACACCAATAGGACTCTTTCTTCCTTTATCGAATGGTGTTTTCAAGAGCTTGTCACCTACCAAATTGAAATTGGTTGGCATAAGGAATATTTGGCTATCAAAAGCCGAACTGATGCTGAAAGTTAAGGGGTAAAAGGAAGAGAATAACACAATCGCATTTGTTAGAAGAGTCTTCGCATCACGCCCATTATGAAAATGCTGTTGTGCATAAAGCGGAAGACCAAGCAGGTGGCATCACAAGCATATTTTGTCGCCCACCTTCGAAGCCTCGGTCAATTAGCTTTCTTTGTTGTTTGGAACTCATGCTGGAAGTTGTTCCATGTGGAAAGCTTTGATCTAAACAGGTAGATCTGGTCCTTTTAAGTGTTGAAGATAACTCAACACTGGTGTCGGTGGTAACTGCGAACAAGCTATCAAGAGCTCTCTACTTTCCTGCAGAATGGTCGTAGGGTCAAACATTATTTCGTGAATGACGTGGATCGTGAACTTTCAAAGCGCCTACTAATCAATCGACCCATTTGAATGAGTCATGAGATGGGTCGTGTCATTTACGACATAACCAAAAATGCTGGCAATTTAGAGGCAACCCCTTTGCAACCTTTGTAATAGTTAGATGTATTTGCTTTTGTTTGTTCTTCTTTTAGTTCTTAAAAATGTAAATATTCGTAAAAATACAAAATATAAGTGAGTCGCATGGGCCATGACCAAAACTACGACGTTGGATGGGAGGCAACCGATCAGTGTCATTTCATTATCAAGTTAAATGCCGAAATGTGCAGGAAGTAGAAATTTGCTGCCGCACCTCCATGGAGCTGGTGCAAGCGCCAGTAGAGGTGGGGAAAATCTCTTTGCCTCGCTTGGTCCAAATCGAGGCGTAACTCTCCGTAGAAGCTTCTATAGCGGCGCAAAGTGGAGTGTGGCCCTTCAATGCTTCACTGACGAATTCATGCTTTAGTCACAAAACGCACACCAAGGCCAATCTACGCCGTGGAGAGAAAGGGTCAAATATTGGCACTCACTCGAATTAAATTTTTGAAGTGACTCTACGCCCACCTACGCCGCGGTAATTTTATAAGTTTTTCGCTCTTCATTAACTCAAAGCTCGATTTTACCATTTTAATTTAAAATAACTCGACCCATACCTCTCTCGTTAACCCCAAAATTCTTCCTAAAGCCTCCCTTTCTTTCTTCACTTAAATCGGGCGATTTCTCCCCATCCTCATATTGTCAATGAATATCGTAGTTCATCCGTGAACGCCAAATGCCAAGTCCAAATTTTTCTCCTTCTGGTGCCTCATCACTTTCAACATCATGTGGAAGTGTCTCCAGATCCTCGTGTTGGACATGCATCAATCGGGTGGTTCGGTATGCAGGTGATGGGTGTTGTGTTGTTCGGGCGCGATTGGGAAATTATCGCTTGTCTAAAGGCGTGGTCTCAATCGGGTTAGGCCGCATATGATAAAGCAGTTTGGGAAGTAGAATTTCTGTATTGCGCTAAAATACCGCTTTGTGGTTGGTTTTTTACTTTAAGTTGAAATTCGTTGGTCGGTTGTATGTGGTTTAGGCATGTTTAAGAATGATTGTCAAGTTTTGGGTGGTTACTTGAGTAATTTTGAGTAGATTATACTGGAAAGTTAATCTTTTGTGAAGTTATTTTGGGAAATTGACGGGTATCAAAGTGTGGAGGGCATGCAAAGCTACAGTACATTGGAAATTATGTGTGCATTTTGGTGTTTTGGGAGTCAGTGAATATATGTATAATAGGGGAGGAGGATTGTGTGTATACATAGAGGAGTGGATTGTGTGTATAATAGACGAGTGGATTTTGTATTTATTCTGAATGGTAAATATGGCATTGTTTGTATGGGATAGTGCGAATTTCTGAGTGTAACTCACTGATTTGTGATTAGTTCTTACAGACCGGTATATTTCCTCAGGTGTGTCTAAGTTCCGGCATGTGAATTTCTGCGTAATACATATGGTATAGTGGCTTAGATGAAAAATTGATTGCTTTGTAGCATATGTAGGATTTCAAGTCTAAGTAGAAAATCCTTTTCTGGTCTCAAAGTATGGCTGCTGCATTATGTCCAAATCACGCACATGTTAGTTGTGTGAAGTCTCGAGTAGTACCCGCGCGGTGTTTGATGGAATAACGGTAAGTGTTTACTGGACTGCTGTGGGTGGACACCCCACCCATATTGTTATCATTGTGATGTAGTCATTTGGGCTGAACTTGCTATGCTTCACTACGCTGAGCTCACAAAGACCTTGCGCGAAGTGGCCACATCAAGCCACAGGAAACGTGTCCGAACGGAATGTCCCATCCGCACCTTCGGGGCTTCCTCTAAAGGCCAAACCAAAGTGTTCTAGGTGAAGGCTATCACTAAGAAGGAAAGGCTTTGTATAAAAAGGCCACTTTGAGGCCACTTACTCTTCTAATGTTCAGATTGATGTGACAGCCTAGCGCGTGAGTCTCTACACATCCCAAGATCTGGACAGTGAGCCCAACACACTGGAGCTTATCTCTCATCGACCCGACATGCAGCAACTCGCACATAGTCTCAGAGAGTTCTACACCAACCAAAGCAAAGGTGAAATCCATTGCGTGACGGCATACATGAATGCGCCCATCACACCCACAGTATAAATGATATATCGGGACACCACAATACCTGCATCATTGATGCTGACAGCTGATCATACGCCTTCTTAATAGGCCATCCGATACATTATGTGTGGTCCATACCATGCACAATAGACTGAAAGTACGCTGGAAGAGATATCACAATCTCTTCCCTTACGCCACATGTCAGGAGCATTTATGTCCGGTTAAAGGTTGTCACGAATTGTCCGAGCATCAAGGCTCCACTACACCGACATTACTCATGATAGCGTGGTTTAGTATATGCCTTGGATGACCGCACGAGCGTAACATCTGAGCTATCATGAAATCTACATGCAGGCGAAACGTTCACAGCGGCACGGGTATACTTTTGGTGGTTTGATTACACAGATGGTCAGGCCGCAGTTGTCCCCTCAAGAATATGACTACATAGCGACGCCTATATCCAAGACCGTGGACATTACTCGACAAGGGGCCTCTCACCACCGCTGAGCACCATCGACGCGGACGAGTTGATTACGCTCCGAATGTATGGCTTGTAGACGCTGGCGCCATCAAAATACCTATCGGATCACCGACCGCGCCAGCGAAGTCGCAGAGGCGCCACTCTCTAAATGACCATGCCAAGTCACTACTTGGCATTGGTCCCGAGTTTTGTGAGCCAGCCGATAATGATATTCACCAACGAGAGCACGCGCGCATTTCACTCAGATGACCAATTTATGAGATGTAATTCGCTCAAAAGCCAATACTTATACTGCATGGCTACACAAGATTGATCACAGTTGTTTTCACCTTTATTCTGCAATTATTTTGAAATTTGTACAATACCCGGGGCAGTATGGTCAGAGGTTGGTGAAGGTGAAAATATATTTGGTCTCAGATATATATTTTTATTAATAACATTGTTGTAGTCTGCTTTGTCTTCGTTTGATTTATTTTGGTTTTCGAGGTATTTTTAGGTTCTTTGGCCAAGGATAGTCCCTTTGAACTGCATAAAATACAAAAAATTGTGCCTTCGTAGGATTGAGTTAGTAGTCATAGTCGAAATATGTTGCCCAATGATAGATTTGACGACATCATTTTAAGGGTAATTTCGCATCGGTCTTAGGTCACAGTCAAGCTACACCAAAGAAATATGTATGAAAAGCATGTTTGAAATTGATGTACGCACGCAGGAATTTGTATGATTTGAATGATTTAACTTGCTTTAATCAACTCAGGTACGCCATGATCAGGTCGTGGATCGATCCATTCGAGTATAACTTCAGGCGCGCAGCGTGAGTTTCGTGATATCCATGAATGCATCTCAGTCTAGAAATTGTCCGGCTTGTTATTAAAGCTAAATACAAGTGTCGTTGTGTTTGAAGATGAAAATAGGCCTTCTTTGAATTTTTGGAAATTTTAGCCTTTCGTAAATAATATCCCTTAAAGATAGCCCAAATTTGAGCCTTTTTAGCCTTGATTTTCATGTTCTAACTCTACACTGATGAAACCTAATCCCTTTTATTGATACCATTAGCTTTGATTCCAAATCATTAATGCAATCGTGATTAGGAGGAAAAGTGAAAATAAAGTTGGTAAAGAGTAAATAGGTGGCGGGAATTGTTTAATTTGTTAGTAACAATGGCAAAGAGAATTTTGATTGTATACCCCATGCAGAGTAACTGAAGATTGGCCCTAGTCCTGGGGGACATTGTGCACTTCGGGACATAAGGTTAAACCGTATGGAAGGTGGCTAACTAGTGCTTACTCATCATGGCCCCTAGCCTCATAAGGGCAACATGCACCTTACCGATAGAAATCTCTAAGTAAAGTGGTGGCTATTGTTGGGAGTGTCAAAAAAATATAAGAAATAAAGGCGAGTGATAAATAAAGGCAAGGCTGGTAACACTGAAGGGAAACCTGCGGTCTAGGGGTCAAGAGAAGAAAAGTCATGGAATGTAAGAAGAATAGCTTAATACGGCATTGTGATGGACACTACCACTTTATCTAAATGAACTTTCTACCTTAAGCCTAAATTACAATCGAACAAGCCCTATTTGATTTTGAGCATAACACGCTTTATTAGTAGAGATGTACATAATGGGCAAGCCTGGTGGTTTCCTATCAGATGCATGTCCGATAAGCCTTTTGTTGGCTGAGAGTGCAATTTGCTTACAGTCTCAAAGTATATTCCAATTTGGTCAAATGAGTGTGTGGACTATTCTTTGGAGTGATGGGTACTTGTTGTATGAAGATAGGCGATATGTAATGGTGCACATGTTGTTGAATGCGTTGGTTGCTAAAGTTGTCAATAATTACCTGAGTCGCTTATATTCGATGAAAACATACACGTGTTAATCGTTGCTGCATCCTCAAGATAGTAGCTGATGCACAAGCAATTACACAGCGTAGTCTAGGTCTAGGAGTTGTTGGTAAGTTGTTCGAGGACTGAAAGCTCTAAGTGTGGGGTAGTGATCTTAGGTATATTTATCTACCTAAATAATAACGCCTATATTTAAAGCTAAGTTTGAATTCAATACGTATCGTCATAGTATTATCAAGTCTTTGTTGTTTATGAGCTAACCAACATGATAAGATGTGTAGTGTGAGCTTAATTGAGAAACGAGTATGAAAATGGACAAAGGATGAACACAAAAGATCCGATCAAAGAAAGCAAGGGAAGTTAAGTTGGAGGAAATAAAGATCTTACAGACTCAGATCCTCTCCGGCCGTGAGAGGAATTATAGTCATCGCGAAATCAAGTTTGACTCGAGAGGAATAAGAGATAGAATGTTGACATGGGCGAGGCATTAATTTAAATAACTAGGGTTAATTTGTATCTAGAATAGTGGATATACCTAGAACCATTCTGGGTCACTATATGCAGTAAGACATCAGAATATTTCAGACTTAATCCATCCTATCCCCACTCAACAACAATGAAGTTAGGTGTTATTTATCGAGGCGGTTAGATAGTCGCGAGACCACGCCATACATTTAACCTCGTGATTCATTGATTCATAGTTGATAAATACCTACATAAATAATGATCGAGCAACCTTTATAAAAGTCAGTACTTGGGGATTTTATCAAATCATCGCTTTAAAACCCTTTGAAATTGAATCGCATTTGTTACATTTTGTTGAATTTTAGAATTAGAAACTAAATCACTTTTTGAAATCTTGATAACACTTGGTGCTTACTCAAAGTTAGAGAAATTTAGTGCTTCTAAGCTTGTAAGTCCCTACGGGTACGATAATTCATTTTTTATAAGAACCACTTTAATACTGAACGACTACACAATTTCATGCAGCGATTTGGATGCAACAGCATTAAATTCAAAGTGGAAAATCCTAACAGAGGGTTTTTCCATCTTATAAGAAACTCAAGATAAATATAAAAAGATTTCTTTGTAACTTATACAATACCATTATCGCAATAACTCTTCTCTCACAAAATATTTGTCACCCATGTGATATTTTTTTCAATTTCTATAGACTTCAATCAAAGAATCAATGCTGACTATTCCTTTATTCGCCAAACGAACTCATCATCAAATTCTATCAAGGCTTCCGTGAAACCCTCTAAAATTCGCGTGTTTCAAAATCTTGGCCCGATTTAATCTCTAGATCCAAGTTTATCAAGTCTCATCTTAACTTATCAGCAAATAACAAAACAACACTCATCAGATAGGCTTATGTCACATTATCATCACAAGTACAATTTTAAGGATCGTATCTTTGTGCTCCATTTTACGCAGTTCGACGTGACAGCATATCTATGTCAATTATCCCATTTAACCCCCAAAAATCTTTTTTGTTCGATGGATTCTATCAATGGATTGATTTGTCTTGTTGATTTCGTCAAACAATTTGTTTCAAAGTGGAATCCATCCATCGTAAAGTACAAGAAACTACCAGATTCTAAAGTAATTTGATCGTGCCATCAATTTCATATATGGTTTTGGATATGATAAGTTTCTTGAGGATTATAAAATGTGAGGTACGAACTTACTATCATGGACATTCATGTAATGTTGAGGTCCAAATATAGTCTAAAGAGTGATTCTTGGAGAAGCATTAATTGTCTCTGATAGCGGTTGACCTATCGCTCGTAAGTTTATCAACGGGAGGATTTATCGACTAGGTATACCTTTTAGTGATCAGCATAACTTGTACGACGGTCAATGAGAAACGGATTAAGGTGGATAAACCATCTAAGAAGAAGACTATGATTTGCAATTAGGAATATATGGCGTTGATCTTTCGACTATATTAATAATTCCATGAAAATTATGGTCTCTCTTTCGGGTTATAAAAAAATCTTGGACAAAGATATTTTCTATCAAGTATGACGCCCATTCTCCATTTTCGTATGTTCTTCCATTTTTCATGTCAAATAAAGGTGAAATTGTGGTTTGTTTGCATCAAGACCAATTTCATGATAGACAATCCAAACATTTAGTCACTCCGTCCCGCAGCTTATTGACTTAACGAATTCTCCTATATGAAATCTACATTGAAGGCCTAGTGTCTCCTTTTTCTACATAAAGGACTAGTGATGCAACAACTTTGGGATCTTGTTAGTCATTCTTCTTATGCATTGTTTTCATATAAGCAAAGCACTTTTTCTTCTTCAACGTAACTATACGTGAAACAAAATTATTATGCTTCGAGGCTTTGATTCAGTGATAAGATTTCAAATTGTGATGTATGGGATTTGAAATTATTTGAATTAATTATCCTTGTTATATAGTATGTTTAACGCGGATCAATATGAATATTCTTTTTGTGTGACTTTAGTCATAATTTATAATTTTTCTGGTTATTTTATGATATGCAACATATACCACCAAGCTGCAATATCTAGCCATCATATTGTTTATCTATTATCCCTTTTTTGCTATGGTAGCTGCATTTAAATATCTGCATTTTGCCAATGTTCATCGCTTAGAAATTCTATTCTTAATTATTGAATTGCTATATTGCTATGGCATTAAGATTCTGATTGGATCTGTTCATGTCTATATTTCAAAGATGAACCCGCCAGTATGAATTGAGTATTTTTTAGATGAGTAGTATCATTAGTTCTGAGGCCGAAGTTTCCATTGCATAAAATCTTAAGTTGAGTCGCTCATATCCATAATTCCGCATGAACATCGTGGAATTGAGTTATAAATCTCGAGAAGTTTTTAGAAGCCAACACTCTGAGTTTTAAATAGAGTTTT